>JAWWEE010000158.1:32203641-32231478 GCA_035221455.1 Xenops minutus
CCCTCCTGGCTGCCAGGGCACTGCTGACTCATATTCAACTTGCCATTGACCAGGACCCCCAGGTCCCTTTCCATGGCCAGGATGCTTTCCAGCATCTCATTCTCCAGTCTGTACATACAGCCAGGGTTGCCCCATCCCAGGTGCAGAATCTGGCACTTTCCTTTGTTAAATTTTATATGGCTGGTGATTGTCGAATCCTCTAATTTAGCAAGGTCTCTCTGTAGGGCCTCCCTACCTTCGAGGGAGTAAACAGCTCCTCCCAGTTTTGTGTCATCTGCAAACTTGCTTAGTATCTGTGGTGAGTTGACCTTGGCTGGATGCCTGGTGGCCACCCAGCCATTCTATCACTCCCCTTCCCATCCATAAAGGGGAGAGACAATAAGATGGAAAATGACTTGCAAGTTGGGATAAGGCAGTTTACTAAGGCAAAAAGCAAAGCAAAAGAAAAGCAAAAGCTTGCATGCACAAAAGCAAATTAAAAAATAACAAGGTTTATTCTCTACTTCCCATCAGCAGCGATGTCCAGCCAATTCCAGAAAACCAGGGCTTTAGCACATGTAATGGTTTCTTAGCAGGCAGCCCCATTGGAAACAATGAATGCCCCCTTTCCTGCTCTTTTTGTATCTTAGCTGATATCATATGCTATGGAATATCCCTTTGGTTAGTTTGGGTCAACTGGCCTACTTGTGCCTCCTCCCAGAATCTTGCCCTCTACGGGGGAAGGAATGTTACAGTGTTGATGCTGTGCTCAGCAGTAGCCAAAACTGGTGTGTTATCAACACCCTCCTAGCTACTAATGCAAAGCACAGCACGATGGCGAAATTAACTCCATCTCACCTAGACCCCATGCAGTATTCTTTCCAGTCCTGCATTCAAGTAATTTATGAAGATGTTGAAGAGCATAGGAGCTAAGATGGACCCCTGGAGAACCCCACTAGTGACAGGTCACCAGTCTGATGTTACTCCACTCACTGTTACCCTTTGTTCTCAACCACAATCGCTCAATTGCACAATTGCTCACCAACCACATGGTGTGTTTATCCAGCTGTGCTGAACATTTTGTCCAGAAGGATCCTGTGAGAGACACTGTTGAAAACTTTACTGAAATCCAGAAAGATGACATCAGCTGGCTTCCCTTGATCAACTAGGTGCGTCACCTTGTCATAGAAGGAAATCAGGTTGGATAAGCAGGACTTTCCTCTTGTGAAGCTGTGCTGGCTATGACGGATTATGAAAAGGGTATATTTGTACAGCAGTTTGATGGCCTTTTTGTTAATCAGTCACTGGGATGCCTTACAGGGTCAGAATTTCTAGGCTAGATACATTGCCTTTTTCTGTCTTTGACACAGCTTACATACTCTTTCTTTAATTAGCTGAGTTATGCATGTATATTTTCCCCACGAGGCAGGTGTGCTGGTTAGGTGCCATTTATCTGAAAGAGCATTCAAAATGCTTCTGTATAAACATCTGGCAGGTTTGCACTGACCCCATGCTTGAGAAGGTATTTTTATACAAGAACTGATAAAGTTTTCCTTTTCATCTTTCCCTACCATGTAATGAAATAGAAACTCTTAAGTAACTGAACACCTTTTATTAAGTTCATCAAGGAGCAGTTGACATCACTTTATAGGAAATGGAGAAGGCAGCTGTTTTTGTCTTGTTGAATTGCCTCAGCATCATTTCAGCTAATTCCTTTGCTTTAAAAAGTACCGCATTAAAACATCTGCTAAAGATGCTGTGATTCAAAAGGACCATTGCTACACAAGAATGGAACACAAAATTATTGTTGTATTCAGTCACATAGTCTTATGGGAAGGAATTTAAATCAAAAAGATATTGCTGCCAGTCTTAACTGCATTCACAAAAGATCAAAAAATATAGCTTCAGTTTTGTGTTTATCATGATCTTATTAATTTAGAAATAGGACACTTGCACACTTAAACATGAGAATTCAGATTTATGTTCATGTTCTTAAAAACACCTGTACAAAACCTGTAAAATTACAGTGTATTTTGGCATAAATGAGGTCCTTAACTTGTCTGTCAGCTACATACTCATACTTTCATCCACAGGTTCTAGGTAGTAGTTATTCATTAACTCCATGGCATTTTGAATAGTTTCTTCTTTTCTTCACACTATATTATGGCAAAATTAAGCAGTGAAATTTCAAACTCATCTTCAGTTCTGATTTTTGATCCCTTCTGTTCCATCTCTACTCACTGTTTCCTCTTAAACCTTCCTACCATTGCCCTAGGCTTGGAATAATTTCATTATTATGAACAAGGAGTTTTAGTACAAGGGGTCCTTGCAACAAACCCCATTTTTTCTATTAACAGTCAGATGGATGTCTTGATTAATTAAAATTTACTCTTTCTCAGAGAAGACATTTCTACTTATCATAGTCATTCCTGTTGACAGAGGAAGGACAGTTCAGTAATATGATTAATATTAAGACAAATCTGTACATATGAGGAATCTTTGAAGCCTGATTGTGAGGTAAAGCAAACAATATATTTGCCTTATATATGCTGGAAACTCTATGAATATATAAGCAAACCACTTGAAACAAAACCCACAAAAATTAGTTGAAAGATGCCCAGTGACTTTGAAGGGCAGTATATCAGGCCTCAATATAAACAGTAGACTAATGCATATATGGCCTAGTGGAAGGAAGACAATAGCAAAAGAAAGCTGTCATTTTTCTGGATAATACTGCATATGCCACTGTGGCCAATTAAACTCTATGATTGGTAAAGCAGTTTAATAGACTGAAATTGTAACACAATTTGTGCACTATGGAATCTTTTTGTGTATATTTGCAGAATTGAGTTTGTTTCTTTAAAATTTGAAGCTGTGATTTTCTTTTTAACTTCTCCTTTTCCCCTCTCATGCATAGTAATAGTAGTTAGTCACAGAGGGTTTTTTTTGTGATGCAGTATGGTCCAGAATGTGAGATATCGTTTCAGCAAAGTGTTCCTTCTGTAAGCTCTTCTCAGTGACTTAATGTTTGTCAACTAAGAAACTTACCTGATCTTATACATGAAGTTCCAGTGATAGCTAGAACAACTGCTTCATCTAACTAGATCTATTTCTGACTCATTTTACTCCTTTATGCCTTTTTTCCCTCTACATATAATCAGTCAAACCCATAATCTGTGAAAGGATTTTATAAGAGCATGATTTTATAAGAGCAGAAGCTTAACTCATATACCAGAAGAACATTCCACTAAGGGAAAACTTCAAGGTTATCACTTAAAATGTAACCCAATATTTAAAATATTTAGCAACAGAGGACAATAAAAATCCATAAAATAAAAAAATGCATCTCATTCACTGAACTCAGTAATGTGGGGAAATAAAAGCTACAAAAGGTAACTTCAAAAGTCTTTTACAATCTTTATAGGGCATTTCTTTTAAATCTATAAACTATTTGATTTCAGATGCTGCTTCCATTTAATCACATCAACAGAAAGATACTTAAGTGAATTTGCAGGAAGATAGAAATTTGCATTTTCTATAATTTTTTAAGCTGTCATGCTCTGACATGTCAATCAATAGGATCATGATGCCTGGTTATTTGAAGTTCATCATATATCATTTAGTACTGACTGTCACACCGTATCCTCAACAGCATAATGCATTATAGGCGAATTCAGTCATATGGCTAGGAAAATGGACAGAAACCTATTATTTCATGGTGCCATATGCATATAATTAAAAGTATAATAATTAGAATAAAAATATGTTGCAACCCATATATTTTCCTGGAATTATGTAATTTTCTTCACTCATCTAGAAGACAGAAAAAAGTTTCAATTGTCACAAGTTACTGCCAAACAAAGATGCAATGTGAATCTTTCTAGTATTAGCAGATACATTTTTGTTCCCTGGTCTAACTTTTCAAAAGCTACCACAGTAATGCTACTCAGACAATACTATGGATCCTTTACAGGCAAATACAGGAGGAACAGTAGCCAAACAAGGATATGGATCTGCCATTCTCTTAAATTCCATTTCTGGTACATCTTGATAGATGACGCTATGTTAGAATGAAATGTCTAGAAGTTAGGAGTGCACATCAAGGGAATAATACAACATGCTTCCACGTGTCTTGTACTCTGCTAAATTCGCAATCATTGCAGGAGACCTGTAATTTCAACCAGTGAAAGCTATTACCTCAAGAATGAAACAGGATACTGTATTATTCTAAATTAGCAGGTTGGGGTGGGGGGAGAGAGGACAAGTTGTTCCTCATTCCCTCAGCACACTAGAGTTCACATTGTACCTACTTCCCATGATGTAAAAACTGTGAATGCAAAGCTAGGGACATGTGACCCATAAAATATGTCTCTAAGGGCAGCTGAAAATAAAGCATGCAGTGAAAAGGAAGTAACTTGGTTAGACAGGCAATAAAGGAAAGAAACAGCTCTGAGAAGGCTTCAGCTTTTTAGAAAATGGGGTAAGAGGAAACCCTTGCTAACAGGCAGCCATACTGTCTTCCTCTTGGGTAGGTACCAGGATGAAAGACAGTCACAATGCTGAAAGGGTTTTTATTATATTTTCTCACTAAATCAAATTCTGCTGCCTACCCAACTGACTGAAACTTTTTTATTGCTACTCCAACCTCCTTGCCACTGCATATTATCTACATACATTGAATCATTCTCAGCAGTTTCCACAATAGCTGTTTACTTTATCCCCCATGTCCTTTTCTCCATAATACAGTCTCCAACATCAGGAAAGGCATACTGTCTCAGTTTTTTTCTAACCTAATTTGCCTCAAAGTGGTAAAGGAACAACAGCAACAACAATGAATAGTTGAAAACAAGGATGTGCAACTTTTGCAAAGCATAAAAAGAAATCTTGAGCAGTTTTATTCCATGTTCATATCGAGTCATCACATCATATGGAGTTCCTGCTTTCCTGCAAAAATCATTCTGAAGATCTCTGTCTTGGTGAATATTGAGTTAGTAGTTCATCACATCTGGGTACCTGGGATGATATCCGAGGTTGTGCTAGATACTGAATTTCTATGTGAAATAGTCACTTTCTCAATGAAACTGCTGTTTCCAAATCTATTTCACTAGCCTTACATGAAGGTCACAGGTCTCATACACTGTCTTACTCAGCAGCCCTGCTTTGCTAACCACATGGGAAAGAATAAGCATTTGAGAGGCCACAATGTTAGAACATATGAGTTTGGAGGTTAGACAAGACAGAGCCCTTTTAGCAACTTCCCCGAACTGATATTGAGGCAGAAGAACCATGAACAGTCTGAAATGAGGAAAAAACTACTATGAAGTCTCTGGCTTATTTGTAACTTTCTTGTCTGCTGCCAAGTGGTGAGTAACAATGAAGTGACTGGGTCACAAACATTATCTTGCCATGCTAATTTGAAAGCATAAGTTTCTCTGAGGTCTCTAGCCTAGTGCATCTAAAAGTGGTAGACTTTGTCATGTGCCCTTGAAGTCACCAGCTCATCAGTATATTGAATAGCACAGTGATGTCAAAGCACAGTCCTCTCTGGAGAACTGACTCAGGCCTTCTGTCTTGCTGGACTGGTGTCAAAACTTCTGTAGGATCAAGCTGGATGAAAGCCAAGGAATAGGCTCTTGTAGAATTACTGGCACATCCCCTTGAATTTTCTGGGTCTATGTCAAGATAATGACAAGGCCATTCTGTTTCCCTTAGCTTCTGTGGAGGAGAGTACGTAGCAGGGTACCCTTTTTTATGCAGAAATTGAAACACTGCAAGCAAGAGTTTTTCCTCTTTTCCTCCTCTCCAGAGGATCTCAACAGGTACTAGATTCTCAGTATTGACCTAGGTAACTCTTCTTATATACAGGAGTGATCTGTTACATCCATTATCATGGAAGCAGGATATCCTCATAACCCCAGTATTTAAGACCTACTAACTCCTTCTACCTGATTAGTTTCTCATTTTCACTGCTTGAAATGAAGTGGTAAGAAATAACTGCAGTTGCCCTCATGAATAAGGAAACAATGTCCCACCCAAGATATTAAAGTAAGATGGAGACAACTATTCTTCACAGAATTGTAAATGAGAAATCTATGCCTACCATGTTCTATGAAAATTTTTTTTAACATGAATTCCTTTCCATGCCATGTGAAATCTGCAGTTTGCAATTAAGAGAACACAATGTTCTTATCACATCCGGTCATCATTACATGGAAAGAGAAGACTATTATAGGCTTTTTATGTAACAAGAATATTTTGAGTTATTCTGAGCCTTCAGGAAATTATTATTTTAGGCTATGAAAGACTCAGAATACAGAGAATTACAAATATCTATATTGCAAAAAATCATTTGAAGTAATGCAACAATGCCAGTTTTCTGACTGTAATGAGTGCACCATTAAATTGGATTGAGGAATAAAAGACTAACAGTCCCTTTGACAAGAGTACTTAAAGAAGCTGATAACAACACAAAGTGGTGCTTGAGCAGAAAGACTGGCTACTGCTGGAACCAAGGCTAATATTTCAGAAGTTAGCAAAAGTAAGCTGAGATTCTGTGTGCTATTGTTTGAAGTGACAACATGAAGAGGCAGAAACCTTATCAGAAGTTAGTAAATTTATGTATTTATGTATATTAAAAGTTTTTGTAGGTATTACAGTACCTATGATGAAGGACTTATAGGGTTCCTAATTTTAAAGATCCAGTCCTAAGTCACCTCTGAAATTAGAAATTAGGTTCCTAATCATTTTGGATGCTTTGAAAATTTTTCCTTTGATATTCCCTATAGATTATGAAAACTATTGGCAAAACACAATATATTTTAAGTAGTCTTTGGTATCATTGCCCCATTTTAGTTGAGAAGAATTAAAAATTGCAATCTAGACTAATTTATTGTCATTTAGTTTTTAGCTAAATAGGATGCTTGATTTATATTGTTTGAAATCAAACTTAAAAGGATAACAGCTTAACTATATTTAGAAAAATATAGTGCTGCGTTAACAAAGCTAGCTTCTAGACCTGATAATTCATCAGCCTGACATATCACTATTAATTTGAATATGAAACTTACAGGAAATAAATAACCTTTCTTTATTTTTCTTTTTTTTTTTTTTTAAAAAAAAAAAAAAGTGTTCATGTTTTATCCATCAATTATTTTAAACACCCATTGCTGAGCAGGGCATTTAATAGCTCTTCCTGTGTTTACTGGAGCAATCTATAGTAAGTTTCTCTTTTTTGAGAATAAAATAAGAAAGAATCAATCTCATTTTTGATTCTGTAGCACTGTAGACAACCTTATTATATTTAAAATGCTACTTTTATGAGTTGTAAACCATATTTCCTAATAATTGCTATAGCTAGAAGTGTAATTTAGTGTGTTTTTACAGGCTTAGTACTTTTTGTTCTATTGTAAACCATATTTCCTGATAATTACTATAGATAGACAAATAATTTAGTATATTTTTATAGGGTAGTACATTTTTATAGTATGGTAAACCATATTTCCTTATAATTACCAGAGAGAGAAAAATAATTTATATTTTTATAGGTTAGTACATTTTTATTACTGTACATTTTCTGCAGATTAAGTACTTTGTATTTTTTCTTTTTAAAGCAGTCACATTTCCTCTGCAACCATGTTTTATTATTTATATAATATACAGATGATAACTTCTTAAACTTGTTTTCCCTATTTTGCATTTCTAAGTTTCTACATAAATGTATGTGCTGCTAATTCTGAAGGAAGAACAAAGCATCTGTGAGACACTGCAGAAGTTAATGACATTGTTAAAATGATGACAGATTGCTTTAATGGTAGATATGCACTTAATTGGAGGAAGTATAACAAAATGTGCTATTTCATACTACTAAAAAGAGTCAGGCAGGAGGCATCACCCATTTAATGTCTTGTCTTCATCCAAATCACAATGCATGTACAGTATATGGTAACTGATAGACATTGCTAGGCATGTATTCATGTACTGTACATTCATTCCGACAACCTGTTAAATAGTGTTTGTTAACCTTTAATTCAGATGTCTGCAAAAAGATAATACAATGTAAAACACAAGTCAATGGTGGGTCATAAAGCTGTTTCTGCTGCAGTTTCTAGTAACCTGTTATTCAGTGTCGAATGCAGCTACACCCTGAAGCAAGTCTTATATAAAAGTACATTGTCAATGCATTATGATACAAACTCAACCTATAAAATCAATGGCAAGTATTGTGTCTGGTGCTATCACCTACTAAAATATAGATACTGTTTTTAATGGTTGCAATGGTCCTAGACTCAACATCATTGTGCTATTAAGCTTAACCCCTTAGGCATGAAGCACAGTTACAGGGCTCCTGGACAAGGAATGCTCATTGTAGAGTGCTGCGTCAATCAAGTCAGTGTGACTGACCACAGAATATGTAAGTGTAAATCAGTTTTCAAAGGATGTTAAAGCAAAATAGAAATGAAATGTACGCCATGGTGTGACTCTCCATAGAATCCCACTCAATCTGTAGAAAAAGGGCACCATCTAGCCCATTATCCAGGTGTTTGATTAACAATTTGTCTGACTGCATGGAAACTTTACTTGTAAAATTTGAAAATTACATTGATCCTAGGAGGATTTGAGTATTATGTAGAACATGGTTAGAATTCAAAGAGACCTTGATAAATTGTAAGAAGGATATGAAAGCAATAGGATATAATTCAGTACAAGTAACTGCAAACTACTAAGGGGAAATCTTTCCTCTATGGATTGCCTCAGTAAAAACGGGAAGAAAACTAAGAGCAATAATGAAACTGAATTCAAGCTGAAAAAACAAATAATGCTATTGGGAAAAACAAAAAGAGAACAGACAATCAAAGAAAAACCACAACAAACAAACACCACCCTCCCTCCCCTCTCCCTGCCCAAGTGTCATCCTGTCATGTGCCAGTAAGACTGTTGCATTTAAGACCAGAAGCAATTATTACTCTCTGCTAAACACCAGAGACTTCACAACTAGAGTTCTGTGTCCAGTTTTGAGTAGCACAGGGTTAAGGCTATGAAATTAAGTTTAAAAGGGAGTAGAAACTCTAAAGAAGAGCAAGCAAAATTAGAGGACATTTGGTGGAATATAAGACCTGTAAAGAGAGACTGGATGAAGAAAAAATGAACTAATCTCTAATGGCAGAGTTTTAGGGTAAATATGTAAGGAAAATTGTTTGGGCATAAAGGATAATTTAATTAGGATAGATCAACTAGTGAGTGTTGAAAATAACACAAACATTTGTACACATATGCTTGCTACCAGTAAAGTAGAAGCTTATATATTGCTAAAGGTCTGTGTCATCCCAGCATTTCTATGACTCTGTGAAAATACCCCTAAATTGTTTCTGTCTCAGAATTGTTAAACAAAAACACTTATAGGGCAAAAAGAATCGGAGGTCAGTAAAACTAATTTTGCCAATTTAACTTCTATTAAATGATGGTTTGCTGTATCTAAAGAAATGAAATGCCTACTAGTAATACAAGAGGATATAATTCAGAGTAGGCAAATACCTGTAGAATATAGTGCTATTGCATGTTATACCTTTTTGGTTTGTCATTTCCTGTATATGCAATATTTGTGCTGGTGGAAGAAAGTGTGTCATTTCTTACAATGATGTAATTATTGGCAATGCATTTACAGATGTCACAGCTGCTGACTGCTCTGCTGTTTCAATTTCATTTTCATATTTAGTTGTTTGCTCTACACTGTTTTGAATGATGCAGAAAGTCCATATCATTATCACACAGTATGAAAATAGTTCTGCAATAATTGATGGATGAAGTAATTCATTATGAATATGATGTAATGGAATAGGCACCATGATTTAATCATCAGAAGAGGGGGTCTTTGGAGCTCACACAAGGATATCAAAGTCATTCACATGATAAATAGCATGCGATAAACTGTTTAGAAAACACTAATGCAGACCACAGAAAAATGTGCAGAAGGGAGGCATACAAATTCCTTGTATGGAAAGCAATTAAATGCTAAGAACCAAAGAAGTAGTGTAATAAGGAGGAAGGGAAACAACAATGTCCATGGATCCATCACTATTTTTTAAATGATAGTGCTTGATAGGCACATTTGTTAGGATTAAAACTTATTTGCTTGACTATTGTTCACAAAATATTTCACATACTATTCACCGGGGACCTGGCTCTAAGAAAATATTTTTAAGGTGATTAAGACTGCCGTCTGAACTTTTCTTGTTTGTTTGTTTTGTTTTCTTTTGTCATTTTCTTGCAGGAAAATTTTTTCTCAAGGTTTGGGGCTTTTTTGTTTCTTTTCCTTTGTTGTTGTTTGCGGTTTGGGTTTTTTGTTTCTTTCTTTTTTTTTCTTTTTTTTTTTTTAAAGAAGTTTTAAACCCATTTTAGTCCAGCCAATGCAGGAATTGTACCTCAGTTTCAGCTGCAACATCTCCTTGCAGAGACATTATCATCTTAGATGCTGTTTTTTGTGAGATATAGAAAATACATGCAATGTATAATGTAAAAAATAACTGAAAAATTACTACAGGAAGGAAGGGGAATAGTACTTCTTGTTTTGTAATAGACATATCACAGTTCACTGATAGTGTCACTAGTTATCAAACACCAGCACTGCTATTATTCCTCCAGGTCTTTGTGTGCCATCAAGCAAGAGATGAACAACTGGGACTGAATGAAGACAAACTATCTTTATAGGAGAAGCTTCAATGAGAAAATCACCAGAGGTTTCCAGAAACAATTATTACCATAGTCATCAGAGACTAGAGAAGACTACAACTGTTTACTCTTGATCTGCTGCCATGTTTCATTGCAGACATATAGCCATTCAAAGGAGAACAGTCATATCTTTTCCAAGCAGAAAATGTTATAAATGTTTTCTTAAGTTTTCATTTACAGTACTTGCTGATCAGTGGAAGTCCAGCTTTCAGACAAATTGCGTGGGGAGCATAGTATCCGCTCCAAAATATGACAATTTAAATTGCTTCATTCACTTTTCATTCACTTCATTCACTGCCACAAACCAAACCAAAATAAAGCCTGTCTATCTGTGACAGAATGTGACAGGAAGTGATGGCAATTCAACTATCTTAATTATCCCAAAATGCCCAGCAAAGAGCAGTCAACACCCACAGGATGTCATAAACTCTTTGTTGGGAAACACAGAGAAACATAATTATACCGAGGTACATGTTTATCACTGTACATTGTTTCAGCCAGTGTGTTGATATGAGCACTGTTTGCTTCATTATACGTATTTTCAGGACCTTGTTAAAAACACACCATGAATTTTGTACTATGTGAAGAATTAGAAAAAATAGCTCATAAGATTCTTTCCCCCTCAATCTGATAGTATAAATAAAATAGCTCATTTTGAAAATACTGACCTGATGACATCATCTCCTGGACCTCTGTTCATGTTTGGAGTTTCTGTAGAAGGAATGACTGGATACCAGGAACTATAAGGCAGGTACTATTCTTGACATACTAGGCTTGTCAGCCAGGTCTCTAAAAGGGAGAGACAGAGAGAGAGACATCAGTATTCCAGAGAATGCATGGAGCTCCACCTGGCAAGGTGCAGACAGATGGTGTCAGAGGGTATGGTTGCTCAATGTTTTCCTCTAGAGCAGCCAGGCATCATTTCCTCCAAATAATCAAACACACACTTCATTGGGAAACTGCAAGGCTATGGCTTACAAGTCTGAAAAATGGAAAGAGGAAGAGAGATTGTTTGGGTGGCAAGTATGAAATCATTTCTTATTGTGTCACTGAAGTGTTCAGGTCCAGGAGGCAACTCCTGTAAGAAAAATTGCTACATTTACGATTCAGACAAACATGTAAACTCTGAATAAACACATATATTTGGGGGACTCAGCTAAAGCAGACAAGAACCATAACATCTTTTGAAGCAGGCCCATCACCGATAATTACGAATGTGAGATTAGCTACCGTCATTTATTCTTGTAAATAGTGTCATCTCTTCCAATTAAGATCAACTACTTGTATCTCCTCAATTGCTTTATTAGCATTGTTGTCAAGTACTACGGAAGCCTTAATTAAATAGTCATCATGATTATGGCTAGTTTCCAAAATGATTGAAGTAAATACTTTATAAATGGGTTATATGAAAGTTTTTACTTACTGAAAAAATGTATTTCAAAAACTTTCCAAATGCCTAATTACAAAATATTTCAAATCCATCCTTTAAACAAGTTATGGATTACAAAATAAAAGCTAAAACTGAACTAACTGAAATTTTGTTGCCTCAAGCAGTTATATTTCTCCTACTGACATCTTAAGTAAAATTAAAAACTGAATGCAGAAAATTTCACGAGGCATTGAGAAAGCATTTAAACATTTAATATAAACTATGGTTACTAATTCATTATAATAATGAATACTGGATCATACAAAGATGAAAAGTAATAACTTGTGAAATCTAAGATACTGGGACTTAATATGCTATAATGATACATCTGTACCAGTGAGCAGCATACTGACATATCTTTTCTTATATAAATAGTAAAACGTATTTTCTTTAATAATATTTGAAGGGGAAATAGCTGTAAAGATCTTTTCTAACATTTGTTTGTGGATTAAATGTACCTTGTTCCATTCTACTTTTTCACTACTATTTAAATGATTTGCAGATTATTTTCTTTAAATTTACATTAAAAATTAGTATTATAAAAAGTTCCCAAAATGACCTAGATCTTTTAAATTGAGACTACAATATTTAATAATCGGCATTATTGCTAACAAATATTTTAATGAAATTTTATGTTTTCCTCCCAGTAGAAACATGTCATTCCCATTGCCCTTAATTAGTGTTATATGTGCTCTTTGATAGAAGAATAGGCCCTTTAGCTATAAGTTCTGACTTTTGAAACAAAAAAGTCATAACCTTTTTGTGTTTCTGGTTGAAGTAACTGCAACCTAATTTCATGTAACAATTGTGGCAGATCAGAATCAAAATATGAACTGAGAGACCCTTAAATTATGAATGTGGTGTTGATTTTTAAAATTGTAACTCAATATAGGACTAAAATGAACATTATAAATGTTATTATGCTTTATACATTAAAGCAGTTTTCTGTCTCTGTGTTTCCCCTATCCTATTAAGCAATTGTAATTTTTTTGCATTATACTAGTGTATCCTGCTGAAGGACACTTGCTTTGCTGGTGTACACACATTTGTTGGTTAAAGTTATTATTGTTCTCTGTTTAATGTAAATGGAGGCCAACTGTATACATCTCTTTACATTTAGTGCTTCTATTTATATAGCACAATAATTTGAATGTTGTGGCCTTGAAAATTTTATAAGAACATTCCAATTCCCATCTTCCAATGCTCATTAGAGGCTTGACCTATGAAATTTAAAAAGACTTCCCAGTTATTTTTCTCTGTATTGTAAATTTCTGAATTTAAATGCCTTTTGTTTTGCAGGACTAATTCCCTTAGAAGAGCATGGATGTGCCTGTGTGTGTGTGTGTGTGTGTTCATATGTACTTAAAAGCTACTTCATAGGAATTTCTGTCAGTATTGTAGAATAAAGACATTGAAAAAGATATTCCAAAATTACAAATAAAAATATTTTATTTTATGCATCTTAACTATCTAGCCAGTTTTATTAAACCAAAAGCAGGATTGAAAACATGTCAAGTTTGTTTGAGAAGTTTCCAACTGAGAAAAATCTAGTTTTGACTGATCTACGAGTCCACAATTTTGGCAAGTTTTGTATAGGGCTTTCAGTTTTCCTGAGCCCTTGTCCTGTAAGTAGCCTCACCCATTTAGTACCCTTGCATCCTTTTCTGTTGTGTGGCTATGTAATAGGACATAGCTATCAAACAATATATTAAGGCTCTTAGTGCCTGCTGCATGTATACACAGAAGCTGACTTGGTTTCATAAGAATTGTTTTCCATCATAATTTACAATTGAGCATGGTGAAATCGGGTTGCCCAGGTTACACAAAAGGTACTGGGAAATAAGTTGTATTCTCATTATGAAATATAAAGGAAAGATATGTTCAAAAAGAACTTCAGCTGTAGAAGAGGGAAATTAAGATCATAATCTAGGAGAAATTTTTATGCTATTTTGAAAGAAATAAAGTGACACCTGCAAGTTACATTAGATATTACAAGAATCTTTATGGTGAACAGGTTAAAAAGCAAGACAGCTGAGAGTAAAACATTTAGTATAATTCAGTGTATTCTGCAAGACAGGTGCTTAATTTTCTCTCCACCAAGCACACATAGGCATTCCTCAGAGCAACAATACAAACAAATATTGGAAGGGACATTTTCTTTTACTTCTCTCATAAGGACCTTGCCACTTTAATTATAACTGCAAATTTTTAAAAACTGGGTAAATAGAAAGCAATGTGTGTTGAGGCAGTTTGATCACTTTTAATCTCAGAACTCTCTGAAAAAAAATTCTGAAATTAAATTCTGTAGCTGCTACTGAAAGAACTTTAGTCAAAGCAGTAACAAAGTGCATTATCTGGAAGTATAGGAATTCATGTGGTGACCCTAAAATGGGTGATGTCAAAGAAAAAAAAAACCTCATCAAAGCTAGAAAACCAGAAAGGCATGTGCACTACTTCCCCACACACCTAATTTCCTACTTAAAAAGCTAAAATATGCAAGTACATTAAACATTGCCTAGTGCAACTGATCATATTTCTGAGAAGTGTTTATATGTGATTACAAAAAATGAAGATTCAGCATTGTCCTACTTCTCTTTGTGCCAGATACAGCCAGCCAAAAAGGTCATAGTGTAGGTATAATGTCTTCCATGTGTCTCAATGATTCTTTACTGCTACATGCTTTCTGGAACCATGGCAAGGAATAGTAAGTATATATTATGGCAGTTTCCAGAGCTTCTCTAATGCATCCCAGGGAAATGACTCTCCTAAGAAATCTAAGAATAAAACAGACACAAAGTTATTCCTATATGATTTCTACTTAATTAATCCTGGAAGCCAGAATCCAGTCATGTTTCAAGTAGAGCTAGGAAAACATTTGTGATCATATATCGTATTCAATAAATTAAAAAAAAAAATGTGTCAAAAAAAATGCTTGTTAAAATTATGCCAAATTTTGCAAACAGTTTCAGTCAGTAACAAAATGAAAAAAATAATCATTTAAAGCTTCTTTAAAGAAATATTTCATGTCTTCATTGAAGTTAATATTTATAAGATTAAAATAAAACACACAACCTGGAAATGAAATAATCATTTTCTGCTATCAGAAGAAGGGTTTTTTTCCTCATTGTTCTGTGGCTAAGAACCAAAACCATACAAATAATCCTTCCTAATCAGTCTAAAATGATGTTCCTTCCTCCACTTCCAGTTTTTGAGTTGTGTCAGTGAACCAAAACATCCAATTATTGGTTCAGGTCTAATTTCAAATATCTCCCAGCTGGTACCAGTGATAAAAATAGGAAAATGAGAAAAGTAGGGACGTTGATCAGGATCAGGATCAACACTACCAAAAAATCTACCAATTTATATCATGGTCCTAGCTGAATACTGTTGTGATGGCTGGACTCTGGATGGATGCCAGGTGCCTGCCAAAGCTTCCCTATCACTCCCCTACTCAGCTGGACAGGGGAGAGAAAATATAACAAAAGGCTCATAAATTGAGGTAAGACCAGGGAGAGATTACTGCCTGATTAACATCACAGGCAAAACAGACCAAATTTGAAGAAATTATTTCAATGTATTACCAATCAAAATCACAGTAGGATAATGAGAAATGAAACAAATCTGAAAAACACCTTTCCCCCACCTCTACCTCCTTCCTGGGCTTAACTTTATTCCTGATTATCTACCTCCTCCCACACAGACACGCAGAAAGTTGGGGAATGTGTGTTAAAATGAGTTCATCACATGCTGTTTCTGCCACTGCTACCTCCTCAGAGAGAGAAGCCCTTCCTTTCCCTGCTCCAGCATGGCGTCCCTCCCACAGAAGGCAGTCCTCCATAAAATTCTCCAACCTGAGTCCTTCCCATTGGGCTACAGTTCTTCATGAACTGCTCCAGTGTGAGTCCTCCACAGTGACACAAGTCCTGTCAGGAAACTTGCTGCAGTGTGGGCTCCTCTCTCCACAGGTCTGCAGGTTCCTGCCCAGAGCCTCCTCCAGCACAGGTTTCACATGGACTCATAACCTTCTCTTGGACATCCACCTGCTCTGGTATGGGGCTCCTACACAGGTGGGTCTCTGCTCCCCCATCGACCCCCAAGGGCTTCAGGGGCACCACTGCTTCACTATGGTCTGCACCATGGCACGCAGGAGTACCTCAGCTCTGGTGCCTGGAGCACCTCATCCCTCCCCTTCTCCACTGGCCTTGGGTATGCAAAATTGTTGCTTTCACATATTCTTACTCCTCTCTTCTCTAGCCAAAATTGCTTCTGTGTAATAACTTTTTTTTACCTTCTCAAGTATGTCATCACAAAGACATTACTATCACCTCTGATTGTCTCAGCCTTGGCCAGTGTCAGTCCATCTTGGAGCTGCCTGGCATTGGCTCTGTCAGACATGGGGAAGCTTCTGACAGCTTCTCACAGAATCCATCCCTTATCCCCCTGACTATCAAAACCTTGCAGCACAAACCCAATACAACCTACAACCACCTAAAACACATTGAGCAGATTTATTTTTTTTTCCTATGTAGGCCTTGTTGAAACAAATCCTGATGGTATGTGTTCAGTTCGGTTTCAGGCAATTCTGAGAATTTGTAGCAATATTTCTTTAGTTGTAGGGATCTTTCTATATCTGTGTTTAGTATGTGAATTTCTAGATGAATAAGATCAGTGAACGTATGCTTGAACAAAAATATCAAAGATGCCCTGTTTGGTATTTCTGATTTCCTGCATACTGCTGTTTGCCAATCAGATCTTGATTGTTTTATTTGATGTGGTAGATTATGGCAGTATAATATAATCTGTGGACATTTGGTTTCTCATTAACTTGCTGCTGAATGACTGCATCTTCCCATGAAATTCCACTATAACAACTGTAAATGTAGTTTAGAAAAGCTTTTTCTCTTATCAGAAGCTGCACGTTTTTAGACAGCAGCACAGTGTAATTTCAAAATGCAGTGGAAGATATATGGTGTAACTAGTAACATTCCCAGCCATAACATGAGCAGTCTGATCTTTCTACTGTCCTACCTGTAGCACCAGGGTGCATGACCAGCATATGGCATAGCAGAAAATATATTAATAAAATAATACTACATGCCATGTGTTCAGAATAAAAACTGTCATATATAAGAGCTTATCAGTTCTAATTAAGACTCATAAAAATTTATTGCAACAATTTCAGTATACCATGTTACGAATGCTATAGAATATATATATATATTCTATATATATAGAATATACATAGTCATACTGCATGAGAATATCTAGTCCATATAGCCCATCTGATAAATGACCAGAAGATGATAAGGGAAGAGTAAAATATATATTAAGTTTTTCTACTGGGAGCATATCTTCCAAGCATCTGACTATTGCTTGGGCAGGGAGTCAAAGGTGGACATTTCACCGTTAGCATGATATTCAGCCACCACCAATGGACTTTGAACTAACATAAATTCATCTTCTTCCATCCTGTTTTTCTTTGACTTCCACATTTGCTGTAAATGAGTTAAGAAGACGAATTGAAGCTAAGAAGAGACTTACTTTGTTCCCTGTCAGTTGACAGCATATGTTTTTGCCTTATTGTTTTGCCTTATTCCATTTCATTCAATAGAATTGGTCTGCATCTCACACCTGATGATCTGAAATACAGACTTTTGCATGCTTCTTTTTACTTTTACTTGAGGGTTTGTTTTACAGAAGTCTTACAAGGTGGACTAGCACCAAATGAGGCTATAAAACAGCAGCTGTTGGTTGTCTAAGATGTAAAGTCAATCTCACTGCTACACATGTAGAGAGAATTAGAAAATTGTAATAAAGGGAGTGATATTAAAGAAATCATTGTTGTCAAGGTAAACGGTAATAGGAAAAGAATTTCAGGGACATCTATGCTGAAGGAAAATATTATTATTACCTTAGTACTGTTCATTTTTAATTAACTTAATAACAAAACATTAAAGGGAAAAAAATTAACCATACTTGAAGCAGAATGGGCAACCTGGTCTCCTGTGATATCTATGAAGTAGTCAGGTCACTCTATAACTCATACTTCTTGTGGGATTAGCAAGGTTTTTTAACCCACTTACCTCCCAATTAATGGGAAAAAAAGGTAAACGCCTGTGTCTTTTTTTGTTCCCTGTCAGTGTTAAGTGCTAACCCGGTTACTGTTTCAAACCTGGTAAATATAAAATATCTGAAATAAGGCAGGAGTTTGATCTGTGATTCCTCTCTCATATGTATTTAATTAAATAGCAGGATATTGAAAGTCAAAAAAATCTGTTTAACTCATGTTTAAGTCAGCTCTTTGTTATAGGTAGCATTAAGTGTCTAATGTAATTTTGGAAAATTTCTCTGTATGTTCCATACTCAGAGGTATTAGCAGAACATGGATCCAGAAAATCTGCCACAGTTGTAGATCCTACACCTCATGCAAATTTAAGTGGAAAGTTTGCCTGAATAAGAAGTGAAGAAACTAGAATCCAAAACACTTCCTTTGCTGTAAAGGAATATGATGTTTAGAAATTGAACATGAAAGGTGATTGTATGTAATCATGCTAAATGCAAAGTGAAAAAATCTACTTAAAAGGATCTAATATAATCCTTTTTTAAAATTTTCAAAAATCTCTTCTCTAGAAAAACATTTCTGTAACTTGAGTGTATTAGGTTAGATCAGTTTGTCTGTAATAAATCTTCATTATTTCTTCTACAAAAGGTAATCAAAATATATTTTTATGCAAAATGACAGACTTTCATAATAGGAGTGTTGCATACAGCCTTACAGAAGGTCTCACAACTGAGCAAAAGGAGTTCCCATTGCTTGTATAGTATAACAAGGACGTTCATAAGCAAGGAACCTGTGTATTGTGACTGTTTTGTGCTTTTTGTGTTAACACAGCTGCACTCTACCTAGGATGACTGCAGCTTATAGCCAAATTTAATCTTCTTAAAAAACCACTGTCAAATAAAGATACTAAAATATAAAAACATCATTCATCTCTCTCTCTTGAAAAGATACAATTATTCAATTGTGTGATGCAAAAAACCCCCATAGCTGAATCTTAAGAATACACTGGAAAAACTAAATGAAACAGCAGCAGTAGGTTTACTTTTACAACTGAAAAAAATGTCACATGTATTAATGTCAACAACTGGAATTTTACCTCATTAGGCAATTTCTGATCCAAGGCTCTGATGACTATTCTAAGCAGAAAAAATATGCTAATTATCCACTCTGAATGTAGAAGGAAAAAAGGTGTAAAATCTTCCTTTAGCCGTGTGACCATGTACTAATTGCATGTCATGTGTCAAAATAATGCAATCCACTTTGCCTAAAGCAATTAGACATACAGAACTCTATTAATGAAGCACTGTCTGTCACTAAAAGTGTTTTCAGAGCTATAGTTGAAGATTAAAATATTAACTTCTCAAATATTTATGATAGTTACTGACAGCATTTCAAAATGTTACTTTTAACAAAAGTATTTTATTCAGCTCCAGTTTTTAATTTGGATTTTATATTCAAAAACATTATTAACATATGGGAGTCATGAAATTTCTATGATCTCCACTGAGACTTCTTTAGAGAAGGTACATTAGCTCCTTGAAGTTTACAGCATCTTTTTCTATACTCTTACTCTAACTCTTTCTGAACAAAACAAAAAAAAATGTTAAAACTTGCCTTTTCTTTGAAAGTCATTAAAAAAAAAAAAAAGGACGAGGTTCTTATTGCACTTTACTTAATTTCTCTGTGTGAAAGAAAATGGCCCTTCTTGTCAATATATCATTTGGTGCTCTCCTTCCTTTTAGGGTCATTGGTCATCTATGTTCATGAGCACAGAGATTAACCTTTTGAATACCCTTATGCAGTAGGAAGGCAGGGATGTATGTTGCAAAGCTGCTAATCGAATCTATCAGACATGCTGAAGAGCAGACAATAACATTAAAAAATGTAATGCCTGTTCTGTGCAACCACTACTCACCCAGCTGCTTGGGAAAGGGTTTTTCACAATTTCTCCATGAGCAATACAAATCTACAGCTTTATGAGCGCAGAAGAGGACTGCTTTTCTTCATTCCTAATTTGCAAGAAAAAAAACAAACCAAACTAAACCAAAATGAAGTTATTCAGTTGTCCAACTAAACTGTACCAGAACATTTGTATGCAAACAATTTGAATGGACAAGCCCTTAATTTATGTTCCATATGGAGACTGAGTAGACTACTGTGCTATTTGAGGATTTACAGCTTTACCAGGACTATGCAGGAATGATACCACTGTAATACTGTGAAATTATTGCCCTTTTTTTTTCTACCAAAAATCAGCAAATAAAAGAGCCGTGTTAACACTGCATCATTTTCTAATACTATGGTGGTAAAAACTGACTGCTATTATGTATTAGTCCTGCCACTGCTTTTATGTTTGGTAAGGGTATTGCCTTGGTTTTGGAGCTATTACAGTCTATGGGAATCAATTACATGTACTTGAACTAAGAAGGATTTACTTGGTAACTGTAATGGCTCTAAAAGAGCCATTATGATCTGTCATGTCAAAAACGCACATGTGCCTACTGTAGATACAAACAAAGCTGTGCAAAAAGTTTCCTACACAAAGCAAGCCATTTTGGTTAGCTTTCCTGACAAAACAAAATGAGCATTTGCTGCTCAAGTACTTTCATAACTTTTCATAATAAATGAAAAGGAGTTCCTGCCATTCCTCTGTCTTTTGTTTTGCTGAAGGAAACTTGAATGTTGCATCAGAGGGAATCAAGGGAGACATTACTGAAGAGCAAAGCTCAATGACTCACAGTGTTTTGGGGGTAGATGAAACCAGTTTAAAGGCGGGGGAAAAGTGAAATAAAGAGAAGGGAAGAGTTATATCAGTAAAAGGAGGAAACGTGATCTTACTATCATTATATGCATTCATTAAGGGAATAATGATACCTCTTTGATAAGACTGAGCAAATAGGTTATACCTCAACAACTTTAGTCATGTTATAGATGCATGTACAGAACTTCGGAACATCTTGGACCTGGAGTCAAGCATAAATGGGGCCAATGAGAATATGGTTTCCTGTCTATGCCATAGGATAGATACAGTCTGTAGTCTTACTGAAGAACATTTGCAGCTCCCTCTGTACTTGTTTATCTAGGTGCCCACTCAAACAAGACAAAAGTGCAATGAGGGACTGAACTCACATCTCTATTTCTGACCTGGAGTCAAGATGCAGCCAGAGAACTGCTGCAGATTATCTCAGTTGGTTACAGCATGGTGCTAATAATGCCAAGGTCACAGGCTTGATATCCATATGGGCCATTCACTTTAGAGCTGCACTTGATCCTTGTGGGTGGGGGTGCCTTCCAAGTCACAATACTCTGTGACTAAAGTCACATGGCCCACACCAAGCATACTGACCCAGCGGGGCAGATGTAGCTGACAAGAGATTTGGGATGCAGTCTTCCTGAGTGGCTGGGAGGCATCATGCAGCCCAGAGCAACCCAGGTCTGTGCCCAGCTTGTGCCTAAGGCAGTTACATCAGGGGGTTAGATGCAAGTGCAACAATCACTTATAGAGCTGAAAGAAAAGCTCATGTAGCAACTGGATCAAGGAAAGCCAGGTCTTTATGACATAGCGTTCACTGAACTATTTCTAGCCACATTATGAATTTCTGTCTGTAAAATGTCCTGCATGGGCAAACGAAGAGCATCAGCTCTTATAAATTTAAACATATTCTTGCAGTAAAGTGTGGGTATTGCTAGTGTATTTTATTTTAAATAAAACAAAGAGGTGGTAATAATTGGTCTATTACTCATGATACCCACTGATGTATTACGATTGTCTCATACAGAACTTCATTATGTGGTTTTATTTTTTTTTTTTTTAACATATGTATATTGACTTAAATAATTGCACCAAAGCTGATTGAAGCACTTTCCCAAAATTAACATTTGTAAGGTATGGGGTGATGAATGTTCTACAGTGGTATGTCTACAGCTGTGTGGTTTGCAAGTTGCTTGTTTGTTTATAGGTCTAATTTTCAGTTACTGAGCAATGCTATTTAGAATCCAGGAAAAACCTTTTAATCCCAAACGAGCATGTCCAAAAAAAGAAACAGAGATTTTACTTTTAGCTCATCTTCAGATTCACAAGGGACAATAAGGGAGATTCATTAGGCCATTTGTTACTGTCATCTGCCATGATTCAAAATGAAATACTAAAAGTTTCATGGATGCAGAAAAAGAGCAGTATTTGTCTTTGTGTTGGCTATGCAAAGACTGTATGGCTTTCAGCCTCCATACAAGAGGCCTGATGGATGAAAGGGGGAAGGGTGGTGCCATCTGAATGATGATGGGCTAATATCATCATCCTCTTGTCAGCTGTAATAGGCTTTTCCTCACAGAAATAATTCATAAAACCGCTACATTATATTCTATCCCTGACAGGCCCTATCTATCGTGCAACCCAGCAGGCTCACAACTAATAAGAAAATATGTGGTTCAGGAGCCCTGAAAAATTAAACAGGTAGTTTATGAACAATTTGTTTCATGGGGATGTTTATTATGTTTATTAAATATTGAGCCTTTAATGTTTTCCCAGTACAGATGATATCATAAAAATGCTGACTTAAGCCTCAGTTGTATTCTTAGAAAGTGGCATTTTATAGCTCTTGTAGTACCCAGTAAATAACTAAATTGCTCTGGTTTATATGTATACACAGAATAGAATTTATAGGGAGTGAGTATATTTTTATTGCACATATGCAGTGTATTTAATATATTCATAATAGACACATGTAAAATACCAAATTATTGATCACGTTCTTTGGTTTAAATGCAGTTTTGAGAAGATGAGTATTTCAGAACCTTGAGTAGGGAAGGTCAGGCATTTGTTTTATTGATTGTCCTAAAGAAGAAACACTGAACTTGGTGTTTGAAGTGTCAAGTCAAAAACTGCGTAGGCTCAAAAATGTAGCTAGGAATACTGATTGGTAAGTATAATTTTTATAGAAATACTTTAGAAGTATTCTTGTTAAAGGAAAACCAGGATAAAATGGTTAAAATTGTTAAGTAACATCAATATGCTCCTATGCCTTTCTGTGAAACTATTGGGAGGTGCCAGAGTTTGTTATCCTCACACAGGTCAGATTTCCAATTGCCAGACAGAGTGAAGGACTGGGTTCTGGAAAAGACCTGGAGTGCACAGATAATGCAGAACCAAACTCTTTCTATGTCCATACCTTTTTATTCCAACTCCTTCCTAAGAGTTTATTGAATAATTGATGATTCTGCAGCAGGATATGAAAACTGGCAAGTAGAAAACTTCCATTCTTAATGAATTTGTAATAATAAATAATGCTTATGATATTAAAACACAGACATATTACAAAGAGCATGTGCATGACATGATTTACCTAAAAAAATGTACAGATCTTTCATTAAGCCTTTCAGGAATCATGAGCTGTTCTCGTATCCTTCTATTCCTTGTAAGAGGACAGACTGTAATTTGCTCAGATTCCTGAGCACATGGATAGAAACTGTGCAGTAGCAGCATGACTTCTACAACAGGAAATACTGCCTCTCTAACCTGCTGGAGTCCTGTCAGTAAGCACATGGATTAAGAGGATACAGGAGCTGTAATATATTTGGATTTTCCAAAAGCCTTCGACAGGGTTAGTAAAGAAACACAATCACCACAGGTGTTGAAAAAGTCTTTTATGGATTGCAAACTGGTTAAAGAACAGAAATCAAAGAGTAGAGGTCTTTGGTTGTTTTACAGAATGGATAGTTCATTTTCAGCAGTGAGATCCCTGAGGGATAGATGCTGATGCTGGCTTTATTAAACATTTTCATCAATGGACTGGAGAAGAGTGTGCAGTGAAATCTCCAAGTCTGAGGATAACATGAACCCGTTCTGGGCGTTCAAATGTCATTGCCAGCTGGCTGAAAGAACTTCAGAGCTGAGAAGAAAGGTGATGAAGCTGAGCAGAGAAGTAATATGTTGAATGAACTCTAGTGTAGATAAATCTAAGGCAATGCATCAGGGAAGAATACTTTGAGCTGTGCCTCATGATGTTGAACTCAGAATGAGCATTCAACAGTCAGGAAAAGAATTTTGGAGTCATCCCTGGCAAACGTCTGAGGTCACAAGCTCAGGCAAAATCAACAAAATGCAGGACATCATCAGAAAAATTTTTCAAACAAGATAGAAGACACAATTTTGCTGCTGTATATAAAACAATGCGTGTCCACATTTTTTTAGTGCTGTGTGCTGTGTCTCAAGAGAGATGCTGTGAAATTGAAGGAGGAACAGAACAGGCAATTAAAATAATCAAGAAGATGATTCAACTGCATATAAGGAGACTAAAAAGTCTGTCATTGGAGAGATGTCTGAGGAGAATTGTGATTTATTACCAAGCGGATAATCTAGTTCTAAAACTGTTCAACAAGTTCCATAATATATGCTCACTGAACTCTGTAAGGAGTCATCTGAAACACAAATAAAAGAAAGTACTTTGTGCAGAGAGTAGATCACTTCAGAAACCTACTTCTACAGAAAGCTGCAGAGTACAGGTGGTATGAGCAGATTCAGAAAGGAATTAGAAAAACAGGTCCATGAATGGCTTTTACAAAGACTAGGCAGGCATATCCTTAGTGCAGCAGTTCTGAATATTGGGGGAGTATGAGGGGAATTGACTGTACAAAGTTGTGGGCTTGTGTGTTGTCCCTAATAGTGTCTCCTGCACTACTGTTAGAGACAGAATCCTGAGGTATTTTGACCATGGGTCTGAACCAGTAGGGCTCTTCTGATATTCTTGACATGCCTTAATTTGATTCCACATGTCTAATTTGCTTTGCATTTACTCAAATTTTATATTTTGTGTAGTTACAAAGACTTCAGTGTTTTCTACTTCACATCAGTGTACATAAAATGCAGGTCAGGTCTGCTATCCTCTCTTTCATATACAGTCTTAAAACTTGTACTCGTAGCCATACATACAGAGCACAAAACTTGAAAATACAAATAAAGGTAAACATGTCAGAATAAAGAGAGTAAAAATTCGATGGCTTAAGTCTGAAAAAGCAATGTAGCTTCTTAAAAAAATTTTCATTTTCTTTCATTTTTCACTGAAAAATGCTTGTTTATTGTTTGCTTTTACAAAGGCTTGGCACACACACTATTTCTTTTGAACTTCAAGTGTAAACAATAGAAGCTGTTTCCATCTGCCACCCACTCCCTCCTCAAAATCTTTCATTTTTTTCCCTAATAGAGACGGAAAAGTTCTCTTGTTACACGAAATCTTTATGATGAACTTTTCAAACAGAAAACAAGAGAACAAAAATGTCATTTATTATTAACTATGAACTGCATGGCTACCTTGCTGTCTGTGGATCACATAAACTCATTTCTGTAACAATCCAGACCAGGCACAACTCTGTTATAGCTGTAAGTTCTTAGGCTATGTGTCCTCTTCCGAAAGAAAATCATTTACCTTATCCACTGGGGAGGCAAGAGGTTAATAAAGCACATTTGTGACACTAACTCCAGTCTCCATTTTACAGTTCACCCCATCTTTTTACAGAACTTCAGCTACTGTTAAAAGTTGGTAAAAACTTGTATTGATCCTTCTCCAGTGGCAAGCCACTTTTCCAAAACAGTAGCTCCCTGCTGATTGAAGGAGGCTGTGTTTGGCAGCAGGGGCACCATGGAAATGCACTATACATTTTACCTGTTTGGGTGTACAAGCCACGACACCTTCTGTCCAGCCCTGTGAAATGACCCATGGGCAGTTTGTGTGCCGAGCCCCCAGTGGTCATTCTCCAGCAGAGACTGTGCCTCCAGGGCACCGACTGCAGCAGCATGTGCAGCTCTTCATCTGTATGTGCAGAAACGTATGCCTTATTATATGTCACACATGTTGCATGATCTGAGGTGCTCTGATGTGAAGCTAGTGTTGTGCTGTGTCACTGATTTAAGGAAATACCACTTTAATTGACAGGAACTTGGAAGCAATTAATTACTGATGGATAGCATGTACAGCTGTTGATCATGTATGGAAATAGAAGAGAAATTAGATTTAATTGGTTTAGCATGATGAAGAAAGTGGCATTTATTTTATTACAGCTTTTATAAACTGAGATACTTGAATTTCATTTTCATATTTTTTTGGAAATAATTGGGCAAAATACTCTTAGCAGATGAAAAAAATCCCAGAGGAACAAAAATTGAGGATGTTCAATTGCCTCATTAGAAATTTGCAGGATCAGAGGAGGAACATACATATTAGGCTAATGAATGATTAAATTAAATATTTTGCTACGTATGCCTATTACTGCAATCTGGGCTAACTTCCAAATATACATGAGACAGTAGCTGTAATTTTTATTTTGAAGAAATTAAAAGTCCAGATTTCAGCAGGAAGAGCTGGTGTAATTTGCTAAATCACTGTGAATAGATATTTTTATTGTTGATTATATTAGACCTACTGATACAAAGTGAAAGTGAAGAGAAAAAGAATTATATCTGCAAGTGAAATGTAAATGTA
The DNA here is from genome assembly GCA_035221455.1 of Xenops minutus. Classification (NCBI taxonomy): domain Eukaryota; kingdom Metazoa; phylum Chordata; class Aves; order Passeriformes; family Furnariidae; genus Xenops; species Xenops minutus. The sequence continues at coordinate 32,230,310 of JAWWEE010000158.1, forward strand.
TTTTATAAGTACAAATCAAATTCTGTTGCAACATATCTACAAAGCATTGACATTAAGCAGCTCATGTTTGACTGGATTCTGCTCCCACTGTTCATGAAGTAACTACGAGGTTAAATGCATCTATTTTCTTAGCACAGACCAGCATAATAAAGAGAAAAATTTAGTTCCGCCTGTCCCTAATATTTAGCCCATTAATGTTTTTGAAAACACTCCTTGTTGAGAGGTGCTGTCCATGTACAAAGTAGTGACATGGTACTGCAGCTATTAAGCCTTGTAAATAAAGACCTTTCTACGTTACTGCCAATTTAATACTAACTTTCTAATTACTTAATATAAATAAATGCAATACAATCTGCATTCATGGAATGCTCTTTTTGAAAACGTTTGTAGGGCTGTAAAAATTACTGCAAACTAGTGTTGGTGATGTAACGTTAAGTTTATTTTTCACATTTACAATTAACACTAAGTTTATTTTTCAGATCTACAATTCAAGAAAAAAATCTAGGTGCATGCTGTGTAGCTGCATGTTGTGCTGCATGGGAGACTGATGTTGAAATGCTGGGGGAAAAATAGTTTAAAATTATTCTGAATACAAACATTTCCCAGTTGATTAAAGAGACCAGTTGTATTTTGCCATTATATTGCATCACATTTCATAGAGTCAAATATTTAGATGTTTTTGGGGTTTGGTTTTGTTTTTTGTTGTTTGGGGTGTTTTGTTTTGTTGTTGTTGTTGTTGTTTTTTGTTTTTGTTTTTTTAAGTAGCATCTTAGGTCCCTACCCTGCCGTCAGGTGTCCTGTCCATGGCAGGGCAATTGAAATTTGTTGGTCTTTAAGGCCATTCCAATCAATATCATTCTATAATTCTATCATTCTATACTTATTATAATGAGGCCTCATAGAACTCTCAGGATGAATGTAGCCTGTCTAAAAATGTTTAAAAGACATTTTAAAAGTCTAGAATGCCAGTGTGTGTTTCAAAATCAGGCAGCACAGCTGAGACTACCTTCCAATTTAGCCTTCTAGAAAAGACAATGGAGTATTTTGCTAAATAACTGCCATAAGCCTTTTGAGGAAGGGAGGGAGGGAGGGAGGGGAAGGAAGGAAGGAAGGAAGGAAGGAAGGAAGGAAGGAAGGAAGGAAGGAAGGAAGGAAGGAAGGAAGGAAGG
>JAWWEE010000158.1:32231578-32283728 GCA_035221455.1 Xenops minutus
AGGAAGGAAGGAAGGAAGGAAGGAAGGAAGGAAGGAAGGAAGGAAGGAAGGAAGGAAGGAAGCTGTTTCACATTTTGAGTTTTGTGGTTTTTACTAAAATTTGTTTAAAAATTGCCATAGACATTTCTCACAGACAGGGCCAAACCCATCCCTCTGAATTCAGGGAAAGGGGGAAAATCAAATTCAGATATAAAGTTCAATCATTTCCTTCATTTCGAAAATAGTACTGGAACAGAAATCCTGAGTCCCTGGAAAAGACCAGACCCAAACTGTTCTTTTCACAGTGGTTAAAATTGTTCATATAGTTCAATCCACTACCCAGTGAGACAGAAATGTCAGCTGCTGCATGTACAGTATAGAAGTCAAAAGTGTGTAAAGTGCATAGCAAATATTTCAGAGTCACAAACAGTTTCAGGCAGATGAAGTAAATGATTTACCAAATAATAATAAATAAATAAATAAATAAAATTTTAATAGAAGCCTGAGTTCCGCAGTTATAGATCCAATATATAATCAGTTGATTTTGGCATCTTGTTGAAATTACTCGTATTGAGAGACAAGCGTACTCTGTAAAGTAAAAATGACCTCTGGCTGAGAAACAGTGCATCATACAGATGCATCAGACAGAAAGTTCATATAAACACAACTAATGTAAGATTGATTACTAAAAGCCTAAACTGATGACAGATATTTTTATTGTGAGCATTTCTGTATATCAGAGTGTTGTGAAAAAAAATACCATCTACTGCTACTAATTTGCTTTATTTACCTTTTTAAGAAAAATTTCTAATGCACTTAGTAAAAGCAGCATGTACCTGTCTGTCAGCAGAGCAGCCTTTAGTGTTTATTCACCTCTTGTTCTGCAGAACACATGCCTGGAGCAGCTGGCAGATTCATTCAGGGAAACAACTGGTCGCTGTCAACACCACCCAACCTTCTGAGGCCAAGCAGGCACTTAGAAAGTCACAAATAAAGACCAGTGTTTTGTTTTGCCAATAGCCTGGTGTGTTTTTCCCTCCTCTTTTGTTCAGAATGTGCAACACCATCAAAGGGACCTGATTAGAACAAAGGAACAGGGATCACTGTAACAATTATGATAGAAATGAAAATGCATAATAAAAAACAAACCCCAAAATCAGGAAAATAATGCCAGGTGAAGATGAATACACATCCGCTGGGAACAATTACGTAGCAGATGCATCCAAAAATTCATTATCAACGTATAATTTGACATGTTCCTAGTAATGTTATTCATTGCATTTACAAATAATTCATCACAGGTGTTGTGAACCAAAATGGTATACAAGATCCTTATGTTTTTCGCTAGGACAAGAGGAAATGTCCGCTTTGTAAATGAACATTGCATTTAATTTTATTAAAAGGTTTTGTCTTTTGTTGTGTAAATCCTTCTGTTATGCCAAACAAATCAGATGTAGTAAAGCGGCTTTATTTCCAAATCACACTTATACTCACTAAAGGAGTGGTAAATATTATATTTTTTTACTTCCTTTTTCTATTTTTCTCCTTTTCCCCAAAAACAAAGAACCTGATTTTACAAGTTCTTGGTTTTATTGATAGTTTAACTAATTTCAGTTACTCCTGGTGTACTTCTAATGTTGCAGATCTCTTATAAAGGCAAAACTCTTATTTAGACTTTTTATTTATTGTTTCAGGGTTAATTCTGCAATAAGTTATGGTTATTTTTACTTGTGTTAGTACAAAATCCAGTGATCAGCAGAACCTAACAAAAGATAACACTTCATTCCAGGTCAGATTCCATAAATAATGACAAAACAAATACACCTGCATTTCTCTTTTAATCTGTAATTCATTAAAGACTCACTGTCCTTATAAAAAAGTTTTATTGCAATAGTATAGCAATAAATGATTAACCCTTGATACTAGAAAGGGATCCAGAAGCACTGTGTTTTTAATCCTAGTATGCAGAGTCAAATAGAACTTTCAAGCACATATATAAAAGATAAACACAGTTTTGAAAAAGAATTAACTAATGATTAGGCCCAGCCTGGGTAATATATGATAAGTTCTGATTAGGTCTCTTCTTCAGGTTTGTGGACTCTGCTAATTAGTAGCCGTACAATGTTGTTGCATCCTGGCACTAGGTTTTCAGGGAAGAACTTGAAATAAATGATGAAAGAACAGGAGACAGTTGAAAATGGTCTTCAGAATTTCTCCTCTGTTCCCTGGAGCTGTTGCTCACTAGTTAGTCAACTACCAAGCCAACCTGATGTTGTGATTAGTCAGTACAGGACACCACCTCCTTGTGGTGGTGCCGCCACCAATTTTCTACAGCTGAGGGCAGGAGAAAAGGACTTGAAATCAGCAATGCTAGCTTTCCAATAACCTGAGGATTCCTCTTGATCATGAAGTTGTAGAGAGAAGCTTTAAAGTTTTTCTACTTGTCTTAGGGAACAGTAGCACTACCGTATGATCATTGTCTATAAATGATTTTATGTACAAACACTATAAATGAATACATTGATACTCCTAGAAGTGGCCAAGTAAAGTAATATTTAAAAAAGAGATGCAGTTATTAACCAAGAAAACTGTAACCAATTCAGTGCAGTAAAGTAGAAAAATGAAACTCTGGTCATGAAAGCTCCAACAGGGTTTCCTCTTCTGTAGGATATTCTTCGTTAACATTGCAAGCTATTCTCCTGAAACCAGACTCTGTAAGCTGTCAGTCTTTTACCTGCTCAAGTATGCCAGGATTCAGAAACGTGCTGTCTGACTGCAGGACCAATATCCAGTTTTATGACATTAAATAATTAAGAACATTTATGTAAGCCACTAAGGACATTTATGTAAGTATCCCTCTCTACTGAAACCTGCTGTGAAACAAAGGGAGTGCCAGGTCTCTACTAGAAACTTTGCAGTACCATTCCATTGTGTATATTTACAGGGGACAAAAATAACAGCCTGTGCTATAATACAATGTAAGGTAACTACAGACTAAGAAAAGGAAAATGGAAAAAGGAAGAATGGAAAAAGGTGGGAAGGGCAGGGAAGGGCAGAGAAGGAAAAAAAAGAAAAGCAAAACTGGACCAGATTTCTCTTTATGAACTTACCTTCATAGTCCCCCTTTGGATTACTTGTCTACATTTTCTTTCTATGTATGAAATGATTGTTCTTTTTTTATGAAGAGATGCAGAGACAATGCACCAAATTTTCACAATAGTAAAGTTATTTACTTTTGACTATTTGCCATCTAATATATGTAAATTATATTTTTTGTTACAGATGTTTTAGTCAATGAAATATACGCCAGTGTTTTAATGTGGACAATCTATAAAAAGTGTATTGAACTTCTTGTTGTGATTTGCTTGTGAATACCTGAAAATATGGACATTTACACAATAACTACTATTCTGTGTGTTGTGTTCTATCATAATGTAACTCAGCAAATTATGCACAATGCCATTCTGTATACCTACCTGGAAGCAGGAGAAAACATTCATTAAAACTTTCATCTTGCTTTAGGTATTTATTTTTTATATATATTTCAAATTAATAAATTAATGAAGCGGAGAGAGAAATAGAGAATAAACTGTCATTATGGCTTCATTATAGGTATTGCAATTATTACACAACTCTTTTTTCCCCTCTAACTCATCATCTATAACAAAGCTATCATTACATTTACATGTTTTATACAGTAACTACTAGAGGGCAATATGTCAGTAAGCATCAGTTTCTAAGTGACTAGAGTTAAAATAATTCTCAATAAATCTTCCTTTGAATCTTTTAACAGCTGTGCTAAATAATGTTATATAAAGTGTCATCTTTTTTCCTTTGAAAAAATCAATTGGTTCACAATTTAAGATTTGGTGAAATTACACCACCTCTTGGAATAAATTAATAAATAAATACAGCCAAGGGGCAGTGATATTTATGCTTACATTTTTCTAAATTATGTAAATAAAGAAGAAGGTAAAACTAAAACAACTTTTTACACAAATGGCTGAAGTGTATGAAGACAATTCATTTGTTTTATGTTTTTATCATTCTTGCATGGAAAGGAGTTATTTTTTTCAGGTATGAGAGAAGTTACAATAAAAAGAGAATTAAGGAAATTTAAAAAAATTAAGGGACTTCCTATTTACACACCCTCTTCCTGTCCCCATTTACCCGAATTATATCTGACTTCAATCCCAAATAAACATCCTGTCAGCACTTCCTCCACAGGTAGAGTGACCTCCTCCTGGATGTGAAGGATGACGTCACCTACATGTTCTGTACCATTTGGCCTCTGTCCTTTCAATTTTGCAATTGTGGGCAGTAACAAAATCTGTCAGTTCTTATGCCAGAAGGCTTTCCTCTTTTTTTTTTTTTTTTTTTTTTTTTTTTTTTTTTTTTTTTTTTTTTTTGTCTTTGCACAATAGTACAAAACTGGACTGTAAACTCTGTGATGTTTATAAGCACTTCCTCAAATTTGTTCTCTATGGTCTTTGAAAATGTTCAAATCTTATTTAACTTTGCAAAAACTCTTGGCAACCATTTTTGCATTTTTATTGGCTCGGATATCTACAGCAATACAAATATGGTGTGTTCTTTAATGGAAAAGAAGTCAGCACTCTATTTTATGCATCATGATACCAGAAAACACAGATGTATTGGAATCTATTTCTACAAGGTCAGTTTTATCAGAGCTATTTAGGTAGCATATCACACAAAACTGATAATAGGTCTCTTCTGCAAGTTTCCCATTGTTTTTTTTTTTGCCAGAGAAACTCACCTAATTTAGTTTTACATTGGTTCTCTTGAGGTAGATGTTTTGAATGAAAGTGTTTCTTGGGACACTTTTATATCCTGGTAGCTGTGGTCATTACAATATTTAGTGACAGTTCAACATACCCTAAGGATTCCTTCTTTCTGTGGAAAAAGACATATCTGGGCCTTCTGAATTTCTTTTTCAATAGTAGCAAATTTATTGTCAATATGAAAAAGACAGTGACTGCCCAAGACTATGAATAGGTGTGAATACTAAGCATCTGACTGAGATCTGAGGGTATGAAAAGCCCTTTTTTTCATGCCGTCTTTCTCCATCTGAACTGTTTCAAAAGTAGCAAAAAGCAGAAATAACAATCCTCTATATAAACAAAAGGGCTTAGGCTTGAATTTTTAGTCTTTAGCCCCTTCTTTATCCATGTCTGGTGCACTGCTGTCTTCACTCATGGCTTTTCTTTTGTTGACAGCCTTGTTAATATCTAGTACTCCACAATCCTTAATAAGCCAACTCTACAGATAACAGCAGTCTGCCTCATTTTGTCCAGTGGTGCCTCAAGTAAAGTTATTTATTGTAAAGGCCTTGAGCCAAGAGATCCATAGAGGAATGAATATGACTCAGTATAAAGGGTAAAGATGATAGGGAGGATCTGCACTGGGAAAGGGGCAGTGTAGGGCGGTGGCTATTGTGGTTAACTGCAGGGAGAACCTCCTTGTAAGGTCTAGCAAAGAACCAAAATGTGGGGATGACATATCCCAAAGGGATTAAGGCAAATTAAATGCTAAATAAGCACCATGTGCAAGAAAAATATCTTTATTTCCAATAAGATTTCATTTTGAAAGCTGCTGGTGGTGATTTTTAAATTTGACTCATTTTTTGAAGTATAATTTTTTTGTAAGGAGTTATTCAAAATGGCATATGACATTCTGTAACTGAAAATGCTGTAACCACATAACTGACTGGATGTTATCTTTATCTTATATGGGGGATACTGGTCTTGAAGTGATACATAAAAATGGTATATTAGCATAGATTTTTCAAAAGGTATTGTAAAAATTTGTGACGTAATAGGACAAGACATTCTCACTTAACTAGCTTTATAGTCATTAATCTCTGTTGGAGAGTCTATTATCTGGAGAATTATCTAGGACATCAGCAAATTTCCTCTTGAGTTCAGTAGTTTACAAAAAAGACTGTGGTTTATACATGTGCTCTAACATAGCACATCACTATGCTGAAATATCAAAGAATTTGAGTGGTCTCGGGAAATAGAATTACACTTGATCTACTTCTCTATTTAGAGAACTTTACGGTTGCTATACATGATCACATGTATAGAGACCATATAGCACTGGGAATAATCTCTTCCTAAATGCCATTGCTTGCTGTGTCCATACCCTAACTGAAGCGCAGTTCTTATACCACCTGTGACCTGATAGAATGGTACTGAAGTACTATGCACATCACAGTTAAACCAGGAAAACACAGAAGTCTAAGAATGCAATAAGTCGAGCCACAAATCCAATTTGATGAGTAAACAAGCTCTATATTTACTTTTCATGACTACTTTTACAAGATACTCTGTTTCTCAGAATATTTATGGGTGCACGAATACCCTTGCATATGTGCTTAACACACCTAATTTTTGAAGTCTTTCTCTTCCTCATGAATATTTCAACCATTCAGACAGAAGAAAAAATTATTCTGTTATTCAAGTAACCAGTAAGATCAAGTGAACAACAGTAGGCAGAAATAATCAAAACTATAGTCATAGCAGGTAATTCATGACAAACTATAAGACTTAAATTGTTTGCATAAAGACAAGAAACAACTTGGAATGAAAATTACTTTCAAAACAGAAAATCCCCATTTATATAAAATCTGTGAACTGGAAAGGTTCTAAATTCATTAATAAACAGAGCTTCTGCAAGTAGTTTATATAGTTCAGCAAGCTCTAATAATAATGCAAACAATTTTTGGTATCTAGAGCTTCAACGGTATTCAGAGATCAGGTGTATCTTCCCCATTGATATTTGTCTAGCGAAAAAGAAGAGATATTCCTAAAATACACATAAAACTAGAATGAAATCATTTGTAAGCAAAGCAGCTTAAAACCCAGCAAATAGTATCTCAATCTTCTTATATTCTTTTTAGTCATTGCACCATAGCATGAGCAATTTTGAAACTGCAACGTTCCATTTATTGTACAATTATGCTCTATTATTTTCCTGTTGCCACAAAGCTTCCATGAAAATACACTCTGTATATGCCTAAGCAGTTTACCTTCTATGAATATTTGCATTAAATAAATGAAAATTCACCTCTTTCTAAAGATACCATGCCGAGACATAAGTGTTCCCTGCTATTAGGAATGTGCTTGTACAGATGTAAAAATTGTAAATGAATTTGTAGATGGTTGGTTACATTTAAGCAAAATAGACTGAGCATAGATCTTTATGAAAATATGTTTATTTAACTAGAAAACACAAATATTTCTATTAAATAGGCTTTCAAGTTTAACTCAAAATTCCTGTTTTCTTGTGGATTTAAGATTTTATGGAGCTGTACTTGAAAAAAGTGTTCCAATGACTGTCTATAATCTCTTCCTGCAACAACATTTTAGGGTGCAGAAGAAGCTTCAGAAGTTCAATGGACAGTTAAGATAAATCCATAGGACTGCATCTAGGGGAGAGAGTTATGCATTTATTTCCCCAGTATTGAGCTTCCTAAATCATTGATTTACTTATCATGGGGATCTTACAACTTCCATTGTAATTATGCTTACTATTGCGAATTTAAAAAGTCAAGCTGACTGTTTATTACTTCTATTAAATGCAAAGTGCATATAATTGCACTTTAGTTTTATTTAAAATTGCATTACTTTTCTGAATGGTTAATTAAGTAAAAAACAAAAGAAAACAAAAACTAGCAGTGTGTCTATGTATAATATACAATGTCTAAAGTTTTGCAAATGGAATTAAACATCAATAGGGAAAAAAAATCACACAAAGAGAAATGAAGCTTCAGAGCAAATATATTTTTGTGACACTGTCTGTAATTCATGCTAGATAATCATGAACCCAGCAGCTAATGACCTCTACTCTGATACATTAAGTCCAACCAAAGATAATGGTGTCCTACGTAAATTAACAAACCCAGTGGTAAACTTGCTTCTAGTTCAGCGGGAGACAGTGTGCAAATTAGCATTGGCTCTTAATAAGATCAGTGTCCTGCAATCTACAGTTCTGCAGTGTTCATAATGCTGTTTCTTTTCAGGTGAAAATTTTTTCTCTAGAGGACACTTGCACAATACATTGTTCTGACAGAGATTCCTCCTCACCCTAATCAGTTCCCTCCTTGAAAACTTTCCCTGTTTCTTATACTTTCATGCTGTGAGTGCTGCTGTGAGTTGTTGGGAATGATTATTCATTTGTAAGCTTCTTTAATAACATTTCCTTTAGATGTTGAGATACCCAACAGAGCAAACCAGGATTTGATTTTATAATTATAATGATTCAGAAAAAGTAATGGTCACTCTTTTCCTAATTTGTTCCTCATAGTTTATATTCTTCTAAAAATTTGAAATAAACTATTATCTGTTGCATAATTCAGAGGCAAACTATCATCAAAGACCTAATTCTGGGTATACACTGAATATTGCCGTTGCATTGTTAGAGTCAAACTTCATCCATTCAGTTCTGAAACCAGATTGCTCAACAGCTGCCCTGAGGTGTCCTGCACCATTTGGAAACCAGTCCCTATACCCAGCTCTCCATACAACAAAGCATAGTGACATAAAGCTACACTCAGGAGAAATTTGACATTGTTTTGCTAAAGCACAATTATATATTAGATTTTTAGCAACATCATCTATGTGTATTAATACAATTTTTCGGCATTTCCCTTTCTCAGCGGTAAAATCACATTCAGATATTTGACAGCCAGATATTCAGAATTTTTTTTAAAATGCCTTCTAAAACTGGTAAATGAGATTATAGTGAGAACCCTTGGATTAATGTTGACTAGTTTATTTGATCTTTTTTTTCTATTCCGTGTTAAAAAAGATTATTCATGAAAAATCTTCCCACTCTTCAGCTATCTCTGTAGAAGATCAAACTACCTGTGCCAAATAAAGAAGTTATGTATGTCGTCCAACAATAGGTGAATACTTTTTCTATGAACAAAATTTTTGCAATATTAGATGAAGTCTAATGAAGGCATTTCAGCTATAATTTATGTGCTGAAAAAAGACCACATTCTCTAATTTGTCTTTATACAATGATGCATCATTATGAAGCTGTGGGGAAGGGAGATGTTCTGGTACATACCTGATAGACAAGAATGTGGTATATTCTTCATACATTTCTAATGGGAGTTTTGTAAGAAAAAGTTTAATACACTGCTCCTGCCTGAATAAACCTCTCACTGTAAAATGTTTACCTTTAATGACATGTACTATTATTTCATGATTATTTTAAAATACACTTAAAGAGTTTTACATGTTAACCAGCTACTAAGAATGCCTTAATAGACAACTAATTTTTGATAGAGGTGTCTCGACAATTTGAATTTTATATGCATGCATTATGTTTTCTTAAAATGGGGAAATTATGCATCTGAAGGAATCTGTCTAGAATAATGGGGTTCTATAGAGGTTACTTTAATCACGTTCACCAGCAGTTATAGCTGTTTTACATCTTATTTGCAACAAAAGGGAACTCTAATTATCTTCCAAAAGAGCATAAAATGGTGTGCTTTGCTGCTGATGTAATGTTGATTCGTGAATGCTGCTGATCGGAACTGACAACTAAATACATGTCACACTTTTAAAAAATCAGTGGTGGTGACAGGATAACCCTCTTTTGTGACCTGGGGACCAGGAGACATGGTATATATTTGCTTGCTAAGTAGAAACAATTTACAGTTTTTCACTTTGAAATAAAAATCAAAATGCTGTTATAGATGGGTTATTGACTGTTTTTAACAGTGCACTACCTCTGTTATGACTTACAAGCTACCTTCTGTAAAACAGATCTAGTGCTTGCAATTCCCAATAAAATAGTAAAACTTCTTTTGCATATTAATCTATTTTTTAATAAATTACTCCTTTTTTATATTTGTATATACTTATACAAAGTATCTATAATAGGTATATATTTGCTGCACTTGTCATACAGAACATTAAAGAATTTCGATGTCTTGCAGCGTGGTTTCAAATGCTTGTATTTCAAGCTCACATTTATGACTGCAAATTAGAGGCATGCAGTCCACCAAAAAATGCAAAACTCATCAAATAGGATTCAACTGTATATCAACACCCATGTCACCCGTGCATAGGAACCAGTTGACTTATACTCCATTTCAATAGGAATTAATCCACAGAGATCTAAATACATTGGACACAGCTGATATTTGCTATATTGCACTGTTTAAGAGTCACAGTGGAAAGTTACTACCTTACATCCCATGCCTGAATACTCTGTTTAACCTAGATACCAAGATACCTGTCCTGTATGGAAGTTTAACTTACAGCCTTGCTTATTTAAACTAAGAACTGTAATTAAAATGCTTTTATAGGCTGAATTCAGGCTTTTTTTATCGCTGTTAGTTTTCATCTGCATTGCTGGATTTTAACACCTTAGTAGGTCTAACTGAATGAAAAGGTTTAAAATAGTCTATCTTTATTACTGTATACTTCTTCCATGGTACTTACCTAGCAATAAATATTTGTACAACGATTCTTCTCATGAATTTGTCAGCTCTGCATGTCAATGGTATTTGTATGTGCTACTGTGTGTTAGTATGCAATAAATATTTGTCCACGATTAAAAAAAAGCTAAAGATTTTCCTCAAAGAAACAAAAAAACCCAAAAACCAAATAAAAGCTCAAAACAAAACCACAACAAAACACCAAAAAAAAACCCACAACAAAAAACAAAAAAACCCCACCCAACCAACCAAAAAACCCCCACCAATAAGCATGGTGCACTTTATACTACCCAGAAGTCTGTGGCTTAGAGATGATTAAAGTAGAAAATGCAGAAAGTGCATTTTATCAGAAGTTTTTCTGATAGTTTCTCGTTCTGTCCACTTTCTCTATCCATTTGTTAAAATTCTTTAATTAATACCAAATCAGCAATATGAGTATCATTATTTTGCCAGTGCTTTCACTTATAGGTGTTGTCTAATAATTTATTTTACATCTATTTTACATCAGTATCATGTAAATAACAGATTTGATCCAAAAGCTATTACAAGTAGCTTAAGCAAGAAACTGATTTTAGAGGAGAAGTGGGCATATGTCTGAGATTGGTTTTGAGAGAAGACAAATGGTCCAAAAAGTTTTTCTATCTAAGTTCCTAGAGATCTGAAGTAACATTTTCATTAGACATGGTCTATTTACTCTGATGTGCTTTCTTTTCTTTGCATCTCAGCAATATTCTCACACAAAGTATTTAAATTTACAAGAATGGTTCTTTCCTGACGAATACCCGGAGAATGTGCTCTATATTTTATGACCCTTTTTCTTTTTTTTCTACTGGCTACTCAGGTGTATTTTGTTATAACTGTCAGTACATTACTCATATGGAAAGAAAATGCAATTTTATGAGTTACAGAATGGTACCTTTCTGTTTAAAAAGCAAAAAATCAGGTACAAATAATTACAAAGTTGGTTAACTTTGTATTTCTTAATTTCCATGAAAAAATTTCCTCTATTTTCATCACTGCTAGTTAGACATTCTGCAAATGTAGGGCAGAAGCAGTTACTTCTAAATTTTTAAGAAAATACAAAAAATCATAGTTTGTCATGTTATACCACAAATCCATACTGGTGTTTTTCATCTCTACTTTCCCATTAGGAAAAAAAAAAAAATCACCTATAAATAAGACTATGTAAGATGACTCCACATCTAGTACCATTTGAAGGCAAGTTCTGTTCTTCATGAAGTTCAATATCCTAAATTAAATGTTATGTACTGCTTTAATTTGTTGCATAAACAAAAAATGCTTTTATCTAACAAAAAGGGGGGCTGAGATATATCTTCAGGTGTGGGTTTCTTTTAGTACCATTTCACTGATGAACTAAATAGCATTTCCCAACTGGTGAGAGGGTCTGGTCAGCCTTGTCTAGCACCTTCTGTGAGGCTCCTTCCTATTACTATACTCCTCAGATGGCTACTTTATATGGAGTGAGAGTTCATGGACTGCTAATGGCTCAATTCACCCCATTTTTGAGTCAGGACATTTTTACATGGAAAATAATAAATATACAGAAACATAAACATAGATTAAAAAAAAACAGTGAGTTTTTCTATTTTATTCAGAAACAAAATTTTGCATTACTGACAGCTCCAAGAGTTCCTCTTGATATTCCTCCTCAGAAAACAGATATGGTATATTGGTGTTATGATTTGTTTAAGATAATAAATAGTATTGGGGATTTTGCCATGTGTTTTTTTCCAAATTCCCTCTGTCTGGATTGTATCCTTGTAAGGCAGAAACAGGGAAAATGAGCAATGTGATTTTAAGCATTCGGTACTACATAGAAACACAGAATGGTCGGCTGAGCTCCTGAGCAAACGATTCCCCTTTATCAGCTCCCTGAGCTTTGCACAAGCCTAGTCTCCTCCTCCATCAGGCTGGCCTGACTTGAACCCCCAGCACTCAGACAGACAGACAGACCGATCACCACTTCACATCTCAAGCTTTTCCCTCAGCTCTAATTTCTCTCAAATTTTCTCCCAGACTCTTGTTCCCAACCTCCTGTCAAATCTTACCAGCACAGCAGCTCTATTTTGCTCCTTCTAGGCTCCTTTTTTTCAATTTATTTTGCCAGTTTTTGTGGACTAGGCATTAGCATTGCTCGATGAGCCTTTTTTTTTTAATTTTTCAGCAAGTAGACCGAGCAAGAAGCAAACTACCTGTCCCACTTCATGTGGAAGTTGGAGGATGAAGCAGACAGTCCTAATCACAACCTGATTTTTCCAGCTCTCTTCTTTCTCTAGAGCAGCGTCAGCTTGCTAAGAGGAGAAGAGAAAGCCCTCCCACAGCAGGCTGCACCAGCTCCTTTCCTCAGGAAGTGTGTGAGCTTGGGAGGCAGGTAATACGAAAGGCTTTCCTGGTGACAGAGCCAAAATTTTTCAGAGGCCTAGAGGTTCCCATGTCATCTTGTAATCTCAGCGAGAAGCCTATTACTCATCCCTAATTCATGGGAGCTATGTGTTACTCATTAGTGTTGCTACAACCGTGGGTGGGAGCTCCAAGGAGACACATTGCTCTCTCAGCCTGGTGTTCACAAACTGGCCCCTTGTGCAAGAAGTACTATTTTTAAATGTCAACTTTGTATTAAGTAATGACTCAAGGGATTAACTCAAGCTCAAGGCTTTAAGTGAGGCACTTGTTTGTCTAATAAACATGGTGTTAAATGGCAATGGATCTCATTTAACTACCAATCATCCTTTAAGCTCAGGAGGTGTTCTGATACCAGCTGCTCAATTACCCTACCTGGAATCTCATATCATATCTAAATTTGCTTAAACCCAGACCTTTCACAGGTAACAGGGCCAAGAGTGAGAAGCTGCAACAAAGCCAAACTTTAGGTGTCAAGATTGCTCTTGGCACCTGAAGAGCAACACAAAGGGAAAGAATACTGTTCATTGACAAGTTGTGTCTTTTCTTACTACTTAAGAATCCAGGGCCCAAAATATATGACTATGGAGCCTGATCAAAGCCCGTTAATTTCCATAGTAGTCGTGGCATTGACTTTGATAGGCTGTGAATCAAGCCCATCCCCAAGTAAAACATATGGGTCTCTTGCACAGCTTATTTCTATTCATATTTCACTTTTTTTTTTTTATTTATTTCATACATTATTCAGAGTTTGTGATGGCAGAAAGACAGTTTATATCCGTGACACAAAGAAGACAAAGAAAGAAATACAGCATATGTGTTGTCATTATTATGAAAACTAAGGCATATTGGGCACAATGCATTTCATTTTCATTATATTACAGGATTCTAATAAGCATCACTGATAGTGAAGTCACTTGTCCTTAGCACAAGTAAAGAAGAAAGAAATGAAAACTTTTCAGGTTGTTTTTGAAAATCTTGTATACTGTCTAGGCATTTTAGGCACAAATTTAATTTCACTTCAACATCACAGGCTTCTTTGATGACAAAGTCACATATCTTTAGTCCCAAACACAAAAGTAAATAAGACATTTAGATAGTTTCTTTTACTTTCAAAGCAGTTTTATATCGGAAAATGTGAGTGCACATGTCAGGCACATTGAATTTTCTGGTTCAGTCCAGCTTTGGGCTTAGTAAGGGCAATTATCTAACACCTGATAAAATACAACTGTGTCTACCTGAAGGTCCACAGAGATATATGAAATCTTTAAGTAAATACAGATTAAGATGGAAAGGCAGGACTGAACTGTGTCTCATGACCAGGACTTTGGGCCCACCCTTATGCAATGTGTGCAGTTATACCCAAGCTCCCACATTCATTAATTTAAGATATAATTCAGGGTCTCAGAAGACCTGGGGAATGTTGAGCTTTCGTTCTATTTCTATTTATCTGAATTTTAATTTAATGCAATTTGTTACCTAATATCTTTCAAGGTTTTTTACCCAAAGCTCCCAAATATTTCTTTCTGAATTTCCTCTCCAGTTAGATCTGGGTGTTTTTTTTGTGCAGATTACAAACTAATGTCTGATTGCCAGGAGGAAAGAATGATTATGAAATCCACAGTAACAATATTTTAAACAAATAAATAAATAAAAAAGCTGGGAAAAGTCAACAGGATCTCCAAGTCTATAGTGTAATGTCTCTTGAAAAATATGGACAGAACATTTCCCCATTGAGATGTGGCAGTTGTATTGCTAACAACACTCAGCACCTAGGAAAGGGAACACTAAATGGCAATAGTCTTTTGTGGTGATTTTTCTTTTGGAAGGAAGAAAACGAATGAGTATGATTTTTATTGTGAGTCAGTGATTAATGTTTTCCACGTATGCCACTGCTGAGTTTCCTGTAGGTCATAACAGATATAAGCGGGAGGACAGGATAGTTGTCTGGGAGAAGATCACAGCATTTAAAAAAATTATCCTCAATGTTATTTCATAGTTTTAGTGAACAAAGAGAATTCTATTTTGAACTACCTATTTTAAAAGCTACTTTCTCAGATTTTCACACTGAATTGAAATTCAACCCCCACCAGAGCAATAAGGTCATATTTGTATGCGTTTTATTTTGCAGAAAAATGCTCATTCGTCAGCTCTCTCCCTGAGTTCTATTAATGCATGTGCGTGCTCTCTAACAGATTAAAAAAATATTCCTTATGAAAATGGTTAGGCAGAGTGCTCCTATTTTCACAGCTTTCCTCATATGTAGAGATATGCTACAATCCTAAGCATTTCAGATCTTTGGCTACTGTTTAGATCACAGAGTAGGTGTTATTTAGTGGTTAAAGTGGTTTCAAAGCTTAAGATTTGCTTTAAAGCTTAGGATAAGTCATCATATTATAGTTTTAAAAAGCCAGTCAGGAAACTCTCTTCTGAACCTGAGAAATAATTTTTAAGATTTTTTTTTTTTTGCTTTCCTTTTCTGCTCTAGGATTAGGGCTAATTTTAGTTCCATGCAAAATAAGTAGTGTCCTAGCTTCTTGGCATAGGAAACCAATTTTTCTAAAAGGTGTACATAGCCCTGATGACCATTTTGCCAGTGCTCAGGTACTGTGCACCATCAAACAGTTTATACTCACTTTATTTCTCAATAACTGGATGCAGACAGCCTTGTAAGGAAACAGCAGGGCTGGGTAAGATGATAGGTCTTGCTAAAGGAAGCATGGTGGTGGAAACATCTTGTACCATTGTCAGAGACAGCTTGCTCTTGAACGTTATCTTGTGACAAGCTTATCCAGGCATTCTCCCTTGCCCGGGTCTCTTTCCTTCCACGTCTGTCTGTGTCACTCTCTCCCTCTAGTTTAGGCACACAGGAGTTTGCGCAGCGAAGGCCTATTTGGAATGGAAAGACGGTAGACACAGACCGATACATGAGTCACGTGGTCTTTCCATCTCTTCCATCAGTCCTCAGAAATGTTCCTGACTTTCCGAGACCCATTATTCATGCTCGTCTCAATTTACTTTCCCCCAAAATACCTTTGGTCCTGAATACTTGGTAATGTCTCTTTAGCTACAGCAATTTTGAATTTTCTACTTCCAAGAATAAGAATTATGCAAATTATTTTATCCTCATCATTGGAAAAAACCAAATTTCCACAGTTTCTTCTGCTGAGGAAGCATGAGGATGCTCTAATTGAAAAAAAGGTGAAGTTTCCAAAGTTTTTCTGAAAGAGAAAAAATAAAGCCAAATAATATGACAATGAGATGAAGCACAATGGTCAGAGGAATATGGGAAAATGACACAAGTTTCTGGAGTTGACCTCTTTCCAGCTGTGACCAAAAATTTCACCTAGGGTTTTGACATTCTTACAATAAGAAGTATTGCGTGAACAGATATTACTTAGATAAGTGCTATGTTTCAAATACAACTAGAAAGAAATTGCTATAAACCTAAAATGGAGATGCCACCTAGTTTTCAAATAAGTGATTTACTTTTCTTCATACTTGTCTTCTTAAAAAGAACAGCCATCCTATGCTATATGTTCTTTCAACTATATTTCAAATATGACTTTTCATTAATGTCATTGTGATTACTTGCTGTCCTGACTCCATGTAAGGAATACGATTTGTTTAATCTCCTTTCTCTGCAAGCCTACCTGTCATCCTGAGTTCCATCTTTAAAAAAAAAAATCTTAATCTGGCTAGTTGTCTCACAGTATTTAGCTTCTTCTAGATTAGGGTGGGGCTTGTGTCTTTAATAAAAGGAGGGTATTTTAAGAGTAACTAAATGCTGACTACCAATATGAAAAAAAAAAGTTTTAATATTGCCAATTTAAGCACTATTATTACAGATAAAATGTATTTTGATCTCCTCAGCAATGTGAAAATATCATATTTGCGGTGAAGAAATATTTAACCCAGCCAAAAACAGCAAAGAGAAAAAAAAAATCAAGAACTCAAAAACCTAGGAACAAAGCATTAAAGAACAAATCTTTAAGGTATATAGGTGTTTGCCTCATAGTCTGAAATCAATATCCAAGCAAAAAACTTTCACATTGAAAATCTGTACAGTTGCAAATGAGACTAATTCTTTGTTCAACAGCTTTTGCTAGCTAATAACACAAAGGAAGTTTTAGATATTTTCACATCCTGAATTGGATTCTTAGTCTTATTTTCTTTTAATGACATTTCTCATGACTTAGACTCCTTAGGCTCATAATTCTGGTTTACATGTTTAAGTGGGGAAAGGAATCAGTTCTGCAATCTGAAAAGAGAACCTAAAAAATAATAATTAAAAAAAATTCAAAAGTGTAGTATATTAGGAGGCTGAAGGAAAACATTGGTTAAAAGCCATGTAATAAACTGGCTGAATTTATCTACAGACAAATATAAGACTGAAATTTAAAAGTAATACTTCTTTAAGACAGTGCCTTTATGCTTCAGTCTTAAACTGGGGCATTGGGATAAAACACTAAGCAAACATACAAGACTCTTCATACGCCAAAGACAATTGTTCTAGCAAGAGGGGTTTCCTTTGTTAACCTCATCTTCTATGCATAGAGGCAGGAGCAGGTTGTAAAAAAAGTGTAATAATGAATTCGCCCAAATAAGATGGCCAGAAAATGTAAACCTTTTGGGTCAGGTAAGTCTTTCTTGAGGTCACACACTTCAAAGTAACATAGATATTTCTTGATTGAGTCAAAGCCAGTTTTGCAAATATTTAGAATCAAAGTAAATGAGGTCAGAATTTTGGGGAAAAGACCAGTCAATTATCCTATAATTAAAGCCTGCATAATAATGCATTACACCATAGAATATAATTCACATTCAGTGTGCAGCTGTGTAACTAGTATTTCCTAACACCAGAATAATAGACTCTGCAATCTCAGTAATTGTAGCACTGACAAAAAAATCTAGAAGATACAGAAGATGTAAAAGGCATTCTCCCCAGAAAGTGTTGGTTTGTTTTTTCTTTGATAAGCACAATGACATCATGTCACTCCTCTTCATTCAAAACTGTTGTGAGTCGATTTTGTGCCTTGTGTTGTTAGAATTTTGTATTAGTTTTGCAAGACTGACATACGTGGATAAGACTAACATAGCCCCACCTTTTAAACATATAATTTTCTTGTTTCTCCTGGCCTGCAATTGCTTACTTTATTGTGTCTACTGTAAATTCTGCCCTAAGGAGGAAATATGTTCTCACTTCACATTAAATACCTTTGTAGAGCAGAAATGCACATGCCCATAAAAAAAGACTAAACTGGCCCTCTCTGAAACAGAAGATCAGATTGTGGATGATTGATTTATCAATCAAAACCAAGTATTTACAAACCTTCATCTGTATCTTGCATAGAGGTGAGTCTTCCTAGCTACAGTTTCTTGGCATCAGTAAGATACCGATAGAGATGGCAGTGTTATTCATGCTTAAATCCATTTATATGACGAAAGCAGAAGTTGCTACTTAAACACATCTTTAAAAGCTTCATAAAGTAGTTAATTATCTCAAACATCAGAAAAGAAATCAGGAAATTTACATATAGATATATAAATCTTTTAGAAAAATCTCAACATGAGTGAAATATTAGAACACGGTTTTAAGCAGACCCTGCAACATGATCAGCGAAATGAAAAAGTTCAGATGTGTCCCAAGAGATGTAGCTGGTTAGTGAAATACCCAGGTTAGCAGAAAACTTATACATTCTGTGTGCTTTTTGTAATTTCAGTGCTCTCTCCTCAAGATTTCTTCCACTGAAAAATGTATTATTAAAAAAATATAACATTATCCTATAATTTATAAATAGACATAATGATCTTAATCCAGCCTGTAAGGTGTATAAGAGGTGTAAAAGAGGCACTTACGGATTTCAGTGTTTCTCATTATACAGTATTGCCAATTGAAGAGGTGAATAAATCATTTATTGCCTATGATTGTGGTTTTATGAGGTTCGAAACAGTAGATCTGGGCCCATTGAACTCAGATTTTTATTCAAAGGAATAACTGACTGTTTATGCCATTAGACAGGAATTGCTACTTCATTAATTATTAGCTAGCCACTATGTCCAGGAATGGTGACAGAAGATATTGTGTGCACATATCTTCATGCAACTTACACCAGAGCTGGAGTATTATCATTAAAATAATGCTTGCTGTCAATCACTAGGGCTTTTTCCAAGTTCTGTTCATGCTTATATACTCATCATGCCTCTTCTTGTTTTTGTAACTCAATGATGTACAGTGAGTTCTAAATACCATTTAATTGTTCGAGGCCTGGATTGTTGGCTCCTTCCCTTACAGTGCTCTGAGCAAAATTGTTATTTTTTTCATTTATTTTACTCCTTTGCTTTTCAAGAGCAGAGCTATTACTGAAGATGATTTGCAGTTTTGGTAGCACATCAAACCATAAGATGGATCAACACAGCTCTGCTACAAAAGCTGTCTTGCACGAGTTTTAAGCATACAGCTTGAGGAAAGCAACCACACGTTTGTGTATTTAAAGTCTATGAGTAATAATCCGCATTGCCTTAGAAATGGAGTAGTATTTTGTGCTGCAGATACAAGACCATACATTTGCTAAATTCATTGTTTTTGCTAAAAGTAGAAGGTGCACATTGTTCAGTTCAAATGGAGGCATATAAAAAAAAGAGTTATGTGCAGTTGCATTTAAATCTTCTGGCATTTTAAGACAAAATTTTAACAGAAAACACCTGGATGTTTTGTGTAATTGTTTTCTGTCATCATAAACAGAATGTTCATTTGGAACTGTATTGAATATCATTTCTCTAAGCATATTGAGGCTTTTTAGTGCAGATTTTCTTAAATTCTTTGGATACAACAAGCAAACATGTAATGGAAAACAAGAACGAGACCTGGCTTTCTATCCCTTCTTTTAACAGCTCTGCCATGTTATTAGAAGCAATGACACTGTAAACTCATTTGGGAACTGTTAAAATATCTTCAGGAACTCATCAGTTATGACATTCTATTCTACTTATTCTTTATTATTGGCCCTTGCAAATGTGTTTTTACAAAACTTCGGAAGAGGTCATAAAATGCTTGCATACCTTTGCTTTCGAGTAGCTCTGGAGGCTTGCTTGCCTTCATACCCTTAGCCTCAGGCAACTCAGTTTGTGGGCAAGGGTCTCTTCAGCTCTCTGCACCAAAAAATGAGTTCATAAATTTATGATCAGCCTTATTTACCAAACTAATAATAATAGCTTTCAACTTGAATCAGTAAGAGACATGAGTTATCACAACATTTTGAAACACCCCAAAAGAAAAATCTAGATAGTAATCAACTACTGTCCCAGTTTTTTTCTAGAAATCTCAAAAATCACTGAAGATAATGAGTGAGATTGGAAGAGACCTCTGGAAGTCATTTGGTCCAACCTCTTCTTGTTCAAGGATGGTCACCTAAAGTGGATTTCCCAGGACTATGTTGAGATGTCTTTTGAATGTTTCTAAGAACAGAGACTGCACAACCTATTCTCAGTGACAGGGCTTAGTCACCTTCACAGAGAAAAATGTTTTTCTTTTTAAGAAAAATTGTATTAATTAATAAGTGGTGATAAGGATAAATGGAAACCAGGAGTGATAACTCTCCGGTTCTCTGTGACTGCTTCTTCACAATTTTCACGGTCAGACACTATGGCATTCAGTTTTCATTTTTATGGCTATAGGTGTGTGTCAAGTCCTAGAGCAATGAACGAGTCTTAATAACAATTAATAATGGAATAACATCAAACTCATTGCCTGAGTCACCTGATGAATAACCCAATGACAACATATGCATGATTACTCTTTGTTCCTGTGCTAAATATATGAGGCAACTTCACTGTCAAACCTTAGCTACCTTCACTGTCAAACCTGCTGCTTCCTAATATAAGGGGTTTTATCCTATGCATGACACTGAAAAAATGATTATAGAGAGGGCAATGATAGTAGAATATACCATCCACAAAATGTTTAACTTCCAAGGTACTTATTGCACCCAGAGAAACTAACCTGACGGGGAACGGTAAGGCAGGTTGTGGTTGCTAGAGAAGTTTCCAGTGGTTTCTTTTGCCAAGGTAATCTTTTTTTCTTTCTACTATCAAAAAACACTAATTTACCTACCTTGTTTATCTAACACATCACATCCAACACACATATATTGTCATCCCTTCAGAAACACTGTTTGGCTTTCCAATACAGCTAGACAAGAAGTAAACAAGCAAACAGGCATTCCTTTCTCCTAGTTCTGGCTACAGTGGCAATGGCCAACCTTTTCGTGAGTGAAGTTTTGTCTTGTTTTTCAGTCTGAGTCAAGACCAAAAAAGGACAGAAGACTAGACTGAATTTTACCTTTGTCCTATTATCATCTACAGTGGTTGACAGCTAAATTTGGGTTTGACACAAAAGAGCACACTATTGGCAATTGTCCTGAGATGACTCCACCATCTCCACTGCTTCATAAATTTGTCAGTTCACTTTCAGTTATTTATTTGTGGAGCTTCAAGGAAGATCAACAGCAGAATGTACATGTCAGCTTTTTCAGGTGTGGAGGTGTCCTCTCATGGTAAGTAGCTTTTAAGTTTATTACATTTGGAGTAATAATATCATTACTATGGTAATGACATAATATGTGTCACTTTTGGGAATGAGAAATTGCACATAATTTCTATTTGCTTCAGTCTTGTTTCTATAGTAACAAGACTAGTAATTCTCATTAATGACTAGGTTGTTAGCATTGTTATTTTTTATAATTCCAGGTTATTAATGTCCTTAGTTTTTCTGCATCTTATTGATGACTTAATCTGAGTGGCTGTTAAATGAAAAACTAGGTCCACTTGAATAAAACTGTCTTTCACAAAAATCAAAGACCATCTTTTAAATCCAGTTTAAAATTAGTGCAGAATTAAGTCGAGAGAATAAAATTACTGAATTGTTTAGACTAGAGGCAGAATTCAGACTGGCTGGTAAACACAATTATTGACACAAACCACACAACTATGATGAAAGTGCTGACATTATCATTTAACATTTCAGTTTTCCAAGTTCATCATTCCACTAGAAAAGACATTTCCCCCCTAGAGTAATATTGCTATGAGAGCAGCAAAGCAGTTTTAGGCAGAGTGGGTATCATGAGCTCATTTAGCACTGGGATTCAAGTTTAAAGGTTGTACCCAGATGGCACAAGGTCATTATTATCTCATGATGGTAGGTATGTGTTATGTTACATTTCATTCTCCTCGAGGGCAAACTGCATGCTACATGCCTATGTGCTAAAAAATTACAAATATACTCTTTTAATTATATTTGATATAAAGATTACATTTACAATGTTTCTCTTCTAAAATGTTGTACGGATGCCATGAAATAATTCCAGAACAACTTAATCTGCCTTAATGGAACTATGTAGTATGTTTGGCTTCTTTTCCTTATAAGTTCTTATGCATGTCTACACTTTTACCTACTGACTGTTCATTTCAGTAGTCACATGCTAGGGTCTGCGGAACAAGGCATGGTTTATCTTATTTGTTTTAACTCACTTTTCTTAAGAAGCATTAAAAGAATTATTTGAAAATGCTTTGATAGTAAGGTTTCTAGTGTCTTCTATGACGTGCTTTTAAAGTATATATCAGTATTTTGCAATCAGCAAATATTAATAAAGCATTTTAATTTAGAATGCTGCCATTGTCTTCCAAGCCAATATTAAAAATTAGAAGTTAGAGATCTACTTCTGCAGTTGGTGACTAATTTATTACAATTTTGGATTTTAAAAATTGGGTTACAAGAGGACTTTGGGAGAAAAACAGAAGACTGGGAAGAAAATGAAAGAACAACTGAAAGTAAAAGAAACTTATCCCTTATTATTCCTAATCATAAGAAGTTTGCCTGGACCAGACCTGTGACCAAGATACACAAAATATTAGACTTCATTTTACATCTCTGAAGACAGAAACTGATAACTTCTGTAATCAGGTAGGCAAAGACCACTGTGTGGGCCATGAGAATTTTCTTCCCAGGTGCTTCTGTAGCTGGATTGTATAGCATATTCTACTTCTGGTCATACTTTTCAGTAGCACAGCTGCAAGTTATACTTTTGTGAAAACTGTTGATAACATCTGCCAGTTCTGGCACATATATTTACACACACAAAGGAAAAAAAATCAAATGGATTCTTCATCACAATGAAGAAAACTTTACATGAAGAAATCCACTTAATTTCTTCCCTACATTACAAATCAGCTTAAAGCTTATTTTTACTGCAGACCAAGGAACTGAATTTATGGAGCTGAAAGGGATAATTTATTTCAATTAATCAGTTCGTATCCTAAATATTATTCATGTTAAACATCTTTTCTTCTTGAATAAAAATATATGTTTTAATATTTTAAATTATTATTTAAAATAATGCTTTCAACTCCTGAGAATGGATTCTTAGGCCCTCTTTTGGGCAATAGGGTCAAACTAGTCAACTCATCCTACTAGTCAACTCACCCTAGAAAGAGGAGTTGTTGGAGACAGAAAAGATTGTGACAGAATGTGTAATGCTAGTTGCCAAATGACACTATGGGTCAACAGCCATTTAGCATAAATTAAAGCGGTGCGTAGGCTGCTGCAGTCTATGCCAAGACCAATGAATAACTCTTGCTTGGATGAGGATGCCTGGCTCATTCACAGCTCTTTTCAACCTCCTGTGCTTATGGCTTGCTATCACATCTAAGAATGTAGTAAGTATTCAGGTTCTTTGCTGTAAAAAGATAATCAGCTTCAAGGAAACATTTAAGAGATGGATCTGTGATACTGAAATTAAACATCAGCATTAGTTTTATCAGCTATATTTTTTTTTTGCATACAAAATGAATTAAAGATAATTAATTAAAAAATTGTTTGGAAATATTTAATGTTTTAGGAGGAAATTCCTTCAGATACATTTTTGCCTGTGGAGCATATGAAATTTCAAATCACAGATTTGGCAAATTTTAAGGACCTGACACTGAGGAATATAAAAGGGAATATTCAACACTACCAGCTTCTCTTGAATGTCCCCTAAGAAATGAACATTAGTGCTAGCTGGACATTTTCTAATGAAGTAGATTCTTACCAAGTTTTGCCAGAACTGAGCCTTTTGGTAGGAATCTTTGCAGCAAGACAAAAGTTCTGATCAAAGCTAAAGGTAGAATCAGGTCTCAGGAAAGGACACTGATTACAGGGAATTACAGGCATTACAGGGACAATCCACTTTCTTTATTAACTCCTCCAAATGCCCTGTACTTGTGTGAAATTTTCAGGACACAGACAACTTGGTGAGAGAGATAGCTCAAAGTGACTTTTTGATTTCCTTAATGTGGTGGTTTGACCCTATCTGGTTGCCAGGTGCTCACCTGTCACTCCCCTTTGCAACTGGACAGGGGATAGAAAGTATGACGAAAGGTTCATGGGTTGAGATAAGGACTAGGAGAAATCACTAATCAATTACTATCACATACAAAACAGACTCAAACTGGAGAAATTAACTGAATCAACTGTGAAATTAAGTGTGCTCCAGCACAGGTTTCCCATGGATTCACAGCCTTCTTTTCAGACATCCACCTGCTCAGGCATGGGCCTCCTCTGCAGGCTGCAGGTGGATCCCTGCTCCCCCGTGGACCTCCACGTGCTTCAGAGGCACAGCTGTCTCACTATGGGCTGCACCATGGGCTGCAGGGGAACCTCAGCTCTGGTGTCTGGAGCCCCTTCTCCCCCTCCTTCTCCACCAGACTTGGTGTCTGTGAAGTTGTTGCTCTCCCCTGTCCTCTCTGCTCTTCTCTGTCTGCAATTACCTTCTGCATAATAACTTTTTTTTCCTTCTTAAATATTTCATCACAAAGGCATTGCTATCATTCCTGAGTGGCTCCACTTTGACCACTGGCAGGTCCATCCTGGAGCTGCCTGACATTGGCTGTTTAAGGCACAGGAAGCTTCCAGCAGCTTCTAGCAAAGAGACCTCTGTAGTCCCCCTGCTGCCAGAAGCTGGCCATGCAAACCCGGTGCACCTAAACAGACGATGAGTAAATTTAACAGTTTAGTTTTTCTCACATAAACACAGTTGAAATCTGTTTCTGATGTTCTGGATTTTGGACGTGTTCTGGATTATCCATGCAACCTCTTGTTTGCCCAGATTTACTGATATGCTCATCAGAAGAGTTCCTATGGCATGCAATCTACTTGACTGCTTGTACATTCAGCTGTACCTGTCTCTGTAGTACAGCCAATATCTCCATCCTTAGAAGATCTAATGGTGATGCATAAGCAGACATTCATGTTTCTGTCCTGCCAGTTTTTGAAAGTCAACCCCTTCTGATGGAACAATATTACCAACAGACTGTGCTATTCTGTGCCAAAGCTGATTAATCTTAAACTAGTAGTTCCTCTTCAGGGAAGACCCTTCTTCCTCTAAATGTAATAGTTTGTTCAAAGAGTGAACCAATTTAAAAATTCTTGCAATATTTTATTTAATTGAAAAATTACTTTTCCCACCATCCTTAGCTCTTGTGAGTGTGTGTTGTCTCTATTAAAATATAAATTTGAAAAGCTTCTGAATTCAAAAGAACAATTCAAATAGTGGAAAGAACAATTTTATTTTATTTTCATTCTCCTTCTACAGGTTTTCCTTTAATTAAAATCACTAGCAAATGCAGTGTTAAAACCTCAAAAACTTCAGCAGTTGCCGTAACAGCAAAACCCATATGCGAAAGATTGTATTATTCTAATAAATAATGTATATTCTGTATAATTTTCTGGAGATTTTGTTGTGTCCTCTGTTGGGTTTTTTTGAGCTTTCAATTAATTTTTCAGTTTAAAATAAAAGGTGAAAAGCCTTACTGTCAAAATATTTTCCATGATAATCTGTTCCCCCTTACTTTACCAAACACTGTCTTAACGCTTTAACCATCTTTCCAGATTCTCTTCAGATATCATAGTATTTTAAATATATCCATATGTATACATATATATATATATATATTCATTGGCAATACAGCTAACAGGAGTAGACACATGCTACACAAGTTACATTTTGCCTTTGAATATTTTACTATGGGTTTTGGATTATGTTCTTTTCAAATTATTTAAGAAGCAGTGTTACAGCTTTACAGTGTCTACTAACTACTACAACCTCTGTAATACTGATGTTAAAACATACTTACTTTTTATTCTAGCCTATTGTGATGAGTTAAATATTTTAGTGAGGACACCCAGGTACATTTTAAGAGTACTTGTAAGTAGTGTTAGTTTGGTCGCTACACTTGATTTCTAAGCATTCATGTGGGTAAATATATATTTAATACTTTTTTTTTTTATTTAAAAAAGTTGCTAGAGGGGGAGGTTATTATGTTCCTTCAAGATGAACACAAGACTTGCTAATTTTTGCCACACAACATTCATCTCCTAGCATTATGTCACTTGTCAAGCCTTGAAATCTTCCATGGCCAGAACTGACATAATATGTCAAACATTTACAAAACTTCATTTCCCAAGTGCTTTTAGAATGAATGATGTAGCACCATTCATGTAGTAACAGCATATATCTTGAAATATCCTACCCAGATAGTTCTCCAAAATATAGCAGCTATTGAAAATCTGCCACGGTATGTAATTTTTTTTTAATAGACTTTCAATACATTTTCTTTTTTTTTTTTTTTAAAGTTTATACTGATTTTAGTCTCATAAAGTGATTGCACTATTTTTGCTGAAAAGTGATGTTAACTGTTTTCTTTTTCTCAGCGAACTAGTTATTTCCATTTCTATAAGAAACACAATGTTTTAGTTGGTTTCATATGTAGTCACATTATATTAGCTACTGACATTGCATCTTTAATGCTTTCCTACCTGTACTTGTCTCTATTTTTTTTTATTTTATTCGGTGTTGCAACTGATATTCTTACCATCAATCTTTCTTACTGCACTGGGAAGTCCTGCCCGTTTTTGGAGATAAGTACTACAGTAAGAGAAACAGAGGATGAATTTCAGAAAGCTATCTCTGATGTTGGGATCTTATACCATCTATGTGGTTTTGTCAGTAAGCTGATTTTAATACATTTCACTTTTTTTAAATATGGTCACTGTTTTCTTAGGTATTTTAATATGCAAAATGTGCATGTGCAGAAACAGTAGACTACACAGTGTGAGATAATGTATTCTTTTAATCACATTCTTTTTCTAGTGAGTGATCAATATTGTAGTAGTTTCAAAACAATTTACTTTAAATATCAACTCAAAACCCATGCAATCTCACAAAAAAAACCCCCTGTTCTCAGGAAACACAGGTTGTCTAGTAGGTTTTGTAGAAGGCAACCTATAGTTCCTGAGCATTGAATACTCTGTTCTTTTCCTATAATGCTTTATTCATAAAATATAAAATATTTCAAACTACAAATATTCTGAATATTTATTTAATTTCCAGGGGACCTATGTGAATTGTCCTTTATCACCAACTACTTTTTGTCACTAAACAGACAACAAGTTAATTTGGTTAATTTATTCTGAAATATCACATTATGCTGTCTTCAGTAAACAGATTCTCTTTATGCATGGTTATATTTATTTCCTTTTGTCTACAGACCATCTTTTAAAAATCTTATGCTGATAGAAGATTAGGTCTGGAAGGGACTTCAGGAAGCCAGCTAGTTCACCCACTGCCTAAGACAAGATCAAAGATACCTGTATTATTCCTGACAATTGTTTGTTGAATCCATTCTTAAAAACTATCAAAGGTGGATATTCTTCATATCTCCTTAGGCAGTCTTGGCCAGAACTTCATTACCTCTACTATTAGAAAGTTTTTCCCAAAGCCTATTCTGAATTTATTTTTTTTTTTCACTAATTTAGTCCCTTTACTTCTTATCCTTTCTACAAAGGATATTGCGGACAGATAGTGTTTCTACTCCTGCAACAACCTTCTAGGTACATGTAGCTGTTTTCCTTCTTGTGTGATGAAAACCCATTCAATCATAATCATGTTCCCATGGCTTAAAGACATTACTGGTTTTGTTCTCTAGATTTTCTTCAGCAGAGAAAAAGCCATGTTTAGCATTCTGAGGCCATAGTATTGCTGAGAAGATGCATTTTTGAAACAGGTCAAGAGCTCTTATCAGCTGGCCTTGAATGCAGATGAACTCCTGGAAACGAGATTGGCAAAGTCAAGTCCTAAACGTAGATACAAAGGATGTACTCTGAGATCTCAGTTCTGCAGTTTGGGACTGGAGCTTGGGAAGTGGAGCTGCATGTCTAACTGGCCTCTGACTAAATCGACTCATCTGCCTCTTCTCCACACCACCATGCAATGCACTAGTTTGAGCAAGTGGCTGTAGCATCATATGATGGTGCTGACTTTGTGTTGCAGTGTACAGTGGGGAGGCTTTCTCCATCTCATACAGTGATGGACTGCGTCGCCTGGCTGTATCAGTTGTGTGTCCCAGGGTTTGGCTCCCAAAGGGTACAATCCCAAGGCTACTCCAAAGAGTAAAGGCATAAATACCAGACAAGCTTCTTCAGAAGTTAGCTCTTCCAGATTATGCAAAAAAGTGAACATGGGGGTGCTTGCATGGAGAATATCAGCATAAGGTACATCTTTCAGTCTTTTCAGATGAAAATGCAGAGGTAGCTCTATTTACCACTAGGTCAAACAGCTGCAAAAGATTCCAGACTTTAGTATTGTGTGAGTTAAAATCTTGCATTAAGTGCTCTTACAAATGAAAGGCATACCGGAAAAATTCACAAAATCACAGAATATGCTGAGTTGGAAGGGACCCAAAGGGTTACTGATTTGAAGCCATAGCCCTGCACAGAACCATCCCCAAGAGTCACACCATGTGCTTGAGAGTATCATTCAAATGCTTCTTGAAATCTGTCGGTTTTGGTGCTGTGACCACTTCACTGGAGAGCCTGTTCTAGTGTCCAACCACCCTCTGGAGGAAGAATGTCTTCCTAATATCTAATCTAAACCTCCCCGACATAACTTCAGGTCATTCCCTGAGGTCCTGTCACTGGTCACCACAGAGAGGAGATCAGTGCCTGCCCCTCCTCTTCCCCTCACAAGGAAGTTGCAACTGCAATGAGGTCTCCCCTCAGCCTCCTCTTCTCCAGGCTGAACAGACCAAGTGCCTTCAGCCACTCCTCATACGGCTTCCCCTCAAGGCCCTTCACCATCTTTTTTGCCCTCCTTTGGACACTCTCTAATGGCTTAATATCTTTCTTGTACTGCAGTGCACAAAACTGCACACAATGTTCCAGGTGAGGCTGCCCCAGTGCAGAGCAGAGCAGGACAATCCCCTCCCATGACCTGCTGGCGATGCTTTGCCTGATGCTCCCCAGGATACAGTTTGCCCTCCTGGCTGCCAGGGCACTGCTGACTCAGTTACAACTTGCCATTGACCAGGACCCCCAGGTCCCTTTCCATGGCACTGCTTTCCATCGTCTTTCCCCAGTCTGTACTTTCATCCAGGGTTGCCCCTTCCCAGGTGCAGAATCTGGCACTTCCCTTTGTTAAACTTCATATGGTTGGTGATTGCCCAATCCTCTGATCTGTCGAGGTCTCTCTGCAGGCCCTCCCTGCCTTCAAGGGAGTCAACAGCTCCTCCCACTTTTGTGTCATCTGCAAACTTGCTTAGTATCTCTTCCAGTCCTGAGTCCAAGTCATTTATGAAGATGTTGAAGAGCACAGGCTCAAAGATGGAGCCCTGTGGAACCCATTAGTGACAGGTCACCAGCCTGATGTCAACCCAGTCACTGTTACCCTCTGTGCTCGACCCGTGAGCCAATTCCTCAACCAAACACACCACTTGCTCATGGTGTGTTTATCCAGCTGTGCTGGACATTTTGTTCAGGAGGATCCTATGAGAGACAGTATTGAAAGCTTTACTGAAATTCAAAAAGATTACAATGACTAGCTTGCCTTGATCATCTAGCTGGGGTACCTTGTCATAAAAGGTTTGATAAGCACAACTTTCCTCTCATGAAGCTGTGCCAGCTGTGACCAATGACTGCATTGTCTTTCAGGTGTTTTTCAATACTTCCCACAATAATCTTCTCTATAAGTTTACCAGGTACTGAAGTGAGACTGACAGGCCTGTGGTTTCCAGGGTCCTTCTTCTTGCCCTTCCTGAAGATCCAGACAATGTTCGCCAACTTCCAGTCAGCTGGGACCTCTCCAGATTCCCAAGACAGCTCAAAAATTGTTGAGAGAGGTTTTGTAATGATATCAGCTAGCTCTTTGAGGATTCTGGGATGAATCCCACCAAGCCCAATCATAGGGATCCACTTGGAGCAGCAGATCCTGAACAATTTCAGGGTTTACTCATAGTTGATCATTCTCACAATCCTGGTCCTCCAGTTCAGGACACTGAGATCCCCTTTCTATTATCTGTATTGAAGACAGAGGCAAAGAAAGTGTTAAACAACTCTGCCTTGTCTCTGTCCCTGTTTGTGAGGTGACCATCCTTATCCTGGAATGGGCCAAGGATATTTCTTTTCTTCCTATTACCATTAACGTATGTGAAAAAACTCTTTTTATTGTCCCCCCCATTTGTGGCAGCTTCAACTCCAGGTGAGCTTTGACCACATGAATTTTCTCCCTGCAGTGGCAAGCAGAATCTCTGTATTCTTCCCATGTCATTTGACCTTGTTTCCACTGGACATACACCTTCCTTTTTTACATTATTTCCTAGAGAAGATTCCTGCTCAGCCAAGCTGGCCTTCTGCCTCGTCTGCTTGACTTCCATCATTTGGGAATTGCCAGCTCCCATGCCCCTGGGAGGTGATATTTAAAAAGTGACTAGCTCTGATGGATCCCAGCACCTGCAAAAAACATTTTTCAAGTGACTTCACTTCCTAGTTCCCTGAGCAGCCTGAAGTCTGCTCTCCCCATGTCCAGAGCTGAGGTTTTGCTGGCACTTCTCTTCCTGTCAACAGGAACTTGATGACTTTGTGGTTACTGTGGTCAAGACAGCCACCAATCTCCACTTTGCTCAAGAGGTCAACTCTGCTGACAAGCATCAGATCAAGGAGAGTATTTTTCTGAGTCAGCTCCCTGACATCACAGCAAATCTAAGGTGCCAGAATTGCTCATTGTTCAACATGAGGCACTTGAGATGTGCTTAGCTAATTTAGAACATAAAGCTGATTTCATATTCAAGATTGCATGGATAGCTAATATATACTTTTCATATGGAGCATTCAGTGAATATCTGAATGGACTACTTAAGTAATTTTTTCAGAGAACTGTATCTGTGCTTGTAAGTGCATCTATCACATTTTCTTACCATTAATTTCTTACTAGTGGAACATGTCCTGTTCTTAAGTTGCATTACTGTCATTTTCCTGTTCTTGGTCCCTCCCCTCCTAAACTCTTTTAGTGTTGAGAAGACAATAAATGTGTGCTGTTTGCATAACAGAAGCTGAGGCGTTCATTGATATGTGCTCTGCATGTGTTTTTGTTGTTGTTGTTGTTGTTGTTATTCAATGTGATAATAGAAGTAGAGTATGTTAAGGAGTCAATTCTCATACAAGACAACCTGTCATACAGACTGTCCAGCTTCAGTGTATGATATTACAACTAATCAATTGTTTAGGTTTTCTAATGCTTTGCTTTTTGTCCACAGATAATCTTGTGCAACTATCAATGGGACTACATTGCATGATATGAAAACATTATTAATATCTCAGGGACAGACTTCATTACACATTGTCATGACTCTTAGAACAATTTAGGCATATTTTACTTAGTCCAGGTTATTTTCTTCTTTAACAGAGAATAAAATTAAATAGAGACACATGTATGTAAAATTTGTTTTAATGAAAGCAACACTATGTTAAGCAACAGTATATTAAACTATGAGTGTGGCAGTGTTTCAAAGTGTTTAAGTAAATGAATCCAAATACTTCATTCCATTAAACCAAAAAAAAAAAAAAAAAAAAAAAAAAAAAGCCAAAAAAAATTTAAAATTCGTCAAGTGGAATATAGTTGAAATAGCCAAAAGACAGATATACTAGTAGCACAGCAGAAAGCATATAATACATCATACAAGCTTGATTCAGCTAACACAGAGGCCAAAAGTTCAGCATTCACTCTTTAAAATGAAAGTCACCTTATAGCTCCAGAATAAAAGGTGAAAGCAACACTAAAAATTTTCTTTAAAGAGTTAGGTTTTTTCAGCCAGCTGTGTTGTGGACTTGTTTCTCAACCCAAAGTTTAAAAAGACTGACCAGCATACTAGAAAGTGACATGTTTTCTGTGTCTTCTGTGCTGAATAAGAAAGAAATATTGTCTACCTCATTTGTTTCCATTGAAGCAAGAAGCTTGGTTACATGCAAAAAGAAACTATTTATCCATATATATATGGATAATAATTTGTGTTCCATATATAATGGAACACAAAATCCTCACAATTTCACTAAAGACAGTGGCCTTGGAGACATTACCTGGGTAGACCATAGCCTGCAATCCAAATGTGCTGATTACTGCACAAAATTCCTACCAAGATAATCTCTCTTGACGGGACGAATAACAGAAGGCAACTTCCAAATAAAAGTATGTTTTTAGGATATTGCGTCTAAATGTTTCAGGAAATGATACTGGCTACTAAGGATTTTGCATTAGCATTACCAGTTTCTGGTACAGACAAGTATGCTTCAGGGATTGCATCAATTGCTTTTGCTTTGCTAAAGCATCACTTGCTTTGTGTTTGGACTAAAATCTATTTCCTGACTTTGAGTAAAACACAAAACAAAGGTTCCAGTTGTGCTTTCTTACAGTCCATCACTCAAAAATCTCTGAAAAGTTTTCATATTTATTATGTTGCTTACATGAGAGTCAATTTGTATACTTTAATTATGAATCATCTTAAGGCTTCTTGTATAATTTTATATGACTAATATTCTTTTTATACTGTTAAGTGTTCTGGAGAGCTGTTTTGTACTCCTGGCAAAAACTGTTCTTTGCCCATGAACATAGTTGCACTTCAGGAATGGATATTTCTATACCTACAGAATTTACAAAAACAGTGCATAGTTTTGTGTTTGTGTCCTTTTGCTTGGAAAATGTAAATTCATTATCCTCGTTACCATTCAAGTCTATGTTAATGAGGTGTTAATGTCTCTAGTTGGTAGGAATGTTCTAGTTGGTAGGAGTCTATTTCCATGTATTTGATGGAAATAAGAGAAATCTATTGCT
Source organism: Xenops minutus (assembly GCA_035221455.1). Taxonomy (NCBI): domain Eukaryota; kingdom Metazoa; phylum Chordata; class Aves; order Passeriformes; family Furnariidae; genus Xenops; species Xenops minutus. Next base: position 32,264,648 of record JAWWEE010000158.1, read on the forward strand.
GTATTTATTATTACATTGTATGATCTAAATATATTCTTTAATTTATCATCCCCAAACAGGACATTTTTGTGTTTAGCCATGTTTACTTTAAGTGCATTCCTAGATTCAAAAAAAGGAGGGGTTATCAACCAATCCAGGGAATATCATGTTGCAGTCTCCTAAGTCTTTCACAGTAAATTTAAAGTCTAAACAATAAAAACAGATAAATAGAGGAAATGTCAAACTGAATTCTGGGTAATGATCAGATCAGCATGCTTTTATACAATTTCCATCACTTTGAATTTTAAATCACCTTTTAAAGGGCACTAAAGCATTCTTGCAAATTAGTCTGCACTCCAATTAATGCACCCAACATGACAATAAGTCCAGTTTCAGCTTGGCTAAGCAGACCAGTCAACCAGGAGGATGTGACTTGAGGACTTGGAGAGCCTGTGCCTCCACCTTTTTTCCCCTCTCTCTTCACAGCAGCTTAGGTCCAATTAGGCCAGTTAATCTGCCTAAAACCATTGGAAAGGAAGGATTTCTCTAATAAAGATGAAGCATAGTCTGAGAGGACATACAAATTAAGTCTACTCTTTTCAAAAGACAGAAAATTCCAAGATTTCCCTCAGCCATATATCTCAAAGGTACTTCTTTTAGTCAAGACCAAATGATTTTTCTCCACAGGGATTTTAACTTCAAGAGATCTTTCTGTGACATTTGTTAATATGTAAAGGATTTCTCTTTTGTCTATTTATTTTTCATACTGTGCTCATTTTTGACATCCATTAAATTTTATAAGACTAGACTGCAAGCAGTAGTGATGAGAAATGCCAGGTCACATTACAAGAAAATGTTCATAAATAGAAATGACTTTGTGTTTTTCAATCAAGAAGTAAATAATACTTGCATGAATATATAGGTCTTTGAGTAGCCTAATCTAAGATTTTGGAAAGGAAAATGGAAGGGAACTGAACAACTTCTAAATACATGTTTATATATGAAAAAAAATTTTAACAGGTTGAAACAAAATTCTTGCAAAATAGCTAAACAATTTCACATGATATTTAGCTCACTCATTCAAAAAAAAAAAAAAAAGAGAAACAATAAAGAGTCTCACTCCTTTTTGTCATTAGCACTGGTGCATAGAAACTACATTGTATACTCAAAACACACTTAGAAATTTCTAATTTCTTTTGTGCTTCACTTACATTATTTGACTTAATTTTCTACATAAAATTCTCAGATGTCTTTCTTGTATTTATTCAACAAAATAAGATGAAAAACATTCAGTTGAATGCAAAAAAAAAAAAAAAATACATACTACTTTTGGAATTGCTTCCATTTCTCCTTAGGAAGCTCATGTTACTCTTGACTGTGGCAGCTGCTTTTTTATATACTGAGGCAGGATTTGGGATAGGAGGGAGAAGTATTAGTGCCTCTAGTTCATCAACAGCATATGATGCATTGCAACAAAAGAAACCAGTTTGAGGTTCTCTAGCAAAATATTGAACTGCTCAGAAATTATTAGCAGGGTTACAAAAGAAAAAATACAGACAAGGCATGAAACATTTGTTGAAATTAAAAAAGTGATACTGAAGTGCAATGATACTGAAGAGAACTTTATATTTTCGACAGCTACAACAAAAATTTTCTTATCTAAATTGTCAACAAAAGGTTAAGCTGCTTTTTCACAAGCTCTTTCTGTTAAGAAATCTGTAAGCACATTCCCTGGAGTCCTTGAGTCTGACATAAATTTTGTTCAGGAGCATGCAAAATATTCTTTTTAAGCATCAATGTTTTGAGGAAAACATTTTGTTCAAAACAAAACTAAAAATTTTGTACTCTGCCTCTTGTCCAACACAAAAGCCACTAAAGCAGTGAGATTTGTCAAGGGTCATTTATTTAGCCACCATATATACCATGTAACTTTTTCTGGTATTCCATCCTATCTCTTTGTTCTGATATCAAGGCAGTTCTGAGCATATTAACATGCTCAGAAATAAGCCAGTTGACTGATCAGTTGGTCAGCTACTGAGAACCACAGTTCAACCTGATCCATGCTTCTCAGAGCCATGTTGAGAAGCCAGTTTCTCTGGCTGCTATACAAAGCTGGTTATATATTCAGCTGCCCAAGTGCAGATTGTTTTTTCCTTTGGATCTAAGCTTAACCGAAATACTTTAACTGAAAAGAGAGATCAATGGCCGTGGCAAACTATTTTTTTATCAATGAAGCTGCACTTTGGCAACATCTTCCTTCCTTCCTTTGCGGTAGCCCCAGTACAGCAGATAAGAGAGGTTAATATAGTCCCACTGCTTTACATAATGTTTTATAACTGCAGAGTTTATATTTAAAAAAAAATACTAGGATAAACCAGACCCTCTGAAAATCTACATACCTCCATGTACCAAAGACACTGATTGTTAAACCCTGGGATTCTTCATCCTAGTGTGCCAGCTATGCCAGTTTTCTTCTTGATTCACAGGTTCAGTTGAGTGTGCTCCCATTTTTTTTTTTTTCATTCCACTTTTCTTCCACACCTTATTCAACTAACAGCTTTGTTTGATATAATGGCTGAGCAGTCACAAAGAGCCAAAAAGGCTGTAGATGAGAGAATACTGAGAAAAGACTTAGGTTTAGAAAGCAAATTTTGGGCATCATAGTTGAAACATAAGAGTGAGAAAATATATTTGGTGAAGGAAAATGTCAACATAAATGAATAGAAGTAGAAAAGTGAGAAAAAGAATGCACTACAAGAAAAGACGAGTAAAAAGCTAGCAAAAAAAAAATTGTCAGATATCAGAAGAGTAAATTTAAAAAAAAAAAGGGAAATATTAAGTGTGACCAATCAGTAGTTTTGATTTGATTTTGTAATTTAAATTATATTTAAATAAATGTAAATTTATTTTGAAGTGTATTTTCAAATATACTCCAACTTGCCACACCTGTTGCAATCTGCAAAAGAGAAATCAGTAGTATTTTCCAGTGGAGGAGGAAGGATGACAAGTACAGGCAGGAGTGTGATATTACAGAAAGAAAACTCAATGGAACCAAATACATTTCAGTCCCCATTTGAAATTCAGTAGTCTTTTACGCTTTGCAGAAAGTATTTCTAAATTCTTATTAATACCTTATCTGTCATTAATCCATAGACTGTCAAAATGTCTTTCAAAATTTTATTTTCTTCCAGGTCTACTTCTATAGGACCTCATGCGAACGGTCATGCTACAGAGTAGGGTAGGAATTTTACAATGTCAACTAAAGGGTGAACCTCCAAATTACCTATTGGGTTTTTTTTTTCTTTATTAATCCAACTTCCTTTTTTCAGGTATACTAAAATAAGAAAAAAGAAAAAAACATATGAAAGGGATGTTATAGTCATCACTATATTCCTCACTGGTCTTTGTTACTCTATTCAGAAATCTAACAATGTTAAATAAATCTATGCATTTTTCTGTCACAAACAGTAAGGGAATAATTAAAATAAGCAAAGGCCAAGCTGCCAAAACACTTCAAGGATGGCTTGGGGAATCAGACATATATGTGTAGTTCCAGGATCTGAACAAAGAACTTACTGAACAACATGTGATGGTGTAACTGAAAATTTGCTTTAAAAATGAATGGAAGGACATGAAAGAAACACTTAGCAATTGGCACACATACACTTAATTACAAATAGGAACTATAGCATGAAATGCAATTAAACTTTTTGATAGATCAAAGCATTTTCTGCAAAAAAAAGGAAATACTCTACTGTACATTTAAATAGCATAACTGATTTCTACTAGGGAACAGCATGAATACTATAAGACAAAATTGAAATAATACAAGAGGTGTTATAAGATTTGCATTGTCTGTCAAGTACCACAAGAATGATGCACAAGTACAATCATCCAGCTCAACTCATAAAGAAAATTAACTGCGTGGCAAAAAAGTAGGTAAATACCTTCAAAAAACTTTCAGTAAAAATTGACATCTAATATTTTGCATATGTGTTCACTAAGTTCTGTATACAGTTACAAATAAAATGACTGGCATCAGGTACCAGTTTCCATTCAGGAAGAGGTTGCTATGTTTTCCTGAGCACTTCTGCAGTGTTTCATGTTGGGGAGCTCTATGGTCTGGGTACAAGCCTTGGAGCTGGGAGATGGCTCCTTCTAGTTCAGACTGAGCTACTGGTTTGCTGAGCACCATAGACTAATCATCTGGGTTTTCTGTTTTTCAGTTGTTTATGATGGAAAATTGGGAAAAGCAAGAAAAAAAACCCCACAGCTCAGAACTGGGGTTAAAAATCAAAGGTAACACTTGAGCAGAGTTGCTGGATATGACAATGTATTTTTTTTTAATTGAAAATAAAATAATTCCGTTAAAGAGCACTTTCTTCTAAAACAGCCAGAGGATTTTCTTAAAATAGTGTTTAATACAGACATGTTGGGTGCAAAGAAGGCAGGATGACACAAGTTATTTGATTACAGAACTCCTCTAAGTATTTCTTGTGCTGAATAAAACTGATAAGGGAAAAAATGTGCTAACTCACTTCAATCTGAGAAAACCACATCAGAAAGACTGTATTACAGCCTGAGGAAAGGTGTAAAAGAATCAGCTGTGCGAAAGTTAAATCTAGAAGCAAGAGACTGATAACAGAATACACATATAAGGTGGAAGAGAAGGTTGATGTGTTTGTGTGCAAATAGAAAAGGTTTATAGTGTTGCCATTCTCTCCATATCATATGTGTATTTGTTAAATTACATGCTGCTGTCAATTTATAAAGTGAAGAAATTATATATAACCAATTACAAAAGGATGAGCAATATTTGAGAAAAAAATCATACTCCAAACTGTTTTTCATTTTCAACTCAAACATATTTGCTTTTCAGGTGGCCACATGCACTCTGAAAGACTATTTTGGTTATGAGATTAGGAAATTATAGTAACTGCTATATCATAATGGAGTAAGATAAAATAATAAATAATTTTGGTTTAAAGGGAAAAATACTTTGCAAGTAATTATTCTCAGCTTGTAAATGGTGTCTCTCTATAACCAACCAAGCATATAACAAGAAGATGAAGAAGAGGCTTATTTTCACTTCATTTCACTTCTTTGTAATTGACAAGCTCTCACTGAGTGTCAACTTTAAAAGATGACAAATCCTAAATCTTATAGGACTCAATTCAATAGTTCACCTCTCTAAACTGTTTTCAAATTAATCTACATTTTCAAATGAATCAGGCATGAAATATAAGGTGACATCTATATTACAAAAATATTAATTTGCTTGTCGTTTTTCGGCATCCAGAATAGCTTTAAAATATTCAGTTTACTAATAAAATGCATAGAAATATATAATTGCACAATATTCTCTATTTCACAAGTTTACCTTTTTGTTTTTTGTTCTGTTCCAGTAGGCACTAGTTTCCTTATTCAAAAATATACCTATCTTGTATTTGATATAGTGTGGTAATTATACTTCAACTGATTCAAATGATATAACCCAAAACACACAAAAGATGTAATGATGAAAGGACTAGACGAACTGAAAAATAATCAATTAATAAATTTTGGGTTACGTTTTCCTCATGTCCCCAAGTGTTTCTTATTATGACCCTTTTCTTATTCAAATTTGGTAATGATCTGCTCCAAACAGTCTGATTCTGAGCAAATCAAAAGCACCCTCTATATTCTAGCTGTGTTCTTTTTTTTTTTTTTTTTCTGACACATTTGGTCACAGAAACCATCATCATGGCTCAGCTTTCTCCACAGAAAACCCACAAAAGCAAACTTCTTCATAAACTTAGACTTGTTTACAATTCTACTCACAGAAGTCAAATGGCAATAAGGGCTTTTCAGTCAAGATGGGAGCAGTTGCAGAGCTCCTTAGAACTAAATGTCCAAATTATTTGTCTCAGTAAGTAGATAAAAAATTAGTTCAGACTTCTCTTGGAGAGCTGAAATACCATCAGATTTCACATTGTTTCGACATTCTTCATCCATTGCATTTATCTTCAAAACAGGAGCTGTACCTGTTGTATGTATTCTTCAATTGCAAAGGACTTTTCCTGTTTCTTACTTATGGACTGCCTTTCTCTGTCTCTGCTTACTATATTAAATTATAACAGATCACCATCTTGATCTGGAACATAAATCTTTAAATGTAAAAACAATAAAATTATTTAATTAATTTAAAGGATATGTTGTAAACACTTTTCTTCTTGCTTTTAAAACTTAAAAACTGGACGCAAAACTATTTGTCAAAATTTTGCAAAGTATTTCAAAATGCCTAGCAAAAAATTGCAAAAAAATCTTATCAGTTAAGATTTCAGTCTTCTTACTAGAAGGTGTTTGGTTTTGTCCACACCAGTAATTTATATTTCCACTACTCACAATGGAATATTTTTGCCTATGCCTGCACTGTACTAATTATATAAAAACAAAAAGACATATTGTAACTTCATGCAGCATTTTGGAAATGAAGATTTCATGGAAAGTTTCATGGAAGATTTCATGGAAAGTTCTTATAATGTATATTGTTTGATTATTACTTCAGTTTTTCCATATAGTTATCCACTCCAACCACAAGTTTTGTCACACAAATAGCTTCACTAACTTTTTTGGAGGTAAGACCTATTATAGTTGATACATATTTGCTAAATACTCTACTTCTCTTAGCAAATGGAAAGTGATGAAAGGCAAATACCACAATGCAAAACAAAATGTGAACACATCTGGAGAAAAGACTGTACCAGGAAGCTGAAGTCAAGAATCCTTTACACTTTTATTTCTATTCTACATTTAAAGAAACAAGAAGAAGGTATCAAGCACAGGGCTACTTAATATTTAGCAATAAACCCTCAAATTTTCTGGTTTCAGCAAGAAGGTTTTATGAGTCTTGTTCCCAACAGATATACAGCATGTACTTAGAGTATCTGTTCCCTCCAGCAACCACTTCCTCTCTGTAACAAAGTTAATGACAGATCTATACACATGTAGAAGGATATGTCCAGTGTCTGTGTTCATTTCTTAAATAGTGATCTTTCATAAACTAATCTTCATAACCTTTTCTCTCTCAAAAATATATGAGCAGGTCAGTTTTTTTCCTCCTCCACCCCTCTCTTTTCTGCCTCCCTCCTTTACGAACTTCCTAATTCATTCATCCTCTTTTTTAGTGGGAGAAATCCCTTCTAAAGTCATTTATATCCATCACTTTTATACATCTTCTCTTGTATTTTGCTGTGATGTGTCAACAGTATTGAGTCTAAGAGATTTTAGAGACATTTTATCAGTTACTTTATCATCAGATTCTTACTAACCCTGTATCTGGTCTTCAGTGTGCCAGTATCAAAAGCCATCTTGATGTCCAAGCAGATTATGTTTGTTGCTTCACCCCTGTCAGCTCTCATTGTCACCTTCTCAAACAAGTTAATAGCATTTGACAAGCATGGCTTCCCTTTTATAAATGTCCCAGTTGTCTTTGACCAGTCTGCACCTGTCCAAGTGTTCTCCTATTTTGTCCCTAATCAATGACCCTAGAATTTCTCCCAGTTCCCTTTAGTGTTTATACACAGAAATGTTCAGTTCACTCAAACTTCAGCTTGAGAATCTTGCTGTGAAAAATTAGGAAATGTGAGTTGCTTTGAGTACATAATTTCTAACGTGTATGTGCATATGCATTTATACCATTGCCTTAACATTACAGAATATAAAAAGAACTTATCGCATGTGAAAAGGAGAAATATTACACACTAGATCTCCAGAGTCCAGGAAGGAAGGAGAGCATCTCTACAAAGGAGATACTGAAACAAATCTTTTATGCCCAAATCACTGAACTATCCTGTCACTGTAAATCCTTGTCATTTTGATGGTGTCAGAAAGGACAACTTTGAAGATGCTCTCTAATTTCTGATGCAATAGATAGTGGATAACTTCTAGCAAGCAAATAAGCTATCTCATGTCCAAAAGGCAACTATTTAAAAATAGTGTCTAATAATGCCAAATTTAATCGTGTTTATTAATTTGTCAGGCTTTGATAGGTCTTGCAGAAATGTATTTTATTGTATATTTACAAGCCTCACGTTCCCCATAGGTTCCAGAGTCATCTTGTTAGCAGTATATGAAATTAATATTTTAGGTGAAACAATGCACTTAATAGTAAATATCTGAACTTCAGTGTGTAGGTGGAGAATAAACCACAGTAAAGAAATTCTGCAAGTCTAAATTTCAGTATTAACATGCCCGTGTCATTCCCATATGGTTATAACTTGTATGAACACAAAACCACTGGTAAAGACTAAAATATTCACCTTATTTCACTGTAAGAAGCAGTCACTGTCCCCTTTTCCAGTTGTACTATATTTCTAGTTACACAAATATACTTTCTGGCAAAATGACATCCAAATGGTATATATGCTAATTTTAAATGATCAAATAACTCCTTCATTGTTACTCCTTTTAATCTCAGCCAAAAGTTCTTGCCAGTCACTCTGAAAAAAAATAAATTAGAGATGAATTCAAATATTTCTTTGAAGCAATGTACAGAGAATACAAAAAGGTATATTTCTGTTCCGTGTCTTTTCAGGCAGAACCAAGTCCTAAAAGATTTCTCCATACTATGACATATCTTAAATGAAAGGTCACATCCATTGACATTTTTTAATGTCCTGTTAGCTCTATATTTCCTCTAGCCCCATGTCTTCTCCTCCATGGTCCAGGAACATCTCATGATGGTTTTTTCAAATAGCCTCTAGGGTATTTGTGCCCAGTAAAGACACAGTGACTCTTGATATGATAAAATGATGTCATACTGATAAAGTGCAACTGCACTTACTCAAGATAGCCTCCCAGACAACAGCTATCTTCCCTCTTTTCTAAAGAGCACCAGTCCACTTTCTGATCCTGCAGAGGGGCTTGTAAGTAAACTTTTAGACCTACAGGGCCAGCTGAAGAATATCCTATTCTTAAATAACACTCTCTAAATGTTTTTTAGTAAGACTTATTACTGTCTATTTAGGTTATTGTAGAACTTCCTAGAAGAATGTAAAACCTTTCCAAAGACTACGCTAGACCCCCATCTGAGATTAGGTAGATTACTTAAACATCACTAAAATAAGTCACTTTCTCTTTGTGTACAGCAGGAGGTACAGCTTGGTATACCGTGTGAGGGAAAAGAATGCTCATTCTTTTAGGTCATTTTGACTGTCTTCTGTTTCTGCTCCAAATATTTTTTTTTTTAACATCTGAAGGATTCAAAATTAATTGTCATAGTCAGAAAGCACGGAAAACTTTACACAGAGAGAAAAAAGTCTCGGGTCTTCAAGAACAGCTTGGCTATTAAAAATTGCCTCTGCAGGTTTGGGTCATAAGAAGAAGGTTTTCTTGCAGAAGAAGCACATCCTGGGCCAGTTCCTTATAATTTCTCTGCTGTGAGCACCAGTCCATATACCAACTTCAGTGTCAAATTTGGTTGAAGACAATGACCTGCTGAGAACTGCTCAAAGTGAAGTTACAAATATCATGTGATGGCTACTTTTTGGTGGCCTACCATTCCTCTAAAGAAAGAGGGGATATTTTCTTCTTTATGTCTTTCATTACATAAATTAATAACCAGCCCAAATGAACAGATGATCTTACTCTAGGGTACGGGGGAAAAAAAAGAGTAAGATAATAATCAGAAAATTGTAAAACATCATCTATAGTACATTTTACATACAATGTGGAAAGGAAAGTTTATGTCTGTAGGATAGGATCGTATTTGAATAGACCACCTCTTTTTCCATCACTTGCTTTCTGCTACTGTACAATAATGGATTCAGGGACAGGGAATTCACAGCTTCTCTGGACAACCTGTTCCAGGGTCCCACCACCCTCAAAGTGTAGAATTTCTTTCTAATATCTAATCTAAATCTACCCTCTTTCAGTTTAAAGTCATTCCCCCTTGTCCTATGAGTAGATGTTCTTGTCAAAAGTCCTTCCCCTTTAAGTACTGGAAGGCTGCTGTAAGGTCTCCCCAAAGTCTTCTCCAGCCTGAGTCACTCCAGCTCTCTTGGCTATTTCTGTATATTTTCAAATGCTCAAAAACTCCATAAGACCTGCTTAAACTTTTCGGAGGAATGCTAAATTAACTGTGTTTTATGTTCTTGGCAATTTATAGCAAAATGCATAGTGATAGTGATATAATAGGATACAATGTTTAAAATGATTCAGAGGTTCTCAAAACCAAAATCAGTTGGGTTCAAAATTAGTTTTATGTTTTATGGTACTAAAGATCACATTTCCAAAGTAATTTGTTAAATATTAGATTCTGTTATATTTCTTCTTATATATTGGATCCTCATTTGTGATTTGAGACTGCAGGGTATTGCAGAGTATACGTAGCAATGTGACACTTTAATTTCAATGAGCAGGTTTGTGCTTTCATTTTTTGACCAATTGCCCTTCCCGTGGTAGGACTGCTATTCCAGCAACGATTCCCTTTTCAGAATAATCAGTACAGGAAGAAAGCAGAGTAGCTTTAGTCTCAATTTCCTTGACAGTTCTCTGCCTTTCCTTTTAACTCCTGAATACTTTAAACCACATCAGTAAACATTAAAAAATAAATACTGAATTTTTAAGTTACACTGCTTATGTACAGAGGAAGTCTGTTTAGAGATACATTTTGCCTCCTTTTTGGATGATATGGAAATCTAATAGCTCATTTTTGCTGTTGAAGACTATGAAATAACTTTCAATGAAAGAACAGTGTTGCTCTAAATTTTTAAGTGCCTGTTTCAAAGAGTGAAAGAATTAGACCTGCTCAATGAAAGAGCTACACAAATCATTTACCACTGATGAAACAGCAGCAAATGTTTAATCCAGTGTCATCTATAAAGCATTTTTTTTATTTTTTTCCAGTAAATATTTAACTGAATTAGTCAAGCAAAAATAAATCTAACTCACCCCTTCCTAATGTCAATTAGAAGCAGTTTGCAAAACAATTTTCTCTTTGAAGTTTAGGTTGACTACATACAGCAATGTTCAAGAAATGCACACATTGTCAAAGATCCAGTCATAGTCATCTAAACAACTCTGAAAAATTTTAACTGATTCCAACCATTTGTGAAAATAATAATTGCTTGTAAGTCAATAAAGTTGTGGATGACCCACCCCTGGAAGTGTTCCAGTCCAGGTTGAATGGGGTCCTGAACAACTTAATCTAGGGACTGGCATTCCTGCCCATGATGGGACATCTGGAGCTAGATAATCTTTAAGGTCCCTCCGAATCCAAGCCTTTCTATGATTTTATGAAAATTAGGGGGAAAAAATGAAAGAAAATATTATTATGAACAAAGTATATAAAGCTTTTATGTGATCCTAACATTTAAAAGGAATTATGTAAAATCTATAACTATGCAAGTTCAAGACCTACCCCAAAGTAATGTGTCAATGGAACTCGCTGCCCTTTATGAACATTATGGCACAATTACATAAAGCCCAACTACATACACAGAACTTACTACAATTATAACATTGTAACAACTGAGGAAGGAATGGATATTGCCTATTAGCTTAAATTTGAAATTTTTAATTTTAGAATTTAAATTTAGATCCTTTATGTGTCAACTGAAATGTATGTAATACATAACACTAAAAGATGAGTCATTATAACTCTTTCCTTCAGTTTCATCACCAAATGTAGAGTATACACTAATGTCCAGGAACTCAAAACATGACACTAATATTCATAGCAATATGTAAACCACTTAGAATTAATTCGTTGTTCATAGAGGAACAAGACTGGTAAATAAACATCACTTGTATTGTAAATAATTTGAATATTTTTTTCCTCTTTATAAGAATTAATAGGGACATAATGTGCATGATGCAGTTAGTAAGCAAGTGCTGAAACCTACTGTATCCAGGACTTTCCTACTCTATAAATTCAGTTTGTAAGGAGAGCTTCCAAATATTGTACGAAGCCAGTTAAAACCACCCAGGCTTTGTGTGGGATCAAGGACCAGTTAAAATTTTTCAAAGTTTAAATCTAAGCATCCTTGAATTCCAGGTGAATTTAATGAATTTTATATGGAGGGATTCATATCTCATGGGGAGATGAAAAGATTGGGATGAGATCTAGGGGCAGACAGCCCTTTTGTTTCAGCATAGACAGTAAGACTTTTTTCCTAATGTTTGTTTGCACTTCACAAACAGATATTATTTAATATTATAGAAAACAATCAAAACAGCTTCACTAGATGAGTAACATTATGACAGTTCCTGGGAGAGTCAATTTTTAGCAGGTATTTACAAAAGCTGATTTGAAACATGGGTGCTTTTTTTTGCTAGTCCTGTAGGTGATTTCTGCAGAACATCTACTGATTTTCTTTCAAAATGTTATTGAACCACTGGGGTTATTTGTTATGTTTTCATTTACTATAGTGTCATTTTATTTCAGCATTGTCATGTGAATAATAGGCAATCAGGGCTGAAACTTTTCAAAATTGCAGCCTTCTGGATGTTACAATTAAATCAATTACAAACCCAGAATAAACAGTTTTTAATCACATCAAACATTTCTGCTATATTATACTATTCAATTCTGTTATGATGGAAATCTAAAGCTCATAGAACACTTAAAAAAAAATACTACAGTTTGTACAAAACTCCTGCTTAGCCTGATTAATAAACTTAAGCTCAGAAAATGATGTGCATGAAAACAGCTGTTCTTGCCAATAATGACATTTAATTTTCAATTTTAGAACTAACACTGTGACAATCTAAACAATGCTTAAGTACATTATGTAAGTATAACAAGTGACATGACATAAAACAAAATGTACCACATCCAGGAAGAATCAAAAGTAAACAGTGTTGAGAGGAAAGCAATTGTGCCTGTGCAGCAGCTGATGATGAGCAACTGCCATCAGGAAGAGGAATGTGAGGAAGAACAGAAGAGTGCTGCCTAATAATGCCTAAAATAAAACAGATGCCCTGAAAGTATAACAAAAATTGAATAAAATTCAGTGTCATGGCTTTACAGTAGTTGTATTTTACACTTGGGCAGGTGCAGCTAGGAGAACAGCTTTGCTAAAAAAAAAGGTAAATTTGATGAAATCCCACTTATTATCTATAACCTGATATTCTAATACCTTATTCATATAGGTAACAGTGTATATGTATCACTAAGTTATATTGGTTGCTTTCAAAAACATAATTCTATAAATGTAATGTTTAAGATTACATGCTGGTGTGTTTTTGGGTTATTATTTTTTTTTTTAAGTTATCTGACTAAGTAGGATTCAGAGTTTTAAATATCTACATGGGTACTTGAGGAAGGTGAAGATGGTGATTTTTTTGTGGGGTATCATGTATTTTTCCTTGGATATAATGTATTTTTTTAAAAGAACAGCATACTTTTAATTTACCACTATTTGTTGTTCTTATTTAGGTATATGCAGAGAACATCTTAAGCTGTGATTTGCAATAGTAACACCAGTGACAGGCACTTATACTAGGCAGCAATGAAATTGTGAAAATAATTCCTTCTTTTATTTAAAGATCATGGTGAACACTGCAATTTCCAGTTTGGGAAATATTCCAAAACACATTGGCAAACTGAAACTCTTCATGTATATATATATATATATATATATATATATATAATGGAAGTTGTCCTTCCGTTTTCACTCTTTATAAATGTGTATGTGTGAGCAGAATTCAGACAAACTGAACAGGATTTTTTTCTGGTATCTTTTGAATCCAAGAGCTACAAAGTTTTAAGAGACACTAGCAACTGTTAGAGACAAAGAGAATTTCCTGTCAGCAGGACATCTGTAGCAGGTGAGTTTAGCTGTGTACATGCCACACTTAAGAATTTGTGTAGCGAAGTTTTCCACTCACAAATGTACAGATCAGTGACCACAGAGTAGATACTCAAGGAAGGAGCCATTAACTTTATACATCCAAATAATCTGTTCAGACTGTGCTAATGCAAAATAGAAGACTGTACAGGTGGACAAAGTGTCCAGTTGGAAAAGAATGCCTCTCACATTTCACCCCCTGATTAACTAAGCTAAGTCAGTGTAGTTTCAATTTATCTAAACTGTGTAAAATATGAACAGATAAATAGCAATGTCATACTTTCCTTCACATCTTCACACATTTAAAAGACAGGGATAGCCCAGAACACATTCAGCTTACAAGCTGAGACAAACCCAGACGTATATGATACTGCTTATGTTTTCTAGGATTCTAGATATTAACAATTATATGCCTAAGTGCTAAAACAAGCTAAAAAAAAAAAAAAAAAAAAAAAAAAAAAAAAGCAGTTCTGAGACTTCTTAAATTGCATTGATTTCTTTACCAGGAAACTGTGTGAAGAGATGCTAATGCAGTTTACCCAAAGAAATGTAGCCCTGTATTCTAATATTGAGGCAGGAACACTAAAACTGAAACAGCACTTAAGCACTGTACTGGGAACAAATCTACTTCTGTATATCTAATTATTTCAACCATGTTTCTGACCATCTTCTCACATGTATGTCATGGAGTATTTCAAAAGTGATTCCCTCCTTTGTCTCCAGCAGGTATAGAAGTTTGTAGGTCTGTCCGATTCACCTCCTCCAGAGAGACTATCAGTGCCTATATATAAACTGCTGTGGCTGGCAGTTATTACTTGCCAACTTCAGTCCGTAAACCTTCTGATAGATATCTACAGTTCAGGCATCAGTTCTTACACTTAATAAGAAAAGTCACCATCCTCTTGGATGGAATTCATGTGAATCAATATTTTAAAGCACCAAATATTTCAAATCTGAGATTAAATAAATTATTTGTTTATTTCTAAGAAAGAGACACCAATGGACTGGAGAACCAATGCTTTCATAAACTGGTGCTTGTAGGTATCATTCACCTTTTGTTATGGGCTATACCTCTTTTAAGGTTGTGGTTTGGACTTTTGTTTTCATAATTTTTTATTTTTTTTCCTACTTGAGATACAGGCAAAAATTATTTCTTACTAGATTTTTAGGCCTGTGTTTTTATATGGGGTCTTTTTTAACCTCTGCACTCTTGTAAATTCCTGAATTAGGAATTATTTCTGAAAAACTTTCTGGCCTTTTTTGCTTTAATGTAATTTCCAGACAGATATCAAAAATTATTCTGCAGTATTCAAGGTATTGCTCGCTCTGCACCTTAGGATGAACCATTATTCTGCACTATCCAAGTGCTTTACACCTTAGGATGAAAGAGAAACCCAAAGCCTCTTTAATTATTTCATTGATTATTTGAATCATTTCATTCCATTTTATTACCCGAACAGGTTACTGCAGGTAATTATGCCATGTCTTAGATGGACTTTAACTTACCATATTGATGAGTAAAAGTACTAGAATATTGTAGAGAGGAATATGGAGCATAAACCTGTAGATACATATTACAGACACTATTTCATAGTCTAAGGGAAGGCAACTGTGCTGTAACTCTTACACCTTAGAGACATACTCAGCTCATACTTCCTTAACAAGATAGAGGGCTGAGATTGAAATATTACTGTGTAGTTTCCAGAATAAATGTCTAAACTGATCCTACTGTATATAAGAGGTATTTAAACTTGCCAATTACATTGCTCTCTGAAAAAACCCTCTCTTCTAAGAGAAAAAAGGAATTTCCAGCACTGTCATTTCTACATTGCCCTTGGCCCAAAGATTTATTCTATTTAACAATGCCCTGCAGCTTAATATGCTTGTTCTTGCCAGGATGCCACTCTTCCCAATGAAATATACTTTTTAAAAGCTCTTTTGGCTACCTTAATCCCCTATTCTCTGACTTTTCCTATTAAAGACAAAAGTGTAAGAACAATTGTGCCTGTGGTTTTAGGAGTTCTTTGGAGTTTACAGACAATGAAATGTGTCAGGTTCCCTTTTCTTCATTTTCTACATTCGTCATCCACCAACAACCACTACAGTAAAAAAGAAAAAGGAAAAATGCAATAACTACTCTCAGTGACACACTTGCAACAAATGCTAAAATTCCCAATAAATTATACAGATATTTTGAAAGACACAAAGTCAACTTTGCCATTTATAGAGTTACATTATCTGGAAAAAATTATATCTTTAAAAGCATTTCTACTTATAGCAGCAAGACTGAAATGAAACACAACTGCCAAATAACTACCAGGTTTTGAACAGAAAAAGGGATTGTATGGAAGTGCTAAAGTAAAAATAGTTCTAAGGTGAATTTCCCCCTTAGATGGTGTAAATCTTGTACAAAATCCAGTGGGAGTGGGGCATGTATATGAGAGCAAAGAATTTACCCCCTGTGCTTGAATAATAGAAAATTAAGATGGTTAAAAATGGCACCCAAAAGATAAATGAATTTCCATGGAAATAAATTAGGTTTGAAATTACTATTGGAACATATGCATTATACAAAAGATCATGAAATCCATTTCATCTGACATATTGTACAATGAGCTACAAGAACATTTGCAACTGATAGAACTGTGTAAGATCTCATGTATTATTCCTACAATAAAGATTACACCATAGAAACCAGCTATTATACTTCCTCTTGTGGTCTACCAAACTGAAGGTCATGAACCAGGATATGACCTGAGCACCCTGGTCAAGATTTTGAGTTATACAGTGCACCATAGGAAATAAGAACCTGTTTCATATCCTATCCAGATTTACTTACCTGCAGCAACTTTGTCATACTAAGTATAATGAAGAAAAGGTATTAGAACACACATTTGGAGCAACTGAGAGAAAAGAATGTATCATATAAGGCAGAAGTCATCTCCTACAGGAATTTAGAAGTGCAGGGATAAAATAGCCCAGATTTAAATGACTGTATGTTTTCTTAAAGATCCCAAAGGAAAGCAACATATGGATGCTCTATGTTTAACATAATGAAAAACAAACGCTCAAACCCCACAAAATTCCATTTAAAAAATCTGAAAACCACACTCAGAATCAAATGCAATATGTCCAAGAAAATACAGACCTGTCATGAGCATGCTTTTCTATCCAGAATTATTAAATCTGCATGAGGAAAGCAACCTTTAGAACAGATTTTTCAAATGCAAGGAAGGAAAACACAAATACATTTTCTACTTTTTTGCTGGAAAAGGCTAGTTTTCTTTTCAGGCAGATGGAGAAAAAGCAGATTAAGACAAGTGGAAGGTTGTGTGGGTTATAAACTCATAATGTCTGCAATCTTTGTACAATATACATTATTAGTTAAAATTCAGGATGAATGGCAGCTGCCCTGTTTGTTTCTCTTTGGCTACAGACCATCTGAAGCCTAAGACATTAGAAATACTTTCTTCCAACATGGTGAATGCTGGAGGTACAATTTTTGAATACAGCTGAGTGGACACAAAGCCCAAGAGCCTGAGGAATGCATGATTCTTGGTGGTGACAGAGCAGCCATTCCAGCAGAGAAGCCTTGGCACTTCCTACTGGCACACCAGAGGAGCCACTGCTTTTTCCAGACAGGAATTTCAAATAATTGTTTGTGATGCACTATGCAATCGCTCAGCCCTTAGGAATCAGCATTTCTGTTAGACTTAACACAAAACAGCTAAAAGTAACAAGGTTCGGAAAATGTTTGAAAACATATATCTACCACCTCAGGAAAACATCAAACTTAGATTTAAATACATTTCTATTCAAAAAAACTTGATTCAGTGGAATTTATATGTATATTTAAAGTTGAATATGAATTGATTACAAAAAAAGTACATAAGATAAATATTATATAATTATATAACTATAATAAAAACAAAGTACAACTCATATTACCACTTTGGGACCCCAGTCCTTGGCGGGCTTTTCTATAGCTAGAAGCAGACCTGACTATAGGCATTTTAGGAGTAATGATGTACACTCTTTTAAGCAAAAAGGCTCTGTAGGGCAGCTGGAGATTTGTACTTGAGAGCTGCCTTTAGGGCCAGATTCTGCATCAGAAACTCTATCAGTCCTTTACAAAGCTGCAAAACTACTGACACATGTCTGAATTTCTTCATGTTCCAGTACTCAGCCACTCCAATGGAGCAGAGGATGCGTTAAAAATGTCTTTACAGCCTCATCTGAACCCGGCATACACAGTTAGAAAAATCTCATTTTCTCACTATTAAATGTCCTTGTAGAGTAAGGACAGATGGACTTTACTATATAGAAAACATTTCACAGTCTTCCAATATTAGCATAGTGCTCTGGTAAAGTCATATCCGACTTTCTGATTTTGGTAATATATTAATGTGAAATACTTTTTCATATATATTATATGTGTATAAATATATATGACTAACATAATACCAGATTCTCAGGCATCATCATGGTGAGGAATTTATAAATAGCATCAGAAGAAATTAAAAAATCATACTAAAAAGACAAATCAAGAATAGCCAAATTTTGGTTTTGCACATTATGCCTATCTAAAGAACTGAATTTTTTTTCAGAAATCAATAGAGCTGAATAGAACAATCAAAGCATAAAATGGCCGTGCATTCTGTACATGGGCTGCAGACATGCAAAACATATTGGGAGAGAATGGGGACATTTCAGTGACTAATTTTCATAGAAATTTTCTGTTTGTAGGAAAAGTTAAGTAAATTTATAGGAAGATGAAAAAAATCTTAGCAGCCTTCATGAAGTACCCGATGAACAATGCAGTGAAACCCAGTTTTTTCTCAGTTAGGGTATAAACAGCAACAGGGGTTGCCTCCACTGCCAGGACCCTGTAGTAGAATCCATTCTAGGGATAAGATGGTTCTCATTGCAGGCTTTACATGCTTGTATGTTATATAATAAAGGTAAATCTCGATTAGAAGATGGACTAGCATATACTTTTTGATGTTTTTTTATACTTGTCCCACTTCGCTCTGCACTGGTGCGACCTAACCTTGAACATTGTGTGCAGTTTTAGGCACTGTAATATAAGACATTAAGTCATTAGAGAGTGTTCCAAAGAAGGGTAACAAAGATGGTGAAGGGCCTTGAGAAGAAGCCGTATGAGGAGAGGCTGAGGGCACTTGGTCTGTTCATCCTGGAGAAGAGGAGACTGAGGGGAGACCTCATTGCAGTTGCAACTTCCTTGTGAGGGGAAGAGGAGGGGCAGGCAC
>JAWWEE010000158.1:32283828-32296428 GCA_035221455.1 Xenops minutus
CCTGGAGAAGAGGAGACTGAGGGGAGACCTCATTGCAGTTGCAACTTCCTTGTGAGGGGAAGAGGAGGGGCAGGCACTGATCTCTTCTCTGTGGTGACCAGTGACAGGACCTCAGGGAATAGCCTGAAGTTGTGTCAGGGGAGGTTTAGATTAGATATTAGGAAGACATTCTTCCCCCAGAGGGTGGCTGGGCACTGGAACAGGCTCCTCAGGGAAGTGGTCGCAGCACCAAACCTGTCTGAGTTCAAGAAGCATTTGGACAATGCTCTCAGACACATGGTATGATTCTTGAGGTATCCTGTGTAAGGCCAGGAGTTGGATTTGATGATAGTGATGGGTCTCTTCCAACTCAGCATATTCTGTGATTCCATGTTTCTGTGATTCTATGATTTACATTATTATTTCTATAGAATTCATTACTGAACAGTCAGCAGCTGGTAATGTCTCTCAGATAGTACTAGCTCCAGCCAGACCTCAGTAAGGGAGTCTGAGATAAAATGTTGCATATCAACAGTGCCAATGCTGGTTTACTCAACTACTCTTACATAATAAATCTTGCATCAGTAACATGCACAATTTATGGCAAACAAATGAGGGATTTCACATACTACTCAGATTTGTGTTTACACCAACAAAGAACATGGCCCATAAATAAGATTGTTTGGAAAACATTTACTGCTGTCATACTGATAATGTATTTCAAATCCTGGGGTTATCAAAAAAGTGGATTTTTTTTTCCCCTCCATATTATTTGACAGCTGAAATTAAACAAATTCTATTGAAGTACAAAGCTAATAGAAGGTTTACTATGTGTGTCATTAACACCATCCATATAAGGAAACAGAAAATATGAGGTGTGGATTTTTAAAATATGATAAAATGAGAGCACCATTAAATGCATATGAAGGTGTGACTTCAGGCCAGGCATTTTCTTATTAGAATCAAAGTGACTCTGTCTTACATTACTAAATAATCACTGTTGTGTGATTCAAGTTGACATCTTTCAAACTATTTTATCATGCCAAAAATATATGTTGCATTTGAAATAATTTAATTGTTAAACCATCTTAAAAAAATATGTGGCATAAAATTATTACCTTACCATACGCTGTTAAGCTTATGTTCAGGAATAGTGAATCTTAAATGATTGACTTAATTTATAAGCTATGTATTTTTTACTCCTT
This sequence comes from Xenops minutus, assembly GCA_035221455.1. Lineage (NCBI taxonomy): Eukaryota > Metazoa > Chordata > Aves > Passeriformes > Furnariidae > Xenops > Xenops minutus. Next base: position 32,285,013 of record JAWWEE010000158.1, read on the forward strand.
GTTGTAATCTAACCTTCTATTATTTACATGAATAATCTCAAAGTTCATATGCTAAGTTGTTTAAATCTTGTATCAGAGCTCATGATCAACACACACAATCCACTGTATTTCATTTTGCTTTCCTTTTAAAGAAAAAAAAACTGAAATTGAGTCAAGTCAAAGCAATTGAGCTGTTTCTGCCTCAAAAATGTTAGAAGCCATGAATTCCACAATTTCTCCATGAAGCTTGGATGACTCTGTTTTGAAAAGTTACTATAATGTAATTTTTAAAGATGTTTATATATTAAGGCATTTAGATGAACATATTATAATTTTCATCAGAAATCAGAAAATTAGAAATTGACAAAAGGTTTTTGTTTGTTCTGTCACATAATGCAGCACATACATACCTTTAAGACTGTCAGTTTTAAAAAGTATATTTGGAGTGCTTCCTTTGGAATAATAAATGCTAACTTCAAATTTATATCTAAATGTGACAAATTGTTAGCAAAACTGTGGACAAAATAATGAACATATATACAAATTTCACATAAATGCAATAATGTATTTTTCAAAGATTGAAGTTTAGGTCATGGAGAAACTTAGTCTGTATTTTGGGATGACTTGCTTTCAATAATCCCCTACAATAGGTATATTATTTGAAGTTTTTCTTCTGTACTTCAATATATGCCTTTCTCTGATTTACTTTACTGTTTCCCTGGGCTTCTTGTCAGTTTATATCATTTAATCTTAGGCTGACTTTTTTTCTTGTGTTTCGCCCATGATTATCTTCCATTTGTTAGTTTTTTGTTAGAGATCTGCCAAGACAGAAATACTTCTCATCTACATAAAGGGAATTTTAAAATGCTTATTTCTTATGGCTAAACTCCCTCACATCTTAAGCTTCTCTTTCTGTGATTCTGAGAACCAAATGCTCAAGGCGGAATATGTATACTGGATGTGCTGATAGAACCTTTATGAAAAAGGTGCAAATATTTTATAACTAGATAGCTTGGCAGACATATTCACATGTGCTATTACCCACCCCATTATCAAATGCACTTACTTAAATGGCCTGGAATTTGAACATTAAATGGTTAAAAGTGGCCTTTTTTGTTTGTTTGGTTGGTTGGGGTTTTTTACTTAAAACAGGACAACTCCATAACAAACACGGATACTTGTAATATAGGCATAAGCTACATACATGGTTTTAAGAGAAGAAATATTTTCTTCAGTTGGGTTTTGCATGTGGAAAAAATAACTTCCCTCACAGAAAATACAGATTGTCCAAAATTCAAAAGCCTACAAAAGAAACTTTTAGCAAAGTAAAACTATCTGGAAGCTTCAGGAGAACTGAATGATGTGATTGGCAACCTGCATTCTGTTACTTCCTTTTATGTTTATGTACACTTCTATGCCTGCAGCACATAAATACTGTTTGTTAAACTTCTGTTGTTATGGCAAGTGGAAGTCAATGCAAAAACATAAAAGCATGACAGGCAGTTTCTGAGTAAAAGTAGCCACACATAACTTTCAAAACTGTTTTTTAGAAAGTGCTCTAAATCTCTACGGATCAGTCATGTTTTTCAAAGAAGCTCTACCTCATTGAACTAAATTTCTCTAAAGTAAATTATACACAATGTAAACTTCTGCTGATATTATTGATAAAATCAGGCCTGTTGCACAAGAAAACAAACAAAATAACCCTGTTGTTTTCACTTTTGATCAAGGAAAAATACTGCTAATACATTTTCAAAGAAAAATCTAAAATTAATATAGAAGTAAATACTTACCTCTTATAAAATGAAAAGAACTTCTTCATAAACTGTAAAAAATAAAATTCCAGGTCATATTTCTAATACTGTTTGCAAGTAAGCACTGGTAGCTAAGAACAGACACATGGTATCAAACCACAGGCCCATTTATCTAGCTGATATCCTGCTTCTAACTGTGGCCTAAAAGAGATGGCAAATAAATAGCAAAAGAAAATACATAAGAAACAAGCACATCTCCCTAGAAAACTCACATTGATCTATAGATTTTCCTTGTTCCATACTGAAGAGTCCCAGTCTACAAAGATGTCCTGCATAGGGAAGCTGTTCTACACTCTTGGTCGCTCTTCCAACCCTTTCTTTACTCTTTTTCAGCAGTGCTTTATACTCAGCTACAAGGTGGAAGGAGTGACAGCTGCCTACATGATACAGATATAAAAATGGATTCACATTGATTTGTTATGCATTTTCTTCCTAATAATTCCTAATACTAAGTTTAACTCCTGAGCACAGAGATAATTGCAATGATTGGGTTATAACTACTTTAACCTCGAGATCTTGCTCTTGAGTGGCAATGGTCAGAAAGGGACAAGTACTCCTATTTGTGAAGTTAGGATTGTTTTTTTTCCTGAGGACATGATTTTAAATTTATTGATGCTGTATTTCATTTGCCATTTTATTACCCAGTCACTCAGTTTTAGGAATTCCTTTGCAGTTCTTCAGTCAGAACTAATCTTAACTACTAATAGCCCAGTGTCATCAGGAAAATTGCCATCACATTATTCATCCCCTTTCCCAAACCATGTATATTGAGTAGAACATGTTTCAGATCCCAGTGGAACTCCAGTATAACTCCCCATTTAATTTTTTCATCTCTTTGTTATGTTTTTGTTTTTTGGGTTTTTGTTTTTTAAGCAGAAAACATTTAATGAAACCATTTCTCCTTAGAATTAAGCACATTTACTTTCTAAAAGTAATTAAATTCTCAACAGCTTATGTATTCAAATGCCAGTGGTTTTCTTCCTCAAAAATCTCTGGAGCCTGTTTATGGTTTGTTCAATAATTTCAGGTGTATCACTCCCAATTATTCCTCTGTTACTTGCATTACTTTTTAGATGCTCTTTATAAAAAATATGGTCAAAACATAAAAGAAATTAAGTGTTAGGCTTAGAACAATGTCACACTCTCAGTTAAGGATTTACATGGAATTCACACAATTTTGTCAAAGAGCTGGAAGCAAAGCTATGACATTGCTAATACAATGTGTAACTAAAAAGAGACTTTCTCCTGGCGACGTGAAACAGCTAACTGACCTGCTCTGTCAACGGATGGGTACTGCCACAAGATTTTTATCACTGATAAACCTTTGTGTGCGTCTAAGTTCAAATAGGTATTCACCTATTTAAGACCACTGATCTGTTAAAGTGCTTTGCAAATGCTGCAGTTTATTATTCAGTATTTTAAATATACTGTGTAAATTCAGCATGTAGTAATCCTATGCATTGCAGCAGCTGGGACTCGAAAGGGAATTTTGTGGTCAGCATAGAGCAGCCACATCAGATTCTCAAAAGACAGCGAGATGCCTTCTGGCCATGCTTGTAGGATCCTGCATTGGAAAATACTAGCCTTCAACCCTCATATGAAGGAAGAACAAATTATAGAAATGGCCATTCAGGGATTTTTTCTTATTTTTTAATTTTTATTTCTGACATATATTTCTGCCATTATACTTCAACAGGTTTTAGAAGTGTCACAGGTTTTTGCCAAATGTCATCTTTATGTTCTATTTGTCTTTCTTCTATAATGGAATACATAGTACAGCATGCATCTAACTTCCAAATGGGGAGATAATACCAGTATTATGTATAAAATAATAACATATACATAACACAAACAAACATATATGACAAAGTGTCTAATTTCTTGATCAAAATAAAATTCTCAATATACATTGCTGATACATCATGCTTTTTCAGTTCAAATTCTTAAAGATCCTAAAAAAAAAATAAAAAGAAGAAATCAAATAATTTATTCTGAAGAAACTAGATATGGATAAAGAAAAAGTTTAATTACATGTAATCATATTTGCAGTGATTCACGATGGCTATTTACATCAAATGATTTTTTAAATATTAAGTATTAAGTCCATTTAAATGTAATAACTTGTATGGCAAATTTTCATCTTTATTTCAGAGCCCTGCTATTTTAAAATTTGTCATTACAGCTAATAAGAAATTATATTGAAACTACTCTGTACATTTAAATGAAGCATAAATCAATTATTGAAGCAAGGAATTTTTTCATCATTGTAATGATTATTAGAATAAATTTAATATTGAGATGTTTCATAATGAAATCTGCAAAGTAAAAAAATTACATGGACTTAATTGTTACTATAAGCTATTTAAAAGTGTTTCTCATTGGTGAAACATTTAAGGGAATACACAAAATCAACAGTTTCCTAGATGATTAAATACAAAACCTAGGCTAATTATCCTACCATGATGAAATTCTATATCTGATTTTTCATCAAACAACAGTTATTGATTAATTCTTTTATTTCTTTCTCTATCCTGCAGGCTTGATATAAGAATTGCAGAGAAACAAAATGGCTATAATGAATTTTCTGATATAAACAGATAAAAGGGCATGAAGCTTGAAAAAAATATTAAAAGAGTGAAACATTTACACTTCTCTGCATCTCATTTAGTAGAAAATGAGAATAGTTGTGATATGACAACAACAATGTCTGACCAGAAGGGCAGAGAAGGGCAACACAGTGGATGCAAATGAGGTGCCCAGTGACCATTCCATTACTCCCAGTTCTTTGTAACTAGCCGGGAGTTGCTGTTTGGCAGAAGAGTTTGTGACTGCACTTTGACAAACAATGAGGACAGGGCTGGTCACTGATAGACAGAAATATTCTCAACTGCACTAAGAAGTTTATCATCCTTCATCCCCTCGTCTCTTCTAGCAATGCTGCCCTCATTTCCCTCTCATTGAAATATCTATGGGCCTCGCTCCCCTTGGGCACAAAGAGCTCTTCCCAAATGAGTCTGCAAGTCCACTAACTTCTTGGCTATCAAATCTCTCCCAACACGGACCTCTGTTCCAGTACCACTCTAGGATCTACAGAGCTAGTTCAGAGGAAGATGAGAGTAGCCAACAGGTACTCTGCCCATTTCTAATAGGCGTGCATATATGTATTGAAGAAACAGGCTGCATGATCCCAAGAACTTCAGATATTTACTTGCTTTGAAATCACCCAGCTATGCTCTGCCAATTTGCATTGCAAACATTGTTTCTTGTTCAAAATCTGTGACCTTTTTTTCAAAACCAGGTACAGAATGTTAGGGGGGGTTTTCCATGAATTTTCAAAGTGGAGTAACATCGGCATTAAAAATAGTGGTGATTGTGAATTATACTGTATGACTTGCCCCTTAAGATGACATGATTCTATATCCTCTTTCTATCCTATGATGACTTTTCCACCACAAAGGCATCTTTTGCAGGGATGGACTCATCTTTTCCTGGCTAAGAGAACCACGAACAATTAGCATCCATATGTTATTCATAGGATGATAGGCATGATACCAACTTTAATTTCTGAGGGGTTTTTCCTTTTTGTTTTCTTCTGTAGAGAACACTGTTAAGAGACTATCAACTTCTTTCAAGCTGAGTTGTTTTTTGAGGGTTTCTTTTGGTAGAGTAAAATACTTGATTTTGGATCTAACCATGTGTCTTCATCAGAACATTAAAATACATATATGTTTGGGATGCTGCATATTTATTTATGCATAAATTTATTTATATAAATAGAAATCTGCAAAGCAATATTTTTTAACATTACTGAGTGGTATTTTTTTTATAAATACATAATTCTTCACTTTATTAGTGTTTCATAAACAAACACATACAACTAGAGTAGAAAAGCACAAAATGCAAATGAGTATTCATAGTCACCTTAGGTCTACTGTTCACAGAAAGTTCACAAAAGCACAATGAGACAATTAGGAAACTTAAATTCCTTCTGTCAAACACAAATATAATGTGGATATTAGACTGCTGAAGACAGATGCTAGGATCTTGACACAGAAGATGCTCCTGGTTTTAGCAGGAGTAGTTTGCTTGGAGGGAACTTAGAAGAATAAGGCCCAGATTATAACAATACTAAAAATATAAAACAAAATTTCCCTCCCCTTCTGTGGAAACATAATTTATCTACTACAATCTCATGCTTCTCATGTTCTTCTATCTCATAAATGGAAGCAGTTTGTAATTTTATAGTTTTAATCTTGTTTCTTTAAGAAAAAAAAAATAATGATCTTATTATCCTCCATATCAATGTCTGTTTCTCTTTACCATGTATGATTTTTAACTTAGTTTGACCAAACTTTAACCAAACTTGACAGATGTTGTGTAAATACTTCTTCAGGTAAAGTGCCTTGCCTGGGGGAAACATAACATCCTTAGTCCTGACTTGCTACAAACCATTGCAAACCAGCTTCATTATTATTCTGCCTTCAGAGTTACATCTTTTTTTGAAAGGTGCAGGCCTATTAGACTTAGCAGGGCTAGGGAATCATTAAGACATGATTTCAAAGTTGGACTGTAATCATTTGATCTACAATGAAAGAAATCCCTGTACTTTGCATTTGTTTTCATTCATTTGAACTAAAATGTAAAAAGACAGTTGTACCTAGATGACTTGTCCCCTCTTTGTACTGAAATGCATTCTGAGTCCCAAGTTTGTTTGAAACAAAAAGGTGTGTTTATGGACAGTCTACCCCATGTCTCTATTTGCTGTGTTAAAAAAAAAAAAAAAAAAAAAAAAAAAAAAAAGATCCTTTTTGGTTTATTCATTCATCTTGCTACTATAGCTGGATTGCTTCAGACAACATTAACACAACAACCATGTTCCTTTTCACACTCTGAGTAACGGTGTCCCCATTTTTCCTGTTTATAGTAGTATTAGAAAACCCTGTTTTAATCTTAATAACACTATTTTTTACTATTTGTAATAGGTGTGCAAGAGTCAGAGCACTGAATTCCAAAAAGTATCTTCTAGCTTTGCTTTTTAGTTCCTTGTTTAAAGACAGAATGATGCTTTTTTCCTCCCCCATTGGGAAAACATCTCCTAGAAGACAAGAGAAACAACCTGGAGGATAATGCTGCAAACACCATGTCAGAGGTGATTACTGTAAAGGAAAAACCAAACTCCTGTTTTGACGTTGGGCAGCCAGTTTCAGCGAGTTTTCAGTGAGCCGAAAGCTACGAAAAAATTGCTTACATATATAACTCAGATCCAAACTATATAATTGTTAGCCAGTATTCTCTTCACTGAAAGCATGCTCAAAAAGGGAAAAAAGTCTGCTTTTGACTAGATCTTGTCCAGTTTAAGAAAGTGGTATGTCAACATGAAAAATGGAAAGATGTCTACAACTGGCTAAATCTAAAATGTCTGTGGGGTGCATGTAAGCTACTGAATCAAAAGAGATGGTCCTAAGTCACTGTCACTGCCCAAAAATTTGGTAACAGCTAAAATTTCAAATGTATGGAATTCATACTAATGAAAAGTCACAATTTTCAAGGTATACCTTGAAAGACATCCTTGGCCCAAAAGGGCAAAAAATGAGAAAGAAGATGGGATATCTTCTATGAAATTATTAAAATTCAAAAGAGAAATGAAAGTAAAAATTAAAATCTTTTTACTGTACATAAATTTATCACATTTATTAATTTCTCACTCTAATTTCCCATACAGTTACCATGAAATTCCCTCAAAAAGATTAAGGAGAGTTATCTTCACAGTAATCCATCACTACATAAACATGATTTTACCTTTTTACCTTTTCATTTACAAGTTTTCTAACATACAGCTACCATATTCTAAACCCAGTCTTAATCACTATGTTACAGGAGTTGAGATTAATTAGTCAATACACAAACAAGTAGACAGATGTGATATAGAAATGTTGCATCCAGTATTTTTATAGCTGTTCCCTAACTTCTGCTACATTTACATTGTTATAAACTGCATGGCTAGATTGTCCAATCAAGTTCTAATTGATCCTAATTTAGATAGATAAAAATATATAAACTAGTATTTCTTAACGTGAGCTGTTTACATCTTATTTGTATATACTGGAGCTCCTATTTTCACATCTCTGTTACTTTGATAGCAGAGGTCAACTCTAATTCCAGCTTCCATTGGGATGGTCTATTATGTTGTCATGGGCAACTCTAGTTGCTTAAGAAGTGAGCAGAAACAGAATTCTTCATCTACAAGGATTTAATTAAGTTCAGGGCACTTAATTAAATGTTCCCTACTCACACCCCTACAGTCTCCTAATCTAAATGCTTCAAATTTGGTTCAAGGAGCATTTTCATAAATTGTTTGCAAATAGTTTTCTAAATCCTAACTGGTAGGTTTTACAACCTTTTCTCTTGTTACACCATGAAAGATATATTTAACACCTGTCACTATGTCCAGTGAAGAGGAAGCATTTCTGTGCAACTTTTCAGGAAGCAAAGCAATTAATGTGGTTATTTTTTTCCATGAAATGTATGTAAACATAAGAATCAATAATAAAAAGAAAAATAACAGCTGATGTAAAATGTATGAATTAAAAGGTGAAAAACATGTAGAAACTCTAATCAGATTTGCTTTCCTTACTCAGTAGAGTAAAGGGAAGCTTTACCTCATTGAGGAAGGACAACCTCCAAAGTGGTCATCTGTATTGGTGTATCATTTAACCAGTTTATAAAGTTATGTGAACCAACCAGCTCATTACTCCAAGTTGCAAAACACTTAATTTATTCATACAAAATTGAGTGTTCTATTTTACAATGTGTTAATCCAGAGGGATCAGAAAATTATTCTAATAGTGAAACATTTAAGTATTAAGTACTGTATATTGTATTGATTTACATGACAGGTGAAAATATATCTCAGATATAAGGCTGTCAGAATAAAAGAACCTCCCACAGTTTTTATCTGATATACATTTGGGTGTGGAGAAGCTCACATTCATGCAAAGAAGAACAGTTTAACCTCTGAACATTACATTTTGCTTACCTTTCATAAGGCTTTTCACTGAGTCATCTCCCTATTTCCATAAAAACTAGAAAAGGACTGTCATTGAGTAAAAAGGACAGCTAAAACTCACGTTGGTGTCAACCTTTAAACCACTTCTTTTTTTTTTTTTTTTTTTTTTTTTCCCCCTGCAGGAGTAGCTAGGACTAACATTCACTTCTTGTTTTCTCTTCCAGGAGAAAAATGTTAGTTTTTTCCATGAAAGTTAGTTCTGAATCCCTTCCAACCTCAACCATTCTGTGACTCTCTGAAAACTACTTTAACTGACAGTTCCTCAAGTTTAGAGCTAAAATGCCAACACAAAGCACCTGACCCTAATGATGACTGTGATTTCATTGCCTTCATTAGACTCTGGATTACAGTGAGATACACTTAATTATGATGCAAAGTATTCATTGTAATGTAACTATGCTCTTCATTGCTGGGGTCAGGGGAATACTGTTCTCATAGCCTTTACACAAAGGCAAAATAAGTGAGACAAAGATCTGATGTTAGGTCAATTGTTCATATAAGTTTGAACTGATTATTCATTTAAAATATGATCTCTTACTAAGATGTTGCAATGTTTTGCAAGCTTTTACTCATGTATTCTAAAATATGTAATGTAAAATTTTTCCTGTGTTGTTGACCTAACACCAAACAGAACCAAGGGCTTTAAAGCTTTCTCTTATTAAGATGGTTCTTCTTTTCCTTTCCCCCAGCTCTGGTATTGACACTGTTTCACTTTACTTAAACACCACAATGCAGTAGGAGTGGATGGCCTCATAGTGAAAGCAACTAATCTGAAATATACAGAGCACGCACCATTCATGTTCTGATTTATGACTAATTGCAAATCAGAAACAAAATCAAATCCATTTGGTGAACAGTCCAAACACTGGGAAAACAAACAAACAAACAAAAGACTGAAATTCATGAGATTTTTTTTCATACAAGCATTTCACCCAACTCTATTATAGCTGCTGGAGAAATCTCATAGAAGAAACCCATTAAGCACTTCAAGTGTGTTATTTTTGCTCTGGGCTCAGAGAGTGTTTTTATGTGTCATTGCACTGGTCCCACTCACATGAAAATACAGAAATGTTGGCAGCTTTCATACTTGCTTTTTGTCCCAAGCCCAGTGGATGAACAGCACTGAATTTTCTTGTATATGAGCTTTTCCAAATGAGCCTAAAGGGTCTTGCTCATGAAGGCTGAAATATCTGGCAAATAGTAGCAGCTCTAGATCATAGCTTATGATTAGAATTCCTTGAGCCAGTTCAAAAACAGTGAATCAAGCCAGAATCTACTCTATTTACAAACCTCTCTATTTCAAATAAAATTCCTTTAGATAATGAAGGATCTAACATCTAAAATTTCATATGCAGCAAAATACTGCTAAGTAGAATTTTCTTTTTAAATTACAATTCCTGGTCTCCAGTCATTAATTACAGTTAATTTTGTGTCATATGTGAAAGAGGCAGTTTTCCTGGAGAAGTAAGCTGAAAATTACAATATTTTCCAGACCTCAGCATTGTGTCACAGAGGAAAATCAGCCTGGACTGAATAGAAATAGGATGAATGATAAAGCTGGATCCACTAAACTTAAATCAAGAAAATCAGAGAGAGGACTGTATTCAGAATTTATAAACCAAAACAAAAGGGGAAAAAAAAAACAAACAACATATTTGGGAACACTAATTAAACTGAGGAACAGGAGCAAAAATGATGGAGGAACCGATAAGATTTGAGAATGCAAGCAGGAATCTAGGGCCAACAAAAAAACACTAAAAAGTATTTGATTGACCTTGAAAACTTATTTTTCACTATGAAGCTAAGAAGCAAAGTTTCCATATCTGCTGGTTTAAAGGTAAACCAACAGGAGAAATGAACCAAACTCAAAAAAAAAAAAAATTACAAGTCAGAATGTTAGAATTAGAATTTAACAAAAAGATTGTAATAAATGCAATGATACAGAGAAAAACATTGGTTTTGATGTATAAAAACAGGTGTATAGCCCTGAACCCTGGGGGCATGAACAGAATGGAGCTCGCCAGCCCCTGTACTGAGCACCATGTAGTCCCCCTGAGTACAAAGTAAAAGGAAAGAAAAAAACAGTTGGTGAAGATGATGGTTGCAGTCTGGTCAAGGGTAGCAGTCACAGTTCTATTGAGGTTCTGGTGCTCCTCTGGATCCAACAAGTGGTACGTACCAGAAGTCCCCAAACCTCAAGATTATATATGCTTAGGTTCAGATGGCCCAATACCTCCCCCAGGGTGAGGAGTTTCACAATGCGTGATTTACTCTGTGAGTCATGGGGTAAACCTTGATGGCCCAGTAGCAGACATGACCCCTCAGGCTGGGTGTGAAGGTGCTAATGACTCCCCAAAGGGAAGTTATGGCTGAGTCATTGGTGTGAAGACAGGAAAACTTCCCTATCTCAGAGTTCTTAAACACCCAGCTTGTAGCCTAAGGGGTCAGGTGTGCCCTGGGCTGCTGCAATTGGTCTGTTATTAACAGTTCATGAGAAATGACACAGAGGGTGTAGAATACACAGTTTTGGTTACACCCACACAGTGATAAACTGGTC
>JAWWEE010000158.1:32296528-32386308 GCA_035221455.1 Xenops minutus
TTAACAGTTCATGAGAAATGACACAGAGGGTGTAGAATACACAGTTTTGGTTACACCCACACAGTGATAAACTGGTCTCAACCACTGTAACTAGGACTCCGTAGAACAGTAACGTTTAAAATGTTCTCCAATATGGTCATCCAGTTTCAGATTAGTCCCACTAAATTTAAAGTTAAAATGTTTTAACTAATACATTTTAGCTATAAACTTTCTTGAGGTTGTTCCACCAAGAAAGAGACTTAATCATGTATACCACTTTATATCTTTGCTATTTCATCAACACAGGTGAATATTAGCTCTAGGGTTAAACCCAACTTTTTAATCCAAATAGCTAAACAGAGAAATTATTCAACTCCAATGTCACAATATCCTGATGCCTTATGAGGGTCAACCACCAAGCAGAAGGATGAAACCCATTGACACAAAGGTAACCAAAACCTCCCTAGCCTTGAAAGATTTATCTGATTTGTCTCATTTCTTGAGATTGGAAAATGCAGAAGGTTCTGTATGATTTCCTATAATGTACTTTTTTTCAGCTGAACTGGAAATATAATTTTTGCTACCATTTCTTCTATTTGTCTTTTGGAATGATCTATGAAAACAAACAGGTAACAGAAAATAGAATGAAATTACCATTTCAGGTTCCAAAAATAAGATCTCTCCAGTCACCTTTTGTTCTACTGAAACCTCTTCATTTATGTTATGAAATTTGAGGCTGAATTCTAGAATACATGAATATACAAAGTTTCCTTCAAGGCAGACTGCTTAATCACATTATCAAGGTCAGTAATGAAAAACCTTAATGTACGTTAATTCCTCATTTACCTTTTTGTTACATAGCCTTTGTAAAATGTCTGTGCTAATCCTAACTACTTTCAGATTTCCTTGTAGAACTGTGAAAGAGAAAAGATAGATTCCCACTTATATTTTTGAAACCATTTCATAACATAATTTTAATACTTTGCATACTTTATATAGTTTGCTAATAGATGCAGTCAACTCATGAATATATGCAGTGATAAGCAGGAATAGTATGTATTCTGTGTTATTCACTATTTGCAAATCATGAGGAAAAAATTGTTTCAAGAAGCAACACTGTCACTGCCATCCATGGTGTTCATGGTATTTAGAGTTAAACTAATTTATGTGGAATATCTGAAGCTCTCAGAGCATACAAAGACCTTGGAAGCTGTTTAGAACTAACTCTGCACTTTATATTCTAATACTTCACTGTAAGATGATTTGTGAATTCACGAAACTTCAGGTTCTGTTAGGCTTATTTCCTGAGCTGTGCTTGCAATCTTCTCTAGCTTTCTCAGAGAAGTCAGAGGAGACCCTGTCGAAGGACTACTTCCACTTTGATGGCATGCCTGTTGCTTTGTTTACAGCAATAGTCACTAGCAAGCTGCAATACATGCACTTCGAGGACTGTATAGCAACATGTACTTTCAGTGCAGGGAGCAAAAAGCTGGAAAGGGAGAATATATTTGCTCTTCTCAGCACCAGCTAAGGTGGTGCTAATTCTAAGAGTTGAAACCAGTTAGCAGTTCAGTGGCTCATCAAACTGGAACACTGATTTCATGTCCTGCAAAACATTTTCCCCAAATGCCCAGTGGTTTGATCATCATTAATTTTTTTTAAAAACTACCTAGCCATGAAAAAGCCTAAATTCCTCCATGATGGTGAATAAAGTCTGAGGAAATAGGATTCAAAAAACCTTGCATATCTTCTGAAAATATTGTTGATGCCTAAGAATCAAGAAAATGTTTCTTGTGAAAACCCACTGTACTAGCTGCACTACTTCAAGTGGGCTCCTTGGTCCAAATGTAGAAAGATCAAGCCATGAACATAATTGAAAAGCTGAATAACTTTTTAATTATCAAAGGCGATAACACTTTTCTCCAAGAAATAACACAGCCACTACTAACAGTGGTGGTGGCAGTCATATGGGGGAAAAATGAGAAATCTCTTGTCGCTTCTAGTCCAGTAATTCTCTCTTTAGGCTAGTAATTTTCTGGAGAGTTTATCCTGTTTGATAAACAGTACACAAAACAACTCTGAGTCCCTCAGACTGAAACCTTCCTTTTCTTCGTGTTGTCTTCTCTGACCTATTCTCAGATGCTTAGAGAAAAATATTCAGTTCCTCCTCCAGTTAGATGTATAATATATGAGATCTCTACATTTTATTTGTCTGCAAATTCATGCACATCTTTCTGCCATTCTGGATAATATTGAGGCACAGTAAGACTTTCACTGAGTTGAAGCCTTTTATTTAAGTTGAGCTATGAAATTAATCTCTAGCTCATTGAGACTTATTCCTCTTATGTTTTATTGGGAAATACCTGCCCATAACAATGTCTGAATAGCAACAATTTGTATGGTTTACTTAAAGAAGTCCAGCAGTGAATAAATATAGGTAGAATGGAATTAATAAATACAATCAAATTTTGGCATTTGTCTAAGTATAGCATATTATACTCACTACTGTTCATGGCATGCACAGTGAAATGTTGGAAACAAAATTTAGTATGTATAAAATAGAGTGGGAAGCTACTTGCTGTTATATATCTCCCATAATACATTAGGTAACATGATATTTTAAAACCTCTAAATGAATTCTTTAGCAGACTGCTTTGGTTTTTGATAATGTGCAATAGTAAAACTAATAGTAATACTTATCCCATCATGCAAGGATCTCAACATGCTTTACAAAACAAAATGAGTACCATTATTCCCACATTACTTGGGGAAACTGAGGTACAAACATGGTATGTTAACACCTCATGGCAATAAATAAGCCGGTAAGAATACAACCTGTGCCTCCTAAGCTTTTTGCTCATCTTCTTGCTGAGTAACAATGCCTCCATAATATTTTCTGAGCAATCCATGTTTTTCAATACATTTTTGTCACTGAGTGTTTGCAAAACAGTCTGACCATTGTCCAGTCACTCACTATTTGAAGCCTTTGTTCTAACTAATCCCCATGTAATCCCTTCAGACATGACTACCTCATCCAACATATCATATTCACAAGCAGCTGAAAATTGTAGTATAGAAACATAGACCTGTTACAGACATCATACTGTGAATCAGTTATTACCATGAAGTCGTGGAACTTTTTACATGAAACAAAAGCTCATGATTATTCCTACAGTTAGCAAAGTGCTTTCTCATTGATAGTGTTGAACGAGAAGGATATCTGAGGTGGCACAAAGCATAGAGGGAAAATTTGTACAGGAGTAGTGCAGAAACTCTTGTAACACAATCACAGTGATTAGCTTTTTCAAACATAATTCTAAGAATCAAATTATGCAGAGAGACTCTATGTTAGCACCTCTGCAGAAATAATTAAAATTTCACCTGACAAAGATTTTCATCCTCTCTAAGAATTTCAAGATAACTTTCCTGGAAATCTAAGGTAAATAGCAGTGCACCTGTCACTGACATGAGGAAGACTCATTTCACTGTGTGATAACTAACAAAAAAACATTCTACCTTGTGGTCTTCCAGTTTTTAAATTCCATCGAGAAATAATATCCACATATTACCTTCATAAATTGTTCCTCTGATTCAGATTGGAAATATCTCTGCACAACTAAAGAATTTTAACACCACTTAGAATATTGCTTCTTATTGGCTTCTTATCTTTGCAATCAAATTCATGTCGAGGGAAATGACTAGATCTGCCATTTTGAATGGTAAAGTCAAAGGTGTTTTTAAAGATGGAGACCTTGAAAGATATGTTTGTTTGGGGTTTTTTTCTTAATAGCTATCTCTGAGTAGCTTTTTGAAAATTCTGATTAGAACTAGAATATGTCAGATTTCAAACTGAAAATGGAATTTCACACACTTTTAAAATGACATTTCAAAATCAAATGGCTTAATCAGCAAATATACCACTTTGTAGGTCTAAGGGAACTTATAGTAGAACTTCTCCATCAGTGTGACAATATTAATGACAGTGAAAAATTAAGCAGCTCAGATGATTTTATAATTGATCTAACTGCCTTTTCCCCTCTTTCAAATATAGGGCATTGCAGACATCAGGCAATCATGGCATCATGCAAGTTATCTTCATTTGGAATGAGCCCTTTCTCATAGTTTTCAAGTGAAAAGCCTGGGCAGCGAAATCTGAAAGATGAGTATTCTAGGCATGTACTTACACTAATAAGCACTGTATACTTATCCTGCTCTCGTACTCTTTACTACACATCTACTCTTGGACATGGTCTAATGCAGAATATAAGGATGGATGGACAGGCTTGATATGATCTGGCACTGTTGTTCTTATTAGAGAACATTATAATATAGAGAGCAAATTGCTAAAATATGTCAATACCAGTCTTTCAATGATACCAAGAACTGAGCAGGCAAGAACTGAACTGCTAAAGGTTTGTTCTATCTATATATGGCTTGAAACATACTGGGAGGAGAGGTAACTAACATATGCTCTACCATTATCAACACTTTTCTTGCCCTGTGAAAAAAGCATGCTTTCAAACTGTCATTTTGCAAGAACATCAAATACATGCACTTTCACACTGAAGAGAGAAATTTCAATGCAAGTACTTAGAATTAGTTCTGTTTGTGAGATTGTTTGCGTACATATACAGTAACTATAGTTCTGTAATGCTATAAACAACTGGCATAATATAAAATAATAAACATTCCCAAAACAGAGGCATCAGTCTAGTTTCAAACCAACCCCACAATTAAAAAAGATAATGAGACAAGCTGGCAATACATCTGAAAGTCAATAACATCAGGCTGTGTCCTGCTATTTAAAATAAATTTAAAAAAATCAGAGATAAGGGTAGAATGCTTATCATCAGTCCTGCAACTGCAAATGCAAAGACAATTAGCTCCAACAGCTCAAATGCCATCAGCTTTCACCCTCAAGTCTGAGAAAAGTTGGTTTCTACTCAAGAAAGGCCCAGGGTTGGAGCTACAAAAGTATTTTGAGCTAGAGCTCAAGTCCAGCAGCATTTCTGTGAGGAGCATATGCAGAATCCTCTGTCATTACTAAGGGAAATGACAAGGTTTTGGCATCATAATTTAGCATTGCAGTGTGGTCTCAATCATTTTATATAACATTGTTTTACCATTGTCTTGACATAGTAAAGTGGTCTCCATAGACTTACATTGGCATAATTTTGCTATCGTCTTGACACTGTAATACAGTCTCTATAGACTTGAATTGAATTTTTGTCATTGCCTTGAAATTGTAATGTCCTCTTTCTAGGCTTGTCTTCATAAGCACATCCTCACCATTATCTCATCCTCATTCTGAAACTACTGGGCACTTTCATTTCCTATTAAACTTTGAAAAAGATACTGTCTGAAAGCTAATCCTTGTATGTAATCAGTGACTATTTTAAAACTCCCACCTATCATTGTTTTACAGGATTTAAAAGAATTCTCAAGTCAGAAGTTATTCTGAGAAAATCCAAACACTGGTAAAATGCTGAAAGTACATGCAAATACACTAGGCATGTGTGCCTTTTATGTGCAATATTATCTGGCTTTTAAGAACATCTTAGTTTAGGCCAGGTCACAACAGTTTTGGATTCTGTGTTCTCTACTTTGCAGGGCTGCTCAGAACACTTGATAAAACAGCATGAATTAGTTAAGCTAAGTAAGCTTCAGGAAAACACTGCATCTTTGTACCTCAAGATCACTTCAATCCTCTGGTTTTTATCATAAACCACCAAGAATTTTTTTGTCTTACGTTGGATAGACCTGTTCAGGACCCTTTTTTTTTTGTTGTTGATTGCTACTTATGTTCCCTCTTCTTGATCAAAAAATACTGACCATACATAGTCATTCAGCTTTACCTCGTCTACAATAAAGCCCAAATCAAAAGTATTTTTCTTCCTTCATGAAGATGACAGCAATATTTCACATGTAAATCTTTCTGAATTTTTCCTCGATTTAAAAAATGCCATTAGAGTCATAGTATGAAACTCTGGTCAAACTCTATGGTGAAATAATAGTTTAGAGAAGAATTAGTACTCAGTACTTGCAGAATACTTGCAGGTAAGAGATGCTGACTAGTAAATGAAGAAATTCTTGTCTTCTTTCACTGACATAAGATATGAGTTCTAAAGGAAAGTGTTTCTTTCTAAAAGGTGTTTTCCTTACACTGCTTACAGAACATAAGGCAAACAGGTTTAGATGTCTAAAGAAATTCATTTGTAATCAGTCAGCTAGCCTGTAGGTCAACATACTGTGCCATAAAATATGTCTTTACAGAAATGTAAGAAGCTTTTCACTGAATTCCAGCTGAAAGAAACATCTTTAACATGACAAAGTATAACTTTTTTAGGAACATTAAGCTCAGTACAATATTCATAAAATCTTTTCTTTCAAAGGTGCAGGTGAAATTGCTCTTGCGTTACTAGTAACATATTGCAGGCATAGAAAAACTTTAATGATGTATGAAATGATTAATGTCATCAGAAATAAAGAGACTATGCCTGATAATCTGGAATGCAGAATTAAGAACCGAATACTGACATTCACAAGTTGATTAGAACTGAAAAGTAATGAGGTGGCACTCTTTTGTTACAGAGGGTGAGAGTCAGACACCTAAACATAGGTGCTCGTGGTCAGCCAGAGATACTTGGGTGCTCTGTCTCTCCTACACACTCCATAAGGGTGCAGACTTCCTGCAGCTCTTGTCTTCTGTCTGTCAGCTCTTGCAGATATCTTGCAATATCCCAAGGCACTTCAAATGGCCCCAGATATCTGCGTTTCTACATCTAAATCACGTCCTGGAACCTAAATTGAATTTAGACTTATTTGGGCTTTCACTGACTTATGTCAGTGAGGTGAAAACAGCAGGAGTAACATTAATGGGCTTTTGATAGCATGTAAATGCTGCTTATGGCAAGCACAGTTTATACAATTCACCTACTAAGGGTGATGCAAGATTTTTTCATCTGAACTTCAAAATAAAGGTTAATAAAAGAAAATAGTTTGAAATGGTACAAAAAATAAGTATGTTAGACTTTACAGAAAAGCAGTCAGGACAACTTTGATAACAATTTTCCTGTTCTTTTAAAACCTCGATGATAGAGCAATAATCTGACCTAAAGCCTGTTCTTTCTCTCAGAATTTAACATTCACTTTCCTTTGTATCAAAATAGTATTTGTCACAATAAGATGCAAAGTAACTGAATGCTATGTAACACAACATGACACAATACAGTTAATAGAATATATTTAAAGAACAACACTCTTTTGTTCTCAAATCAGATAGCCACCAGCATTTCAGAGAACAGGTATCTAATTATAAGTATGTGTGTGGACTCACGCAGAGCAGACAATGAGATGTCTTAGCTACTTGCAAACCAGCAGATACTGTGGTTCACTGAATCTCCAGATCATTTGAGGGCAGTTTGTCACATCTCTAGATATTTCTTTAATGAACATTTTTTGCATTTACCAAGCTCTATGTTCATTGTTTTGTAAAAATTCTATTTGTTCAATTCCAGTCTAATATTGTTGAACTTTTCCAAGCAAAATTAGCTAGCTTCTGAGGATATATATGTATATATATATATATATGAAAATATAAATTTAGCATTGTAAAGATTTTCTGTGGACAAATTAGACCAATAGCACTAAATTTACGGTGTTGAATTGAAACATCATAACAAGAAAGATGACCGGAATTATCCACTTAGTTCAAGTAGTGGCAAAATAGGACACCAGAGAGAAATTTATGGTAGTTTCCACAATACCTATTATCCTATTTAGGCCCTGATCCTATAATTGGGTTTGCCCAAGTGGATCTGATTGCAGGACAAGAGCTATAGATCGTATGCTTTTCAGGGTGCAGGCAATTGGGATTTTTTTTTGCTGTTGGGGGCGGGGGTTTACTTTATAGGTGAGGCCTAAGCAAAGCAGATGGTACTGCTGCAACAAAAGATAGAATATTGAAATCAGTCAATAAAAAAATTTTCCTGTTTTCACTGCGTAATGAAGGTCTGCAGATAGATTGTGTCAGCACAGGCTATGGAAATAAGAAGATGTTGAAAGATGAACTGTGTATCCAGAGACTTTGGGGCTTTATTTCAGTCCATGGTAGAAACAGAGAGGGATTCTTGCCTTTATAATAACCACAGTTTAATACTGATTTATCAAAGCATCTCTGAAATTTCAACATGGGCAATCCAAAATCTCTGACTGTAAATACTAGTATTTAATATCTCACACTTCTCTAAGACTTTTCAACCAAGGATGTTAAACTGCTTTACAAATATTAATTAAGGCTTAATTAAGCAATTAATCAGCTGTGTCATATTACTTTATAATTATGATTTATATTGCTCTCAGTGTGTGGTAGGCAATTTGCAAATATATGAATGAATCTTGCCCTGAAATGTAGAAATTTAGATAATGTGGTCTCTCCTTGTTAATTATGACCCACAGAATCAAATATTTCTCTCTCTTCATCTTCAGACTCTGTACTACGACCACTGTCAATTAAAAGCAAACATCTAGTGACCTCTGTGTGGGACAAGGTCCTATCCATGAAGATTTTTGTGGTGGGTTTCTTTCAACCGTCTTTCCCTATGTCCTAGTTTATACTTGGTACAGAGGTCTGAAGCTGGGGAGAGTTGCAGTGCATGTGGCTATGAATTCCAGGCATTTACAGCTTTTCTGAGATCTTTGTTCTACAACACCTTGGGAAACACAGCCTAGGCAATGCTCTATACCACAAGTAAAACTTAAAAACATTTCCAAGACCAACAGGTTAACTAAGTGCAGTGTGACTGGCCTTGCCCCATAACACGGCTACCATTCAGCAGTGTAATTTCCTTATTTCTGCAAAAGGCTACCAACCTAATTTAACTGTGCTGTGGAAATAGCTGCACTTTTCAAGGAATGATTCACAAAGAATGTTCTTCCATAGCTTCCCACTTTACCAGTCCCTGAAAAGTACAGCTGACTTCATTCTTATAAACTGGTGAGTCTTTCACACAAAAGTTAGCACAAAACACTGCGCATATACCACTGATTCTTTCTACAGTTGATTACGTAATACAAATCAAAGCACACTGAAATGGGATTAATTTTATGTAATATTCACAACAAATAATTTGGTAAGTTCTATTTATGGGGTGTACTTTTTTGAAGAGATAGTATGTAAACTATTTCCCTCTAATCTACATAAGCACCAAGAGACTCAGAGTGACCACTGAGTGTCACAGAAACGCACAGTTCACAGTGCACATGTCCAGGGGTGCAACACATGTGTGGGGTCACAGCCACACTGATAACACTGCAGCTGTCCTCCTGTGCATGCCTGAAAAGTCCCTACCGCTACCAGAAGTTGATAGATCTATTTCTCATTGGATTTATTTTCACAGGATCACAACTGTTCTTCAGATACTACTAATCCAATAAGAGATTTCTTGTCAGGACTATGAAGACTGGCTTAATGGAGATTAGAATTTAACTGGGACTAGAAAGAAGGGTCCATTTCCTCAGCTGGCTTAGATTTCTACAATCGTTAGCCTGTTTTACTTAATATTTATCAAATACTAAGCTTTTGCTTTTATTTATAAAGCATTATTATTTATTAAATATTAAGCTTTTACCTTCAAAGCATAGCCCTACAAGGCACTGTCAGGATGTCATAAAAATAGAATTCATTTGTGATTGTGAAGCTTTCCCCTATTACCATAGTGTTGAAGGTCATGCGAGTGAAACAAATTAGAAGGCCATTTCTTCTAATCAGTATTCATCTTTTCCACTTCCTATTAACATTTTTTCCTTAAAAAAACCCCAAACAAACCAAACAAACAATAAACCCACACAAAACTGATATGTTTGTCATTTTACTTAAGTGCAATGTAAAAAACCTTGGTATTTTAAGAGAAGTTAATTATATTACATAGAATAGATTTAGATGTGGTTAAAATAACAATCTGTTGAAGGTTTCTATAATTTTAAACAAGCCTGAAAACACACGAATGAAAAACAATCCTAAATATGCACTAGAACTTGTAATGATATCAGTCTGCCAATAAAGGGAGTCTGCAATTGTGCCTTGAATGTATTTTGAACTGTTAGGCTCTAATCTACAATTAAAATAATAAATAAAATATGAAATTTTTTACAATGTTCTTAGGAGTGAATCTTCTAGGTATTTACTACCCGTGGTGCTTCCAATGAGAGATCTGCATGCACATTTGAAGAAATAAACAAACTGCCTGGTTTTAATGGATTTGAACAGAATCCTGAGGAAGCAGCAATTGAAGCACCTTTGCTGGTCCTCAAAGGAAGAAGAAATAAAAATAACAAAACTGGTTACAAATCTCAGCTCATATTCTATTTTAAAAAATTCCTGCAAGTACTGGACTCCAACTGGTGTATGACACAAATGAACCAGGTAATTTGCTACTATGTATGCTATTTCTACACACTTCCTTCGGCACTCTTCTTCCTCCTCTTCTTATAAAGAGTAAAATAATGCAGGGATCAAGACATGAAGCAGAGGATTTGAAACAATGCACTTGCAATTCCATGGTTTTACATTTTAAGGAGAAAAATTATGAACTGAATTAATAGAAAATTACCAAGTTCACACTTTCTAGGAAAATTAATGCATATATCATTTTATATGTAATACATTATTTTTGCTTTTGATCCAAAGAGCCAATTATTACTACTAAAATATTCCTGCTCAGTTAACAAGATATTTTGATGGGTTTTGAAAATCTAAAGGTAAAAGACTGAAAGTCTATCAAGAACATCAGGACATAGAGCAGATTCTCTAGCAGATCAACTGCCTTGATAAAATGAGGTTATATTTGCCCATGTCTGTATACAGGCCATTTGTGTTCATGAGTATATAATTTGGCAATACCACCTGCAGAAAATGGAAAAGATACAATTAAACTGTAAAACAAGATTTTTCTAATTCTCTCAGATTTTACTAATTCTCTCACATATATCCATGAATCATTCCTTCAAGTCAGCTATAGTTGTAGATAAACAGCTCAGAAATAGGCCTTTTATTTTATTTCTTTTTAAATATTTCAAAAGTTTCAAATTGTGAACAAAATAAAATGGACATGTGCTTGTAGAAAAGCTCATCTAATACAAGCACTCAAATATGAAGGAAAAGATAAAAATTATTTTTGCTTATTCCTAAAAGAAAGCAGCAATTGTCACCATTATAAGACTTATCAGTCATAGATACACGAAAGCAAAAACATTTTAAATATTCAATATTCATGCCAAATGTATGCTTCAAGACATATTTCATTTGAATTTTTTTGTTTCATTCTAATCTTTGAAGGATTCAGCAAAGTTATAGCACAAAACATTGTCTTTGCTAGAAGCTGCCTATTTAATACTATAGCTGCTCTTTATCTTTTTACACTGTGGTAGCCACTGTGCATCAGCAGCTTTTCTGGCACTGCATTGTCTAGAACTGCTAAGGAAGATGTCTGTTCCCTAAGAATCTGTGTAGCACATTATTCTGATATGCTCCATAAGTTAGCAGATCAATAGTTTAAAAAAAAAAAACCTCTGCTTTCTGATATTGCATATACTTTGTTGCTTCAACCATTAACATTTGTGAGCTGCCGTCAGTAATTTCTTTAATGAGATTGTTGTGGTTTTCTTTTGGAAATGCAACTGTCAGGCATTTTACATTTGCCCCTACTAATAATTCCCCAGGCCTTTATTAAAGAGATTTACAGATTTCTTAAATCCACAGTCCTGCATCACTCAGATACACAGTTCTAATAAAATGATAAATTAGATTTTAGTCTTTGCCTTATCCTTACAAATGAACAAATTAAAAAAAAATGTTTACTGAGCAGTCTGGCAGAAGGTAACAAATTAAATGCTACTATTTTCCAGCCCTTTTACTAGAAGTAATACAGAAACATATGAAGCAATGTGCAATGCTGTATTTTAAAGCACATTTTTTAAGTCAAATTGAAAACTTCAGAAGAGAAAAGGAAACATTGAAAGCATTGAGTGTAAACATGATTTTTATCCAAGACATGAGGATGGATGCTCACACGGTATTTTCTTGCAGCTGTTGTGGTGGGAGGGTTAGGGTGTTTTTTCTTCTCTCCTTAAGAAAAATCACTAAATTGTTAGTGGTTATTTTGCACAGTGCTTGCTTTAAGATCATTTTAACTGATACAGTCAAGAAAATGATCTGAAGATCAATACGGCTGAAATATTATAACAAATTTAAAACTCCAGCCATAAAACAAAGAGATACGTTTCTCTAGTTTGGAGTATTCTGGAGAATAGCAAACACAGAAACCTGGACGATTTTAACTCTGTGCCTTCCTTTCTACCTGAGTCCTTTCCACTTTCTCTCCATAATGCCATGTTGGAGTACATCCTGCTTAGCCTCCAATCAACATTTCAAGCACTGGGATCATGTTTGATATTGTCAGATGGCCTGGAAAATTAAAAACCCAATTAAAGGCTCAGCACGCGGGTCAGCTCTTCTGCATATCAAAAGGCCTCCTCTGGCTATTCTGCTCAAATTGTATCTGTTAACAGCTCACTTTGCAGAGAGTGAAATAGCGCAGCGTTTATGAGTAATAAGTACCTTCCAGCTGATACATTTCAAACACAAACCACTTTCATGGCCCCGGCAAAAAGTACAAGTCATAATCAAATTGTCAATTTTTTCCTGCGAGATGCATAGATCCATTGTAACTGTGATTGTTAAAGAAGGAAATGCATTTTATTCACACATTGGGGAAAAAAAAAAAAGATGCACATTTTCCCTACAATTAAAGATTTTTTTGTCACTTTTTTACATTGCCTTTCCTTTACATTTCTAAGTAGTTGCTATAATTGATTTTCGGGTTGCATTCAGGTTTTTTGGGGTTTTTTGTGTGGTGGTTTGTTTTTTGGTTTGTTTTTTTTTTTTTTTTTTTTTTTAGTAGAATCATTTATAGTTTTTATGTAGTGGAAGAAATGGTTGAAGTGAATAGCATTTTTGTTTAGCTGGGGTATTAATGTTCACCCAAATGTTTATAATGTGAATGTGCAAAGCACTAAAAGCTTTCGAGCTAAATGCAAATTAGCAGAGCACTCAAATGACATTTTTAGAAGGAGTTTTCATCTGTCAATGTGGCATAATATTAAGTCAAACTAAAGTCACTACTTCAGCTACTGGCCATTTGAAAAAATTCATAAGATTCTAGGGTTGACAGAAAAGAAAACAAACTACATAAATATTTTTCAACATATTATATTAACCAAGCAGCTGCTAGAAGATTTCACAAGAAGTTAGCATATAATGTCTCCCTTTAGAATATATTTTGAGTGTATGCAATGTCAAAAATCTAAATCCCTGGGTTTTGCATAATGCATTAAGGTCCACATCTGAGACTCGAAAGATTTTTCAAAGCAATGTCATGTGATGAAATAACACATGCTTCACTCAGGAAAAAAAAAAAAATCAAGGAATATTATGAGTTAGAAAAAATGCAAACAGCTTAATATTCTGAAGTGTTAATCCTTGGAATGTAAATGCATTAAACATCACTAATCTAATTGGATTTTTTGAAAAATAATTAATTTACAGCAAACACTTAGGTATTTCTGTTTGCTTTTTTTTTTTGGGGGGGGGAGGGTTAACAAATGGGCAACTGTTAATCATAAGAAACTGTGAAATGACTTTAAAGATTAGAAACTCAAAAAAGCAAAAAATATGACACTTATGGCTGAAAGTCCATCTTTTACTCACTCCCACAGAGCAGAGGTGTTGCGCTGCACTGGTGACGTGTGGGCTCTTCCTGTGTTCCAGACCCTCCCAATACCCCAGCAGCATGAAAGGTGGTGTAACTGAAGTTGCCATGCATCTTTCCAGTTTGTGTGCTGCTACACTCATCTTTTTGCCCTTCTGGAACCTTTAGATGCAACTCACAATTTCAGGTCAAAACCACTGGTTTGTGGCAGTGCTACAAAATGAGGAGGAAACACTGAAATGTGAACAAGTTTCAGCAGTGAACCCTTCAGGATTTTAGCTGCTCTTCATACAATTTGCATATCTCAACTTATCTTCATGCTATGTTTTCAGGATGAGGAGAGCAGTCCATGTTTGTGGGGCTGTGTCTCTCATGGCGGCCAATGTGGCTACCTTTGGGCCCTGTGGGCCCTGGAACAGTAGTGGGCACCAGCATAAGGACTTTAGAGTTGCAACAATGTGCACCTGTTAAAGAACAACATATTGCATATTAATAGGCAATTTAAAATAATTATGTGATTTAATATTTTCTAAAGAACAGTTCCTAGTCTTTTGAAAGTTTCATACTTCTTATAGAAAAGAAAGCAAGTGCTTTTTCAGAGAAACAATGTATAATAATATGTCAGTAAAGATTGAGCAATTTTGAGTAGTGATGGGTGAAAAGGACATTATGTTCTTTTTTCTTGTCATGGTCGGTATTTTTCTGTCAGTCGGCAAAGGCTGCACTCAGCAAGAAGAAGCTAAAGACCTGCATTGAGAGACACGAGGGTGACAGCTAACCTGACAGGTCAGAAGATGACTGCAGAATTAGCCTTACTTTAATTCTCACTAAAATTCACAGCTCCTGACGAGGAAATGGGAAAAAGAAATTTCCTTACACATTTTCTTTTCATTTCATGTGCAGATTATACATATTCCGCTTCCATTAACAAGAAGGAGATTGTGCTTTATGCAGCTCTATATTTAAGGGCAAAAGACCAAGCAGATGACAGGAGTGACCCTTCTCTTGTCTTATGATCACTGCCAGTTTGACATGACACTAATTAGACTGCCTTAATCTAAACCCAGTTAGTTCTGCATGCTTGCAGCAAAATCATTGTAAACCTGAACATAAATTGCCTTGGGCTTTTGTCTTCCTAAAATACATACATACACATACACACACTCTCTCTTTCATAATCCACTACTGATAGTCTTAATATATGAGACTACTGTACTGCATATGTTATTCTTAATTTTCAATTTTGCAATTACCTTCCACTCTTGTTGTAGAATGTTATACAGTATACATGCCTGCAGAGTCAGAGGAGCTGTAAGAAGACTGTTTCGTAGTTCATGAAAAAATGCATGCTGCATGCAATCTGAAATAGCTTGTGGTTGGTAAGCCTAGACACAGTTTACATTTCTCTTTAATAGTGAAATACAATCGCAGAAGTATGAAGTGAAAAGTACGCAGACTAAACTCATTTAATAGAAGGTCTTCATTTTGGAAAATTAGCCTACATACAAATTAATTAGAAATTTTGCCATTCTTAGTAGATAGAAAAAATAGCTAAAAATATTCTAAAAATTCGAGGGACAAAAATGTGATTACAAATATAACTGTGGGTACTGAGTAACAACAAACTGTTTTGGACTATAAAACAGTGTTAAAATCAGTAGTTAATAGATCCACAAGTAACCTCTGAACATTACATATTCAACTTTATTTGTTACAACATGCTTGATGTGTTGCAGAAATACATTCATTCTTAGGTAAATTGCAAATATAACACTTGAAAGGTATAATGTTCCTTTAAAAATTAAAATACATTTGGTTTATGTAGTGTTGTTACTACTATCTGTACCAATTCTCCTTAATGCTCAGATCTGTGATATTGTTTGATTTTGGGGTTGCAGGGGCTCTTTCTTAAACAATTAAATAGAATGTTTAATGAAAGAAAGTTTTCAAAATGAGATCTTTGCACTTGACTAAAACAAATGAATAGTAAGGAATATATCTAATTATTCATCTTAACTGAAGAGCTGATTTAAACCATTATCATCCACTGTGTGGTCCAGAAGAGGATTTTTTTGTTGTTGTTTTAATCTATGTGTTTGCAGTTGTGTATTGCTACTTGAGACTGGTTTCTCCCTTCTCTTTTCCAGGTTTGCATAGCAACAAAGCTGAACAATGGAAAAATTGTCCCTAAAGACAGTAAGGAACACAGATTAATGAATATTAAAATGTCGTGATTAGTGCTGAAACAATATTCTACCAACTCTTTTTTGTGTAATTTAACTATAAAAACAAGCATTAATGGTATATAACATTTCCATGAATGGGACCCTTAGGCTTATTCATCTGAGCATGTTTAGCTTGCCAAGTTTAAATATTTTCAGATCTGATCCTGGGATTGAGAAGCCTTCAACACAGCACAGCATTTAAAATGATGGATGTGATTCATATTTAATACAATAAAATGGCCATTTATATGCTCATACTAGGCACAAGGGAAATGCTTGTAGGAAAGAACTCTAAAATCAAAAGGGGCCTATTCTCTCACTGGTGCACAAGAACTTTGGATACCTAACTCCCAGTACTTCTGATAGATGTTAGGAGCCTGTGTCTTCTGTGCATCAGTGGGACTATACAAATTCAGCAGAATAGTGGCCCTGCACATGTTCATCTGCTAAAAAGTTCCACAGATTTACCCTGTGCAGCTGAATAATGGGGGAGAACTCCAATCGTGGACTATCACACCACGGCTTAAAACAAGCAAGCCTTCACAGACTGCATCTATGCTGTCCATTCCCCATCCATACAGAAAATATGGACATAACAGTGATCTCTTGAAGCTCTGAAGAAAGCTGCCTGAATTTTCTGACTTCAAGTGATGCTCAGCTGGGCACCAAGAAGGTAGGAACCCTATTGTATGGCTAGGTTGTCTTTTATCACCTCAGTGGCATTTAAAGAAAGTGTGAGAGAAGGGGGTGGTTGTGTTTGTAGACGAGTGAACTCTAATTAACAATAAAAAATGAGAAAACTAAAGAAAACTAACAGTAACACTATAGCAAAACAAGATCAGGGCAGACAGAAGCAGGAAAACAGTAGTAAGAACACGCTACATGATCTCTGAACACATCAACAGCACCGACAAGTGTGCTTGGTTGGGTCCATCAAAGAGATGGCCATGTGCAACTGCACAGTTGTTATTATGTCTTTTCAATTCTCAATTAAACATGCCAATTTGAGCCACTAATAACTCTCCTAAATGTGGACTGCAGTACCCCTGGGAAGAAGTCAGTAGGATGCTCTATGCTGTACCACTCACCACCCCCCCCCCCTTTTTTTCAGGGACACACTGAAAGCCCGCTTTCACAAACAGAAGTCTCTGCTGAGTTTTGATGGCTTTTGATCAGGCACTAGCCCTTCAGCATTGCCGGCCACTATGGTAAAAATGACCACAGCAACATTAAATTATTCTGACTCATTCTGGCTGTGCAACTAGGATCCATAACATCTGAAGACATTTCTAAGATGATTTCACGTACGGTAGAGAAGGACACCTGAGCCCAAGTTCTTTATAGCTACTTGTAATATATGGAAATCCATTAAGATCTGACCACCATACTGGTTTTGTATTTGCATATCTGATTAGAAGGCTGTGCTACAAAATTGTCTATTTTAATTGTTAGCATCATGTGTTCTGTTTTAATAGCTTAACTACTGCAGAGGATATTGTAACTTTAAACTCTTATTCAATGGCTGCTAAAAGCACTCATCAGGTGTGAAAGACTGAATAAATCTCATAAGACCTTTATGTGCGTTGAGTCAGAAATTATTCACAGACAAAAAGCAGGTATTGATTTTAGTGAATTAAGAAAACCAGAATATGTATCAGACCATATTTAAATATCCTAAATTCCACTTAATAGCACAAGCTGCTGGCTCTGCAAAATTCTGGGAATGCACCCTGCTGCTTGTACTAATTGGTGGGAAATTCAGGCCTGTGTCAAAGACAACTAATTGTCTGATGAAAATAGCTTGCTTCTGACATCAGTACATACCACACCCCTATATCACATGAGTAGGGTTTCAGGAAGGTGTTATATATTGTCATAGTAATTGTAATTGGGTTATATGTATCCAAGGTACAGAACACATACAAGCTGATGGCATAAAAGAGGGCCTTATAAATGAGACTTTAGGGCATTTAACCAAACAATTGCATGCAGAATAAAGAGCTTACATAAAAGTGTGTATTATGGAGATGTTAGAAACCTGTGTCTCTGTGAAGACACTATTTTGACCATAATGCATTCTGTCATGTGAGATAAAATGCAGAGAACATTTACATTTCTCCCACTCACTGAGCTTCTACCACACGGCTTGCATTTTTCTCACATCAATAGGCATTTTTTTAAACATTATATTCATGTCTGTCTCTTTTGATGGCAAATAAAATTCAATAAATAAAATACTTTATAATAAATATGTTAGATTTAAGAAGCAGTTGTGATAAAATGCTCAGGTTTTCAAAAATGATTTGTTAAAAACAAATAAATTTAACAAGATTTGTAGACAAGCTCAAAATGTAATATATTCTAGGCGGTGCACAATGACATAAAGACCCAAAAGGACATTTGCACAGTTTTTCACACTGCTTAACTTACTGTTAAGAAAGACAAATAATCAACAGAACTTGGACCTACTGACTCTGTGGATTAGATCAACACATGACTGCTGCAACAGCGTGACTTGCCAGGGCATTTCCAACCAGCCAGTTACGGACAGATACCGTGTAGCAGGGGACATGTTCACTACAAAACCGTCAACAAGTCTAGTGTCACTTGGAATCCTGTTATAGATCATTAAATATTTCTATCAATACTATAACACAAAGCAGATTCTTTTGCATTCACCCAACCAAATTGGTGTACTTGGCAAACCAATAATTTGTAATAAAATATAATTAGTGCATGCAATTTAAATGTCCTACTGTGCTCATGGTAATAATTCCCTTCTAGGTAATTTCAAATTGCACAGTTAGTACATATCAACTTAGAGTTAAACAAATAGAAAACTTATGCAAAGCACTTCCTCAGTGTCTTTTTACATTTTTGCTCCTAGTTTCTGCAAGGTGCCTATTTCCCAAATATTAATCCTAGTTTGGTTTTTTGTTTGTTTGTTTGAGGGGGGTTTTTTTTGTTTGTTTGGTTTGCTTTTGAAAGTGTAAAACATGTAAAAAATAAAGAATCTTGCTGTATAACTTAAATGCTTTTAATTTCTACTTATTAGACTCTTACTTTTTCTTAGCAACTACTTTGAAAGAATTCCTTTAGCATTTTATTATTATTTCCTTTATGGAACTACCAAGAAAATCAAACAGATAATGTGCTTTTTGGCATTTTTAAAAATGCAAAGTATGAAAGAGCCCAGCACCAATTCAAAGAATTTAGAATACAGACTAGATAAGAGATGATGATTTTTGTTGTTGTTATTATTATTATTATTTACTTTTGTGTAGGTTAGTTTCATAATGTCACACAAATAAAGTGAACCCTGAAACCTCCATTGTCAGTCCAATGGTTAACCATATGTCAGCCTTCCCAAAATTTTGAGAATATGGATCTTACTCCCCAAACCGCATGGCTCAAATATACACTTTCATCTCTACATATTTTAATCAGGCGGAATGCGTTACATACGGAGACCCAAACAACTGATGCAGGGTAGCTACATCTGTTTTACATTTAAGATTTTAATTAAAGGAAAAAAAAAGAGTAGCTTTATCAGATTAGTAGTTATTAGTTTTATCAGATAGATATGCAATTCCACTGAAATGGCATGGTTTCATGAGCACTTGCACCCCAGCTATTCACTTTCTTCCAGCCATGCAAAGCAAGTCTCTTAAACCACAGAATGAACATGTCTCATTTCAGATCAGATGAGTTTTGCATGGTAAGTCACACAGCTAGATGGAAGAGCAGGCTGAGGATGGACAATAACTGCAGGAAAATATTAAAGGCTAATCATTTTTTTACTCTCCTCTTAATGTGATGTCAGGTGTATCTGCAGGCATGCTCATGCTTGTGAACTGGGGATAAATTACAGAGGCAAGATCCATTGTAAGAAATTATTTTCTTCTACCTGTGAGGGTGACAAAGGCTTTCTTAAGCCTCAGAGAGGTAGTCCCTGTTTGAAAAGAGGCTGGTGCCACCAGATCTCTCAACTTCCTCAACAAAATGCAAGGCTGTGCTCTCTACCATCTAGTGAAGGCAAGTTGCTTTATAGTCATCTCAATATTTGATCTATGTACATCTGAATTATATACTACTCAGAAACCAGTTATCAATGGCAGTCTTCAGCATTCCCCAATAGCCGTGCCTCTTCCAAATCTTCTGCATGATTCATTGCCATTCACAAGCTTACCATTGCTCAGTCAAGGACCAGTTAACGCCCAATAATATTATCACTTGATGTATTTGTCTCTGGCACATGTTCACAACAGCCCTAATTCCATGTTCCAGTTAGCACTAAGTGCTTCTCAAGTAGATACTGTTTTCTTATGCCACAAAGGATAAAGCACTATTTGATACCATAGTATTACTATAATGATTTTAGTCAGACTTCTTGCAGAGTAGTTGAGGTATAGTTGGCTACATCTTGGGTCTGGGAGCTGTCTTAAAAAACATAATTCCCTTCAGCTAAGTTTCTGTTCCTGAAGCAATGTCAAGTTTAGAACTTTAACAAATGTATTAAATTTGTCAAGCCCTTCAAATCACAAAATTGACTTTAGAACATGAAATAGTCAGAAAGAAATTAGCTTTTTGCAAGTTTTTACCTTTGTCTTCTGGAATCTAAGCCTTCAATTCTAACTTTCAAGCTTTAGTTCATTGGTACAAGAGATGGAATACCTACACTTTACAAAATCCCCAAACTTCAAACACTTGCTAATATATGTAATTTGATTTTATTACTTCATGCAAAACATGACATCCATTAAGAATCAAGAGTTTTTGGAACAGTGGCCTTGCAGAAGTTCAGAACACCAACATGTTGTTCTGAAACGAAGAGACTTATATGTTTAAAAATGTGAAAAAATCTGAAATTAATATTGAAACTGTTTATATGGGTTAGGCACCTATAACACTGAAATGTAATTTCTGGATCAGTTGGGGAGGAATGGAAAGGGACCACCAGGATTAGAAAACTGAGGAGATATTTCACTCCTTGCAGGAGACTCAAAAACACCATTACTACAGCACCACTACTATGACCAATAGTTATATTTCTAATTTTGATAAGGTATTTTAGGACATTTCTTCTTAAAACACCCAAAAAAGTAATGTTCCTTTTAAGGTCACAGTGAGAAACAACATTTTTTTAATTAAACTATTTTAATCTTTTGCTTGAAAAAGAAAGATTAAGCTGTTTTTGAAATATTTTCCCCACATTGACAAATGGCTTAATAATTACAGTCCTGTATTTGGTGGAGAAGCTTAAATGCAGTTGCCCAAACTTACAAATTATAAATTAAATTTCAGCTCAATATATTCCTGCAATTTTTATGCTATTAAAACTTCATATGCTTCAAAACACAATAGATATAGATTTAACATTTAGAAAAGAAGCTCTGCATGTGGTTAGCAATCATTTCTTAATCTTGGAGACAAACCTGCAATAGTTCTAACACTCATGAAATTCTGATCATTACAAGTTACTTGATCAGGCTGACTAATTCCACTTCTTTTGAGATAGGTTTTTCTGATGTCTCAGCTTCTCAGTATTGAAGATCCATATGTTTCTTTGTAATATCATGTGCATGTAGTGGAACAAATTTTCTCTGCAAAAAGGATTTCTGGTTAGAAACCTGTTTCCTTGCCCTTATCTTTTTATAATCCTGCCAAAGAGAGACAGAGGGAGCAGAGTGCAGTGAAGAGGTCATACAAATGGCAAAGGAGATCTCTACATCGACTACAGCTTTCCTTTTTAAGTCGTTGCCGTTTAGCATTCTGCCCTCCTAAACACCTGCCTTCAGAGAAATTCTAACAGTTACAGCAGAAGTCATTCCTGGAAAACTTTGTATTTAGCTAATATTCAGTGATCTTAGTAAAGTAAGAACATCAATAACAAATATTTTGCCTAAAAGAATACACGGCAGGACAAGTTTTGAAAAAGCACCAATAGTAATTTTTCCCACTGAAACTAGTCCAAATTTCCACTGTTTTGCAATAGGACTACAAATAGACTCATGTCTCATCCTATTACTCATTTTAACACTGTTTTAGGATAACTATCACTATTTTCATGATTACTGTAATTTTGATTATTTCAGTGTCTAGGAAAAACAGTTGCCTACCATGACTTGACTCTGCTGTGTCATGTCTCAAAACAGACACATTTTTCTCAATTTTAATATTATAAATCTGCTAGGACACCTATATTTAGATATTAGGGTTTGTTTACATGATACAGAATTGTACTTTTCAACAACTGTTGTTCCTTACAAGAAGACATAAAAAAAATTTTCCACATTTAAAGGTCTAGTCTTGGACTTGGATGACACCAGTTTCACTTTCCTACAATCCTAAACATACTTCTGATTAGACCTACAAAGGCATCCCACAGAAGATAACTTACAAAACCCATGGTCTTTATTGCAGGATTTAAGCAAATACTGCAGTCAGTCTCCATGAGAATGCCATCAGGACTTCTGAAATACATGGCCTCTGTTGCTCACACCCCCTGCCTCTAGGAATCCTCCATTTCTTTCATTGTGTCTGTTTCACCAGAAAAGGTTATAGAATGTTCTGTTCTAGGCCTAATTATAGTAGTCTTGTCCTAAAGGGTAAACTGAATTTGAGAGATCTAGTACATCAATGCTACTTAATTAAGTATGCTCTCTCCTGAACAACTACATAAACAGGGGGTCTTGACACAGCTGTGACATCTGATTTTAATGTAAACAATAAGCATACTTTACACCATAAGTAATAATAGATATTATTTTCCAGAGTCTTGCTTGAAATTTTTCAACAAAATCCACAAGGCCCTTAACACTCTGGCAGGTCCTAACAAGCCAGGTCTGTTCCTTTTCCCGTTTTCTCCAGCTGGCACCTGCTTTATGTCTTTGTTATGTTCCTCTTCAATGGCACTCAGGGCCAAGAAAAGGAAACCTGCTCATGCCCTGAGGGCACTCATAGTCCTGACTGCCCCTGCCACAGCTCCCCAGGGCTCCCACCACCCTGCCCATGGTCCAAGACCCCGTGTCAGCCCACAGACAGAAGAGAGCTGGCAGAAGTGAGTCTGTGTGGTTGAGGAGGCCCAGGACTGAAAAAAAAATTTCTTCTTAAAGAGGCAGAGTGAACAAAAAGCATACAGAGGACTAAGAGTCATAAAGAGGTAGCCAAGCCCTACCGCTGTTAGGAGAAAGGGGTGGCTAGGTGGGAGATCTCTTTACAGGCTCAGTCTCTTTTGATTTTTTTCTTTTTAAATTTGTTCTTCAGATTTATGTTCAAGTAAATCTAGCTTTAAATTTCGAGGGTCTGGTTATTTTATTTTTGTGTTTTAAAGACACTCTTTTTTGATGCTTTGGGATGTTCAATTAAAGGAAAAAGTTTCAGCAGAAAAAGCTGTCAAAAATTCTGTTATACTTTGCAGACCAAGGCGCATGCTGTGATACAAAGTGCTGCTGAATCGTTATTCATTGCCCCACTCCACCCTGACCCAGCACAAAATAAGTTTCACTTCATATCTCCATCAGCTCCACTTCTGCTGAGTTCTTCCCTCTTTCATCACACATGTTGCACCAGAGAGCCTCACAGGTGACTTTGTGCAGTTGTTTGCATTTCATCTTCTAAATGCAGAAAACTGACTTTTATGATGAGATAAACTGTGATCCGATGCAATATGCTTTAAGAACAATTTAAAATGTGTTTTAATCTGGAAAATAAATCCACCATTTTTGACTCTGGCAAGACCCCACAGTCATGTCAATGAAGAGTCTGGCCTGCTTAAGATCTGCATCTCTATACAGACTTAATAAACTATAATTTGTGAGAACATTTTCAAATTACAAACAAAGCCTCAATGCACAAACATCTTCATGTTTTTATTCTTAAGGTCACATGAAAATATGTTGCACTTTCCTGTAAACACAGTTAACATTAGAAGTCTCTGACAATTTATCTGAGATGAAGAGGTTCCTGGGTAAGCTTTCTAACACCCTCAATTGTTATGGAAATAGTTAAAATATTGAAATGAATTTAAGGAGTTATACTCATACACATCAGTCCTGTTATAATTTGGAGACAATGAATAATATATTCCAGACAAAGTGAAGGCAGCTATAGAAGTAAACTAAAATAGGAAAATTACGCCCACCAGGCATTTAAATTTAGGAGCTGAATAAATTATCCATACATTAAAAGGTTCATATATTTCAAAGAAAGCATAAAAAAGTTTAAAAAATAACTGAGAAAATGTAACAAAAAGCAGAATAATTCCAAATGTGATCAAAGCTGGTGTGGAAACCTATTAAATGGATATCCTTGTTGCACAAAAATTATACAACACTACTTTCACAGATCTATTCTTTTAGCAGATATTCACAGACTGTCTGCTGTTTTATGAGATATGTTTTAATCTGGTACACTGAAAATAAAATCATTAAAACTAAGATCTTTATCCATTCAAATTTCTATTTTTTTTTCATCTTTTGGCACAATGGACATTTATTGCTTTTAATCAAGTGTACTCTTTTATCTGGTATTCTTCCAAAAAGACTTCCATATATTTTTGTATGATTCAATTCACTGCATATGCTATTCTTAAAAATCTACTCATTAAAAAGTTCACTCAGAGTATTTGGTGAAACAAAAAAAATACCTCAACTGTTTTCTAGTGTTGAAAAGCTGATTCTCCCAACATTCATTGAGGCCTTAGTTAAAACTTTGTATACATAGAACTTTCAGAAGTGTGCCACTGCCACAAAGTATCTGAACTGCTACTGTCCTGGTTTTATAATACATTTTGTTAAAAATATCTGAGCAGAGCTTCATGTTTTTTTATTAAGGTGGCTTCAGAATTGGGAATAGTGGAGATGCTGTTATTCATGCTATGACTTAAGTAGAATTGTGCAAATTCTTTCAGACCTCCAGTGAACTGAATTAATGACATATACTTTCCAGTGAGGAAGAGACTCATCGCTATTTAATATTCCTGTTTAACAGAGATTGCATTACACTTCCCAGCTTCGAATGGAATGCGCTCTTTTGTAGCTCATTCTGAGAGAATGAACACCTTTAAGTGAATCCAGAAAAGACAACTGACACTGGTATGACAGGGACAGTAAAATAGTTCAGTAGTTTTCTTCTGTGGGCAATAGTGACTGCAGAATAGTGCCCAATGGGCTGAAAGCCTAACTGGTCACAATAAAGGTGGATTTCAGAGACAGGCATGAAAGCATTTTATCATCTTACAGAGCACAGACAATATCTGACTGCATTAGATGGCTTCTGAGAACCGTTTGTATTGGGACACCATGTCAGACAAATAACTGTGAGTCTGTTTTCATCTTGCAAATGGCTTGCAGTCATGTGATTTACCTATGCAATCACAGAGAAATTATGACTAGATTTATGAAATTGTGGATAAAATTAGAAGATATTTCATATTAAGAAAATGTCAGGTAGCAGATACATGAGTATTATCTTGAAAGAACTGATTTCACAACAGCAGGAAGGGTATTTATTTTTATTTGTCATACTCTGTAAATGTATAGGTCTAAGTGTTTATCCACTTGTGCACTTCTTGGGCATCTGCCTATAAAGGAAGGGTATGCCACCAAAACCATAGTTACTTGGCAACAAGTCTGTGCATTCCTCCGCATGTACAGTAAGTGTGCCTCTGTGTGAGGTAGGTTATTTCATTTAGAAAGCTGGTTGCATTTTATTCAGTGTGTTTTAAAGATATGTCCAAAGGAACTTAAAGCGTAGCAGTTTGCATGCTGTAAATCAAAGGCTCCCTTACTCCATACTTATTCCATGTATAAAAGACACGGTAGAGCCACAACTGATGTAAGAAGGTCAAATCATTAGAGGTTCATCAGTATGATGTGGCCCATTATTTATAACTTAATGAATATTACTCAAAAATCATTTGAATAGCACTTTACTTATGAACATATTTCAAGCTACCTGTACTCATTACTACCATAATTTTGGTGGTATAGCTCTGAAATATGCAAGTCTTGCTTGCTTATGAGAAATAAATGGGCAGAATAAGAATGTTCCTAAGGACTGTGTTCTTTCTGAGGAAGAATAAACACATACAAGATTCACTATCAAGAAAATTTTATGGTATGGAATCCAGATGAGACTGATATATAATGCAGCAATTTATGCTTCTTAATTTAGCTGGTCAAGATTCATGGAAATTTACAGGTTTGCTTTGAAATTATATAGCTAAGGAGTTACATAGAAGTGGATCACCAAAGAAAGCATCCTTTCTGCCTTTGAGTGTGTCCTGACTTTAGGTCTTTCGGGATATGTGGTTCAGTGACTGATTGGTATTTGTAATGTATCGTGACTAGTAAAATTCAATTATTTCATTTTTGGAGAGGCGGTTCTTTGCTTGCAAGTTGAAGCAGTTCAATTTCACTAGCTTGGGGTGTAGAGATTTCTGACTGATGAGTCATTCAGATTGGTAGAAGTTCTAAGGAAGTCATAATTATATCACTGTTCCTATTCCTACAACTTTAAAAGTTTTCCCACTCCCACCAGGAGAATATTTTCTTAACTTGTTGGGTCCCTAACATTTTCTTTAGCAATTTGCAGAAGCAGAGAGCAAGCTATTACTTTTAGGACAAAAGTATATAAACTTTGGGCCTCCAAAACTAAGCTTCACAAATGCAAAGAGCAAAAGGGGTGGTGGCCTCTGGCTGCACATGGCTACTGGCCCTATCCATAAGCTGGCAACCTCAAGTTGCAAAGGACCATTGACTTCTAGCTATGTTAGGAAAGATTTGGGACAGATCATGGGCGCTTTTCTAAAAAGGAACAGTAAGAATAGGCTACACCAACAGAACTGTCCAGATTTTTACTGGAGGATTCATGAAAGATGCAAAACAGGGATAATCTATAATTTCCTATCTAAAGTCTCAGGCTGGATAACTGAATTGCTCAGATATAAGATGTTAGAGACTGGATTTTTATCTCACGGAGTTATTTGACTGATGGGTCGAATCAACCATCTTGCCTGCATGTGTGAGGGGGGAAGGCGCACGGGCACATGGCCCACAGAGAGCACATGGAAGAGCTGGAAACCTGCACCGTCTCCAGCCAACACGGCCAGGTCCAAGCAGCACAGACAGGCCAGGAGCTGCAGGGCTGGGCTGTCCATCAATAGGGCCTGCCTGGCAACCCGCCTACACCACACCCCCGGAGCCTCTGACTGGCTGTGGCACCCTTCACATTGGCTAGTGAGTGCCCATGGAACCAGATGTCCCACGTGGAGAAATGGCCACACGCAATGTCTCCATCTTGTCCTGCCTTCCTTCATGGAACATGAGAAGAGGTGAACTCTTGGCGGTAACTACTTCTCTCCTCTCTTTTCTTCCCTCTTTCCTTCCTTTACTCTTCTCTTCTTTTTGTGGGTAACTTAAAACTAATTGAGTGGTATTTTACTGAAGCTGTGGGCTGGTGGTTGCTAAAGGAAAAGAAAGGTCTCTACTCCACAGCGATGCCTGCTGGCTTGTAAAACCCTCACGGGGTAGAGATAGAGAGGCAGAGCTCAGAATGCTGTCTGGAGGGAAACAGGGAAGCCCTTTTGTTCTGAGTAGCCTGTTACTAAGTGTAATGCTTTTCCTTGGTTGTATGTTGCTCCTGTAAACATTTTGCCAAAACACCTATTTTCTCAGTAAATTAAAAGAAATTTCTTCGGCAAGAGTGTGTAGGTTTTTCTCTGGAGGCAAATTCAAAATATCAATGAACAAAAAAACTTTGCAAGAGTTCATGTGAGCCAAATCTCTTGGAGTCCAAAATATAAGTAAATGCTTGAACAAGTGTGCAGCTTCAAGACTGAGGTGTAAGAGAAGGATCCTATATTCTCAAAAAAAAAAAAAAAAATTCTGTTTCTTTCTAATATGTATGGTCCTTTCAAGGAACATGATAAGTCCTGGAAAGAATTTAAGAATTTCTAGGTCAATTAGACATGGGCAATCATCTTTGCATTTTATATGGCCAGACATTTTCAGAATTGTGAGTTGTACTGCAGAAATTATTGATGAATAATTCAGAAAAGCTAATGAAATTGTAACACAATCAAACTATAACCCTTTGTATCCTGTATTTTTCTGCATATTCAACATATCTTATTCTCCACTTTCTGAAGTATATGAATCTAAATAATATGAATATGAAGCTAAATAATATGAGTCATCATTTTACTGATCTAAATGAATCCTCATCAGGTAGTTTTAACAGTTTTAACTACAACAGTAGAATACAACTCCGGCATAGTAGAATACAATTCCACTGCACAATTAATTGAAAACAGCTTTTAAAAGGATGAAGAAGGGTGGGTTATCATTTTTACTAATAAAAAAAGATGTGTAGATTCTGCAAATCAAGGAGCTGAACATTCAGGATGCAGAAACTTCCTTGGTATCTTATTTTCAGCTGAAGAGTCTAGAAAGAAAAATAATGCATCTTTCTTCTTTTTCTTTGGGGAGAAAAAGAAAAGCAAAAAAACTCTGTTTTCCTCCCGAGTTATGTCATTTCTTTCATGCATGTCTTTTCTTTGTTCAAAAAAAAGCTTCTGCCTTTTGCCTACATGCCTTGTTTTCAGTGCCATATGTCAAAATCTTACAGTCAACTTTTGATTTTATTGCTTATTCAGTACACTTGAGAAAAACAGCAATTATTTCAAGCACAGGGTATGTGGATTTTTCTTTTTTTTTTTTTTTTAAATTTCCATTTTAAAACCTTTTAGCCCAAGTCCAAGCCTTAAAAATTTGGCAACACATCGTATTTTTGATGTCTTGCAATTAAATCATTCTGATTTCATGTTGTGAAATCAGCCACGTGGAGAAAATATGTAAGTCCTGGTTTGCCTTTCTGAATCTATTTTTCACAGTTGCAAAGTCCTGGTCAAATAAATTAAATTACTACAGCAGTATGTAACTAATTTTATGTAAATTAGGGTGTTAATGTTCTGAAACACATTCCTGAAAATGGTGTGTTTGCTCTTGCAGCTTTTCTTCATTAATGTCACAATGGAAATCTAAAAATTAGTTTCTACAAGACTAAGTGTTGCTCCCTGACCTCTAGAAGAACTAATTTTATAAATACTCTTAATGGTCATCTGGCACTTCTCGGTAGCCCACCAAAATAAATCAACACCCCTGCTTGCAAGCCAACAGAATGGACAAAAGTGAAGTCAGTTTTTTTTTAAACATCAGATGATCTAAGCAAGTTTTAGTCATGTTACTGGCTACATAATTACTGTAAAGGTTTAACCTCTGTTTTGTGGCAGTCTCCTAACACAAGCAAAATTGACCCTTTAGGTTATCAAGAAAATACAAGACTAACAGAATGAAAATAAGCATAATTGGAAGCCAGAGGAATGCAAACTCAGAAACAGCCTTATTATTTGACTAGAAAGGTTCATGTAACAAATATATTCGGAGAGACACAAAAGAGGCAAATCTGAAAAAAAGGTAGCTAAAGCCTCAATTTCCAGCTGCCATTTCTTTGCTTTATCTGTCATCATGTCAGAATAGACTGAGAGAAGCCATTATTACCTTTTTAATTATTTTTTTGCATGCAGGTTCACATTGGTCCTATGTTAATTTTTTTGTGGCATATTCTAAATGATCATCTGCAGTGGTAAAAAAGAGTGGGTCTTGTCCTTCAAACACTGGATAAGCAATTGTATTTGCTTGAAGAAACACAACCTCGGCAACTACAACTTTTCTGCATATACGAGAATATTGTATATGGGAAGGTAATTATTTCAACGTACTCTCAGTTTAATGCACACCCCTTTCATCATCATTGTGAAGAATGAAAAGATGAGAAGATATGCTTGTTCTGTATTTCTGAAAGTCCATTTTCCAAAGAAATTTTCTTACCCTGGTTATTTTGCCTATGCTGAACTCATTTCTCCACTTGCAAAAATCTATGAAAATTTAGTCATTGGCTTCAGTGAAAAATTTCATGGTTTTGCATAACCATATACTGCTGAGAATCTCACAGTATTATAAAGTAAATGTTACCAGTTCTTAGAAAAAAAAGTACATTTTTCCTAAAAGGTCTCAATCTGAGATCAATATAAGAGAATCTATTTTTTAAAAAATAAAAAACATGAATATTAAAAATTTTAAATCCAGACTGCCAACACAAAGAATCATGAAGGATTTAAAAAAAGTTGGAAACCAATTCTGGCAGTCCAGATTTTTTTCATTATGTAATTGTGATTGACAATCTTATTTGTAGTTTTCAGCTATGCAAAAAAAAAATACATATAAAGAAGATATAGTTAACTTATTTTCCACAGTGTGCAGATATTTAGGGTGATTGATTTAAGCTTGCCTGAATTCCTAAAGATCTGTACCCTCACTTTTATCCAGCATGACTTCAAAAAAGAGTCCTTAAATTCTCACAAACCAGTCACTTCATGAAACTGGCTGAAACTTGCCTAACTGAAGTCAATGTGTGCTAACAGCTGGTTATGCTTCTGAGCCATACAGGTTAATGAGTTACTACTATGCATCAAATGAGTGTGGTGGCTGCTTATTCACTCTTTGTTTGTGTCAAACACAAGGTAAAACACATTAGGTTAAACTTTAATGAAAAAAGGTTATGCTAATG
Source organism: Xenops minutus (assembly GCA_035221455.1). Taxonomy (NCBI): domain Eukaryota; kingdom Metazoa; phylum Chordata; class Aves; order Passeriformes; family Furnariidae; genus Xenops; species Xenops minutus. The sequence continues at coordinate 32,327,130 of JAWWEE010000158.1, forward strand.
CACTTTACTTTGAATTTGCCAAAGGCTAAGAGTTCATTTAGTACGTCTTAAAGCAATGGCAACTTGATGAAACGTCTGAGCCCTAAATAAAAGATTAGAATATAATTCAGTCACCCTGATTTCTGGTTCCCTGTTGGAATTATTAAGCAAAATTCAGATTCATAGTTTTCAAGGCAATATTTATTTGTGCAAGGAAGTATGTTGTCTAAAACTGAGTAGCAGTCAGCTTCATTCAAACTGTAAGTACAGTGAATAAACATCATCTCTTCTCTTACATTATTTCCTTAGAAATTGAGATCTGGGCCTTCATTCACCTTCACATGCGTGTCTAGACTTTAAGCAAAAATAAACTTCTTCTGAAAGCTAGAGCTGTTGACTCTTGTATATACAGTCCACTAGAATGAAGGCAATACCTATTGCAAGGTGATATGTGAAAAGGAGTGGCTGGAAAAAAAAAAATAAACAGGAGAGCAGTCACGAATAAAAGATTCCTTTTGAAAGGTATCAGTAGTCCTTCTGTAGAACAGATGACAAATGGATCAAATCTATTCCACAACTGACAAGAATTCTGGAGGAAAATACCCTTCTTGCCATCATGGAAGCTTATATATCCTTCAACAGGGAGGAATGGGAAAACCTCAAAAATTAATATTTTTTTTTTTCCTGAAAAGCTAAGGAATTTCTGAGAAAATTTCTTGATGTGAAGAATTACTGAAGTGCTTGAGCTTGGCTTTAGTTAACATATATCTACTACCTGATTTCTTTTGAGATATTATTTCTTTTATTTACTGTTTATATATATATTAAAGTTTGACTAGTTTTCAGATCCACTTCATTTATGCATACTCTTCTGAAAGTCAAAGAGCCAGCATAACAACTATTAAATTGGTATTTTGAAACTTTGTTTTAGGCACAGATTATCAAAAGTCACAACCAAGCACCATCAAATGTCAAACTTTGTCTTCTGGTTTCTGATTCAGTAGATTTCTTGTCCAGCTGAAGACCCTGTAAGGTATTCTCAGCCCAGGCTTTCATTAATTCATAGAATGACTGAAGTTAGAATAGAATTCTAACTATTCATTAGAATAGAATTCACGGAATGAAGTGATCTCTGGTGGTTATCTTGTTCGACCCCTTCCTAGGCTACTTAGCACTGGTTGCCCAGGCCCATGTCCAGACAACTGCTGAAGCTCTCCAACAATGGAGACTTCACAACCTCCCTGGGCAGCCTGCGTCAGTGTTGACAGTGAAAGAGTGGTTGCTGATGCCCAGATGTCAGGAAGTGTGCCTCAGGCCATGTCACTGGTCACCACTAATTAAAGCCTGCCTTCATCCTCTTTCCTCCCTTCAGGTATTTATACACACTGATAAAATCCCCCAAGTCAAATAGTCCCAAGTCCACCAGCCTTTCCTTATAGGAAAGATCACAGAATGACAGAATATGCTGACTTGGAAGGCATCCACAAAGATCATCAAGTCCAATTCCTGGCCCTGCACAGGACCATCCCCAAGAGTCACACCACATGCGTGAGACTATCATCCAAACACTTCTTGAACTCTGTCAGGTTTGGTGCTGTGACCATTTCCCTGAGGAGCCTGTTCCAGTGCCCAACTACCCTTTGGGTGAAGAACCTTTTTGTAATATCCAACCTAAACCTCCCCTGACACAATTTCAGGCCACTTCCTCAGATTCTGCCACTGGTCACCACAGAGAAGAGATCAGTGCCTGCTGCTCCTCTTCCCCTTACCAGGAAGTTGTAACTGCAATGAGGTTTCCCCTCAGTCTCCTCTTCTCCAGGCTGAACTGACAGAGTGACCTCAGTCACTCCTCATATGGCTTCCCCTCAAGGCCCTTCACCATCTTTGTTGTCCTCATTTCAGTGTTCTCTAATAGCTTAGTAACTTTCTTATATTGCAGTAGTGATCTAGTCCCTCATTTATCTTAGTGACCCTTTGCTGGACTCCCTCCAGTAGCTCCTTATTTTTCATGTAGTGGGGAGCCCAGCATTGTGCATGGCACCAGGGCTGAGTAAAGGGGAAGGATCACCTCCCTCAACTAGCTGTCAAGGCTTGTAATGCAACCTAGAACACTGTTGACCTTCTTTGCTTGAAGGGGCTCATTGCTGGAAAGAGCTCATTTTTGGCTCCACCAGCGTCCACCAGGTCATGTCCTGCAAAATTGCATTTACTGGTCAGTTCCCAGCAAGTACTGGTGTCTGGAATTATTCCTCCGCAGATGCAAGATTTTTCATTTTCCTTTGTTGAAATGCACAAGGCTCCCATCAGTCTATTTCTCCAGCCTGTCAAGGTCCCTCTGGACGGCAGTAAAACCCCCTTTCTCTTACTAGTATGGCAAATCTTCCTCCAGATCATTTTCCTAACCTGGGGTTTCTTACAAGTACTCTCCCCTGCAGCATACTCTCTAAGTTTCTGCCTGAAGGGAAGCTGAGTGTAGCAAAGGGTGTTCTTCAAATCAAGATTCTCCAGGGGCCAATTCATCCTTCGACACCAACTAATATACGTGTAGTCACGCAATATATTAAATGCAGTATAAAAGTAATAATGTTTGAAATTGGTTTTGCATCTAGTGTGAACAAGACTTTTGAAACAAGAACAGAACGTTTTGAGACAAGTAGGAATTTAGGAAGACTGGTGCAGCAAACTTCTTTTTCAGGTGGCAGAAATGCTGTTTCCTTTAGAAGGTAAAATCTTAACAATTGTGGTCCTGTCTACTCTATAACTCTATTTGAGTTTGCACGGTGAGTTTCAAATGAATATAGATATGCTTCAGCATTTTTGTTCAGTATGTCCCTTCTCCATGGTGCCCTATTATTATTACAATTTAATGTGGTGGCACCTAACTGGCAGAGTCAGGTTATACTCCAGTGTGCTAAACAAACATAATAAATGACATGACAGTCCCTGCCACAATACATGGACTTCACTCTGACAGGGCTAGATCCAGCAAAAGAAAAAGCAATGATCTATTCTGGCAAGATTCTGAAGGTATTTAAAACAGATGGAAAACTCTAGACTCAGTATGAATGTCCTCCTTAACTGTCTTATCAACATGGGGTAGCTTATTTCGTACAGACTGTCATACAGAGCCAGACCAACCTTTCCATACCAAAGTCTGATGGACAGGTTCGTAGTTTCACATATTATGAGGCACTGTAAATACTTATTTTCAGAGTATTTAACTTGCCCAGTTTTATACTTTTTGTGGAACTTCCTGAAGTTCACAGCTAAGCTGTCTGTGTTGTCCATTTTCAAAGTGCATCTAATGACAAACAGATGTGACCTGATAGTGCCAAATTTTTGGTTGCCTTCAGAAAACAGATACAGAACTTATGTCTGCAAAGACCGCACTTTAGTTTGGAAGCAAACAGTCCTTTCCTGATCTGCTTAAAAATAATTGCATTTTATACTGCTATAGACTTTTAAGTTGATTGCTATTTTCTATTATACAGAAATAAAATTTAAAAAATTAATCACTATAAAAATGTCTTTAATTAATATTCAGCCACACGGTGCACAAGGATGTTCCCTCCTTCCGTCAATATGTATAGTCTGAAAAGCCAGCCTTATACAAGTACACCAGACTTTCTCTGATTTTTTTTCATATTTTCTTCTTCACTTTCTATATAACATATCCAGCTGGTCATGGACAAACTTCATAAAGTGTGGGACATTATTTGTAAGTGACTATAAGACTAAAGTACTGCTATTAGTATTTGTTATCATTAGGGAAAATATGTGTTTATGTCTTCATACTGATACATTTGGTAAGTAAATATTACATAACATAATATTATAGGCATTACCATTATATAAGATCAAGAATCCTTAATAAATTTCCCTGCTTTGATACTGAAACAAAGAATTGCTATTATGAACAAGAGAATGGCACCTGCATTTTTCACACAAAAAAAAACCATTTTGCATAATGAATTCTCTAGATTCTGCTATTGTTCAGTGAAGTACACACTCATGCAGAGAAGTGGAGGTTGGAGATTTCAATAGGAAAATAAGCTAATTTATGACAACAGCTAAGTAATAAAAGAAAGCTATATGAAAAACATGGTAAAACTGTGTCTGAGCACCCTGCCTCTCAAAGAAATAAGACTAATAAAGCAGTATAGTCTTTTGTGTTTACAGGAATTCTGGGTATAGAGAGAGGCACCAGTGTAAGAAGCCTACATTAGTCTTGTCAGTTTTATTAGTCTTATATAGAATAGAATGTGCACACTCATATTCTTTCAGATCTAGATATAGGTCTGCAAAGATTCTGCTCCACATTTCTTGTGCCAAACATCCTTCCCCATTGAAAACAACACCATACACTTTTGTTTGTAGTAGTTGCAACAGATTATAAACCTTAAACTCTGTACAGACCTTAAAGTTCACCATTACTGAATGCAAAGTTAAAACACTTTCACAGGTGAGAAACACCTTTAGAATAGCAGTAGTGAAATTCACCCTACCAGATGAATTTCTGTTACATGGTTGCAAAATGAATCTATTTTCTTAAATGGGTAAAGGGAAGGGACAGTCAGTCTGAGATTTACACCTGATTTGTGCTATAGTAATCTTTGAAATTAAGAAGTGTATCCTTGCATTTCATTAAATTCTGGCTAATGAGATAACTGTCTTCCCAAGGAGGGAGTGATGAAGTACTCATGCCATAAAGCATAAATTAATGCTGCAAGGTTAAACACTGGAACTAACTCATGTTTCAACAAAAGCCCCTACCAGCAGTTAAATTAACTGACATAAATACCATAAAATCTGTCTTTATTTTAGTCTCAGATGATGCTTCTTTTTACACCCCTGCTTTCAGTTTGTATAACTCATTTTTGCACATTATTGCATGCATCATTTGCCATTTAAAGAATCAGCTACAACTGAAAAAAGATTTAAGGAATCAAATACTCAGGGAAAAGAACCTGTAGGTATGAGAAATACCCCTATCATATGTATTTTGCCAGTACTCTTTAAAGAAAATACTACAATAGACAATCACAGTTCAAAGAAACAGTTAATTATGTTGAGAATAGACGAAAGAAATCTACTTTTTCAGCTTTTTGATAGACATTTTGAAAAAAAAAAGCTAAAGAAAACCTGTGGTGATAATAGGTTTGATATATATTCTGGCAAAAAATTATATCACATTAATGAGGTGGCTTAAAGGGCTCATGCATTTTGTAGGAGGCATTTCAATGTATTAGTATAATTAGCAGTGATGAGAAAACTGTTTGGAACTGAATTACCTCTCACGAGTTCATTTGAGCTATATGAAATTACACCATGCAAGAAGGAAAATTATGGAGCCATCCAGAGAGAGTTCATGCCTGATTTGATCATAGTCACTAATTGGATGATCATTTTCGTAAAGCTTTTCAAATGGTTGACAGTTTCTGCCTCTCATTTTTTTTAATGGACTTGCTCTTTATTTCTTGCACTAAGCAACCAAACATACATTTGTTCAAGATTTTGGTGTTTCTACAGGGACCTACAGGTGTAATTGTCACAATCTGAGCAACCTTTGTCCCCTAATTAACTGCTTTTTGGGAACCCCTGATGAGAGTTGCTGTTCTTGTTAACAATCTTAGAGAATACCTGATGAGTAAGACTCTCCAAAGTCTGATACATGTCAGCAGACACCATATGACAGCAATTTAATGAAGTTAAAAACTGACTTGATTCTGATGGCTGGAATAGCATCTGTGTTGTACAGCTTTTGATTTCTGTTGGTCTATTTTTTTTTATTTTTTTTTTTTTTACATGAATTGGGTGTTCTGGGGAAGGGTAACAGAAAGGTGAAGGATGCAGGAAGGAAAGCTTATTTATGGAAAGACTTTATGAGCCCTTTTTCTGTCCTTCCTAATATCCAGCAGCACTGAGTAAATTGAAACAGTGCTAACCTTCTTCATATATTTTAAATTAGATGCCTAATACATAAAATACTTGATTTGAGAGTTATTAAGCTTTTAACTCAGATCTGGTTTGCCAGTTTTTACTAACAGTCTTAGTGGTTTTGCTGTATTTTTGTTTTGTATGGAAGGGTGGGCTTTTTATTTGTTTTAATTATCCTTTCCTTTATTTAGTGCAAACATTTTTCAGTAAAATTTAGACATAGTGTCACCACAAGTGTAAAATATTACTTAAAAAAAATAATACATCTGGGTTGAAAAGTCAGGAAGGAAAAAAGAAGTAGAAGGGCTTTACAGTATCTTAAAAGAAAAAAATTGAATGATAAGTTTAAGAATACTTTAAGAATGCGTTACCTCATTTACAAGGTATAATTCAGTGTTGATAACCCTTCTGAAGTAGCCAAGCTCCTATATAGTATTTGCGTGGACTGTTCTTGGAAATGTTTTTACAGCCTCTTGTAAAGAATGGAGGATCTTTCTGACTTTCTCTATTTGCTAAAAATTTTCACAAGCTTTCTAGCAATCACAGAGAACAGTATCACTTATTTAGGTGCTATTTATAGATAAACATGAATCCAAGCAAAAATGTTATCATTACATACAGTATTCTATGTTCATATAGCTGTCATATTCCAGCAGATTTTACAGAAACATCTATAAAATATTATTTAGTACTTTTGAACTTCATTCCATTCACTGAATCTTCTCCAGTGACTTTTTTCCTACGTTGTCTTTCCAAAATATCTGAAGTCCCGAAGAAATCCCTAGAAAAACAGTGTTTGATAAGTGTCTCTTAACTGAGTCACAGTTTGAAACACATCATTTACAAGAATTTTTAGTAAGAGTCTGGCTAGCAGGTTATGGATGGTAATCATGCAGTGGCCTAGAAGAAATGTACCGCTGGTTCAATACAGGAAGAACATACATGTTCAGAAGTATGTTTGAAGAACGTATACACTGTTGTCACAGTAAACAGAACACCAGCTTGCAGTACAAATTCCTCATTTGATGCTCTTCCTCCCTCTAGTCCACCAAAAAGTTGTTCTGGTAACGCACACCATAGTCCTTTGACCACTTTCATGTTTAATGTCACATGGAAGACAAATGCTGCACACCTTTTTACATCGCATAAAAATTAATACAGGGAATTCACTGAAGTTAGAAATACAGAAAAGTACTATTAAAGTACTACACTAAAGTACTACACTAAAGTACTACATTGAGGTCAAATACAGTGTAGGGCTCCCATTTCCAAATCAGGGAAGCACACATGTCAGTGGTAATAATAAGAATGGTCATTTAAGTAACTTTCTAGAGCATGTTATCAATATAAAGTCTTTTTTTTTTTTTTTTTTTTACTGCAACCTCCTAGTAGGGCTGGCAAGTTTTATTCATTATGCAGCAATTATTCAACCAATATTAATATAATGGATTTTATAGAAACTTGGTAATATGATACAATTGCTCCAAAATGTCACTTAGAGACTGTTTCCACTTCACAGGCCACTCCCAATAGACAGTCATACGGCCACTTCACTGCAATTATGTTGCATTAATTTTTCACATGCAACAGTCGTGTCTTTTTGCACAGGAAACTGATTGTTTTAGCTGAGGAAACTTTCGCCTACCTGAGGGTATGGAACAGTGTTGGTTTGCAGATACTCTGCATGAAAAAAAATCATCTGAATCAAACAGAATACTAAACCTTGAAGTTAAGGTTTTCCTAATGGGAGAGGTTTATATGTTAAGCAAAGCAAATGAAAGCTCTATGACAGATATTTATTTCATTAAGACATTAAAGCTGGCAGGTCTTCAGTTTGATCATAGCTCTATTGCTGTTAACTCAGTTTCTGGAAGTTTTATTACTTCAGCTTTTATGGTTGTAATATGAGGACTCTGAAAAGATACTTTTGTTTATCAGTTTTGTTCTTAATATATGAAATCCTGTGTACACATAAGCAGACTTTATATTTGTAATGCTGGCTGTTTATTTATATAGAAAAAACATTACATTCCATAATAATTATGAAGATAATAATTGGAATAACAATGAGACAGAGTGAGGATTACAAAAGCAGCAGGCTCAGAAACTGAAACCTCAAAACCTTGTTATTAGCCTGCTTTCTAAGAAGGGACTTGATATATCTAAGTGTGAAATGCACACAGAAATCAAAGTTAGGGAAGGTTTTTTGTTACTTGAGAACAGTTTAAATTCTTCCCAACATTCGTACTGTGAAGATGGTGTCATTTTATCAGGAATGGGCTTAAAGCAACCTTTAAAGTCTTTTGAGGGGATAAAATGAAATTGGTAGGCAGAAGTGGGGCACAGGACTCAGACGTAAATGATACAATTATGCTTCTAAAACATGGATTCAAAGGTGGTAGAAACATGGCCATGAAAGGGGCACATAGTTTGGAAGATTTAGCATATTACTTATTTGAAGTAGAAATTGTCCATGCCATTTTCAACAATAAGAATGAAGGTACTATATTTCCCTTTAAAGGTTAAAAATCAACACGTTGACTTGTTGGAAGATACATCAACAAATCAGACACTGGCGACACAGTCTCTGCAATCTATTAATACAACGCATTGAAGCACTTAAATTTGCACAAAACAGTAGAAGTCCCCAAGGACAACAGTATAGCCACTGCAAATGTATAAAGTACATCATCCTTTGTCCAGGATTTGTCCTTTGTGGGCCTTCTGACTAGCATTAATATCTGCACAGTAATAGTTGGGTAAAATTTTTTTATGTATTGCTCAAAGTTTGTAATTGTAATATTAAGAATACAAATTTTGATATTTAACTTTTAGCATTATTTATTCTTCATATTCTTCAGGATAACAAGCTTTTCTGACTCACTATTTTCACCAGAAATGCTACTTGTATCACTGTTGTCACAACTGTAAGGAATATAGAAATTAATAGGAATGACATGGTAAATGGCCCTCAGAACCAATCCGTCAGACTTCACATAATTTTATTTATGGGAGATCTTTAAAGAAACCAGAGAAAATAGTATTTTACTCCCTGGGAATATCTTTCTTTTACTGAGAAAATTATCTCTTGTTTTTTTGTTTTTGTTTTTTTTTAAATCATTTCATTTAATAAGGGTTGGAGGGTAGAAACAGAATACTTGAAGTCAGCAGTAACTCAAAGAAATATTCCTGAGAAACATTTCAAGCAATTCCCTAAGCAGACTGACCCAGGATATTAGCCCTGAAGGCTTTTGCACAGTCACCAGTATCACCACTAGGGGATACAGCTACACATCCAGATGTTGATGTTGAAAAAAAATCTGTTCCCAGACTCAGCATCTGCTTCCTGAAATGAGCTAAGTCTTCTGTGAATTGATAGAATATTCAGCAAAAGAAAGCAAAGATGAATATTACTTTTTATAGAGTAAACCCCACAACACTGTGTTTATACAGCTTCCTTGCAATGATAACATTCAATTCAGTAAAAGAAATGCAAAAGACCTCTCAAATTTGGGAAAAATGTCAGCTTACAGGTATTAAAACATGGTTATATGAATTAGGTCTAGAAAATATCAAATATATAGTTTTATACTCTTCAGGTGCTTTTTATGACTTAAAAAGCTGCATTTGAAAACTCTGAATTACTGAATATATGAGGTATTTTGCTGTAAGAATACATTTTCCCTTTTTGATATTAGGTATCTTAAAAACTCACTGCAGTGAAAAGATGGGCAAAATGTGCATGTTCATTTTCTAGTGAGAAAATGTTTTGGATAGATAGTACATGTTCCCAGCCACTGGTCAATTTTATAAACCAAGTAATTGACTGTTTTTCTAAATAATCAGCAATTGTATTCATTTTGCCCAATATTAAATATATAAAATGTGGCCTATTACTACTTTTTCTGAAGATTCTGCTATTGAAAACATTATATTATAAAGTCTAATATCTTCCTCACTGAAAGGTGGACTACATTTAGCATACTAATCAGAAGGGGGAAAAATTGTGCATTGCAATATTTTTAGCCTAGCCAGTGAAATCTCAAAAATTTGAGAAATATAATTCTTACAGCATACAAAGTCAGAAGTGATAAAAGGCAACATTCATCCCCATTAATAGCTCTGGTGACTTCAATGGAATTACAGCAAGAAAGAATTTGGCCCAGTCTCCTCAGCACGACAGGCTGTTCACATGTGCTGCAGAACTCCTTCTGGGTCTGTGCCACAGCTATTTTCTCTCTCCCTCTTTTTTTTTTTTTTTTTAATGTAGACAGAAACTTAAAAGCTTAAAATGAGAAAATAAGGAGGGAAGGCTCCACTTATATGATAAGGTGTTTTTTTAACAATTAATTAGAATTTTCTTCTGGGACAACAGAAGCAAAAGGTGACTTTGTTTAAGTGCTTACAAGATACCACATTCTAGCAGTTTAAGTGTTAGAATTCACAGCATCTATGAACACATTTGCAAAAGATTAATCCACAGAAAGAAACAACAACTGTGGTCTTCTTAATACCAATGTTATATTATGCTGCTTAGAATATTCCAGAACCACTTCTTAAAAAAAACCTCAAAAATCATTCTATAAAATAGGAAACAAGAGGATTTTTGCCTTTTCACCTCACACAGGTTGTTTGTCTCCCATATGAAGCTGTTTCTCAGAGTCACATTAGATATTCTATAACTGTTATTGATCTGTAGGTTAACTTTCTTTATATATCCCACCTCAATACTTCTGTGCTAACAAAAGAGCCAAACTGTTGATCAATGACAGTAAAAAATTGAACATAATTCCAAGTAACTGGCTTTTCAAACCTTTGTTAGGTCTAAGTGTTGACCTAATAATGAGGAATACCTGGTTGCAGTTAAGAGGGGAAAAAAAAGAAGTTGCATACTTCTAAACCTGCACTATACTTTCTTTAGACATTATTATCTCATTATAGAGTAGCAACCATTCTTGAATAAGTCCAGATTCAGATTACTGAAATAAATTGTATTTCTTTTGATTTTTATGAGTTTTAGAAAAAGCCCTTACTATGTTTTTTAGTAGAAGTCAGTTTCATATGCTAATGGCTAAAATGTTTATTCAAGCAAAAAGAGAGTCCTTTTGCAAACATGTATTAGCTGTAGTCAAGAATCAACTTTTCCCTACTCCAACTACATATTAAAACCTTACTCAATTTAAAGCCACAGGGAAAGTGATTAACTCTAACCCACATTGCAGCTTCTCTATGAAGATACAAACCATGCTCTGTGAATTGGTATCATTGCAGACACGTAATGCAACTGTGCATCACTTGATACTTAAATTGATGTTTACATCTGTTTTTCACTTTTTTCCATTTCTCATCATGCATAACCACTTCTGCATTGTGGGATGTTTGTTTTAAGATGTGAATACATGGTGGAATACTGTAGAGTCCCTATTTTAAGTAAATTGATTTATTACCTTGAACATATTAATTGAATAGTGATATATTACAATATTTTAATGTTCTCGGCTCCTGGCTAATAAAATGTATTTTCAAAGTATTTCCTGGGGAGATGCACCCCTGAAAGCTCCAACATAAAAAGGTCTGGTGCCAATGACTTAGAAAATAACGGCATTCTAATGCCAAGCTTGTTTTAGATCTCTTCTTCGTTTTGATAGAACATTTTTGGGCACAATCTCAACAAAATGATCTGATTGTGCATGAAAATCAGATTGCATTTAATCTTTAGACAATTTTGCACTCATTGCTCTGTCAATTCAAAGGCTCATCATGGTATCAAAGAAGAAAATATGTAGTGGCATTTCCATTGCGACTGCGGATGCTGGGTCTGACAACTCATTGTTACATGCAGTTTGTGATATAGTTGCCCTGTTTATCGGCAACCCTCTCTGTGCTTCTCTGCTTTAGCAATGTAGGGTGGCAATATTTTTGCTATCTTCTGTTAAAAAGTATTTTGCAATGTCTGTGTTCCTTTAAAAAATTATTAAAAATTATTAAAACAATTCTGGGAATTATTTAAAGAATTTTAAGGTTTTGGGGGATAAAGTGCATTCAATTTGTGCTTTCATTAAAGTGATATGATCACACAAAACTTCTGACATTGGAGTAGATGAAGGAGCTTCTTGTTTTCCTTCCCAGATTCATCTCATCACAGGCAATGGACATTTCCAAGCCTGGACGCAGCATCTCCTTCAGACATTTGACCCACCAGCACCTTCTATCAGAGAAACTTCCACTCAGGACTGCTTCCATAATATGATAAAAATATTTACAAAACTAAGCATTTTCACCATTTTAGTGATACAGGCAAATATGTGCCTTCTTAATTGCACTTCATTTTTCTCTACAAGTATATGTGTGAGTGACATTTGGTTCTTGACTGATATGCTGCATACCTGTTTCACTTGATTTGTTCCATGAGATATTTTTTCGTACCTCTGCAAATTTTGGCCAGGAACTAAACCAAACTTTCAATATTTGCACTGAAAAACAGGAACTACCTGAAAAACAGGAACTCCTCCAACATAAGCAGCCCTGTTTTAGCTTTCCCCTGATTCATTACCAAGGCCACTTCTGTCTCCTTTCACTCTAAAAGAAAGCAGAATATCATCTTCATGTTCTAGTAATACATCCTGAGGAAACTATTTCTTCAGAAGCCCATTTGCAAACTCATCTTCTGCCCTTTTCTTCTGCTGTCTTCTCTGTGTGGTTTCTCTCAAAATATGCACTTCAGAGTGCATAAACTATCTTTTAAGCTGAAGGATTTTTCATTCATTCTCTAACCAGATTCCTAGAAATTACTTCCATGAAATAACCTTACACATGCATATGTACATACAGAACCCCAAATCTATATCTTTAAAGACTACTATTTTATTTACTAATGTTATTCTATATTTTCTACTCTTTCAGGATATTTAATCAAACAAAAAAATGTGCTTATGAATAAAGTTTCAGTGTCATGGCAAAGACTTAGCTTTTTCTTTTCCACAGCAATAGTAGCAGGACTTTTTTTCAGTTTCTTCACTTGGAAAAGACACCATTACCTAATGAGAGGGCACCAACAAGAATTCCACATTCCTACTGCTAACTGAAATCTGCCAAGACTGGCTTGATTCTTCGCTATGTTTTCTCTGCCAGAATTTTCCTGATTCTTTTTCCAATTCTTCATGAATCCATGGTGAGAACAAATGCAGAAAAAGCAGCATAAGGAAGACACTTCAGCCTTGCTAAAATTTGGCTTAATTATTATGATTTTTCCTTTTTTTTTTTTTTATTCACCCTCCTGCTCCTTCTCCCCAAAAGTGCAAGTTTTGAGTTTTGAATATCTCTCCATCTTTGAAAATATTTCAGATCAGTTTCAAACTCTTAACAGTTATAAAAATTAGATACTTTCTTTTTGTATCATGAACTGAAAATTATTTTTCTTCAAGCCACCCTTCAAAATTAAATGCTCTCCCCACTGGAGCTCAGTTGAAGTAATTGGAGAGACTATAGTTTTAACAGAACTTTCATATTTTACCATGCAAATATTTAACATCTGCCTAATAGCAGTGCTGAAAATACAGGGCCTACCTTTAGATTGGAACCCAGTGAAGTGTTGCTGTGAAAGACACGCCACATTTTTAGACTCAGACAGATTCGTGTAAGTCTAACCCTCTGTAATTCTACCTACATAGAAAGGTACAATAACAAAATAAGACACAGCCACTTTTAAAAAGATAATATGTTCCAAATATTCAAGGTCTGTTAATTTTTCATTTCAGAAAAAGTATTTTAAATCATTAGAAATACAAGCAAAAGCCATGGGAGTAGAACAGAAGCAGAGTCCCCAGAGACATCTAAAAGACAGGGAGATAAAGTATTACTTGTACTGAATATTCTCAGTTCCCTTGAAAGACAAAGGCCACATACTCAAACTATGCAAATAAGCATGGTTCAAATTAAGTCAATGGTGCTACCATCATTTACACTAGCTTCAGCTGTAGCTCAACATACATTCCCTGATTGTTTATCATACACGGATAAAACCTCCTAATGTGTATTTGGAACAGGAAGTAAAAATCAATAGACACTGACACTAACTACACACACAAACAGTGATAATGCAATACATTTATTTTTTTCTGGCTGGAAGCACTTAAGAGAAAAAGGCAAGCACTTAAGAATATTAATCATTTGTGGACCATTTTATTAGACTGCAAGTGTTACAGTGAAGTGACGTGTGAGTAGCTTGAAACTATTGCGTATTATACAATGATTTACACTAACTATGTTCCTATTCTATTTCATTACTCTCTGCTTTCATAAGCATACATTTTTAAAAGATTTACAATGTTTGATTTGTATTTAAAAGAAAAATCAAAACAAAGCATGTGTCTCATTGTATTTGCATGTCAACAGCATTACCAGAGCAGAAAGATTTGTGCCCAGTATTTACTGGATGGTGTCACATGCTACTTTAACTCATGACATCATGTGTCAGTCCTTTTTACCTACGTGCCATTGCCACAGAAGTATAACTGCAGGAGCTTCAGCTGTTTCTTAGATTTACACAGTTAAATAGACAGCAGTACTTCAGTACCATGGGTAACATTCTAATTTGAAATTTAGGCTGCATCTTCTTAAGAAATATTTAGTGTCATTGATATTCTGGTTTTAATTATACTATTGATAGCAGTGGGGAGAAAATCCAATCCTTCAAATACAGAACCACATTTCAAGCACAGTTATTACTAGTAAGGCTCATTTTTATTCCACAAGAGGCAAAGCAGAAATCTAGGCATGCACATCAAGCAATGTTTGTGTAAAGTACCTGATACTTTCGTGAGTACCTTTATACTTGCTCTGTGTGTGGCTTGTTACTTGTTTGTCCAGTCCAAGTAGTTTGGTCAGAATCACTTCTTTATCTTCACTGCTGGGCCTCAGCAAATCCGACACAAATTACACTTAGAGAAGATTTCTAATTGGGCTAAGAAAGGTAAAATTGTAAGATTTGCAATTGAAGTAATATGTTAGCCTGGGCTTGCCATACTAGGCAATAAAGACAATAATATTTTCCCTACAGAAAAGGCTATCTTAACAGAATGTTTACTCATGCACATTTTTACATTTCTATAAATCCAGTTCATCAGGTATCTTTATCTTTTGACTGCTTTCCAACTTAATCCCACTGAATACCAGTTCTGTGTCAACACGATTGAACAGGCATGTGTTGTTGACAAAATGACTCCACATACTGCCCAGTATATAAGAGACATTTGGAAATATTTCCTCTTTTACCCCTGTGATTCTGGATTTCAGTCCAATAATTAAGCAAAAGTAGTTAGGAAGAAGTATAGGAGTAGCCCTTTCAAAGGTTTTAACAGGTTGCACACATTAATTCGATGTCATTACTGAATATCCCTGTTTGGTCTTTTGCACATTTGGAGTCAGTATAAATAGAGCTGCATCACCTGCTGGTTCAAACCCAGCTCGATGTGTCAGGCATGATATCAAATGCAAGAAGGAAGTACTGGTTGGGGGGTTTTGTTTGTTTTCTTTTTTAAGAGTCATGTTGAAAAGAATACTGTGCTTATAAGAAAGTGAGAGTACTGTGGCTGAGAAATAACATACCCAAGAGAGCTGGGCAAGAAGAAAAGCAATGCTGCAGCACTATGATAAAGAAGTGGGAAGTGGTGATTAGTGTTCTTTCTTTTGTTTGTTCCTTCAGTTTTGCACCTGGAAATCTTTAAAGGCGATTGATGAAGCACTGCTACTGAGATTTGGGTATCAAAGCTGAGTGAAAAAGTAGGGTTTCTGAATTGCTTCCCCACCTAAGCTGATAGTTAGAAGGTAGCTGATTTGGAATAGAGTGGTTGTATTTATTTTTTAAGAACTCAAGCCTCTTATTCTGTTTCACTTTTGATGCTTAAAATAAGCATGCTTCATCTATGTGTGGCATTCCACCACTGCTACTAACAGAGGGATAAAAATCAGTAGCAGAAAGGTAATGGCCTGAAATTAAAAAGTCTACTGTAGAAAGAGTAGGATTTTGCACAATGTCATATATTTAAATATAAAATAATTGGCATCTCAGTTCAATTACACAGCTTTTCAGACTAAGAGAGCAACATCCACAGGAACCAAGCAAAACACTTATTTTCTCCATCTGAAGGTCAAGTGAAAAACTCTGACTGCCATTATTTTGATTTTAAACACCTCCTTGCCCCCAAAAAATCTCTCAAGCAAACAATTATTGTACATTTGTGAAGTCTTTATTGCTCAGAACCTTATTTGCATTTCATTGTGGTGAACATGAGCAATACCTTGAATGAGTGCTCTCCGAGATTGCATTAGACTGTAATTCACTTCATAGATATTTTTAAAACAGTAGTGAGATAGTTTCAGCATCTGTTATTTTGCCCAATCCATTGAAGACTCTGCTGAATGAATGGGGTGCATGACAACAGAAAGCCAAGGTGACAGGCTTAGATTAAACTAATACACCAACAATAGTATCATTAGTCAAGTACTAACAGCAAATCACACTTGTATTGAAATCTAGAAATAGCTGAAAGTAAAAGGAAATCCTGTAACAAAGCATTGGTTTGATAATAGAAGAGAATGATTTAATGAAAGAATAAACATTCAACATGCATTCACATTTCATGTGAAGTGCTCTTGGCTGTTAAGAGTCAAGAGCTCTTCACGTGTAAGTAACATGTTTCCAACTCTTTCAGAGATGATCAACTGAAGGAGCCTTATTAATAGCTATACAGGGTTGTTTCATTGTCCTTCTGAGTCATCTATCCTCTTGAATTATTCTCAATTGACATATAAGTCTGCATTTCCCTGCTGCTGCATTAACCACCCTGAACACAATAGGTCAGATGCTCAGCTGGTAAGAAGCAGAAGCCAGTTTACACCAGCTGAAAAACTAGCCCTTAACATTTAAGTGCTTTATTAGTTAACTATAAGTATAGCACTATTTAAATACAATTCAGTCTTCTGGTATAAATTTAAATGTTATGTACTGTGTCCTCTCAATGTTGAGAACACTTTCACATGAGCGCAGAAAAAATGCCACAGAAGAACTGCATGAAGTAATAAACATGATACATTTTACCTGCAACAGAAGGTGCCCATCGAGAATTTTTGTGCAGAACAGAAATACGTCAACAGCGATGAGAAGAAACAGCTTTCTAGAAACTGAGCATAAAAGGGGCAACCAGTTAGCAGTCCTTTGTAACCCTCCACTGTTTATATTGCCCAAGACAACTTCTCACAACTTAGTGTGCCATCCTCACAGAACAGCAGAAGCTTGGAGCCACTGTATTATGTAAAAAATGACAGTTAGGTATGTTCATGTCAATTACTTCTGATTTTGGTGCTTTCTTATCATGACTGGTTTTCAATTCTTTTTTCTCTTGTGGTTAGTTTTAAGTTTGTGCGTAAAGGGTGAGATTTTCATTTAGTATAATTCAGCTTGTAAGACTAACTTCAACCAAGCAACACCAGATTACATTCCTCATAAAGAAGAGGTACCAGACATGTAGAATATGTGAATCTTATAAATTATCCAGATATGAAGTGGTTATCACTTTCAGTTGCAAAAAACTTTTTTGCCACTGGCTTATGATATTTGGTGGGGAGAAACTCCTCAGGCTGTAGAAATGCCACCCCATGTTCTGCTTAATTTCCTTCAGTTTGATTTGTCATATTAAGTGGTTAAAAATGTGGAGAGGGAGGGTAAGGGAGGGGGGAGAGAATCACAATTTTCTTTTTCTTATTCACATTAAAAAGTTCCCCCAGGCAGCAGGAGGGCATTGAGGATTCCTAGTAGGCATTGCTGGGGATTTCTAAGAGCAGGTAGAAAAAGTGAACATGAGGTAAAAGGAAGGTCTTCTGGTAATATTTGCCCATCTAGCACCTGGCTTCAGCACCCTAAGCCAAAACGTAATATGAAGGGCACAAGCATCCACAACTCTTGTGTACAAGGGGCCACATGGCAGTTGTAAACTCCAGGAGCAATAGTTGTCTAGGTCTTCATTTCTCATCTGAAATTTTTCTAAAGGGTTTGAGCTTTCATTAAAAAAACCAAACTAATACAGATTCTGAGACAAAATTTTGTTTACAGGTTTCTGCTTTTCATTTGCTGGACATTATTGTGTTTGTGTTTTAAGAGGAAATCAGATATATTTAGGACAAATAGACAAAAATTCATACAGTTAGCAGAACACTTGAACAGCACTAATTACCATGGTTAAAAATCCAATCACATATTGCTTTTTCTACTAGATCCTTGCCTTACTTGTGTCACAAAAGGGCTAAATCAGTAAATCTATGATTTCTTTACAATTAAACACATGATTGTCTTACCTAAATAATATTCCCTCTGTGTGTAATACTCAAATGAGATTCACTCTCTTGAACGTCAACAAATACTGATGGCTAAAACACGTTCCTTTCCATTTTTTTCCCAAGGTTCTGTGGGTCCTGTGTACACCACACATATACAGGAATACTTTTCCATCACTGCAAAGAATGCTTTAATGTTATTAATTGCATTTCTACCATAGCTTACTTTAACAATGGTATAGCTCAGAGAAAGGTTGCCATTAACAGTGAAATACTGGATCTGTTACTGCAGTAGTGGTTTTACTCTTCTGCTGCTGGTGGAACAGTGGTGAGACTGCTTTTGAGAGAAAGCTGTAACTGTCATACACCTAACAAGATGCCTTTATCAGGTTTTAGCCCTTGCTGTGTGGCAGTCGCTTCTAAAACAAAGCTATCCATGGGAACCTTCAGGTATTTTCTAGAAATATCAAGTGTCCAGACCAGGTTTAGTCTATTGTTCTCGTTCTGACCATGAAGACTTCCAAGTGCTTCAAGGGAGGCATAAGAAACCTTGTATTTTCTTACATGATAAAATAATTTGCCATCATGGAAAATTCTCACTAGTTTCATCCAGAGTGGCATATGCCCTGAGATATGTGGATCAAGTTGTCTCTCCAAGATTTTTCAATTCTCTTTTCTCATCTAAACTCTTTTTCAATAATTTCAAACTGCAACATTTCGAGAATTATTTCTTGATAGTAAATTAATCTAAATACAATTTTAACCAGTATCAATATCTTACATTTTGGAAATAACCAATTCTTTTACCACAACATTGCATTTTTGGAAGAAGAGCAAAGAAGACATTCCATTCTTTCCAATTTATAGATACATGTTATTATATTTTTAGTGTTTATATTTAAATTTTGTTATATTTAAATGTTGCTATTTTTTAAGTCCACAAACATATTCAGGTATTGACTAAAAAAATCTACAAGAAGAGAAGGACTGAATATCCCAACAATTCCAGTAGCAAGCACAAAGCAATAATCAACAATCACAGAGAGGAAACAAAATGAAACAAACACAAGATAAGCTATAGAAGTTATTTTGCAAAGATTGTGGCAGTTTTACCTTAAAATGAGAAAAGCTATTTTGCTGTATTTTTCTGGTTGTAACTGAGAGGTATATATTTTGTAGGTTTACTTTACTTTCAGGATGAAATTGCTTTTACAATTGCAGGTACATGAAGATGAAAATATGGCCCAAATCACATGTGAATTCTTGGTATTGGCACATCGTTTCATGGACAGTTGAACTTGTCTTTAATATATATGCATGTTTTATACAAAAGACCCAGAGAACCTCCATGTTATATTCTAACTATTCAAAGAGTACAGATAGTGATCTTTCCATCTTCTATTAAAAACAGTCACAGAATCACAGAGCTGAAAGTGTAACATGGGTCTGAGCTTTCAGTACTGATTTCTGTCAGAAGTTCTTGGTGTCAGACACTGCAGTATCACACTTGCTTTCATAGAAATAGTTTTCCATATGAGGAAGTGTATGTCCCATGCAAACACTTCCTGGGAATTTTCTTATTTCGCAGACAAGAATTAGGTTCCATACTCCTATTTATTTAATTCATTTTCATTCCTTTAAAAAAAAAAAAATAGATGAATCTTAGAGAAAAATCTTCACACCCTAATCTGATAATCTGTTGTTGCGCATGATTGAATTGAGTAGTACGAGGTAAAGAAAGGTACTCTTTTACCTAGCCTTAATAAACACATCAAAATGCTGTTGAAAAGAAAATAGTCTGCAGTTTTTGCATGTTTCTACTAGTCCCAGAAAAGACTCATCTATATCAGTAGATTTATGTTAGGATAACAACAGGAGGTGGGAAATATTGTGGGGTTTCATTGCTTAGAATAAAAGGACAGATTTGTTTCTCTTAAATATACATTTCACTGTGCACGAGCTAGAGGACCAGTTTTGAAGGCTGTGGAAAAGAGATGCAGAACATCTGCACTGGAACCTGCTCTCCCTCTCTCTCTCTCTTTTTTTTTTTTTTTTTTTATTATTATTATTTTTATTATTTTTTTTTTCTTTTTCCTTAATTTGCATTGTGAGCAGTGAAATTACGGTATGGTGGAGGGCTTCCTTCTGGGAAAATGAGTGAGAGTCTGGAAGTTTGTATATCTAAAGGCTGTTTTAAGAAGGCTTTAGTGAATGGGTGCATTCTGAAACCATCTGAGAATAACCCCAACATGAATTAAACATGAGGAGTAGTTGTTTTAAGTTTTGCTAGTATTGCAACAGAATGTGAATGATTGCTGAGTAAAGTATAAAGGGACAGCAGATTATTAAACACAAATGGGCTGGCTAGACCCCAGAAAAAAATACTAACCCTTATGAACAACAATACAGGCAGATGGTAGTGGCTGCAAAGCACTTTCTAATCAGCGATACAACTTTTATAATACTGCTATGTACATTTAACACAGCTCAGAATTTATCATTTTTTGTCTGTCATGTTTCTCTCTCTATCATTTGACCCCCTTTCTTTTATAATACTCCACTTTCTTTTATAAGTAGCTGTTCATAATTTTTCCTGTCTTTAATAGAAAAACAAAGACTAGATTTAAAACAAGAGCACAAGTTACATTAGAAACCAAATTATGTCTCAAGTCTTGAAAGAAGAAAAATTGGTTATACAGGTAAGAGTATGACTATCACACTATTTCAAAATGATCTTGCATTTCTCTGCAGTTAGATCTTTCAAAATATTAAGAAACTCACTGTCCATTTTTGCTACATCTAAAAAAACAGGGAGACATCAGAGATGGAGGTACTCTTATGCATGCTTGAATAGACTTCAGTGATATGAGGAGTTGTAACAACTCACTACAAAAAACCAATGGGAAATACAATGAAGAAAAACGTTTGGATCAGGTGCTATTCAAAGAAAATAAGTTTAGATGTATTAAAGAAAGGTGGAAGTTGAAAAATGTTTGTATGCTAATTCCACACCTAGAAAAACAAGTTGTTATACTTGTTCTATCTTTCTCAACTCTTATAAATATCGTTAATACCAAACTACACTCTAACCAGTGTATTATTTGTTCCTAATTTCTTGAGGCACCTAGAGAGAACTTATTGTAATTTTTTTAAAGAATTGTAACATTAAAATTTATAAATGTAAATTCTCCCCCAAAGAAGGTCAAAATGTATTGACTCCTAGAGGTCTTCTGCATCATAAGAAAATCATGGCATCCTGCCTTTTTCCATACCCAAAGTATGGAGCCTGAATAGGGCAAGAAACAAGGGTATAACGGGGAGTTATGTAGAGACTTGGTTCTGGTCACTTCCCCATGCTGTGGTGTAATAGGAGAGTGGGTACTAGACAGAATATGTGATACAAAAAGCAGTAAGGAGGACAAGGTCCCTTGAATTCATTCACATTAATGTGGATTTTTGTCAAGTTGCAGATGGACAGGTAAGCAGAGAGCAAGCTCAAAGGAAACTGGTAAAAAGCAGCATGAAATACTCAGGGGGAAAAAAAAAATCAGGAAATCATTTTCCCCTCCCTACCATTCCAGTCGTTTTGAATTTTTATGCCTAGTCTCTGTTCTTCTGTAATGATTTTTTCCAAGCCAGCAAAACTATTTGTCTTGCTATAACTTCGCAGTAAACCTGAACTGAATAAAGTTAACTGTTACTGCCATTTGCCATGTCAGAATAGTGATAGCATTGAGTTTATAATTCATTCTTATAGAGCATCTGATATTTGTAAGTAAGGCCTACATAAATTCAAATTCTCTATATTTAACAATCAAAAAGACTTCGTTATGTGTAATGTGCCATATAGTATGAATCACAGATTAAATTACAGATGCACATGGCATACAGTTTAGACTAGTCACCACAACAATAAGTCTATGCTCACTTTTTATGATCAATCAAAATGAATCACCAAGCCACTAAATTTCAACTTCTACCATATAGTAAGATGGTAATTAGACTAAACTAATTACATTTTTATCCTCATAGTCACAATGGATTTAGTCTGTTTATGTGAGGTTAAAGCCTGAGATTAGCCTGTCTGGTTAGAGGATGGTGCTAATAACAAAGAGGTCCTGGGTTTGATCCCTGTACAGGCCGTTCACTTAAGAGTGGGACTCAGTGATCTTTGTGGGTCCTTTCCAACTCAGAATTTTCTGTGACTGAATATATCTTCCATAGAACACTTGCAGGACTTCTTCTAAAATTCCATTTTTGTTTAAGAATGTTTTCAGTAATAAATATAAAAATGCTTTGTAAGGCAATATTTACTACTCAGAGAAAAAAATCCTTTGAGGAACAAAGGAAAATTTTACTCTCATGTAACTCTAGCCTTCTGTCCAAGACTGATAATTGTTTGCAAACCCTATATTTGATATCTAAATCATGTTCAATGGCTTTCATTCGTGATTGTAGATTGATACAGTCCTCTCTGAAAAATATATTTATCTTTTGCAACACTCATCAAACACTAAATACCTAACTAGGTTGCCAGAAGAATCTTTAATTCCATCATTTTGCTCTGGTAATTGCTTTTGCTTCCTTATGTTTAACTAGAGTAAATGAACTATAATTTTAAATTTCTCTTGACACTTGCTATCTGACATTGTATGAAACACGAACAAGGTTGTGAATGCTGAAAAAGGTAACTGTCACAAGAACAGATTAAACTACAAGAGTGTATTTTAAACAGCTGATGCAAATTCAGAAAACAGTTGGAATTTTACAGTTTCCCAATACTGAGATGCCATATATTGTAGCTACCTATTGCAGTAATAACAAAAATATTTTCAAATAAAGTGAAAACTTTAACATGGCTAGAAAAAAATGTGTTTCTTCCATCTCTTGCTGTTAGCAGAGTCCCACACCAGGAAAAAGCAAAAATTCATCTTCTAAACAGGCACAAGTGACTCCTATTTCTGTAGGAGACTGTTCTTTTTCAAAATGGCCATTATTGATGTAACGTATATCCTATGAAATTCAGAATTCTCTTCGACTGACTATTTTTAGCCTTTAATTTAACACGATTTACATATGGGCTTCAGAAATGCATGAAGTATTGAGGATCAGAGATGGGGAAAGCCTTTGTTTGCACTCTTAAAAGTACCTGTACACATTTTTTGAACATTATCACCTGCATATACAGTTGCTAGAATTTACACCTGTGAACCTCATTAGGCCAGGTGTTCTCATACACAAAGAGAACATCTGCAAGCATTATTCTAAAATCAAGAAGGTTGAGGTTTACCTGTAAGAGTTATGAATGCTGGCAATAGTCACAACACTGCATTTGGTAGCAAAGAAAAGTCTTCACAGATCTCAACAATAGAAAAAAAAAAATTGTCAATATTACTTTTGTCCTGAGGAACCTATGCTTTTAAACAGCTCTTTTATTTTTCTATTTGCACTTTGGAAAGGAATGAAAGAAAAAATAATTAAAATAAATACTACTACTCTTTTCAACAGCTTCTGTAAACAATCATTTTACAAGTTTAAATATATTCTCTTCCAACTGGGATGAATATTAACTGCTTGGTTTTAAAACACATTGTCTAGGGATTATGCTCTCTTCTAAGATACAAATGCACAGCTCCCACCCTCTAGAGCAAAGCTGACATACAGAGATTGGAATACACACTAGAGAATGGTGAGGATCATTCTCTGTCTTTACTGGAGGCTTTCAACAACGAATAAAATACCTAAAATTAGTCTTAGCTGCATAGGTGAAAAAGATAACATCTGGATATTTACAAATCCACAAAGAAAGTGGCCTAATTTGACCAACAGCAGCATAATTGTGCTCCATACATACTTAGACAAAAGAGCAGGCATTTTCTGAAACTAAGTTATGGACTACTATTACTAATTAATATTGTCCTTTAGGCAATAGATGCCTTACATTTTTATTTTTTTTTCATTTTTAATATTTGGAACAGCTTAGTCCATACTGAAAAGACATTTTTAAAGAAACAAATGGTATCTACATTATCCTTCCCCTGAAACCTTGAAAGTCAATGTTTCTTTTTGAGTTGCGTGCACAGAAAAACTGTGGGGCATGATTTTTATGTGAAAAATGCATGTTATTCATAAACTGAAGTCTTCATATGATAATTAAAGTTCTTTGCATGCTGCACAAGATGAAGAGCAGAATCTTACAAGTGTGAGAAGTGTATGTGTTTATATGAATGAATGAGAGGGGAGATAGATAAAATACTAAGTAATCTGCTGGAAATGTCAAGGAGGCCAAGGGGTTTTTTAAAAAAAAAAAACAAATTAATATTCTCCTTGCAGGCTCAGGATAAATATAAGAAGAAATATGTTTCTGAGAAGGAGACCTAAAGGGATAGAAGTGCTGGTAAACTAAACACTGCAGCATCTATAGATCAGTTCATTGGGTAATTTGAGGACATAGATTAGAACAATTCTTAGTAGAGCAATGGAAAGGCTCACTTAGTCTATCAATGTAAACTAATCTGTGTAAAATGTAGACATTGAACTGCTCAAACCACCTCACAAATGGACTTTCTAGCACCTAGGATGGCACAGAAATCTTGAAGGATTCTTCTTTGGCTTAGGCACCCAAGCACAATTCAAGTTTATCTCTCAAGATCCTCAATTACCGGGCAGATCACCTTCCTTATGAAAAACTCAAACCATTATCTATTGCTTAAGACTTCCTCTTTCTGTGGTACCAAAACTAATGTTCTCAAACCCAGAAAAACATTTGTCTAGATCAAAGCTTCATCCTGTGGTAGCTGCTTGCCAGCTCCCAGTCTTTGAGATATTGTTTACTCTTTTACACATTAGGACATGCAGTAAGCACAGTGCCACTCTTTTCTTCAGGGCACAACCGAGACACTGTACTGGTAATAGCAGAGATCTGTGTTTCACCTTTCCTATTTTACCCTAATTGTCAATGTCTTTTCCCACATCAATCTTACCCCAGCATCCCAGAAGCACGTTCCATGACCTGGAGTGCACCTAACAGACACAAGCAATAGACACAGGCAGATTGTGAAGCAAAGTCCTGTCTCTGCTTCTAGATCTTTTACATCTTCTGGGAACATCATTAGGGATCAGTAAATGACTTCTGTGAATCCTTTGAAGAATCAAAGGATGCCTCCTGATGCCAGGGAAGGGTAGCTTTATTGAGGTGGCCACTTCAAGGAAGGTTTAGCAGCACCTGTCAGCTGCCCTACGGGCACAAGATCATCAATCTCCAAAATGCACTGAGGGAGGGACAGGCAAGAACTGTCCTTATTGGACTGGGAAATGGAGAGTACTGTGATGGCAAACACTGGAGGTTTGTGACTTCTGGTGCCAGGAGAAAGACTCCTGCTCCATCTGCAACTACAGAATAGGTTTCATGTCCAAGTAGTAGACAAGGGACTTCAAGCAATATCCAACGAAGCATATGAGCCTGCAGACCCTGGACCACACGGAAGCACTAATAAAAGTCGCTGAGCAATGAAATCAGAAGAGTGCCTCATGCAGGGAATGAAGGCCATGTTTGTCTATATGGCCTATTGCCTAGGGAGCCTTGCTGCTTGCTAAGGGCTCAGATCTGGGATGCCCCAGAGACTGCTGAAGCTTGTTCAACCCTTGGAATACTATCTCTATTGTTTTTCCTCCTGGGGATCAATGGTATTTTAGGGTGATCCTGAACACATCAAGTGTGATTCCATGGCTCTGTGACCATGTGCCATAATCATTGGAGCCCAGATAATTTGTCTTTGATCCTGCTGGAAGGGTGGAGAGTTTCAGGAGGAGACAGCACACTGTGGGAAATCAAGGTTGTTCAGATGGTGTTGACAGCAAGGATTTGGCATTTATAACTTTCAAGACCCTCTTAGAGGATTGAGAACTGATAGAAAGAGATGGGACCACCTGCACAAGTCGGGGAAATGTATCTTTGTCAACAGACTGGTCAATTGCCAACCAGATATAGGAGGCTTGCATGAACGAACAAGGAACTCCTGAACAAAATGGAATGCAGAAAGATACTATATAAGAGGAGGAACCTCTTAAATGATAGGAGAACAGGAGAAATACATAAACACTGAGAATGCAAGGATAGTGTTGGAAAACTGAAAGCCCATTTGGAGTTGAATCTGGGGGAGCAGATGTGAAGGGCAGCAAGAAAGGGTTTTTTCAGGTTCCACACCAACAAAATTAAGTCTGGGGAAGAATATGGGCTTGCTGTTGAATAGGATATAGCAGAGGTATTTAATGTTTTCTCTGCTCCTCTTCTTAGTGGGAATTCCAGGTCACAAAATTCTGACTAAATGAGGGCTTCTTCTTTGTAAAGGAGAATCAGGTTGAAGAACACTTCAACAAGCTGAATGTACTCAAGTCTGTCGATCCTGATGGGTTGCACCCAAGAGTGCTAAGGGAGCTGACTGATGTAAATGCCATGACACTTTTATTATCTTTGAAAGGCTATGGCAAATTGGTGGACGTTTCTGAAGATGGGAATGGAGAAAATTACATTCCTATCTTCAAGAAAGTTAAGAAGCAGGGTGTGCAGAACTACAGACTCATCAGGCTTTTCTCAGCCCATGAGAAGGTGATGAAGCAAATCACATGAAAGTTGCTGCCAAACCTATTAAGGACAAGGAGATGACTGGGAGTAGTCAGCATGGATTTATGATGGGGGAAGTAATGCTTGACCAGTCTAATAGCCTTATACAATAAGATGGCTTGCTCAATGAATGAGCAGAGCGGTGAATGTTGTTTATCTCGGCTCTAGTGCAGCTTTTGACACTGTTTCCCATAACATCCTCATTGACTGACTGAAGTGGTCAGTGAGGTGGATCAAGCTCTGACTTTATTGCTGGGCTTGAAGGAATGTGATCATCATTCCAAAGGTCAGGAGGAGAACAGTCATTAGAGGCATATCCAAGAGGCAGTACTTGTACCAATAAAGCTTAAAATCTTCACTAATTACCCGGATGATCAGGCAGAGATTCTCAAACCTTGAGCAGGTTTGCAGGTGGGAAGCAGTGTGCTGTTCTTCAGTGGAACAATAAGGGACTAGAGAAATGCTCTGACAGGAATCTTGTGGCATTCAACAGTGAGCAGTGAAAAGTTCTGCTCCTGGGCAAGAATAACCCCATGCTATAAAGCAGCTTTGGAGAAAATGCCCTGGAAGGCCCTAGCGAGCACCAAGCTGACCATGAGCCAGCAGTGAGTTCTTGTGACAAGGAAGGCCACCAGCATGCTGGGCTGCATTAGGAAGAACTTTGTCAGCATATTGATGGAGAGGATCTGTGCCCTTTATTTGGCATTGGTGAAAAATCTGGAGTGTTGTGTCCAGTTGTGAGCTCTCCAGCAGAAGCAAGACATGGACACACTGGCGCAAAATAGTGAGGGGTCCCAAAGACATTTGGGGATAGGAGCACCTATCATACAGCAAGAGAGCTGGAACTGTTCAGCCTGGAGAAGAAAAGCCAGGGCCTGGGGGAACAGGCAGATCTTACCAATGTGTGTAAAAGTTTATTGAGTGAGAATAAAGAAGATTAAGCCATACTCTTTTCAGTGGTATTTAGTGAAAAGACAAGAGGCAACGGACACAAGATAATCTATTTAAACACTTTTACTGTGAAGATGGTCAAACACAGCAGATTGCCTGGAGAACTCATGAGTCTCCATCTTTGAAGACATTCAAGCTCAATTTCACAAGGCCCTGGGCAACCTGCTTTAGTTGACCCCGCTTTCACTAGAGGGTTTGGACTAGATGATTTCCAAACCTCAGCTGTTCTGATATCCTGGTTTGAAGCACTATGAAGTTAGCTGACATCTTTTACAGTGGCAGTTTTTGCTCTGCAGTGGGGTCACAGCTGGAAAGGCCATCATGTCTTTCACAAATCGTTTCCAACTTGCTATTGGTTGGGATCAGTCTTGCATGCTACTGTAGCTTCAGATGGTTATCTGCATCTTACTAACTAAATGAAAGAAATCCTCAGAACCGAAACATCCATCTTAAGATACCTTTTCTGTCCTTGATTTAAATTCTCACAATTTTTAGAAATGGAGGAAATCTACCTTAACATGCTTATGCTTTTTATAAATTTCCAGCAGATGGTGAGAGTGGGTGTGTGTTTGATAAAAAGCACATAATCTATTTGAGAACAGCGCTAAAAGAATAGTGCTGCAAACACCTAAAAAGCCTTAGGTTAAGTAATCTAACTCTTAAAATGATCATATGGGCGTTTTATTGGTTGAGGAATTGAATGTTTAAGCTAGAAAAGTGGCATTATCATCATTAAAACTATTTTAAATTAATGTAACAAGCAGTACCATATTGAATGGGATTTGAATATTCAATGAAGCCTTGTGTTATTGAAACAGGTGTCCTAGTTATCATTTAAACATTAATAATTCGAATAAGATTATCCATTGTCTTATTACCAATACTTTGGGCAAATGGTGTGGCACTAAAGATGCAGCTGTAATATCACCTTAGAGCTGGGAGTGATTTGACCCTTGCTATATTAGTTATGCATCTGTAGTAGAAAATAGATCTATTTACACAAAGGCTAGAAAACATCTTTTTCTTCCTGATGTTACCTTAATTATCAGGTTGGTAAGGAGTTTGACTTCAATTTCCTTTTGATTTTTGTAGACATGAGTATCTTCACTTGCTTCAATTCACCAAGCACCATAAAATTAGTAATGTATATTTGAATTTACCACCCAAAATATTAGAGTTCAGAATTTGAGGCGATTAGTGGTAACTGAAGTCAGCCATATACTGCATGTTGTGTGGTCCATAAAACTGTTTTGTCATCTTTGTATCTGAGCTGAGATTTGCCTCCCATCATGAGCGCATGGAACATATTATTCAAAGGGCCTGCAAAATCTGTCAGTGCTTCTGAGATGCAGAAGTAATATGAATCCTGTACCTCCGTTCACTTCCTTGCATACATATGGCAGCTATCAGGTTGTATGGAAGTGGGTAGAAGTAAATAGAATTGCTGAAGACGTAAGTTGAGCACCAGGTATAAGAGGTGGCAAATATGTGTAGTAATATTTTTTGTAGTGCCTAGCAGAAAAGAGAACATTTTGTTGAGTTATCCAATTTTGCCTCTTACAGTTCTATAAACTCATAATATAAAATTTGCCATTAGGATTTATAGAATATTTCTTTCAACAGGCATTTCTTATGCTTTATAAACAATTCATTCAGAAAAGAACATCAAGGGAGCAAGTTGTACATGATATTTATATATTGCTTACTGGTGGCTTAGAGTTTTGAGCTCCGTGTCTGACAAGGGATGTGATACAAGTACTATTCTCAGTGAATTACTTGAGAGAAAAAACAGAGAACACTGTGGGAGGACATAGGGATAGAGGCTTTTTTTTTTTTTTTTTTTGCTTTAATTGGAGGGATCAGATACTCAGCTAACCCATTAAGTCAAGAAAGCTACTCTTATAAACAGCAGATGAAAATGCTGGCTTTTGCCTTAGTGATGTATCTTCCTATTCTGTAGTGAGACATGTACTAAGAAAAGGCTTGGAAAAGGTTGGCTGAGTGAGTTGACTCAAGAAATTGGAAAGCGACATGGGGAAAAAAATCCTCAAAAATAAGAATAGCAAGCATACTCAGAAGGGCTTACACTGAACAAACTGAGCAGATGATAAGAGATTGAAGAGTAGGCCTTGGCTAGAGACAAGGAAAGACTTAAAGATGATGAACTGAGCTAAGCCCAAAATACAAGCTAAAGTGAGTGGAAGACTTTCTAAAGGGAACTGACATGATCAGAGTAAAGAAATTTTTTTATAGAGTAAAATCACTTTCCAATTTCAGCTGCTGAGTTTTTTTTTTTCTCTTAAAATGTTTTGCTATGCTATGCTTATTTGCTGACTGTTACAAATTTAAGGTTGTGTTTCTTTCTACTGTGTCCCTCCATCCATCAGTCAAGCAGTAGCAGTTGTGAAACAGAGAGAGAGAAAAAAAAAAAAGGCAGTTTCCTCTTAGACAGCAGAAGGGGCAGCAAGAGGGGCACAGAACAGATGAGAAAACAGCCAACTCATTTACAGATTTTCTCATTTGAGGTTCTTGATACAAAAACATTCCTGGTTCTGATGTGCAGACTGAGGCTTGTCTATATATTTATAAAATTAAGTGAAGTGCAAATCACACTAGAAGATTTATGCTAACGGTGTTTCTAAAACACACCAAAATGAGTAGAATGTATCACCAACTGCTTCTTGCAACTATGCTTCTTCCACAAAAACATTTTTAATAGTTAAGCAAGTAAAGTAAAACAATAGTCCAGTAGCTGAGCCTAAGATTTCTGGATCTAGTACTGTGCATTGCCATAGAACCCCTTCATGACCTTAATTCTTCCCCAGTTCTCACCGAGATGAGGCATCTAATTCAAAAACAGTGTTGTTGAAAAGTCTTGCTTAGCTGCTTCTTAACCCTTGAGATGCCTGCAGTGAATGAGCATTCTAGCTTTAGAGTTCTCTGGGTGCTTCCATTTGTGATTTTGTGGTGTTCCCAAATTAATAGGACTGAGCAGTTTGTCACAGATCTTGTATTTAATTCTGGCTAGAATACAGAAACTAGAGGGTCATCCACCTAAGATGCTCCATCTGGTTCTGCGAGTGCATCTGGTATGCAAACAGAAGAGCAAACCTCACCAAATGCAGCTGCAGTTGCTATTTTGAAATACAGAGAGAGGACATGTCCCCTTTATAGTATAGTGCAGTGGTGGGGGCTCTTGTCAGGATGTGTGAAACTCAGATTTAGTTTCCTTCTCTTCCTGAGGGAATTCAGTCTTTCATTTCCCACCTCTCAAGAGTCATTTAATCTCCTGGCTGGAGCTTATTTTGGGTGGGAACATTCTTCACCTCTTCTGCTGAAGCAGTCCTGCTGTACAGAAAAAATTCCAGAGCCACTGCCTGTGGAAGCCTAACTCCCACGTAGGGAATCCCATTCGTGATTCTGGAGCATACTGTGGGAAGCCAATCTCTCAGCATTAGTCACTGGGGAGGGTTGGGGGCAGTGGAGTGGTGGGGGTGTGGACACATAACAATTTTAGCTTTTAAAGTCCCATACTGGACCTGCTTTAGTTGTACCTTACCTAAAATTGCTGTTCTGAAGATAAATAAACTGGGAATTCAGATACTGATGTAGTGAATGCAGAATAAGTATTTTGAACAGAATATGCATGTATGGGTTTGAATTTTATGATTCATGCCACAAAATTATGAATATGCATGGAAAAGTTACTGTTCATAAGACTTGCAATACCAATGAAAAGATACATTCATTAATAAAACATTGGGAGAGGAAATCAAGTAGATTTGACATTTTTAATAGAAAATGGAAAGTTATTTTATTTTCATTTAATCAGAACATTTTAAAACAGAAGAAATTTGGATTAGGTATTGACAGAGTGTCACCTGATAAAATGTGTGGTGAAGTTTGAGCAGCAGATGTCTCACCCAGGGACGCTTCCCTGAGGAAGCAGCAGAAACCTCCTGTACACTCACTTTGCCTGGCATTCATCTCCCGACCAGCTGCCAATTTTAAACTATAGCAAGTCTCTCAGTTTATAGTCCTTTCAAGCTAAAATCTGTTACATTTGGGGAAAAAAAGCAATACTTATGTAAATCAATAATTGCATTGTATGTAATACAGTAAATCCATAACATGCCTAGAGTGACACTAACATCGTGCACGGGTGTCTTATGAAGCAACATGTACAAAATGATTCATATGCATTAGACTCTGAATATGTCTTGTTGAAGCACTCATTTTGTTTGGCACAAACAGCCCTCTTTTTGCAACCCAGGAATAAATATCGCTTTGTTCCATCACTTTTTTTTTTTTTCCTTCAATGAAACTATTTGCTAAGGCTAAATCCTAGCTTCCATTCACATCCCAGCTCTGCCTTCAGTTTGAATGTTCTACACAGGGATAATTACTGATGTCTGCTGTCTTTCGTTCTGAACTGCAGAGCACTGGTCAAGCAGCCATACAGAAGTTGATGAAAATCTGGTTTCTTCATATTAATGAGAGTTTCAAAATTAGAGGCAGATTTGAGATAATGATAGCAAAGAAAATTCTATGAAAGTACTATGTCTGTCTGTAGAACTTACTGTGTAAAGAGCCTTAAATTACCTATTCTTTTATTCGACATGTTAGTCTTCTGTTTTGTTGCCTCATTATGCTGGGTTTTGGACTTATGTGTCACAAAATGTTCCAGGGATGAATGCAGACACAATTTTTACAGCTTGCTTTGATGTTTCTTCAGATAAATCAAATCTGAAAATATTATTGTATCATTTTAAGTGAAATCACATGAAAGATGGCAGCTTGATCATCTGAGGAAGCTGAGAAAGCTGAGGGCCAAGATAGGTGCAGTAAGAGTCAATTGTTACAGATGTTCTGTGATGTGTATTCAAGCACTTCCCACTGTCAAACCGAAATAGGATTTCCAAATATTTTTTTCGTAGGCATGTGTGGGATTTTAGCCCTCAGTAATGTCTGACCTGGAGCAGATTGGAACTGGCAGTGCCATTATGCAAGTTCTACCTTTACATATGGAAATCACCATTCCTATGGGCTCCCCAAGATAGAAAGAGCTTCTAAAGGAATCAAAATTAGTGATGCATGCATTTTACAAAAAATTAAGGAAACAGTGATAGTAAGAGAAGTGTTTGGCCATACCGTTTCTAAAGAAACCTCAACCCAAATACCACTTTCCTGTTGGAGACTGATAAAGACAATGGGATGCCCATTTGGCTCCATTTGTAACTTGGCTCCACTTGGTAGTCTCATGCTTAATCAAGTTTAGGGCCTGGGCTCTGATTTCTACTTCCAAATTTCTGGATGACTCGCATTTTCCCTTTCATTTTATTTGAAGTATAAGAAAGATGACTGCCAATTGTGGAATTGGGAAGAACCTTGACTCTCAACCCCTCCTAAAACCTTTGGTTGTCCAGCTTTGAAGCCTGGAAATACTGCTGTCTTTTGTTGGTTAAATGTTGAGTTAGATCCCCTCTAAATTTAGCCTCATGGCTTTCCAGAGGAAGCAAAACACTTCTACTGAAGAGCAAAATTCACATCATATTTTCTTTCCACATTCACTTAGCAGAACATATAGCCTTATTGGACCTTTTCTATTTATAATCATGTTCTCTGCATTTAGAACCTGTTTTCCAAATACTACAGCTACACTTTTTATTATCATTATAATAATTTTTATTTTCAATTAAGATAATTAATTTGAATGTGCTAAAGAAAAAATTACATATTCATGGCAAAACTTTGACTTTTATGATGAAACATGTTAGTAAACAAATGCAAGAAAGGCATCAGCAACCTTTTTAAATATTGATTATAGGTAACATTTTAAAGGCACTTCATGCTCTTAATTCCCGTTGTTATAAAACCTCAGATTACTGCCTAGAAAATTTTTTTCCTCCATCCAATAATTGCAAAAATTAGAAGACTGTTTTGCTACAGCTGTGGCAGTTTCTTGTCCAGCAGAGCCATGTGGCTGTGATGAATGTGACTTGCTTGACTTAATTGTAGTGCTAATATCTTCTTTGTGCAAGGCATTTCACATCTATTTTTTTCCTTTTTTTTTTTTTAAGCTTCAATCTGCACTGATGAAGTGGACCAGATTCAAGACAGGTTTTAACTGTGCTGCTTTCTTCATTGAGTTTCATCCTTTTTCTTGATGAAGGCTTAGAAATGCTTAGGAAATTATATCTAGGAATTTTCTAGGTGGACCCCTGCCCTTAACTACTTGCTACAAAGCAGTGCTGACACATCTCCTGTTTTACTGGATGTATTTGAGAGGTAATGTTGAAGTAAGTTTGGTTGCATTTTGATAATATAGGTGTCTCTGATTCCTGCCATGCTGTTTTAAGTGTGGAATTTGCTACAGTTATGGTATAGCTATGATTGATGATGTCTTAGTGATAGGTACAGACAGTGTTCATGTTGTCTTTGTTAAATCTAACTTTTCCTATCTGTAACCATAGGGTTTTGCTCCTTAACATGACTTAACTTGTCTTACTAGACAATTTTTTCCTCTCAGAAGTATGAAAGGAATATTTTTTTTCTCAAGGACTATAACACGTAGCCTTCTATTAGGCTTCACCTTGTTTCATCCTCAGCATATGAAATTATTTAGAATAGAAATATTAAGTGTATGGTATTCACCTTCTACTTCTATATTTCACCCAAAGAAAGTTTTTACCTAGAAAATGACAAAATTGTCCATTTGACTAGTATTTCTTGAGTCATTGTCTGGGCACGATATAATTCCAGTGGGTGTGCCCAGTGTCCCAGAGCCCTGGACAAATGGCCATAGTCCACATATGATGATTTCAGTACACTGTACTCACTGTACAAACATTGTAGGAAAAAATTCTGCATTGACAAGGAGATTGCTTTGCCATTACCATTCACATATAACCCATTTGTGCAGCACTTTGGTGGTAGTTCTTCCACATCCAATATGCAGTAAGATGCAGCCTCATTGCACAGCAGCTGTGTAACATATAAACATAATATTTCTGGCCAGAAAAGCTTAGAAGAAACTACAGGATCTTGGGTATATTTTGCAAGATATTTAGATGTACACATTTCCTTTTTATTTCATTATTGTGCTCTCTCTTCTTTCTGATTTTCTGACCACTAAGCACACTTCTAATGGGGTTTGTCACTTAAGTATGTGAGTTATAACTGCGCTTCTTTTCTAACTAATTAAGTCAAAATTATGTCTTTCCATAGCTCTTTGGAGTCTTAATGTAAATATAATTTGCTTTATTTAATTTGTCAACATAATTTGTATATGTATGGGGACATTATGAGGGAATTTGGAATCTGTGAACCCACTGTTACTGCTGAGACTGAGGACTATAAATGTTCTACAAAGGTTTTTTCTCCTACCTGAATCATATAAAATGGATTAAAGGCTGAATATGTCCTTCCCACTCCCACTCTGCTTTGAAATAACAATGGGAAAATGTTCTGGTTTGCAGCTTTCTATCACTTTTTCTCTAATTACTTGTTTCACACATAAAAATATGTTTGCTGCTTTTATTTGCCCTTGAGTCTGCCTTTTAATGCATTTATCTATTGAGATTATTTATTTTTACACATCACTACAGAAGAGTCACTCTGAGTGTCATATTTTCTAATATCAAAAATTTGTATGCTTTGAGAATCCAATATCTTCACATCAACAAGTAATTTATTTCAGTAGGGACAGAGCAACTGAACGTATCTCATTTTCTATGTTTGCATTTTGATATACTGATATGTATTAAAAGTACATGGTAGCTCTGAGCATGAGCGGATGACTTACATATGTCTATTTATATTCCATTACTGACCAAAGAATAGAAGGCTAACTTCTGCAAATTAGATGTAATCTATTAAATATGATTATCATGAACATTTTTTTCTAGTCAGAGTTAAAAATCATTTGACTTAAAGCTTTTTTCCATTGTCTGTACTTTATTCCTCAGGATATAAATCTACTTTGTAATTACTCTCTTCTTATCTCAGAAACTTTGCCTGACACACCATTCCATATGTTTATGATTCTCTGAATGAAAAAGTGTTCCCTGACAACCATTCAGACTTTTTTCCTTTAATTTCCATTTATGCCTTATTGTCTTATAATGTTCAGCTGAAAATATATGTTGCAATATTGTGTGACATTATCTGTATTACTTAAGATTTTATATAACCATACATCAATGAAACATCAGATAAATCTCATGCTTCTCCTTTTTTTCCCACATCTTCTCTTCCAGAGCCATATAGGTAGTAGATTCAATTTAGTCGCTATGACAAGTTGACTTTAAGCATTTCTTAAAAATCTAGAATAGAACACATCTGCAATTTTGAGTCACTTTAAAAAATGAACTGTATATGTATAGTTTGCAAAGTCTCTTCTGTAATCAGAAAAAATAGGAAAAGTTGTTAAATATTTGCACTAAGCACTGTGCAGTATTGTTTACAGAACTTCATAGATTTACTAGCATTTGCAAATTGAGGGAATAATCCAGCAGCACACTGAATAAGAGCTTCAGGACTGGAACACTATATAATGTTACCTGACCAATTTGCTGGACTTCCTAATAAATAACTAAGTTACACAAGAAAGGTATTCAGATGATTTGTAATCCTGCAGTAATGGCTTCTAAATAGTTAAGATTACACTGAGAGATGAGAACCTTTTTCCCCTATATGCCATATACCAGCAGGGGACAAAATCAATCTTGTGAAGGCTCTGATTACTTGTGCTGCAAGTTTCTTGTCAGCAGATTCAAAATGTGCAGTGGAATGAATCTTCTGCAAGGTAGATGTGCTGTCTATCAGCTAGGCATCTTTCCTCCCCTCTCTCCCTCCACCTTAACTTCCCGTGGAATATGTGGTTATGATAAATTAGAAGAAGAAGAGAAAATACAAGATGCTTCAGTGCAACCATTTTAATCCTCTACTGTCAATGCAGAGGAAAGGTGACACCAATCTTGGTATCTACCAGGTGAAAAATGTGCCCTTGAAGTGAGAATTTGAGGAATTTAAGAAAGAAATGAAGGAATTGCTTTTGTTTAAAATATAATGCTCCCTGTGTGTACAGAAAAATACTGTGTTTAAAGGACAGGGTTTAAATCCATTAAGGACTGTGATTTAATCTGAAAAAGGTACAATTAATAAAATTCAAGATAAAGCACAGCTTTTATTAGAAAGGGTCTGGTAAAAATCTGGTAGGGTAGATACAAGCATTCTGGGAGGCTGAAAATCCAAATCATGATCTGCACAGAATGTCAGAGTCAGACTTTTCCTTTATAGTAGTCCAAACCAAATCCATTTCTGGTCCTCAACAAGCTTTTGGGATTCTGTAGTAAAGACTTTGGGCAGGTTACACTTGTATTCTGATGATGAGAACTTTAAGAAAATAATTTATGGTTTCCAATGAAATTAAAGTTACTTATAGCAAGCTAAGAAAGAAATTCAGTGTTTTGGAAAACAAAATGTATCATGTATATTTTCTCTCAGCACTCTAGAAATGGAACTTGTAATGTCTTCCTGCTTTGGTGAGGAGAAGTATCAGTTTTACTGCTTAGACCTCTAATAGCAGAATCCCATTTACAACACATGGAATTATTGCTTCTTTCTCCCCATTTGTTTCGGTAGCCTAGGAAAGGAATTATAGGTTCCAAATAAATATTCCCAGAGTAATGCATCCTGAAGAAATTGAAAAGAAAGAATGCAAAATTGAGAACTAAAGATTCTTAAAATTGTACTAGAAACGCAGCATCTAACATCTTGCAGTCTATGAAAGTATGATTTAATTGAGTCTTCAATAATCACCATTAGACAGGCAGGTGGGTTCGTGAAGAACTCTCATCTTGCAGAGGAGAACCATCCTGCAGAGAACTTCACAGAGGAGCTGGTCTGGCAAAGGTTACAGTATATGATCTGAATCTTGTTTTCTGCTTCCAAATTCTAACCATTCAGCCATTTTGTCTCCTAAGACTCTTGCCTCCAATGTTATTCAAGTTTATGAGCTAAAATTGCCAATTTTATAACCAGAGGCCTGAAATTCTCTTTGAAGGCAAAAAGCCAGGAAATGTTTCATGTTAACAGGAATTTGGCTGAGAATTTTATCAGTTGTCAGATATTTAGTTTTGCTTGGTAATCAAATTTCCGAAGACCTAAATTGCTCCCAACACTCAATGCTCACACTGTTCCTCACAATGGCAGCGATATACCACTGCCAGCAGAAGTAGACACTCATTCTGCAGAAAAATTAATGATCTTCGGAGATCTGCATTTGCAACTTCAACTCCTTTTCTGCAGGAAACCTCACAGAAGGTGGAAACAGACCAATGTAATCTTCAGAGGGCTTTGAATTGGCTATTTCATCAATCCTCCAGATAATGCTTGTGTGCTTGGAAGAGGAAGTGAGAATGACTATACTTTTTCATCTCTTCTCCTGATGCTTGGGACAGAGCAATATAGATGCCATTGATTTCAGGTGGAAAAGGTGATCTCAATGTGCTTGAGTCACCAGCATCAATATAAATCAGCTGTTTCCCATGCTGTCAAGTGCTGTCCCTGCCCCATGCTCATCTGAATCAATCTTAAGTAAAAAATAGTATTCTGGGAATTACAATTTATTTAAACAGGCAGTAACTTGCTATGAAATTGCCATCATAGCAGATATTATATGCCTATGAGAAAGTTTTCTTTCTCAGATCTTCCCCCAGCCTCTTCCTTAACTTTGGACACATTGGAGCTGAGATCAGACATTGCTGTTTCGAGCACTGCCCATTATATGAAAGTGTGAAAACTTATAAATAGTAGGCAGTCACGGAATAGGGTATCATTTTGTGCAGGAAAATGCAGTCTTGGTAAGATGCTCTGTGGGCTTTAAGTTCAAGACCGTTGCTGAAGACCTGGGACATATTAAAAGAGTGTCATTACAATCACCTTCAGCTGTATCTACTCTCACCAAGGTCCTGTAGGAGTGCCTAGGTGGGCAAACAATGGAGAAGTAGAGGTACCAGGCTTTCCCCAGAAATGAACAGTTGGCATTCAGGAGCCTCAGCCTGAGCACAAATGAATTTTGTAGCAGTGCTGCTTAGAACGAAATTGACCCTACACATTTTAGAGAACAACTCAGAATAATCCTCTTTACACTGCCAAATTTAAAAAATAAATAGATAAAAATTAAGACAGTATAGATTACAGTAAAGGGAAATTCAAAGTCGGCTACTGCATTTGAATTGCAAAGTAGCAATCAATTAGTTTATCATTAATCAGATAATTTTGGGGTTCGTGAATAATATGAAATGAAAAGAAGAAATAACTGCCAGGATAATTTTCAGGAACCATCTCTCAGCTTTATAAACTAATCCTCCTCTAATGGCCCTTTTTAATGTAATTTATAGGTTCATCATTACCCTTTTTGTATTAGTAATTATTTCTAAAATACCAAA
The DNA here is from genome assembly GCA_035221455.1 of Xenops minutus. Taxonomy (NCBI): domain Eukaryota; kingdom Metazoa; phylum Chordata; class Aves; order Passeriformes; family Furnariidae; genus Xenops; species Xenops minutus. The sequence goes on from JAWWEE010000158.1 coordinate 32,366,403, forward strand.
GAACCATCTTTTTTTCAAGGTCCTTCTATGTGCCTGATTTACAGCTAGGCTCATGTTGGACTCTGTCTTTCTGAGGTTTGACATTTCAAAATATTTATAGCTCTTTTACATTAATGCCTTTCTCATGAATCTGAAGGTGACCGTTATTTCTTTCATCTCGTTGTAATTAAATGGATCAACTATAGCTTTATTATTTCCACTATTTATCTGTGCAGCATGTTAAAAAATTCAGATTAGCAAGTGATATTGAACATTATGTGAATTATAACAAACAAATATTTCCTAAAACAGAGGTTACACTTGATGCATTGGTTAAGAAATTGTTCCAAGTGAAAGCACAAAATCTTTAATATTTTATTGATCAGATCTAAACCTTCTGCCCAAAGTGGCAATTAAATTTCAATTAAACTGACTGAAAGCATCATATTAAATTTCAGCACTTTACGAGCTATCAGATAATGCTGCAGGACAAATCTTTAGTATGATCGCACTCTTTTCAAATTATATTATCCTGTTCATTCACAATAAAAGTGACAGGTTTAGGTATACTTTCAATATTTCTTGAATATAAACCCTCTAATGAACACATTTTATTGCCTTTAAATCAATTATTATTGGATATTTTAATAAAGTGAATTGAGCACTTTGTTTTACACACTGCTTAGAAGTTATTATATTTTGCAGTCAGCATAGCAAAGAACAGTAACAGTATGACAGAAATATCCAAATACCTAACCTTATGCTATAAATTAAATAAGCTATTTACAGTTATGAATATGCTACATTCCATTTCACAACAGCTACTGGTACAACATGTCAATTAATAACTGATTAAATCTTCAGGCTTTGAGTCTCACTTCTTCCAGCACTGATTCAATAAAAGAGATAAGCTCAAGATAAAATCAAAATTGCAAGAAAACCCTGAAAGTGCTTTTAAAGGCTCATATGAAGACCTCAGTATTTTATTGCTACCTTTCCCTTTGTTCCAATGGCTCTGTGTGTGCGTGTTGATGCTTAGATTGTCCAAAACACAGCTGGTTGTGGATAAATTTATTTAACTCAGAGGACATTATCACTCAGTCTCCTTGTAAGTTACACACATACACATATTCGAGAATGAATAACAACATTCACCAAATTTTTATCATGAAATATGTATTAGGCATAAGGCAAATCTAACAAACTCAGAGTAGTCAAATTCATTTCGCTTCACAGGTGTTGGGGCATGTTGAACTGCATAGAAATCTATATTCTATACTGATGTTAAGAATTTATTGTTATAGATGCTTACCTGAAAATAATTACCCAGAGAATTACTAGATAAATTCCCAAGTGGACTTTTACAATCATGTATAGTCATTATGTAAGGGAGTACTTCTGCAAATTCTCTCCTAGTGCAGATGCAGATGTCAAAGATAAGAAAGATGGGTAACATAGTTGTTTTGGAACAAAACTTCCTGTGGATTCATCATCTACCAGTAAGCAGTGTTTTATATAGCCTCTTAATTCCTTAAATATATATGTGTCCTCTAGTTTGGGCTTCAGGAAGAGCAGCATAAAAGGCTAAAAGAAATGTTCCCAGTAGAGTCCAGTTGCCCCTTGCTGCAAACAAGTGTGTCTCCTCTAATAGTCAGATGCCTTGACATTCTCTTTCCCTTTTCATATCATGCCATTTTTTCAAGGAGATTGAAATATAGTGTTCTGTAGCATTTGAAGAGAAACAAAAAATCAATAGAGGTAAATACAGAGGGGCAGGAGGGGCACTTTCCTTTAGAGGAACATTTTTTTGTACTTGAAGTATAGAGTGACAAATCTGAGGCATGTAATTTGCTGACACATAGCAACACAATATTCCACAGATTGCATTATTTCATATGAATAAGTATGTTTTGTTTATTTTTGTAAGTAAACACTTCTTTTTTATTCAACTATCCTTCTCCCTTGAGAGCAGAATGAAGAATAAAGTTTATAAGGAAAGATGATAAAGAGGCTTTTGCAGTGTGACAAAACTACAGAAAGCACTTTTGAATCCACTGCTCTTTTTTTATTTTTCAATACAAGAGAAGTCCTGCAGAGGGTCAAACAGTACTTAAGTAGCTAAGTAAAGGAATTGCCCTCCAGAGCAGGTGTTCGTGCTGTCTCAGCAGGCAGGGAGAGTATATGTTGCATCAAACGCAGTTTGCTCAGCATGTGTTCACACCTCCCCTGACCCCAACACTTCCTGGCTTTGCTACCATGAAAGTCTCATGAGAGAGGAGGTGTGTTTGAAGGGACTGTGGGTGGATCATTTCAGCAATGAGAGGCTTTGGGCTGCACAAACAAGTGAACAGCAGCTATTTTTTTTAAAACCTGGATCTTCTCCTGCCCTCATTTAAGAGAGGTCCCAATCCAGCTCCCAGCAATGCAGCTAGCAGAGCTGACTGCACGCAGTAAGCCTCCTGCTGGAGTCACATCGCGCTCTGACAGTTCCCAAGCTGCTTCCTCATGTTGGCCTGATCAGGAGACTTGGCAGTATTTCTGAAGTCTTAATCCTCCTAAACAGCATCGCTCCTTCTAGGAACAGGTCAGGAACCACACGTCATTGAAAGGCATTCACACACTGTATCAGAGAAAGTCAATAGATCCACACAGGACACTATTCAAAGTGATTTGGTTAATCACCTACGGGGTAATAAGTAGGACATCAGCCTAAGTTTGAATCACTTGTGCCTGATCAACCTGTATCTGTTGTGGCTGAAGGGATGTTTTCCACTGATTCAGCAGCCCTCTTTCATGGACCAACCTGCTCCGTGTGGATCAGGTGTTTGGTACAGCATGGATAGGGAATAGTGGAGGTTATATTGAAAGGAAAAAGCCTTTTTCTCTCATGCTGCCCGAGTCTTGACTATTTTTCAAAGAGCAGGATCAGACTCAACACAAGGAAAAGTTTTGTAAATATTGGATAGCTTCTAAATATATTAGTCCCTAGACATGATCCTAAGAATATTTTTAGTTGTTTTATTGTAGCTGTTGGATGATTTTTATAATTTAATTTATTTGACTGCAGTGCTGCTAAGTTTATGTGGTAATGGGAAGAGGGAGTTGGCCAGGAAGATAAATGGCAAAAGCTTGCCTTGATTTGAAGGTAGTTTGCATTTTTTTCAGTCCTTGCGATTAGTGTGGCTTTGTTGTCCAAGAAAATCTTTTTGATTCTATCATAATAATAAACTTTTATGGATTCTTCAAATACATTTAAAACTGCCACTGAATCAAAAAAGCTGAACCAAAGCCATCTATACTGGTATTATTCTTACTCATATCTAGTGTTATGCTGAATTTATTCATACTGCCAACAGAAAAAACTCTATTAATTTTGGTCAGCTGTATACATGTGAATTTACATTTGTTCTCCGACATTCATGAAAACAACTGCCCTGACACTGTGGAATGTAGAAAACAATCTATCAGGCTTTCAATAAACTGCAGAATATATATGTGGTTCAACCTATCTAAAATGAAATGCAGCACTAGCAATATGGAGAGCCCCAGCAAGGCTAGCAATAAAAGTAGATATACAGTAGCTGACATCAAATTGTTTCAAGCTTAATTCCAGAAAAGTAATAAGGTCAGGAAAAGAAACACTCAGTGATGCACAGAGTGATGCCATTAGATAGAAACTATGCATTGGCATGAAGCAAACACTTTTCTTTCTTGGTCTCATGGACAGAGCACAAAGATATTCAGCATAATCCCCACAGATTTATAACCACAAGAGTGGACTAAGCTTAGCAGACTGCGGTCAAGAACAGTACTAAAACTAAGCTATACACACATTTATTAACATCACCACAGGGTATTATATTACTCTCATTTTCCAAAGTGAATATAATGTATATTCCCACCAACACACAAAAGGGGCTGTTGACAGACTATGGAGAGCTGTTAATTTCTGAGAGGAGGATGTTTAAAAGTATGTCATATTGTAGCTTTGGGGTTTTTTCTATATATCTACCTATAGGATGAAAGCAATGCATAAAATAACTGAAGGTTAGCTCTTTTGGAGATGTATTTTCATGTATTCATGAATGTATTTCATGTATTCAAATGTATTTTCATTTTTAAATACTTGAAGAGTTTTTTGCTCATGAGCATTATGTGTCAAATTTTGGATATCACTGAAAAGAAAACACCACCTTGTATCACCATTAGCAGGAATCGTAACACTTTTTGGTTTGGCCCAACCAAAAATGAATATCAAAAATTGATGGAAAAGCACTTCCCATAATTTGGCAGCTCTGGGAGTCTTTTGACCTCTGCTTTGCCACCAGGAGAGGTAGGGCATGGTTCTGGGGTGAGCCAGGTGCAATCTTGTGGTTCGTGTCACTATAAGCAAGAAAAAACAAATCCATTCAGCTGCTAATGGAATATCACATCTCAAGACTCCCTAGAAGTACATTCTTTTCAATTTAAGAAATATTTGCTTTGAAAGGTTCTGTCCTGACTGCTCTTCTGACTACCAGAGTTAAAGGCTGGTATAACAATAGCAATTTTACTTGAACTATTTACAATTTTCAGATGAGAAAATACAGTCATTTAAGACATACAGGATATTTTAAGATAAGAGATGCAACACTTTTGCAATAAAAAAATACATTCTTGTTTACAGAAATACAGTATTTGATGAAATCTGTATTTTTCTCACATAGTTACATGATTAGTTATAAATTAACATCCTTGTTATTAATAGCTACATCTTATAGCCATTTTTGGAGGGGGGAACATTATACTTTCCTCTATTTATATCCTATGTGTCTGTCCTCTGTCATTCTGTTTCTCTTTAATCTTGTTTGAGTATATGGCTCACTCGTCCTTATTTTATTGACTCAATCACAGGCACACTGTCACTTTTTATAAAACGGTCACTGCAGAATCACATCAAGCAAATTCTTGATTCTGCAGTCAGTAATTTAGTGCCTTTATGGAATTGCAATTTCAGGGCTCACTGCTTGTTTTTCTAAAATGTACTTTAGGAATTAGTTACTCCAGCCACAAATCAGTTGAATTTATGCACAGTTGTAATACAGTTTATGGCCTCATGGTACATTGCTTCAAAAACAGCAGATGTGAAATTATGATAAATATAATGAGTGTTTTTTTGCCTGATCTACTGGAGTAGAGAAGGATCTGGAGCGTGTTTACCTATCCCATACAGTACATTTAATGTCTTAGTCAGGACTCCTGACAAAGGCTGATTAATGTCCTCATCTCTTTTATTAAAGATAAGAGTAGCACTGCAGTCAGGAGATAGAAAGCACACCATAAATCTTCGTAAAATGAGCAGTCAAATAATCACTCATCAGAAATAAAATCTACATACATTAACACTAACACTCAGCCTACCATGCACGTGGCCATAAAAAAAAAAAAAAAAAGAAAAAAAAAAAGAAAAAGAAAAAGATAGAATAGACAGATTTCCGGAAGTTTTAATTTCAACTAGTTCTTTATGTTTAATGTTACAGTTCCCGTAACCTGGATGCAAAAGCTGGCATTTAAAAGCACATGTGAAAGGACCAGATGCCTCGTCATTACATTAAGAGCATGAAGCAGGCAACAATTAAGCGATTCACTGGAAAGACATAATGCTGATCTATGCTAGCAATTAATCACAGAATACATTAGACAATGATGGGTGACCTACAAATTTTTGACAAAATAATTTTTCATCATGTTGGCGATTTCTTAGCCTAATATGCCTGCAAGGCACAGAGTCCAAACCTGTCATTTATTCCATCTCTCCTTGACAGGCGGCAACCTGTCTTCCAGACAAAATGAACATTATCTGTGCTCACTAGACATTTAGTGCAGGGCTTAGCTTATGACTAATGATAATAGGCAGACAGAAATGTTAGAGTCTGGAATAATGTTCTCTTTGTTAAAGAAATTTCTTGAGGTAGAATTTTTTTTCACCAAGACACATAAAGATAAAAACTGTTTTTATCTGATTTTTAAAGCAACTTTAAAAAACAACATTTCATTTTCTCCAAAATAAACAGAAAAAGAGCAGGTCTTTTTATTATTATTTTTAACTTTCATCCCATAAGAATTCAGACAATAAATTGTTCACACAACAGGGATGTGAAGTAGGAATTTCAACAGATAGAGGATTAGTAAACAACCTATTGGACGCTGGCTTTCATTAACTAATTTTTGTCAGTTTTATATAAATTAAATAGAAAAAAATAACTCATTGTTACTTGATAAAAATGTAACCAAAGACACTACACTTTATTTTTCAGTATCTTTAGATGAGAACGGAGCCTAAATCTAATGTGATGGAAGATATTCTAGAAATGTACAACACTGAAAATTAATGGTTTATCCACATTGGTTTTTAATCCTCATTAATATACCATCATTGTACACTTTGAGATAGCTATCCATTGGGAGTATAAAATGTAAAACAATTCATTATTTTTAGTCTTACAGTCCATAAATAGGACCCAAGTGCCAGTAGCAAAGGAGACAGCAAACATACCACAGACTTTTTGTCTGTAGGGTGAAGTTTCAGAGGCAAAGTCTTGATTGAGCGCTTATTCAGTTTTCATCACACAAAGACTCCAGTCATGACATTTTGTGCTGGGTTCTGTGCAAACACATGCTAAGACACAATCAACATCCCAGAGGATTTGGTTGAATGAACTAATCTTTTGCACCTTAGATTCAAGTTGGGCACGCATCTGGGATGTTATTGGATTCCCACTGAAGTATCTGGCAATCTTTACACTGTGACTGGATAAAACCATCTGAAAGGACAGTTTTTTAAAGCCAGTGGAATTGAAAAAAATAGTTGGTTATAATGTCATGAGACTGATGGTCAGTTTAAAGAATGTGTCATTATAAACAATTCCTTCTATAAAAACTAAATTTGTGTAAAGTGTGATTTCAATTTTAACCAGAAATAAATCCTCCTAAAAAACTCTTTAGGTTGTTTTATCTGATAAATGCATTTGAAAAGGTACATTTATGAATTCTGCAAAACAGAAGTTGTCTTCACATTGAACTTCACTATCAAGCAGTAAACAACCCTGCACAAATATGTTTTGCACTGACATTTTAATCTTTTTTTTAATTTCAAAAGGAAAGGATGTACAACAGGACAAAACTTGTCTGTTCCATACACTGTATTCATTATTCTGACACTCCAAAGAGTGACATAGAAGTAGTTAAGGACTACTTATATTTTGGTTAATAATTTGGCTTTGACTGGAATTGCTGTCAATTTTCTAGATTGTTACTCAAATGGCAATAAGTTATACTAATTACATGATGTCTGAAAATTCAGTGAATTAAGTGAGTTTCTTTTCCTACTTTTAAATCAAATTACAGAGGAAGCATGTGCAAGGTACCCCACAATCTTCAAAACCCCCATATATTCTCAGCATCCATTTCCTGTCTTCTAATATTATTATGAATTCACAGTCTTTTATATGATCTAGCAAAATTTATTTATATTGCTTCATCAGTTGCTCTACAAGGAAGAGAAAAGAATAGCCAAAAAGTATCTCAAAATCATTGCAATATTTATATTTATTTTTTTATCACTTTGAGCCCAGTGAGACATTTTCTTTTTGTTAATGCAAAGCTGATCCAAATTATTGTCTGTCTCATGATAGAAAGCAAGGGAATCCATGTCGAGTATTACTATCTAACAAGCTGAAACCAAAATCTTCATTGGAGTCTGTCATTAAGGGGTTGTCAACACAAAAATATCTTTCATAAAGGCTGATCTTTTTGCCTTCATCAATGGTGGTGAATCTGTGTTGTGAGCTGCCTAGTCAGTTTTGCGCTTCCCCCAAAATACATTGATATTTTATATCATTATCATCCTTTAAATTTACTTTAGGGAGATGGAAGAGGGGACCCTTATTTAAAATACAAATTTTATTAACATATAAGAATCAGAAAACTGACAAATGTTATCCACAGCTGCCATAACTTAAATAATTTAGGTATTTATGCCATTGTAAGTACTAAACCTACTCACTAAAGCAATAAAGAAGTATAGTGTTTAAAGAAATGGAGTGATCAACTTTTAAGTCATTTTTAGTCAAATAAAAAATATCTTTGAGAGCTCATCTCTTTGAGTGGGAACTCACGATGCAAGGCTTTAAAGATAGTTATTTCCAAGCAAAGGGCTAAATTTTGACCTTGTAGGAGTTGGTATAGAAACTTTTTTTGTGTGTGTGTACGTGTGTGTGAGAAACTTTTTTTTTATGATAATTTTAAACATCCTGTTTTCTTTTACAGCAATTATAAAAATTTCCAGCAGCACTTTTGTCTCCTTTCACTACAACCATTTTGAAAGGTGGAATCATTACTTGACTCTGAATTTCCTAACTACCTCTGCTTCAAAGTCAAAGTTTTCATTACTTTTGTGGAGTTAAAATCTCAACTTTTTAAGGCTGAGTAAAGCTATATCTCCCTCTAAAACGTTCACCTTCAGGAAAATAAAGTTTAGCCCTGAGGATTAATATGGTGATTCTAGATTCTGATGTCTTCTTTGGTACCCTTTGATCCAACCATCTGTGTGTCTATCTGTCTCTCATCTATAATGCTCAAGTCTTATAGATCATAGTTAGATGTATCTTGTTCAGACACCTCTTCATCCCCATTCAGTTTTCACTTGGACACCAAAGAGCAATCCCACTCCTTGCTTACTGAAATGACCTTCTCTCTGGATGACAGCCCAAAGGCAGCATGCTTGCCAGTTGACAGTGTCCATTATGGTTGTTGATATGATTGTCTCAGTATCTTTATATGATTCTGTAATACCTACCTCACTGGCTTCCTTGAAGTATGAATGCTTAAAGCAATCCACTACCTGAATTCAGCATATTCTGGATATGTGCTTTCAGGCCAATCATAATGCTACCATGTGAATGCTCAAGTTTCTGGTAGCTTTCAGAGGTTAATATGGATTCATTTCTCATATAATTACAAAAACTTCTTTGAGAGAAGAAGTGGTGATACAATCTTACCAGCTTTGTGTATTCTGATTATCTGAAAATGAAGTAAAAAATCTTTACTAAATATTAATTTTGAATGCAGATCAAAAGAAACAAAAAATTAATCTGGTATTACTTTTCCTGCTTTTACATCAACACAAAGTAAATGCAATTTTTAACCAAGAGAGAAAAATAACTTTTGCCCTCCTTAATTACTGCACTGAGATAGAATTTTAAGTACTTGGGAATTTTCAGAAAATTCAAGTAGGTTGTCAGTAACTGAAGATAATGCTACAAGCCTCATTCTCAGTTTGCCAAGATTGCTATAGGAAAGATAATAGTTTCTATCTATCCAGAATATTAAACCATATAGCCTGGTCCCTATCTAAGTTCTTCTGGTTGAGATTTTTCAGAGGAACTGAAAATGGTTTAGCAAAAAAAAGTTAAAGCATACCGAATTTCAGTGGGATTTTGATACTTCATTCCATCTCTGACTGTATCATCCATAGATCAAAATTGCTGTTGAAGCTCTAGCTAGAAACTAGGAAGCCACTGTAACTCAGAGAAAATTAGGCAAAGGGTTTTTCTCAAAGGTATTCTAGGTGGAAGCCACAATCTTTTGTGGCATGCTATTTCAAGTTAAGATAAAGAGCAGCTTGATACATACTAGAGAAACCAGCAAAAACATGGAGTGAGTAACCAACTACCATACTAGGAAGAAACGGATGTCAATGCTCAGATAAGGTAAAGGGAAAGAAATAAAGATTACCTGGACAAAGACATTTGACTGTAGATCAGCTACCAAGAATCGAACAATTCTGTCCCCATGTGAACTGACAAATAGATGATTATTCTCATTATAAAATTTTCATTACTTCCTCATTTGGTTGATCTTGTCTCAGTCTCTCGCTACTGAATACTCCAGCCAGCTCTCATTCATGCCTTCACCCTTTACAAAACTGCTTGCTCATTCAGTAGCCCTAGCAAGGTCAGGTGCAGTAGAACATGGGGCCATCACCAGGCTGAAATTTATGTTTCCTAGCAAAATAATAAACAAAATGAGAGCACTTGGAAGTCTATATGATGAGCCTTGAGGGGAAAAAAAAATAGGTTTCTTCATCAGGCTCCACTACATGCTCCAACATATGCTCAGTGAGAAAGAAATGGAGTCATGTCACAGACACTATTTCTGTGAGATCTGTAAAAGAGAGAAAAAAATCTCATGACCGACATGTCAAAAGCAGATGAGAGATATAACAGAGCTCGCGTGAATACACCCAAAGTCCCACTATTGAGGCCACCACTATATGGCTTTTTGGTGTAGTTGCTCTCAAAAGGAAGAGGAAGGTGTTTTTACAAATTGAAAAATATGTAGGGAAACACTGTTTGGATTATCATTATTTGTATATTGTTGGAAGAAAAATTGCATCCTTTTTATGAATGAAGGCTTTGTTAATTCTATGTTTTCACAAGTGTCTTGACTTACCATATTTTCTTGCTTTTGCCTTTATATTCATCTAACTTAGGTTAAAAATGAAAACAATACAGATGAAAACATAAAGATTATTTAAGGGATCAGAGAGAGTTCTGTGAAGAACAATGAATGTATAAATTCAGGCAGAAGCTAGAAGCCTGTTCAGAGCATATACAAAGATTATATGTGCTTGTTATCATACTGGTGGAAGAGCAAATCAAGGACATCTTGTAGACTACAAAATAGCTGCAAGGGCTGTAGGCCAATCATGTCATAAACATGAACTTATAGAACCTGAACTGTCATTTATTTTATGTCAGTTCAAGTTCTTAACTTATTTATTTTCCAGACACAACTACAATGGAAACAATAAAAGGAAGACTCAACTAGCAGAGGTCTCACCTCTATTTTGTATAATTTGCTGCTTAAAAGCTTACAGAGTAAAACATGTAAATATATGCAGACCTGAGAGTAAGACCTCAGTAAGGAAATTACAGAGTATGGCTGAGGAAACTATGGGCCATAAACAAGAAAAGCACTATGGCTACTAAGCACCTAGAAACCTGCTATAAATTGTTGCAAGGTTCTGCTTCAGTGGATTTAATATTCTGGAAGAGGCTGGCTTTTGGCTACATGCAGCGGGGAATTTACTGGGGCAGGAGATCACAAGGATTCTTCTTGTACCCAGCCCAGCTGCAGCTCTTGGTGCTATGAATGGGGGAATTTGTCAGAGGTATTACCCAGCCTAGCATGCATGTTTTCCTTTAGAACAGCATGGTTTGAGGAAAGAGCTACTGCAAATCTTATAATGTTGCTGCTTATGAGAGTCCTACTTCAGTGTTTCCAGTGTTGAAAAATTTCAGATAAGAGATGTAATCTTTTCAAGTCAGATCCTCTGTTGATGAAAATTAGCTAGGTCCACCAGAATCAATTAAGGTAGCTCAATTTTAAACTGTTTGTCCCTTAGCTTGGAGGCATTTACCACACCTTTCTTTTGAGATTCTGAATATTTTAATTTCTTAGTTAGTTCTTCTCATTAAAGGAGTCTAGACCAGGAAAGAGTTTTGTATACTGTGTGTTTGTTGGAGATTTGTAGATGTTTTCTGAAGCATAGAGAATGCAGAGCAAAGAACATTAAATGTCAAACTAAACATATAGGATGAAAGTGGAGAAATACAGGGTCAGATGTTTGAATGAGGTTGGAACCAATTCAAACAGCCACATAAAGTGGCCAGATTTTCAAATTCCCAGAGGAGACAGTGGGAAGGAAATACTCTTAAAATGCATTACTTGTTTCAATCAAATTTGGAGTCAGAGAAATTAGGAAAGCTCTCTCTAGTCTACATCTGGATATAAACAGGAATAAATTCCTTTCCACCTTCAATGTTAGTGCTTTTTTAGAATAATACTGTTACTGAACTTCATCACAATTCCTCTCAGCACAATTTCATTTTTCCTGAGCCAAGATGGTGAAAGCCTGATTAATTCTTTGCGGCTGACTCAGCATTCCCCTGATGCACACCCTTATTCACAACAGAATTAGCTGTGGTCTCTTCTTTGGTCAGAAAGAGATAATTCTTTTCTTTCCATTCTTTGGCCAATTATGCTGCCTTTCACTTATTTCATCAGAGGAAATTATGACTATTTTTAATTCAGAAGGGAAGTTTCCAATCAGCATGTCTCATCCACCAGAGGTGTGCTATGCTGAACCTTCAGAAAAAATACCCTCCAACATACATAGCACCCTTCCTAGTGAAATGCAGGAGAACCTGGACTCTGCCAGCTCAGAGCAGTCAGAAGCAGGATGATACATTTATGATAAATTTTCATTTGTGCTTAATTTTGAAAGTTGCCAACCTTTGCAAAATACAACAAAAGTAATCTTTCAAGTATGACTTGTAATCAAGTTTAATGATATCTACTGACAATCTGGGACAGTAGCTATGGGAAAGACATGAAATGCCATAATAATAACAATAATAATAATAACAACACAATGCTATATCTACAATCTAATGATACTTTAGAAGTCAAACCATATTATTTGGTTACTCCTTAAAGGAAAAGAGAATAGTTTATCTTATGAAGATATACACAATTAATAATTAGTAACTTGCTATGATAAGCAAGCAAAATTTGGGAGCTTACAACGCATTTCATTTTTCCATCAAGATTTCTGACATTTATCTGACTCATTTCTTCCCAATTTTCATTTTAGAATACTGGGCTAAACCTTTATCAGTTCCAACTGACATCAAAAGTGACCAACTATGGGACTCTCCTGTCACAACCCAAACCTCCTGAAAAATCTGTTGAAGAAAAAGCAAAAGCAGCCACTACCTGGTCAGTGCAGTGGGCACTAATGTAACTTGTGACGTGATGCCTAAAGTAGCTTGAAGAAACAGGTGCCTGGCACATGTGCATGCTTTTCTCACCTATTTGAATCTTCAACAAAGACTCTAAACCTTTCCTCTAACCTGAAGGGTGAGCATTGCAATACGCAACCAAATAAAGGTCCCACGGTCTAGGCCATCAGGCCCAACATACTGAGATTTCTCTCTAACTGAAAGACATAGTCAATCTAAAGGAAAGGTTGCTTTGGAAGATTTGTTTTACAAGGGAGCAGATTTGCCTATCTTTTTCGCTTGTGGGTTTGGGTTTTTTTGGTTGGTTGGTTTTTGGAGGTTTTTGGTTTTTTGTTTTTTGTTTTTTTCAGACAGCATATAGCCAACTACAGAAAATGCTGAAATGACAGTTCTGGACTAGAATTATGGAAATCCAGCCTAGACTGCCCCTCATACCTTAGGGTAGCAAGAACAGAAGTGCCACTGCTCCCTCAAAATAAATCCATATGGGGAATTTTTCATGGAAATAGTGGTATGGGCCACCAGCTGGTAACATTAGGAATGGTTCTATGAAGGTTTCAGCTTTCCACCAAGTCATTTGCAGGCACTCCTTGGCAGGGTATCTTACCACTTACAAAACAGTGCCTATGTTTTTCATTGTAAGTGATACAGTATTTTTAAAATACATACTACATATGGTTAGGTGTAATGAGTATACCATACAACTGAACTCAATAATTCTTGAAAGTAGCAAGGTATGACCAAGTGAGGGGAAGACCAGTTAGTTGGATGACGCTGTTAACAGTTCTGAGGAATTTTATCAATAGTATTCAGTCAAAATCCTATTAATAGGATACTGCCTGTATAGGAGACTGAAAATCCTATGGTTTTTACTGAAGGTAGTTGTGAGGTTATAAACTGTCCCCTTAGGAGTGACTTTTGTTCTAGAGGTGTTCTACAGTATTAAGGGCAATAAAAATGTGACTGTGTAAATTGCCTTTTTTTCCCTTACAGAAATGTTAGTGTGCCCAAAGTAATCAACTTTGATTGCTTTATTTCTCTTTAAATGGATTCTCAAAAAAAAAAATTATTTGCAGGAAAGACATTTTTTTCCAAAGGAGTCTGGTTTCTCAGTGGCACAAAAGGCAAGCCAATCAGACATTATACCAGGCCTGCAATTACAGGATGTGTCCTAACAAAATTCCGCAAATAATACCACATATTACACTGGACTCCTGCATATCTGAAATCCACTCTTACCCAAACCACCTACCCACTGTAATCACAGCATTGTACATTGCGTGGGTGCACAGCATTCAGCCTGCTGAGATCTATTTCATGACTCCCAATGCATACCAGACTGGTAGATTATTATATCTGTGTTATCTTACCTGTCACAGTGAATAAGTGATTTAATATACAGTAGTAGGATTAAGGCTTGATTTTTTTTCTTGGAGAAAGAAAAAGCAGCATGGGTCTTACTAAACTTTTATTCATCTCCCAGTTCTGATATCAGAACTATTTGCCTTTTCCAAAAATTTTAAACGTATCCTTAGTCATCTATCCACAAGGATCAATAATAATTTTGATTAATATAAATTAATTAAGTCACCAATAGTGTACAGTCACCTTCTGCAGTGTATCTCAGATTAGATTGTATTGGGGTTTTTTGTTGTTTGACATATATGTACAATGATGGTAACAGAAAGCTCTTGTTAAATAGGCAAACTCTTGAATATGAGAAAAACTAGAATTATTAAGGCAATGCATACCATGCTAGTTCAGCTTTCTTGCGTAGATTATGATAAAGGATTTAATTACAGAATGCCATCATGTAATTTCCCTGGGTCCTCTGCCTCGTTCTATGCACAGGATGGACAGATGCTCAGTGAGCAGTGATCCAATATAGTTTTTGTTCTTATTGTTCCATGGTTGGTCTCAGGCCTTATTTACTGCACACTACTCAAATCTATATATGAAGACAGAATTATTAATTTTCTCATGAGTTTTTCTATAATTGTATCTACATCATAACAAATATTTACTATTTTACTTCTACAAAACCTATGTAAAATAAGAATCCGTTTCCTTAAGTTTTGTTTTGTAACATATAGAGAAATGAAGCACAAATATTAAAGCTGGAAAAATTTTTTCACTGAATGCCCATTTTGTGATGTCACGACTTGATATTTTGGAATGTATGGCATGAAGCACCCCTTCATGCTGTCAGAATTACTGCTCTCTTTCACTTATCTTGTAGCTCTTTTGCCAGTTCAGCACCAGAGTACCAACCTAAATGTCATAAAATGAGAAAAACACAAGAATTAGGCATTTAAAGTCTAAGTGAAGTGGTTCAGTCAATGTCCTGGATCTGAGGAATTATATTACTTGGATCAGTTGTCTTATTTTTAATTTTTTTTTTCTATTTAACATTTCCTTGTGTAATTCAGCGCACAACCTGTGTAGTCAAAGAACCATTCTGAAGAAGATAGGCTTCTTTATACCATAAATCTCAACCTCCCTAGAGTAGGGCTATCTGACACACTAAATTTCTCTGATACTTTAGAGTCAGACAGGTAGCCCCAGGAACAGCCAAGATTTTCTACTTCATGATTTTTTTATATTATATGAAGAACTGTCTTTAGGACATCTTTAGGGTATCCTTACCTTTTGGACATTTAAACCCACTCCTTCTTTGGGAGTCAAACATGCTAATACAATGCATGAGACACAATCCTATGGAAATATAGCAGGGAAATATACTCTTAATAACTGTACCATGAAAAAAGCTAATTTGATCAACTAAGATTGCACAACTAATCTTGGACACTTCCTAACTTTTGAGTCCCTGGCTTTACAAGGCTAATTTTTAGATGTGTTCTATTTAATGTTTTGTAAGGCAATATAAAAACAATTTTTTTTTTTCCATATGGCATCATGCTGACCATCAACACTGGTTTTCAACAAGAAAGTCAGCTTTCTACCTATTCATCGGTCTCATCTACCAGTGCAGTGGTGGAGCCATGACCCATTACCAATGAGAGTTTCTTTGTGATTCTGTGAACTATTTCTGCACTAGTAAGTCCTCTGGCAGATGCTTTGATTATTGTTCAACAAATATTTGCTGAGAACAGAAGTCTGGTAAGGCTCAAGAGTTCTGGATTTGTTTTTACATTTTGGAGGACAAAGAGCTTTAAGGCTCAGACTTTTCTGCCTATCTACCAAGCCAAATATCCAGTTTAGGCTGTGTTTTCTCCTGTTTGTCACTGTGCCAGACCTCTGTGTTCCCCTTCTTCATCATAGCAGTATCATCACCCTCATGTCACCACCCTAGGTGTCTGGCTTTCAGGTCTACACATTTTATGCTAGTTCATCTTATTTATACACAAACATCTTTCCCCTCATACTCTCCAGTTAGCTTTGAAGTTATTGTTCCCTTTATTCTCAATTAAATGCAGGTTATTTTTTTAAAATGTGCTGGGAAAAGTTTTTCTCAAACTGAGAAACAACCAAGCTGGGCTTGCAAATCTTCAGGGTGGAGGGAAGGAACCTGAAAGAGACAATGCTTCAAGAAAGTTTATACCAATGCAATAATGTTTTGACACAGTTCTAAGCAACTGAAAACATGATAGTCTAAAGGGAAGCATCAAACTAACTTGGCTGCAGGCAGCACTGCTGGCTCCACTTACCATAAATCCTTGTCCCTTTCACATAAAAAACCAGGCCTGGAAATGTTGCTTTTCCATTTACAAAGAGATTGATTTGTCTCCTCTAATCCAGCTTTTTTGTGTCATCTGGCACCAAAGGACCAGAAACTAGGCAAGCCTCCCCAGACGTGAATTTCTTCAGTGTGGTCTGAGGTAGTGTCAGAATATTGCAAATGAAGGAGGTGCCATGGTTGCAGTTCTGCTGCTCTTAGACTATTGACAGACCTTCCCTCCAGAGCCACTATCAACCAGTGTAGGGGAAAAAAAAAAAAAAAGCCCTGCAGCTGATTTCAAGTATTTCAAGATAACATGGAGGTATCCACAAAGTACAGGTGCCATTATCAATTCATATGTTGCCCATCACCGTGTATGGGATTTTTTTTTTTCTGTAGAAAGTGTCAATCTAGAGATTTTCTCAAGAAATATAAACACACCAATGCCAAAGGTGGACCTCCTGGTCAAAAGGAGTGCAATTATTCTACAGTTTATGCAGTTTTCAATCCGGATTTACTGTGTCTTGATCATATTTGGGTGTATAAAACATGAGACAAAACTGGAACATGTTAGAAGAAATAATTTGAGTTTGTTCTAATCCTTAATACATGCACAAGCATGATCAGATCAGACATAGCTCTGACTGTAATCCTTCACCCTAGTCTTGCATGGTCTTGCAACAACTTTACATGGCAAATATAGGGAAGCCAAAGTGATCTTTTTAAATGTGCTTGAGTTTATAATATAGATACACACAGAGAGAACAGCACAGCTAAACTGCTTTTAGAAAAGTAATCAAAGCAAAAGGGATTAAAACAAATACAAATTATTTGAGATGGTCCAGCAGTCATGAGTCTCCCCACAAGCCCTGTACTTGTCACCAGAAGCAGGAAATCCAAAAAGTGGCCCAACATTACCAAAAGCTACTGTTTAGGATAGGAAACCTTTAAATTAAAGCAAGGATTCCATAGGCGTTCTATCATGATATCTGGAGATCAAAGTGGTGCCATTGGATGGCACTATGGTATCTCCACCAGGAGAAGAGTTTGCACAGCTGAGCAGTAGCAGTGTTTCCACTGGAATATGCACACATTATACGTTCTACCAGCAAATTTGAATCAAACTCTATAAGGGTCTGAAAATATTTCATCTGTCCTGCTTCATCAACGTTGTCATCTACCATTGCCACTTCTCCACTAGTTTCTTTAGGTGATTTCTGTTTGTGTGACAAGGTCTTCCCCTTTGATGTATCTGTCCCATGAAATAGATTTGCTGTACCTGTTTTTTCTTTCAAATCTCAGCTTGTTGACTAGTGATCTGAGTTAGTCTCTGCCATCATTCATCTGTGTAATCATAGAATTTAATTCTGGAAGGCCTTTAGGGATACACTTTACATGAAAGGAACCTTCTAAATTCTTGAACTGTATAGTCAATTGCAGCAGTGTGGTTATTGATAGTAATGTTTTGACCCATCTTGCATGCCAGATTAAGAGCTAATGCCATCTATTGACTTCTTACCTATTTGGTACAACCTGTCATGATCTCTAAACCACAGCATAAACAAAGTATGATAAATACATTTTCCTGAAGTCAGGCAAAACACTGTGAAATAAGAAATGTAAATAAAATATGGGATATGCATTTTTTAGCATAGCAACACATATGACATCAATAATCATATCACTGTGAGAGGAAATGTAGTATACAAGAGCAACTGAAATCTACCATTATAAGAAAAAATCTACCATTTTGAAGGAAATGCAGCTCCTAAATCATCTAATTGTTTATTTCTAGGCATGAAATAATAACTCAGACATTGATCTAAGAAAAATGGAAAGGGGTTTATAATTTGTCTAAAACACGTGCTGTTAATAAATGTTTTATTCATTAATAAAAACTGATAGGCAGATCTCCACAGCAAACAACTGATTTTAAGCTTTCCTTTTTCCTTGTCTTACAACTCTATGGAAAAAACAGCTTTTATGCAATTCTTTTACTCTGTTGTTATATTACATTTGTGTAAAATATCTTACTGGTCACATTTTTCGTGGTCCATATGTCTTGACTTTTTATTTTAGTGCTTGAACTAAACTTAATTTTCTAAATAAACTGGAATATGCAATTAAAAAATAACAGCCAGAATGTAGAGAAACCTATAAATGTCAGGAAAGTCAAAGCCATTCTTCAATTGAGTTCTCACAAAAAGGGGAACTGACTGTCTGACTGCTCAGGATAACGTAAAAACATACATCTGTATTAAGGCACAAGTCTTTACCTCTCTTCTTCAGTCCACCCCTATTTTATCCATTTAAATGCTAAACCTGCTCATTATGCCACTGAAGTGAGTATCTTGAACCAGCATGACTTTTTTACTGTATAGGTGTAAGTAGGAACAGTGCAGGTAAATCTCTCTACATTGCTTTCCAATCTCTTCCTATTTATTTGTATTTAATATTTTAAAATCATAATCTGTATGCATATCTGCTGGGGGAGGGGGTTGGGGTTTTTTTCATAGAGGTAGCTATGCACATATGCAGTCATTTTGCTTTGTGCATACATTGATAACCTGAGCACCTCTGGGACCACCTGGGGTGTGCTCCATCTCTGGACTCACAGTGGTTGCTGCACCCCCAGGGAAATCTGAAGGCAGCAATTTTACCAGGCCAAGTGCTGCAATAATTCTGCCCATCAAATTTGGACCAGGGAATCCAGAGGTTGACTGGAACAGGGGAGTCCTTTGCCCAGTCCTCACCCTAGACCTAAGACAGATCAATCAGAATCAGGTTCAGATCTTACAAGCACAGACTGGGTAAATTTCAAATGCTAAATTCCAAATGCTACACTTTTTGCCAAATTAACACCTTTTCCAACCAAAAACAGACCCAGGCTGACTGAGTCTTCTGTAAACAGGCATCTACATGTGGACCAAGAAGTGTAGTTTCTCACTTTGTGTGAAAAAGAGGTAAGAAAAGAATATAGGTATTTTTAAGGCAAGGAGTACCTATTGTTGGTCTGACATAAGCTCTTAATACAACAGATACATGGAACTTCAGACCCTCACTGCATAAAGTAGACAATTGGATTTTAATTTGTTAACACGCGTAGAGCTCAATTTCTCATGTTATTTAAAGCTGTAATTCTGTTTATCATAAATACTTTGAATCTAAGGAATGTCTATTGATACCAAAAAAGCAGCTGAAAAAAACTTCTTAACACCAATTTGTAGGTGTTAAAAAGGGCATTCTTTATTCAGCATGCTGGACTTCCAGGGGATAGCTCCTGTAATCGAACATGCCAAATGACAGATAGACAGGGCGTTTTATTACACATACTGTTTGCATATTTATTATATTATCTTGCTTACTTAATAAATATTCATTAGTTTGCTTTAAATATTCACAC
>JAWWEE010000158.1:32386408-32428120 GCA_035221455.1 Xenops minutus
ATTATATTATCTTGCTTACTTAATACATATTCATTAGTTTGCTTTACATAGTCACACCCCTGTGGGAGGTCCTTTTTATTTGAGTTACATCCCCTATCTAATTCTCTAGGACTTCTCTAAGATTATATTGCTCCTTATTTGGTCATCCTGGGATACTGTGAATAAAGTTTCTATTTCTCCTATCACTATTAATGAATGAAGCTGGGCAATTGGAAAGACATATATAGAACCATATACATTTTCTTTTATTGCAATAAAATACTCAAACAGAAGACATACCGATAACATTTCCCAGACAAAAATGGTTGTTCAAGGCAGGGTACGTTTCAGAAAATTTAATACTGATGCTATGATGCTGGGGAAAATCTATCTCTTAAGAAATATTAAGGACATTTGAAATAATCTGTCACCTTTTACAATACTTTCTACATAGTTACTTTAGTGAAGTATATTCACATAGTGTAGGTATTTGTTTGTGCTTTAGGTGCCATAGTTTATTCCACCTGTCTTTCCAGAAAAACAAGTCTTCTATAAATCCTGTGCCATGTCTGCCAATCCCACAGGGATGATATAAAAAGGCACTAGGAACCTGTGCTTAGGTGACAATTTCCTTCTCCATAAGTCTTGTATTGAATGTCTTGTTTACTCTTCCCTTGAGCAAGGCATGTTTCTACACATCATCCTGTAGGACAATATACTAAGGAAAATCACTCTCACAAAGTTGCAAACGTGAATCTCTTTTGGCAGTGCCCATCCTTAAAAGACTGTTAAGCCATTTAACAATCCTGGGGGGAAAAAAGGTATTTTTATTGGGCTGTTTGCATCACCTGAAGATGTAAAATTAACAGTTATTAAAATAAATCTAGTTGTCTCTTATCATCTCTCTGGGGAGAGTCAGTGAACTTCTGAGTAGATCCTAACTTACAACAATTAATATTACCTGCTGTGACGTACCTGTGCTAAGCTTGTTATGGCTTAGTCCTTGCTTGATTGAGCCAGCTTTGAAAAATCACAAATTGTTTTCAAATAAGCTGCTTAAGAGTAATTCCAGCAGGCTGTCTTCCCTATTGCTGCTCTTCCCTGGAGCTGAGCTCCAGAGACCAGCTTCCTGGACCTTTCAAGGGCTCTTCCTTTTTGCTCTCTTCCTTCTGCTTCTTCTCCTCCTCCACAGAAGCGGATCCAGTTGGGCAGTAGCAATAATCTGCAGCCCTGCTTTGATGTTCCGTGCCTTCATTCTGGCAGTTGCTTGATATTTATAAGTCAACAGAATCTTTGTTGCAGAAGCCATATTATCACAGTGTCCTGGCCTTGTTTATTTAGTTACTTGCTTAGTTTTAAAGTATAGTCAATACTTTTTCATGTCAACAAGATACAGTCAATGACAACTATAATGGGCAATGAATCAAGACATTCAAGGCTGAGGTGAGCAACCCATAGTCTTTTGACAGAGAAGGTGAGCATCCCCTTTTTAAGTAGCTCTTGCAAGGTAGCTTATGATCTGCTGCAGCCTTCTTCAGATTAAATGCTTATTATAATTGGTAGTTTATGCCTATAAAAGGTACGTGAGTACACAAAGAGTCTGCTTACTATTGAGATAACAATAAGTACATTAGACACTGTAGTGAAGTTAGGCTAACTTAGACTGCATATCTGAGTCACCACTTAGTTATCCCCACCTCTAATGGGTCGGGATTATAAACAGTCCCATCCTAGCCATACAGCAAAGATCTGTACATATTGACTCCAATTTTTCTCATGAATCCTACAGAAATGAATGAAGGACTTACTTTATAGAGCATGCAATCATCCACCTCTCCCTTGAAAATCTTTCTATAGCAATTAGACTCTGAAAGCTTGATTCTGCAAGATGCAAAATATCTAACCCTTATTTAGAAAAATGGTTTCAGTAAATACTTAAAGTTGAGCATATAACTGCAGTTAGTAACGGTCAATTTTTTGTTCATCTTCTTAAGCATGCATATAAGTCTTTTGGTGAGTTGTACAGGAAATCTCAGCAGTTTATAGGAATGACTAAGTATGACTAAGAATTATGACTTGAATAAAATTGAAAGAATGACAAATCAGGACTCTGTCAATTAGAATGAACTCCAGGTCATCTTCCATTCTATTTTCATCTAGGAGAACATATTCTACTAGTTCCCTCTGTCCTCCTCACTACAGGTTTTCTAAATAAAAAATAAAAATAAAAAAAACACCAAACAAACGTTCTTACCTATTTTGCTTTATTTAAAATATTCCAATAGCTGTTCTTCCATGTCTCCTGTCTATTCAATGCAAGTGAAAACCGTAAAATGAAGTTGAGTAATTCTGGCACCCAAAGAAAGTGCAAGGAGACACTTTTGAACAGCCAGAGGACACAAAAGCAGTGCTATATTATACCCTTTGTCATACCAATTTTAACAATAACAATAAGTATATTAATCACCAGCACCACTGAAGTTTTGTATGCAATTAGCATTTCAACACCATCTCCCTTTGCTGGGGCGGAGCAGTTCGCCTCCATTGTGAGCTGCTTTTAATTGTGGTGCAAGAATGGACGGCTCTATGATTGCATTTGGAAACTGGTGGCAGTTCAGTTGTTAGAGGCGAGCTCAAGTTTCCTTGTTTGTTTGTTTATTTGTTCCTGTACTTGTGCTTCTGCTGTTAACTCATGGAAATTGCTTAGGGACAGATTTAAATCAAAACAGACAGTTTCCATTTTTGCTCTGTAACTAGTAAGGTTTGTTTAAGAGATACTGCTGCTGGAACATAAGGCATGTCTGGAATGTTTGTTTACTTGCTGTTCTGAGCATGTGCCCTTTTGTTAGGAAACAGGGCTTTCCACAGTGCAAATCTTCAGTACCAGTGGCTGAGCCTCTTTAAATAATTAAAATAATAGTGCATTGAGATGGGTTATTCTATTTTTTTTAAAATAAAGATGTCTGCATGCTATTTAATGCAATGGCTTCAAATATTAACCTCAGGCCTTACTGGTCTTTTAAAGACCTCCACAAATTATACAAGCACATGCATATAAATGGTTCCTAGGATTATGCCTCAGCAACTTGAAAATGTTTGTATTTCTTCTGTGTTGGGTATATTTTGCTTACCCAAGCAGACAAGTCCTTTCTGGTTAATCCTACCCAGTTCTGTGACTTGCCCATCCCATGGGGATTTGGTGCATGGAGGTTATTTGTTCTATTAATCAGGAGGTTCCTAAATTCTAATCCTTGGTAAAGCACTGGATTGCCATCTGACCTTGGCAAGTCACTTGACCTCCTTTTGCCTCAGTCAATCCATCTGGAAAATTGGGTAAAAAGCAGGACTTTACTGGAAAACAGATGCTGCATCTGAGAGGAGATTCCTTTTACAAATAATAAAGCAACCAGAGGGAAACTAAAAAGGCCACTTCTGCAAATGGAAAGTTTTTGGACTTTACTAATCTTTGTTACATTTTAAATTTGGTAGTATCATCAAAATGCTTTTTTTGATGCAATATATGTTGGTGGTTGAATGGCTGATGCAAGGGGGTTTGTTTAACTTGAAAGACCACATAACTTTCTTCATTTAGCAATTTATGTTGGCTTTTTCTTGATGTAGGAGGAATGAGATAATGAAGAGATTAGACATGGATATCATATCTGACTGAGACAGCAAGATGACATGGGCCAGATTCTCTGACCTACTCTGCTCTGCTTTACTGTTCCTATGCAGGAAAATTAGAAAGAAACAGCAGCCAGTGTTTGTCTTCTATTTGGGGAGGTAAAAATGCGCTTTTTTAAAAAAATGTTCACCCTTGATTCAAAGGGAAAGTCTATTCTCCTAAATTCTTCTGCTAGTCTATTTGTTTATTATTCTGAATGAATACGAATCAGTATAGTAATGATGCAATTGGTGATATCTGCACAAATACATCATATTTCACTGGGGACTAGAGTGTCAAATGTCTTTCTTACAAATCCAGCAGAATCTTGACATTTTATATAGAAAGCCAAATTTGGCTCAATACAAAATCGTTTACTTGCAAGTGTGACAAATGGCCAAGAGAGACTAACATGATGCATGACTGGAAATGGCATCCTAATAGAGGATAGAGATAATAGATAATGAGAATTCATGATGAACTCATCATTTGTTCCTACATATACTTTATTTATTGCAAGAAACTCGCAAGAAACTTCATTTTTGAGCATTATGACAATTACTATGCTCCTGTTTACTTTTATAAAATCATTAAGGTCTTTACAGTTTTGTCTGTTTTCATAGAGTTCAGGCATTGTTATCATAATTTTTTTTGAAGTCATGATACTTATTTAAATTACTAAATAGGGGTTAGAGGTTGCATGTAGGATGATAAGTTCTGGAGAAGTTTTTTATATCAGTAAAATAATTTAAATCTGAAATAGAGAGTGGAACTCAAGTTATGAAGACTCATTTAAAATGCAATTAGAATAAAATGGAAGCAGGCTTTGAAAAGCAGAACTACCAAATTTCACAAGAAGTCACTGAACAGGAATTAATTCTCTTAGATAAAGGAAGAAAACAGTAGTTAAAAGAGATAATCAAATTTTCATATGTTTTTGGAAGTTTTCTACAATTCTTCTATTAGTCGTTTATTCTTGGTGGCAAATGTTTGTATTTCTTCTTACTAATTCTCTCTGACAATAAGTTGGCAACTTCCTTGAAAAAATATGTTGGTGATGTTTTAGGTCGGCCTCACCCTTAGGGTGAAAAGGAGCATGGTAAGAGTCTTTGTTTCTTGTCATATAAAATATAGAGAGGGGTTTTTTCTTTGTTTTCATAAGCAAGAATTTCTATTTATTGCATAGAACACAGTACTCAAAACACACTGCAGTTGAGTTCAGATTCCTTTTCCATGTAGCAGGTAACCTTTAACTGGTAAATGAGTGGTATGACATGGCTTTGAATGGCAACTCCCATATCATCTTCCCATAAAGCCCTACTGAATAAGTACCAAATAAAGAATATTTCTATCACCTGTCAGCCCATGCATGAAGGCATTAAAGTAGTTAAAAAGTCAACTACACATTTTAGAAAGAAGTGTTTTAAAGACTTAGGTGTTCTGAAGAAAAGTGGAATTATTCTAATGGAAACTTCCAAAATTATAACACTCACTTATTTCAAAACAAGACAAAAATCAAAATGAGTGAATTAAAAATCTATGACTACTGTAATTAATATTATCTTATCAAACCAAATATTTTCACTTTTTAAATAGTCAATTTCAGCATATCACAGCGAAATGATTCATTGAAAGCTTTCCTAACAAAATCTATAGTTGCATCATAAATGGTTCTTTGTCAAAATATGATCTGTATCTGCTGTATGGATAAGCTATGTTGTATATAATACACTGCTAGGCACTATACAAGAGAAAAGATAGGAATAAACTCTGCTTTTCCGAAGAATTTGCATTCTAAAAAGAGAGAATGTGACAGATAGGAAGGGGAACAGATGCATCTTTGTTCTTTCCCTTCTCCCTTCTGATCTGTGCCCACACCAGTCTCCTCTGTTCAAGTCTGCATGCCGATACAGCATATCTCCCCACCTTTGAATTCTCCATACACTCATGAGTCATTCTCGGTTTCAGTTTCATTCAGACTTTCCACTACTGGGTAACAGATGTGCAGAGAAGCGCTTCCATCTCACTGCAAGATGCTTCAGTAAAGACTATCTCATGTGTATCAGTTCTGGTGTTCTGGTGCTGGATTAGTTGTATAGGCAGACTGTACAGAGAGAAATCATGCCTTTTCACATCATTTTCTTTTTGTTCTTTGCTTCTTGCCTTCTTGCTCCAGTGTGGTGCTGGTGGCTCTTACAGGTTAGTCAGAGTTTGTCTGATACTAGTTACTGGATATACTTTTCTGAGCTGTATGTTTGCATGTGTTTTACAATATTTTCTCTCTTTCTACCGACACCTATTACTCATTGTTATCATCTCCCTCTTCTTGACTGAAGCTACTATATTAAGAAGGGAAGGAGAATGTGTTAAGCATAAAGATGTGGGCATGGATGATTATTCTTTCCATGTGTTATGTGATGGTTGGGAAATACTTTACATTTGTCAGTGAAATCCCCAGTCTCAGTCCTGAATTTTTCATTGATGCAGAATTATTGGAGGGGTAGTGACACCACACTTCCTTGACTATTTCCTTCAGAATTTTTTTTTTTTATTGAGGTTTAGGTAGTTGCTAATGATAATGTCCTCTAGTGAACAAAAAGAAAAACAATTCAGGTTATTGTATTTTACCTGTACAGTGTCTTTAAGTGAGAGCTGACAGTGTTTGACCTCTCTGGGTCATGCTTGGAAGAATTAACCAAGCACTGAACTTTAACACTCAGCTTGCCTATCTTCCTGATAACCTGACAGCATTCACTGCGTATCTGCACAGCCTTTTGACAAAATTCACCTTTCACCTTGTACTCAGGATCAGTCTCAAAGGTAAAAAAAAAAAAAAAACACCTCCCCATTTTCCTGGAGGGGAACATTTTATGCTTCTTTATGGGCACATACAGAAAGTAGTAACATGTTAGCATTGTCATGTTCTAAAGAAAAAAAAATCTATGTTTTCTCTAACTGATGCAACAGTTAATTTGGGTTTTTTATCAGTGATTAAGTAATATATACTTGATTATGTGCATATATAAAAAACACATGTGCAATTTTTATACTTGTCAGGCAGATTATAGAGATACAGTCAGTAAATCGTATCAGGTTTCTTTTTTTTCTTCTTTTATTTCTCTTTTTTTATATACAAGCAAACAGTATATCAGTGCAGGGGAAATCCTACTGCATGCTTAAGTTAAAATTCTTCCTTGTGTCTCTTTTACTATTTGAAGAATTGATGGATTCGAGGATCTTGTCCTGTCTCCTTTCCTTTTCTGGTGCATTTCTATTTAAAATCTCACTGCCTGAGAAAATGACTGCGTTTACTGTCTCTGACTCTAGAAGTTTCATCTCCTGTGAGAAAAATGAAGGCTTCATATAAGAAAGAAGCAGATAATAGAACCTCACACCAGTTGTCTGTAAGTCTTAATTTTTAGTACCTCAAACAGTACTTGGAGAAGTGGACTAGCCAAGGGATCAAGCCTGCATGCAAAGATGTCCCAAGATCCCCTAGAGGAATATGAGAATAGTGTTCAAAGCAAAAGACTCATTTTGGTGTTAATGCTTTTATTATTTTTAGTATTCATATCCTACCTTTCCTTAAAATTGCCTCCACTGTACCAGAAGAGACATAGAAGGAATGGTGTCATTTTCACCCAGCTCCCCAAATGTGTTTTGGGACAAACTGTAGTGATTACAGGGGCAACATCATGTGAGTATTAGCATGATTAGGCTGCCATGTCTTAGATATCATGCTGTTCCCAGTACTCTGGAGCCTATATATTCCTGGCAGTTGCCTTGTGAAGGAAGTAGTTTGTGTGTTGATGGATACCATGCAAATTGTTCTGTCTGAAGGAGCTCTTGCACAATCAACCTATTTGAGGGGAGAAAAAAATAGATTCCCTCTGTCTGTATAATGCTGTCACTCAAATCACACCTAAATATCAGTAGGAGACTGAAAGTTTGGGGAATTGTTAGTTTTGGCTAGCAATTACTATGCAGCATACAGCCAGATTCTGAGATCAGTGGCTGAGGATAAATCAAAAACTCAGCTGAAATGGCTTAAATATTCCAGGTTTACATCAAAGCAGTGTAGTCAGAATGACCTAACTGCACACACGACCATCTAAGACAAAGAAAAGCACTCTAAAATTATTTGTGTAAATGCCTATGATATTTGGAGTACTGAGTGCTTTGCATACTTTTTGTTACTATTTACAACTATTTAAAGAAAGCTACCACTGTTGTCAAAGCAAATTAACTGTTCTTTGAAAATCAATCTTCCTTTTTTTTAGGTGTGTACTGTATATCCTCACACGTTTTTTTGCCGGTGATGGTTTGACATGTTTTTATCTCCTTGAACAACAAAGCCATGTATAATTCCATGCAATTGTCTTTTAAGATATGAAGGGGGGGAACATAATTTACAACACAAATATATTAGGTTTTTATATAAAAAGCATCACATGTATT
Source organism: Xenops minutus (assembly GCA_035221455.1). NCBI lineage: Eukaryota > Metazoa > Chordata > Aves > Passeriformes > Furnariidae > Xenops > Xenops minutus. The sequence continues at coordinate 32,394,510 of JAWWEE010000158.1, forward strand.
GATCAAAATGACTTTCTTTACAATATTTGCTGCTCAAAAGAGAACTAATTGTATTACATGTTATAAGTGTATATTATCCCATTCAAGCTGTGCCAAACAGGAAAATTGACAAGAAAGCATCTACACTGGAGTCACACAACTCCAAGTTGTAATCAGATAACAGTCTCTTTATACTGAGTGATATTATCCTAAAGATCCTTTTCAGATACTTTTAAAAGGAGTTTGGAATATCTTTATTGATCTTTATGTATATTAGAAACACCTTCCATATTTATCTTGCATTTGCCTACCTCTTAGTTTCCAGATATATTTGTTAAGGATACAGTCTTTGTACATAATGAAACTGCTACACATATAATTCAAAACCTAAAGTAGGACAGTTAATCTAAAGCACATCCATACATACTCGTAAACAGTACAGGATCAGAACAAAATTGTCACATATGCATACACAACATATATATTCTATAATAAACTCTTCCTAATCAGTTGTGCAATTTATAAAACAATGTAAGACAAATGACAATGCTGTCATTTGTATATTCTCCCTCAGTTCTCTAATAGAAAGCTTTTTTTTTTTTCCTTGCCAACTCATTCCTGACAATGTTAATGATTCACTATAAAGCAGTTTCTGTGCTATGATTTGTGACATTCAGGCTGGTTAGATGGGAGGACTAGGCAGGTTTCTGGGGAGTGTTTTGGATGCAGAAATGCCTTGAAGATAGCACTTTATTATATTTAGGACAAGTATGACATCCCACTTCAAGGAAAAGGCCCCTATACATATTGAGAAGGTATTTCTATGGTTTAAGTGGGGAGGAGAAGGTTAGTTTAAAAGAATGCCTCTGTGTTTTTTGAGACGACATAAAGATAGGAGGTAGAGAAATGGAGGCAGGAGGCAGAAGGATTATGGATAATGGAAGAATTTTGCCTGAGGGTATGTGCCTGCTTTGCCTATTCCTGTATAACTAGAATATTTATAATTCAAATACTTATCTTTAATAATTAAAAATGAAGGAATATTAAAGACAAAAGGTAGAGAATATTATGTACACATATGTAGGCATCATGCATTAAATCCCTACACTTGCAAAATATAGCAAGAGGTAGATTTAAAGGAGGTTAAAAAAAGTGAATATTTTAAAATGTCTCAAGAAAAGAATTTCTAATTCACTCCAGTTCTGCCAGAAGTGATACCCCTTACTTCTTATTTCTACAGATAACTAGTCATGGAGAGAGCTACTAAAAATACACTGCATGGTGGCTTGACATCAGCACATCAACAATTAAAAAGTGGATACAAATATTTCAGGTTTTCACAACCTTAAAATTTTGCTCATGATTTATGAAAACATCAGATTTGCCAGGGCAATTGCATTTTTCTTTTACAGGACACTTAGTTATGTACATTAAGTAAACTGCTAGTTGCAACAAAATGCAATATTCTACCACATTCAGTAACACCCTCTGATCTGCCTTCTACAGACAGCAAAGAAACAAAGAAAAACAGCCATTGCTGTGGATAGAGAACAGTGTTTGAAAAGAGAAAGAGATCTCAAATATGCCCCTAGGTATTATAAATCTTTCAATTACAAGAAGAAAAACCATACAAGGGCTGCAACAAATAATTTATAAAGAGAAAATTATGCAAACAAATAATAACAGAAATTAATCCGTTATCTTTGAAGAATTTGGAAGATGTCATTTCAAATATAAATTAGCACAACCAAATCAAAAAGGCTATGATTGAATATATTTCAGAAACAGAAATCTTGGACATCACAATATGAGTAAATCAAAGATTCAAGTAAAATTATTCATTAAGGGCAAAGTAGTTCAATTTTGAAATAAGTTGCCTTTATGAAATTGAATTTATGGATGATAGCTTAAACTAATGCTTGAGAATCAGAGGTGTTAATATTTACACCTCTCCTCATTACAGCAAGGAAAAGACTAATGAACAATTAGACATCGAAGTCTCTGCTCTTGCATCAAACAGAGTAATCCCTGGCTAAACATTATTACAACCTCACAATAACAAGTACTATTCTTTTAAGTGTGTATGTATATTATATGAATTTTATATGCAATATAAGTTTTAAAATGGAAGAACACCTGGTGACAAGTTTAATATATTTATGCTGTAATATATTTATGCTAATACCAAATTGCAATGAATAACACTAATGAAATCATTATTCCAAATGGAAGAACTTGTCCGTAATCAAAAAATATATCAGAAAAAGTAATGAAATGCTATTGTTGAAATATAAGTATATCCTATATAACCTGCTTCATCAGTCCTGGTGTGTTTAGAGAGATCATGTTATTGACTTGTGACTTTTAATTGATATCTGAAATATTACAGATCGAATAAACACCCATGAAAATCACTGGATCATCACATAGAACAAAAAAAAAAAAAAAAAAAAAAAAAAAAAAAAAAAGAGAGAGAGAAAAAAATTTACATCATTTTAGGACTTACAGTGTGACTCTTAAAATTGTTTGGAAAAGGCATGTGTCAGTAATGAGGGAATACAATGCCACCTACATTATTGATTCAATGCCACAGTGACAAAAGCTTTATGTATGGTTGGGAGTTGCTATACAGCACACAGTACTGGTGGGGTTAGTGGCAACTGATCAGTCATGGAATGGACCCAGGACAGTGAGTTTGCTAGCCTGTTACCAGGAACCTGAATATATCCTGTCTTTATCTTGTATCCACTGTGGCAGAGGCTCAAGGCAAGCAAAGGATAGGTTGGCTGCTGTCCTTGCCCACGTCGTGTCAACACAGGTTGATGATGATGAGTAATAGATGGGAAAGATATGTGATGCTTAATTAATTACATTTGACTGCTGTGCCTTTTTATTTATTTATTTATTTTTGCTGTACACATTTTAAGTTTCTAGTAATTACAAGCTTTTGCTTTCAGAGTGTGCTTTTCTGAAGGAGACTTGCTGAAAGCAATTTTATACTAGTTTTTCCAAATGCAGATACTACCTATCTATTAGTTTTGTATTAAGGAAGTGGTGTATTTGGAGGTTTGCACTTTAAATTAAATTCAATTTCTTCATTTATGCATGTCTGTTCATTTGAAAAGCTGTTATTACAAAAGAAAGAAAAGGATTTTTTTGACAAATTGATACAGAGCAATATAACTCAAGGAGATCACAAATGAGAAGCTGTTAGACCTCAGTGTATTCTTCGATCCAAACACAGCCCAGCTTCCCTTCCTGAATTTGTATCTGTCTAGTCAATATGTTCATCAGCCTTTCCATGTTTCATGCCATCTACTTCTTCAACCTTGAGAGATATCTCTAGTCTTCCTTCTTTCCTAGTACTTTTGCAATCATGCCAACTTTGCCATAAAGAAAAGTCACTGCAAAGCTTCACTCTCATGGCTGCTGCAACATGCACCTACAAGTTGAAGAAAAGAGAATTTAAGAAAAAAAATTAGTGGAAAAAAGGGACTTTAGGGTATTGAGGTTAAAAAAAAGTCAAGTCCAAACAAACCCACTCTTCCCAATAGACAAACCTATTTGGGCTAGTTTCTCCTTATTTTTTTTTCCTTTTAATTAGTCAAAATACTAAGACATTAATGATGGTAGAATGTCCAGAATGAAAAACAGAAGAAAATAAGTGTGTATCAGCATGTGTGCAGGAGGAATACAGGAGGTGAGGCAGTGTATCCATGAGTGGAATGAAAATTGAGCTTGTCAACCAGCTCATAACATGGACCTATTTGGATGCTTGAAAAGTATCCTATTTGCGATCAAAGAAAGGAGGAACTCAGGAAGTGCTGAACTAGGCAGTGAGCATTTCGTAGCACAAAAGTGACTTTACCAATGCCACACAGGATTTCAGTGAAGTGACAGAGCAGAGAAGATGGGCCATGGACTGCAATTTCTGTGGACTCTACAGTTTGTATTCAGGAGATTTATAAACTGCTGGTACGCAGTTAGTACCACTGGAATAAAAATTATTGCTATACTCAAAATTCTGTGCTCTTTACCTGCAAAACCTGCCATCCTGTGAGTATTAAATACTGCAAAAATTGCCTTCTGAAATATGCAGTATTTGTCTGTGTGAACCTTTTTCTATGCTTGATGGCCACTGTGTAACATTCACTTATGATGGACAAGGAGGAGATAACAAGTTATTTTTAATAGTGAATAGCATAACTGCTGCCTGAAGTTTAACATGCTCAACTCTTAAAGACCTCTTATTACACAGAAAACATGTTCCTCTTAAAATTCAATGATTACAGATGCAGCAAGTGGTTGTCTGTGTGAGTTCACTCAACTACAGGTTCTCAGATATCTTCTGAATGATCCAGGTGAAGGGGCTGACCCTTCTGAGGATGTGAAAAAGCCTTCACTGAGATGGATGCAGTCTATTTCTGGAATTCCTCTTCAGTATTATCGCATCTTTATTCCTTCATGTTATGCTGCTGGGTATAGAATAGGTGACATGTATTATAAACTCTTCATCAAGGCATTGAAATGCTGTAGCCAAGTACCAAAGAGAACCACACTCCAGAACATGAAAGTAAATTGCTGAACATTGGATTTGCGTCCTCATTTTTGTAGTACAGCTGCTGCAAATGTTTGATCTACACTCTGCAAAGCAGTTTCATCCACTAATGTGTCAATGCCTCCAGCTGCTTCCTATGGCCTAGTAGTAGTAAATATTTTCATGCCAAATCATACTCATATGAATATTACCTCAAAAATGAACAAGAATCTTGTTCATACTCTTCTGGTTATCCAACTGCATGTATGAAAATAATCTTTGGTTTGGCAAAGAAGAGAAGGGATCTGCTATGTCTGTACTTGAACAGAGCTCATGAGAACTGGAAGTAGGGAGTCAATTACATCACTATAGAATTCTGTAAAATGCAGAAATAAGTAGATAGTAAGGAAATAGAAGGTCCAGAAAGCACAAATACAGATACAGTAAGGAGTTTACCAACCGTTTATTTATGGATAAATCCAAGTATTCCTTGCAAATTGTATCCAACTTGAAAAACAAATGCAATTCCCCCACACTTTCAGGAGAGCTGGTCTGCTTAGACTTAGTGCTGCTTAGACTTAGACTGTGGCATGTATAAGGGTAGAGGGTAGGAGAGTTTGGATACCTACATATGTGTAGACAGATCGTCAGTTCATACACCAACTTTTATGCCAGAAACCACCGATGTCTAGAGTAAAAATGAAGGAAATTGGCAGGACATCATGGATTCCAAGATATTTATAAACTTGGAAAGTTTTAACAATGTAAAGCTGTGTTAAGATGGAGCCAACTGCTGAGAATGCTGGCAGCCTGGAAGCTAAAAAGCTCTGTATGTTCATCTATAGTTATGTTCGAGCATGTTTCAGCATATTTTTGCTGTTCTTGTAATATACAAAAACTCAGAGTGTATCTCTCAACCTGCCAAGAGCCAAGTCCATTGTTGCCTTTTGGTATTAGAGTTCTGTTTTATCTTTTTACCATCCCACACCCAAAGTCTTCATTAGCACTGTGGTTTTTTGTATAGAAATTTAAATGATCTGAAAAAGTGTGGGTTTACCAACATAACATAACAGCTTTCACAACTCCTGCATCACTTTTTCTTGATAAATACAAGAAAATCCCAAGCTCTTAAACTGATGACAGTTCTTTACTGTTATTATTATAACATTTAACCCAACTTCTAAAAATAATATGCTAGAAAACAGCTGAGTAATTACGAAAGTTTGTCCAATAGACAGCATAGACACACTCATGATCTTCCAGGTGGTGACAAACCAGATGAAGTAGCTCAGAAGGCTTTACATTTGCATCTAAAGTGATGTTGCCCACGGCTAGAACACAGTGTATGTGCTCAAACATGCAACTTTCAATCAAAACAAAATGTGTGTAAAGAATTAAGACACCAAGACACATTAAACAAAATTTAAAATATTTAGTTGCCTAATTGCCAATGTTAGTCTGAGTAATAAAAATGTGTTAGATATACTAATTTATAAAGAGCAATTATATATTATTATATGATTAGTGCCACATCCAATGGAATGATTCATATCACCAGAATGTTAAAATCACTGGCAATATACTGTTAGGAAAGAGAAGGAAACTACAGGGATAATGTACTACAGTGGATAATGTATACTAAAGATAGCATTACCTTCTCTATAAAGATAGCATTACCTTCTCTAAAATTATTGACAAAGTGGGAAAAAAAAAGAAGTATTTGGAATGCTTATTGATCAGCATGTTGTATGATAAATCATGAGATGCAGTAGTGGTGCAGAAGTTAGCAGCAAATATCTATGTTCTGGAAAGATGATACTTTTGTATTTCATAGAGAAGCAAAATAATTACCATTGATAAGAAAGACATTAAATACCAGCTATCAAATATTTTTATATCTATGTGATTGGCTAAGCTTACATCAAAAATATTGTCTTGGAAAACTCCACAAAACAATACTGTTGGCTTTTAACAAATCTTAAAAAGAAAAGTCTGGATGACTTTAGCCTACACTGCTGACATGAATCCTGAATTAAGTAATGGTGGGAACATGAAGTAACCAGTGAAGAATTGAAGGCAATAGCATAATGCAGAGGAATATAGTTGTATGGAAAACACTCAATCTTTTGTCTTGTTTGGTGATGTTATTACAGGTTTGATAGTTAAATATAGCTGCATCTGTTGTAGTCAGAATAAAAATCAGTTTGTTTGCTTAGTGAAGATAAAATATAGCAGATTACTAGATTACAGTCTACAAGAAACAACACGAAGATATTCCTAATAATAAAAAGGATTTTAGCCCAACACAGAAGGGCGTGGCCTTAGGAGTTTGAAGATGGTGTTATATAAACTTTCATTAGAAATATATATTAAAAGCTATGTTACTTAAGCTGTGGAACTGTCTATCAGGAGATCATGAACTCTTATTATATGCAATCCTCAAAACAAAACAGAGTGCCTCTCAAATACGCAGTGACTTAAACAGAAATTATGAGCATAGTGTAAAAGTTAGGTGGCACTTTTTTTGATTGTCATGTCTTATGGCCCTAAAATCTGCAAAACTTTCTGTTGAAACCAAAAGAATTTTGCCATCTACTTCAGTAGGAATAGTTCTTCTACATAAACTCATATAAGGATAATAATTTAGGATTATTTGAGGTAGAGCTAATGGCCAAAAATTGATCTATCGTATTTTGAAACACATTTATTTATTTCAGAAATTAAATTGTGACCATATTTAAGACTACTTATTATTTGCAAGCTACTGACTTCTCAACACCAAGACCTATTAATAGAAGTAAAAATATCTTTTAAAGGTAGAGAAAAAGGCAGCCTCAGTGCACAAGAAATTTAAAACCACTCTAAAGAGAACACTAGAAAATATACGACCAAGTATAATCCTGTACCAGCATCAGGGAATGGGCAATATATTTACTAAACAAGGGGCCAAGGTGCCTGCATCAATGCAGATGAACCCTGCTATCTCACACTCGTCACTTACCCATATTACCATGCTCTAATAGTCATGCATGACAACATGGCAGACCAGAAGCTCTAGTCAGTAAAATGAACTCAAAATATTTACTTCAGCATACATTCTCTCACTGAACGTTTCCCAAATTTAACAGAAGTTTGATGAGGCATTCTAACTCTAATAGTTCTGTAACTTCAGAATTCAAGCTGACACAGGGTCATCCATTGGGCTATAAGGCCACTCTTACTGAACACATGAATAAATCCTTTATTCCTCTCTTCAACCTATCAGCACACTCAGAAAACACTGTACGTGTCTTTGTAGTGCATGAAGAGGTAAGAGACAATTTTAACATTTTATCCTGACTTTCTTTTAATAATAGTTATGGAAGTAGTAGTTGCTCTGTGCCAAATTACAGACCACTGTTTGAATGAAATATCTCTACCTAGGGATTCTTCCCATCTCTTCATATATTTGCATTTATCTTCCAAATCTGTTTTAATGAGCTCTATATAAAAATGAGAGCTCATACTTCTCGAGCCTGATGAACAGGTAATTACTATTTTGATTCCCATGAGAGGTCTTTGAAAATCTGTCTTGTCATGGAATTTAAGGGCATAATGTTTTAATTGTAGGGAGGAGAGGGGGGTTAGTGCTTAAGCTGAATGTTCTACCATGTAACTATTGTCCAAAATATCTTTACACGAATGACCTATCAATTGTGAGACTGCTTTCACTTGTATGTTAAAGTGAGGTTAGATTTTTCTGCCAGTGAGTCTTGATTTTTCTGTTTCTCTGCTAAACTAAGAGCTGGTTTTAATATTTCTCTGCTTCATGGGTTCTGAATATGATAGAAAGTATGGATCAAAATTTAGGTCCATATATTGATTATCTTATGGAAATTAACAGGAACACCTAGACGAATAAAGGCAGGAGAAAATTACTCTCTTCAACCTATGTTTTGGTATTGATAAAATACATTCAGGTAAGAATCTTTTCCCTTTACTTCCAGTTCAAAAGTGCCATGGAATTCTCATGCTGCTGGCTGCCAGATCAAAAGGTGACAGTTCCAAGAATCTTTCTCCTTCTCCAGCTATTAGACAGATGGTGTAATAGGGGCACCCATGGATAAAAGGTGCAGCAAATTCTGCCAGCCCCGAGGTACAGTGTCCCTGGGATCAGTGGTGCAATGGGAAAATTCTGTATAACAACAGTAATAGCAGTGGAGTAGAGTCCAAAATATCCACAGTAAATAAATATTACCAGAATTGTTTCAATTCTATTTTTTCACAGGAAAAACTAAAAAACAAAACAAAACAAAACAAAAACAAAACAACAAAAACCCAAACAAACAAAAAGAAAACATTTTAAAGTCAGTGTAGGGCAGGAACTGTGAACAGAAACCTGGATTTGGGAGCCCAGCCCAGAAGGAAAGAAGCTTCCAGCTGAATCAAGCATGTATGACATACCTCCTGGAAGAGCACCTGCAAATGGGGACTCCTACAGTCATTTTTTTTAGCTATCAGTTCTAGAATTGATTGTTTTAACATCTAGTTTTTTCAAACCACATTGTATCATCCCTAGTTTTTGGCGGATTAAAATAAATGAAAGAAATTAAGAATTCATGTCAAGTTCATGACACCTGATTAAGTAAAAAAATCCATCAATCCATCTAACACTTTATAAAGAATAAAATAGTTGATTTTTATTTCAAATTTTATTTAACTTCAAAATGCATCTATTTTTAATTTTTGAGGGAAATAACTTTTCTTTAAAGGAAAGTGAAACAAAATGGTTTTCCTCACATTAAAAGAAACTGTTTGGTTAATCCAAAATGAATGTTTTTCAGTTTGCATTTCATAAAGAAAAGAAATAACAATTTAGCTTCAGTTTATCCAACAGGTATATTTTTTCCTTTTTTTTAATATTTTTTTGCTAGCATCAAACAAAAAAAAAGTAATTTTATTTGCTCAGATCTGTACACAGATACAAATGGAACCTGTGGAAGAGACAGGTGCTCAGCATGTTTGAAAATCAGTCCATTAAAGTAATAATTTTACCCTGTTGATCTGAAAGAGAAAGGAAATTGTTCAATGAATATATTTAGAGATGATATCAAAATAGAAAGGACTGGAAATAGCAAACATCAGAGGAGCTTAGAAAGCACTAAAATGAATACAATTTAATGTGGACAAATATAAAATAATACACATGGAGGAAAATACTATCTGGCATAAAATCAAAGGAACATTCTACAGGAAGAACAGTAATGTGGAAAAGATTTGGGGTGAGAGATAAGAACATATTGGGCATGAGGTTCCAATTTAATGATGTTGCACAAGTATCAGATCTATTCATGAAAACAGATATCAATTAAGATTTTGATTTGCTTATTGCTAGTGGTTCTTATAATTAGCCAAATTCCACGCTATTTGGAGAAGTCAGTCTATTCAGAATAACCTTAGAAATATTTTTTGTAAATAAATTTGTCTGCTATTTATGTTCAGTACACACACCAAGTGTCTTAGAGACAGTCCAGGAAATGATGACAGAAACAAGTATTACAAGGTGTGATCTATTTTGTGAGAGGCTAAAGGTGCTTCATGGTTAGAGCTTAAGGAAAAGAAGTTATGATAACAGCCTGTAAACATTTAAGTGGCAATAGTCCAAAAGGAGGGAGAGATGATTAACTGAGGTTAGAAAAGGCTAGTTAAGGAACAATAACTTGAAAGGGGATAGCAATGTGCATACAAAAATTAAAAACAAAATGTAAGTGACAAGGATAATGAAAGGAAGGGAAAATTTACCCTAAAGATAGTTAATGCATCATGTCTACATGTGCTTCAAAGAAGATTTGATAAAAAGTCAAAGGCTTTTATAGAAGACAAGCTTTCCAAGTAGGGCATTGGACTATTATACCTGGATGATCTTTTCCACTTGTTCCAGACTCAAAGTAGTTTGTGTTTTGCTGTGCTTCTTTTAAATTTTCTAAATTTCATATTCTTTTTTTGTGTTTGCAAGGCTGGTGAGAAGATGGATATGCTTTTACTTTATTAATATTTTTCCAGTTCAAGATGGTAATTCTTGACCTGGGGAAAATGGAAGGGCTGGCAAACACTGTTGGGTTTATTTGGTTTGGCATTTCTGCTGTGATGTTCAGATACATCCTTGACCAAGCACAATTGGTAAGTGTCTGAAACCTTCAAGTGCAAGAATGACAGTTCCAGAACCTTGACATTTCTGTTAATAGGTGTTTCAGTTAATGAATCATTCTGCACTAAGAAAATCTTCCAGAGCTTCTTCAGATGCAAGAATGCAGCTCAGAACCAGTTAGCTTTCATTTCACAGCTTCTGCAACAGTACACTTTTTTTATTTTCAAATGAATATTGAGTTTCTGAAGAGCAGGATGACAGTCTCAGATAAAAATTTTAAAAAGTAAGCAAAATTCTTCAGGTTTCTTCCCCAGCATACCCCTGCTCAATCCAAGCCTTGCCTGCAGGGATTTTAAGATAGAAATCACATGGCTAACATTAAAATCTTGTTAAAGGATTAGGGGCCACGTTCTGAGCCAGGGTAAATTGAATACAGCTCCATTGACTTCAACAGAGCTTTACCCTTTCACAGAACTTGAGGATCTGACCATAAAAATGTCTTGGGTTGGTTTATTACAGGACCAGGTAGGTATGTTCATATTTGATTTCTGGCTCCAAGTCTTCTTGACCTGTTATAGCTGTCTTGTTCTTGATAAACTGAAAAAAAAATTACATACAGAGTCTAATACCTGAAAGTGCCTTGCAAGATAGGAAATGCAAGACAGAAACTTGCCGATCAACGTTGCATTGACTCATTTTTGTGCATTATGCCACACATTTTAATTGTATTTGCATACACTTTCTTTTTACAAAACTATTGCCCTACTTTGCATATTAGTTGAGTCCTGTTCTACATTTCCTTTTATCTTTTCCACTCCATGTGTGGGTCTCTGCCTAATTTATAATCCTGCTATCCAAACCCTACATAAAATACACAAATTATTCATGTCTTCATGAGCTTTTCCATAGTGACTCATTAATTATTTTTTGGCATCTTATGAGAAAAATATTGTAATTCCCTTTCCACAGATGAGAGAACTGAGACAGGAAAGGAGCATGGCCAGTTTTGGGCCACAAAGCAGATCAGCAGCAGACCCAGAGCTCCTGGTATCCAGCGTGTATTTATTTCTTCCCAAAAGGAGAGGTCTAACCATATTCACAGCTTCCAGTCTCTACACTGCCAATTAAGAAAGATATTCTAAAAGTCAAGACAAAAATACTGCAGTGGGGGCACTCAAGTAATGAAAAACACAATGGTCACCTATAAAATTATTATCTTAATTAGCTTCATAATTATCTTATGGAATTTCTGAGATAGCAACAAACATAAACTTTTCAGGGTCTACAGCTTAACCACATGATCATACTGTGAGTCTATGATATCTACTCTTATTTTATACAACTTTTTTCTCTATATACAACATGATGTGGGGCTTCCAGCAACAGGTAACTTTGTAGCATGAGGAATCTTTGACAAGTATCTGGGCTTGTCATGTTAGAAGTCTGAAAATAATCAGTAATTTTGCTATTGCTGAAATGTGTTTTAATTGTTTTAAAATTATATCCAGAATTTCTGAATCTCCAGACTGTGGCACCATCTTGCAAAAAGTATGAAGTAATGTGCAAACAACCTTGTTTATATACTGGAACCTCAGATGCTTCTATATGAGCAAGTTTCATCCTACTTCATTGACATTAAACAGTAATAATATGCAGTGTAAGAGGAGATATTCAGGACAGCTGATTTCACAGTCTATCAGACACGCATATCTCAAAGAAATATTTGGATTGGGGTTTTTTTCCTGAAAACCTGATTAAGAACTGATGTATCTAAAAGCTTTCTCTTTATTTAAAATGTGTTTATTTATACAAGCAAATCATAGCATATGGAAACATAATTTGCATACTTTTATCTCAATATTTTATTTTTGCTATGATAACAAAAGTTGTACAGACCCAGAATACAGCAGTCTTCTGCTTGCTATAGACTCATTTAATAATGTTCATTATGAGGTGTTGACATTTTGCTGAGGCAGAGATTGAAGTGTCCCTGAGAGCGTAACCAGAGGACTTGTTCACTCATTTGATCACTCTTGCATTGGATCCACCAGGATCCTATTTTGTCTGAGCCTCCTCATCAGAGTTTTTATAAGCAACTAAGAGGGACAGAGATATATTTAAAGATAAGGTTGCAATTCTTTCACCTAAGAATATGGTCTCTCCTATGTTAGGAGTATGAGAACGCTGAACATCATGGGAAAGGCTGTGTTTACAGTACTTTTGACTGAAACTAGAACTGAAAATGTCAGAAGATCTAAGAGGATGCGTGTGCTTGGGAAATTTTCAGTCCAAAGCTAGCTTCATAACTTTTTCTAAAAAGTTTCTGGGTAAGCAGATGAACTTTGAATACTTACTCGAATGCCACATCTTGCAAGGTTAAATCTGGAAGACTGGAAACTAGGTTAGACTCTTTGGTCACATTGATCTCACCAGTAGAAGACCATCAATCTGAAGTAAACTGCAGATTTAGCTGCTGTATGGCAATGCATTTTCTACAGATGTTGCATTTCAGCAATGAGTTTCTCTAGGTGTTGGATTTTCAAAAGAGATATTCAGGAGATTTCTAAACAGCTCTACTCACAAAGGAATCTTCATATTTTTTTAATGCTAAACCTTTTAAAAGGAAGGTCATATGAGACAGAAAATATGTTGTACCCCTCAGGTAGAGTGAATGATGCACAGCAGCTACCTTAGAAGCAGAGACACTAGACAGATGGATGGACATATATACTCTTACAAGTACTTGCTAACATAGCTCTGCTAATCTAAAGGTCAGAAAGCAAAGAGCAATCCAGAACATCAACTTGGTTGTGGATACTCCTCCCCAGAGGCCGTGTTTTTCAAGACTCTGTGAAATCAGGTTGGCAGCTTATGAAAGATATAATCTTGCTCCCACATGTCTCATGCAAAACCACAGGAAATTGCACTCATGTTCCTCACACCAGAAGTCAAGACACACATAATCAAGTGCCATATATTCTCTTACTATAAAGTGTAGTCCAAGGAGTATAAAGGAGGCTTTGGCTTGTTTGTGGTCAAACAATACATGTGAGCAAGTCCATAGATTAGTTTTTTTCCACTTGTAAAAGTTATTTTTCAGTGTTGCCATCATGGAAGTGTTTTCATCATTCATCCCTCAAATAGCTGCTTTTCTGGACACATTCTCCTTTCTGATGGCTACAATGTACATTACAATCCTTCTGCATAGGTGCTTAGTGCCAAAATATTATCTGTAGTACTGTTTCCCCTCTTATTACCTACCTATCCTTTTTATTTTGACTATTTTACACTTCCCTTACACCAATATAAATGCACCAAAATATAAAAGTAGAGTCTCATCAGAACTAATTCTCCAATGCACAATTCACATTCTCAATTCTGCAACTGTTAGAGAAAATAAGAAAAAATAAATTGCTGAACAAAAAATGATTGAAGCCTTTATTACAGCAAAAAGCTAGATTATTGTGTGGGGGTGATTTTTTGGAATACATAACCCTCTCAAATTCTAAAAATGTATGTCTATTTTAGACTTTTGTAAGACATTTGGCAAGCACTGCTTAGAAGATGGTAGTGAAATTTAATTTTAATGTTTGAAAAGCTTAATTTAGGTCAGAAATGGAAACTTGTTTGAAGACAGCCTATGCTTGGTAGGACAGATCTCAAATAAGGCAGACAACAGGAATTAATTTCTGGCAATTTTCACTAATGTGAACTTAGACAAGCCAGGATACTGTAAACTATTGATTACATTACACAGACAAGGGCTGAGGTCCAGTTTAATTGACTAACCCCATTGCATGACAGTTTTGCATGCTGCCTGTCCAGAGAACACCAGTTCTAACAGGCAATACTCATGCCTAAAAATCAATGTTATTTTGGGTGTTGTCCTAATCTCTCAGTTCTGTATCCAAAAATCTAAAAATCTTGCTATGCTTCCAAGAATAAACTTGAAAGGCTCTACATATTCAGGTTGTGATTTTTCTTCCTATCAATCACTTTTTGCATCATTCTTCTTTCTCAGGATTTTATACAAGCACTCTGGAATTCTTGAGGGCTCCCAAAGAGAAAACATAGAGAGGAAACAATTGCAAAGGCCAAAATGGGAGACGTAGCTTTCTCTGATACATCCATATCTATTTTGGAAACTATGGATCTCAGAAGATAGGGGCTAAGGAAGCTTGAGAAATGAATATATATGTAGAAATATTGCCAAAGATGGAGTGAGGGACCAAGAACATAGAGCACAGGTGAACACATAAGATCTATATCCACATAGATAATTTTGAATTCTGGAATACAGAAGATCTGAGACATTTCCCCAGTCTGTTCTGCCACAGAGCAGGGAAAGACCTGCTCTGGAACAGTTCAGGAGCCTTTTCTACCTGGAAATCCTTTGGGAAATATCATCACTTTAGGCTCTTCTATACGGTTTTTACTGCTAGAGGGGACAATCAGGCCCAAACATATTACATACAGATTATCCACTTAATCTCATTTCAACAATTATTTGTATTTCTCCTCCTGCACTTGTTCCAAACAGCAAATACATTTTCTTTTGACTGCTGCATAAAAGCTTAATATTCAGAATCAAATTTTTCTTATAAAAGGAAAATATATTTGATAGAGGAAATTGGAAATAAATTAAGCTCTGCATTATACAAACAAATTTTTAAATGGCTGCTAGCTATTGATTTATTTTCGAATTGATTTTTCTGGCTCAGAAATTCATTTCCATGCTAGGTGGGAAATATTCATTTAAAGCCAAGAGCATGGTCTACATTAGGGAAATTTCTCCCAAATTGTTAGTGGTTTGAGAAGTGATTTTGCATTGCAGTTTTAAAAGTAATTGAAAATGTTGTTTAGGCTTCACTGTGTTGGTAGCAAGTAAGAAGACTCTGAATTTTTTGGTGCTTCATCTATCCAAGGACTTGAACTGGCTTTTAAGTAAGAACTCAAGAGCCCCTGTTAAGAATTAATGACACTCCCAGGAGCTCTGAGTTGCACTGAACCCCTGAGTTTACACCTTTCCACATTTCTCCCAGTGTTCCTGGAAATTTTATCATATTTCACTGAAAGAAGAGGGGGTTTATAAAGATGCTTCTCTTAGGCCCCATACTCATGCATTGCATGCAGTGCTGCTATTTATGAATTTGTGTCCCAATAGATAGCTTCAACCAGTAAGTAATGTAACACATAAGCTTTCAGACTTGCTAGGTAATATTGTCAATACTACTGACAGTAGTATGGTTTTGCGTTGTCTTCAAGTAAATTTCTGTTTAAGCATAACATCTGTTAACATGCAAACTTCAAATTTGAACCTGTGGCCTCATTTCTTTTGGTGAATACTTTTATAATACATCCTGAGTAATTTTACAGCACCATGGATGACTATTCACCACGATCAAACTGTTGTTGCTTTCAAAAAGCCTTCTGTTGTAAACTCAGCAAGTTTGTGGTATTAACAGCTTCTCTATTAAAAAAAAAATAAAATTAAATTAAAAATCAATGCTTTCTGTACCTTCTGCATTATGAAGAGGACAGTCTTACAGTTTTGCTTTAACTATTCTGAAAGCACTTATGTAACTGGATTTCAATGGTCACAGATGCAAGGTTTCTATTAAATAACAGCTGTATTTCCTGGAGGGGAAGCCCTTTTAATAGCAATAGAAAAGTTTGTAGAGTAGGCATTTAGTTCTGCTTTCTCCAGTAGATGTCACTTGCAGTACATAATAATTCATGTAAAGAAATCAGAGTATATAGAAATGCATTGCTTTCCTTGAAATATGCAAGCTAAATAAAAAGTCATTTTAGTGCCCTGTGTATGTAGTAAGTTTGGCATTTGATTTATTTTAACAGATGGCATTGAAATAACAAAAGGTAAAGCATTTTTTTTTCCAATTGATCAGTGAGGATTATGTCTCTTTCTCCTGTAATTTGAAATAACAGAAGGAGACAAATACACTTGTTGACACATGTGAAGTCTGGGTCACATATGATCTAATGTTGTATTGACAAGTAGTTTTTGGCAATTGCCAGACTTACTCTAAAGAGAAAATGTATTATGTAATTATTTTTTATTTCAGAAGGATTAGAAATTTGGATTAAATTTAGTAGGGAAAACCTATAGAGCATATATACTCCAGCAGCAGAGCTCTTTTCTTGCTTCAACAAAGGAGAGCATATTTAAGAGAAATTGTCTTGTGTTATAGTTGATTAGAAATTTAAGCAATGTTCTAGGAACATTCGATATGATTTCTATAAATTTTTAACCTATATCTTTTACTATAATAATGGTGTAACAACATTATCTTCAGTCAGATTACTATGGACTTATTTACATGAAAAAATCTCATCTTCAGGCCCTTGGTGCCTCAGGAATATACTGTGTGTCCATGATATCAAGGTCCCTGCTGATGGTGGATTGTCCACAAATATTCATTTTGTATAACATATCATTTTCCTTGTATCCAACTGACAAGTCAGCCAACATTCTACATTGAAGAATTTAGGTGCTGGTCGTTCATTTGCTGGCTGATCACAGTGTTTGATGTTTCTTGTTTGTAGCCATCCCTCCTCTGCTCTCCTTAGCAGTTTTTTCTTTCAGTAGGTATGAGATTGCTAGGACTGCTGTATTCATTTCTATTCCACTCTCTATTGCATGGATGAGTTGACCAGTTTTGAACTTCAGTCTTCTTTTTCCTTTCTGGATTCTGATCAAAGATCCACAGAAAATACCAAAGCAGGTTGTTTTAGAGAGGGGATTTAAAACTAGCTATGCTGTCTCCTCATCTTACTGCCAGATCATTCCTCTATGTCCCCCAGACAAGTACACACAAATACAATTCTGAGAGTTTTCAGAAAGAACGTCTACCCAAGAAGGCAGGTACCACAGAGAAGTGGATATGAGGCCCACTACTATACCTTTGTTCTCTCCCACTTGAATAATTCAAATGTGGGTAAACCATGTCCTGCTTTTGGAAGACTTTGAGAACCCTATTAAAGGAGAGTAGTGGAGATCATAAAAGTTTTGTCCCTTATCCCCAAATAAACCTACTGTACACCATAAATTAAAGGAGTAAAAGCCTAGAAATATAATAGAAATATATTTTCCCCCAAAATGCAGCTGAAGGTGAGTACTGCATGGGAAACTCAAAACCAGCTACCGCAAATTTGGTCCTACTCAGAGCTACCTGCTGTCTTGTTTTTTTCTGCACAAAGGGAGAAAAGGAGGTAAGAGAAAGACAGGCAAAGGTGATCACACAGAAAAAAATGCAAGGTCTCATAAAGAGTGCTTATACTTTTGAACCTGGGAAGAGGTGTACTTAGTATAAATTTAGATCACATACAGGGAGCCAGGTCTGCCTTTATTTGATTTGATAATTCATAACAGAGATATGGCATTCAGGTGGTCTAATATGAGTTGCTCTGCATTGCCTTCTTCGGGTCACAGATAACATAGTAGGTCTGTAAAAGTTTATATCCCAACTCACAGGCCAAAAATCAGTATTAGTAGACTTAAAGAAGGGCTTCAAAGGCACCAGTAGGGGCATGTGGATATCCAGTTTGTTGGAAAGATATAAAAAGATATAAAAAACAACAAAGAAGATAAAAAAATCTGAGAATGAAGTAGAAGTTTAAAATCCTGTTTAACTTAATCATGTTTCTGGGTACTATAGAGACTCATGATCCTTGGCTGTATTAATTTTAGCTCACTTTTTTTTCATTTTCTTCAGAAAAAAAGGATTTTTCCAGAAAATAAAAACAACCCAACCCTCTGAAACTTTCACCTGACACAGGCTGTTGGTATTCTTCTGCTGAAATGAAGAATGGTCTGTAATGCCATTGATGTATTTTCATAAGTAATGCAATATCTACTCCAAACTGACTCCATCTAGGACAACTGCATTTCTTTAAGCAGCATTCAGATTACAAGATGTAAGTCTGTATTTGAGTGGAATTCAATGTTGGTATTTTTGGTCTGTGTTTGGCCCAGCCACCTGCAAGGAGTTGTGCTCCTCCTGCAAAGTTATGGGAAAACAGGCTGATAAAGATGGTCTCTGGCCTTGAGAGAGAGCTTTCTGTGTAAACTAAAATTAATTGGTCTCTTATGGTTGGCCGATGGCCCTCCAAGGGCTCTCGAAGGCAAAAGAGAGGAGGAGGAGAAGGATGAAGTAAACCTCCAGACCCAATTAAGGAAGACCCTCTGAAATGGACTGCGCAGGTGCAGAGAGACCCACGCAAGCGCAGAGAAGTATCAGTTATGTAACAGAGGGCCAGTGCTAAATACCTTTGCTTGGGCGGCGCTGGCCACGTCGCTCAGGTAAATGTCATCTGGCCAATTCAATAAAAGGCCAATGGCTCATGTTTTGGGGCTCGCTTGCTTCACATGACAGGCCAACGTTACCTTGGCGGGGACGCCCGTCGTCACCTGTGAGCCAGCTGACCCTTGAGGATGCAGCCACTGCTCGGGGAGTCTGGGCATTCTGGGGGTTGGTGAGACAATTCCATGGGAAACACCTGGGCAATTTGGGTGTTTGCACCTGGAGTCTTATTTTCTCTTTTCTCTCTCTCTCTTGGTTTTTTTCCTGTTTACTTGGCCACTTTTGGTAATAAAACTACTGTTTGGGTTAGGTTTTCTGTGGTGTCTCAGTTTCAGTTTCCACATCCTTTCAGACCCGCTTTTATCCCTGGAACAAAGTCTGAAAAGGTCAGAAGAGTTTTAGTACTTATCTCCTTTGCTTATAGGCACACACAGTTTTTACAATAATTTCTAATGTATTGAGATGATAATTTCTCATTTAGATCAGGCTGTGCTTTACTGCAGGTGAATGAGAATATAAACAGGCAAACAAAACTTGCAGTATCATATAGTCTAAAGACAGAGCTTTGAACAGGGACTACATAGTTAATGCATCGGGCATATACTGGTAGCTTGCATCAGAGGACCTCATGTTCTCTTATGAATTCCATCTCACAGAACCACAAAGCTATGTATTCCGAGCTTCCTTTTATGGAAATGGAGGAATGCATGTGATTCACCTGTGATAAACCTGACCAGTGAGAGTGAGAGAGCCAGAAGGAAATCTAAGACTTGATTTCAAGATCTCTGCTATGCTCAAGAGGTAACTTTCCTTTTTGGTCTTCCTAAGGGCAGATCAATTTATCTTTGCACATATTGTGAAGGTTGAAGGGAATGTTCCTGAAATGGCAATCTGGCCTTTTACCTTCCAGAGTGACTCTTTCTAACTTATCTATTGTTTATTCATGATGCAGAATACGCAGATTCAAAGAATTTATTGCAGAAAACTCTCTGAATTTAAACATAGCACATACAAGTATCTTTTGATATTGTGATGGCATGAGAGACACATCACCTTCTGACAAACTCATCTAGGAGATTGGGAAGGACACAAGGTTATCCCTTTCCTAAGTTATTCGACATCTGGGTTTTTCCCTCTATAATGTTTTGACACAAGTTAATTGCCAGCTTCATTCATGTGAGTGGATGATTTTAAAGGCAGGACTGCAAGAAGTCATGTGCTTCCTCTTATAGAACCAGAGTACCCTATAACACTTCCAAATGGATATTCCTGCTTGATTTTGCCATCACTATTGGTAAATATATATTTAGATTCATTTGACCCAGTGAAGCTTCATGTGTCGTTCCAGAGAGTAAGGATGCCACAGTGGATGTAAAAGGCATTGAAGAAGGGGAATTGGCTAGTATATTAGAGCGAATGTTAAGTAATCAAAATACAAACCCTTAGGAAAAACAAACTTCCTGGTGCAATTTTAAATGGGCAGATTGTTTCTGGCAGTTATGTTTTTTTGGTTCTTTGTTCTCATCAACATTGTAAACTATTCAATTTCGAATATCCTCGGAACTCACAAATAAGACAAGAGATCCATACTTTATCGATGCTTATAGCCAGAAAAATTAAGACTCTGAGTTAAATGGTCAGCTTGGCCATTCTTCAAGTGAACATTCTTTTAAATCTCTGTGCTCCAGCAATTTGCTTTTAGACTTGCAGCTCATCTGAATCCCACTTCTAAGAGCTAAATTCTCTGAAACAAGTAGCTAATCTTCACTGGATATGATTTTATGACAGGACTCTCATTAGGAGGTGATCCTTCTACTGAAGTCAAATGAAGTGAGTAATTATTCTATTTTGCAGTATTGCTGTGCAGGTATTGTTGACAACTGAATTTTTTGTCATACTAAGCAACACAACACAGGAGATTGGATACTCAAAGAAAACTATAATTCTCCTGGGGGAAAAAATTAAAAAATGATATCTGGTCACTTTACACATGTCAGGCCTCCAAGTACGTGCTGAATTGCAAAAATGTAACACATTCAAAAAGAATATTTATGTGTACCTTCTTCACTACATGTGTGGTATTTTTCTCTCATGCCACAAAAACTGTAGCCACAATTTACAAGTATATGCACAATCAAATTGCTATTGATTTAGCAATGCCTTTCTTTGATGTCCCCTGCCTTAACCTCATTTATAAAGCTGTTTTGCATTATTTCAAACTGTCAATGATTTGTGACTCATGAATATTCAAATCTAATTTGCACTTACCTTTTTTGCATGCATGCTTACTTGTGATTTGTCTCATTTGCCCTTTGTTTTGTGTTTATTTTCAGATTATTTAGTGAAGTAAACTCTGTTTTTTAAGTAATAACATCAAGTTAAACACAAATTGTGCAATTCTCACCATACTAGAGTCTTACACCACTGCAACTCCATGAACTTCACTAGAGTTTCTCCTGCTTAAGTGAAGAGAAAGAGGTCGATGAACTCTTACTGGCTGTTTTTTTCTGTCTCTGTGTTCAATATCAGTTAGCATGTTTCATTGCAATAGCAATGGCTCTATTTAGTATTTTATTCAGAAGGAAATATGAAGACTAAACCCCCTCATCACAGTGTTTCAGGCTTTAGGACAGTTCAGACCTCCAGATCTGAACAGAAATTAGTAATTCATTCCTCTGAGTTAAAAGTGTTTCCTGGTAACTGTTATCAGAGGGGAAAAAAATACTTCATTTGACTTATTTTTGTGGCTGTGGTAAATCCAGTAAAATTAATCCCCCACTGAAGAATACTGGTACAATAATATACACTTTCCCAGGAAACACTCCACCTAACAAGTATACTATTTGCAGCACAGTGGATCCAAAACCCTATTCTTTGCATTCTTGTTAATCTAAAAAAAGTCTTTTAAACTGTTAGGTGCCCAAGGGGAGCAGGGCCAAGATCTTTTGTATGGTTTTTCCCATTTATGGAGGATTATGTATTGAGAGCAATGCCTCTCTCAAATACCAAGAATCTTGCTGTATTTTTATTTCAGGAGCAGTTACCATGAACATATTGGCTGCAGACAGGACCTTTTTCAATTAATCGAGTCTGAAAACAACAGCAAAAAGAAATTTGCTTTTGGATCAAAAATATGATCTTACTTGAGTATCAAAAGCCATTTGCCAGGAGATGTCATCTGAAGTTAAACCAGAAGCAGGCGGGGGGAAAGGCAACTGATGAATTTCCATAATGTTTGAAAGCTGAAATCAACCTACAGTGGCAAAACTGGTTATGCTCCTGGATTCATGCTGCAACCCTAGTTATGAAGCAGCTCTAGGGGGTTCAGATGGCCCTTGTTTTGATCATGTTTGTGACCATATGTGTGAACATTAAAGCAAGCAGGATTTTTCTTTGAGCAAGTATTAAATGAATATGTTTCCTTTATGTATCTTTTCCTTTATGCTCTTAGCAAATGGAAGGGAGACAGAATCAGGCTGTGGATAAATACCTGTACAAAAAAGCAGGCAGACACAGACAGAAATATTTCTTGGACACTTTCATTATTCATTTAATCTCCTGTCTAAATAATTTCAACCAACCTTTTGGGAAATAGAGCAAGTCTGATAGGTGATCAGTGAGTAACACCAAGAGTAATGAAATTAAAAGTCCAAATGGACATATTGTGAAAGACTGAAAACTGTTTGTCTAAACTCTTCTTGGCCAATATTTTGAAGTAAACTGGAGTAAAATTCCCTGATCTGATGTTGGATTCCCAGCTGGGAATAAGAGATCCCAACCCAGAAAATATAGCTGCCTTCATCCAAGAGTTCATTTCAAATGAATAGTTTTATCATCTCTTCCATAAAAGAGAAAAACATTTCAAATGTTTATTTTTAGCTTGGCACATGAATAATGGAAATAAAATTATCTGAGTATTTAGTACTAAGAAATTCTTACAAAAAATTCTCGGTATATGGGTTAATATTTACATATTAGTAGAGGGGTTTGGGTTTGTTTGTTTTTTGTTTTTTTTTTAGTAATGCCAGGACCCTGCTTTTAAATGGCAAGTCTCAGCTGTTGTGAAGTCCAAGGTAAAGTCATGTGCCCTGAAACACCCAAGAAATTGTATTATCCAGTATGACACATGCCTAGATATGTCTTATTGTGATCATAATATAGCCTAAAGGTAAGAGTGCAGAACAACCACTTCTGTGGTTTTTTTTCAATGCTGTTTATGTTTATCTACATCAAATAAAAGCTTCTGTTAGAGCTATTTATATCATTGATCAATAGAACTATTAGTGATGGTTTATAAATGCATGAGTCAAGTTTTAAATGTAACATTTATTTTAAAAATTAAATCTATTAGTACCTTAACTTGATCATGTTTCATCACTGCAAAGCCAGTTCATCTTGAAAAACACTTTTGGAAAAACAGCATGCACCACTATGACATGAGAGATACTTAAAGTGCCAAGCAAAAGCCGTGGCTGTGAAGCACCAAAGTATTAATTAAAGGAATTATGTTTTCCTGTTCTGAGGGCTTACTGGAAGGGTGGTAACTGTCCACATTTGCTGTAAGTACAACCTGGAAGGCTGAGTACTTTACACCTGCAAGCTTGGCATCCTGCAAAACCACCTTGCAGAATCCTGTCTTGTGTCTCCTTCATTCACATTCTCCTTCAGTCGATGGAACTTTGGGACGCATGTTTGGCCTTGAAGATACTGAAAACTGTCAGCAAGAAAAACTTTGTTGATAAAGATTCCCAGCACTGGGGTGTTTTTCTGTGAACTTTTCGTCCCTATAATAGGTTAGGTCTATAGAATGACTGGCAGCCCTTTTGATGAGTGAGAAATAAAATGGGTAACACATGTCTAGTCTTTGAGACCTATTTGCTGTGTAGACACACAGTATAGGACAATTTCTACTGTACTAGCATTAAAGTCAATGGTGATACAACATAGAAAAGTTTTGCTTTTTGAGTTTATTGGCTAATTGTGATGGAAAAAGCATGGTGAGTGGAAGCAGGTAAACACAGTTAGATGTAC
This sequence comes from Xenops minutus, assembly GCA_035221455.1. Taxonomy (NCBI): domain Eukaryota; kingdom Metazoa; phylum Chordata; class Aves; order Passeriformes; family Furnariidae; genus Xenops; species Xenops minutus. The sequence continues at coordinate 32,418,505 of JAWWEE010000158.1, forward strand.
ACTTTAGATATAGGGCCTGTTGTTTGGAACTAAAACCAGTCTCTGCCCTTTAACATCATTGCTAAGGAGAGCATACAACCTAATTCATTATGAATACAGATTCTCAGATTCTTTTATTCTAATATGGAAAACATGGTGATGTCTGAGAACTTGTTAATCTTAGATGTTGTGCCCCTACTTCCACTTCACTAGTCCTACAGGGACCATTTTCTCCTGTGAGAACTGGATCTTCTCTGCAGTGTGAATTATTCTGCTCAACCTAACAAGACTCAAATGGAAGAATCAGATTTTCAAAATTATGAACAACAGAGGGGGAAAAAAAAAATTAGAACAATCATGGAGGATTCACCTTCATAAAGTAGTATGTATTAACCAATGGAAGTTTCCTAACTTACCTTATACCTTAGTTTCATTGCCTTCCATTAGTGAGGTAATTAATTTAGCAGGAGAAATGAAAGGAGACAAAGAGATGACAATAGGCATGTGTGAGAAAGAAGTCAGGTGTAGGTCTGTAATGGTGGGCAGTGGAAAAGTGTTTTTGACATGCATTTTGTAAATGTTAAGAGAGTGGAAAGGAGTGAATACAGAGTGTGAGGTGTGGTGACTATCCTAATTTTTAACTGTAGTTTTGTCCTGGTTATGTTCTTATAAATGGAAGGGCAAAGTCCTGCAATCCAAGGCAACATGTCTAATCTTCTTGTGTAGCTTTGAACACTTACAGTGAGGGGTTAATATAAAAACCCCTAAACTAAAATGCTTCCTGCTTGGGTAGAAAATATATATGTATCTTCTTAGACCTAAGGCTTCTTGGGGAAAATGTTGTATCCAAGGACTGTTTCATGAGCTGGAAGTGCTGTACTGAACCTCTGGGGCAAATGTTTGCATCGAATTGTTGAAAGAATCTGAGATTGGCAACACCACCCTGCCCTCGGCTAATGAGCCTTCCCCGGGAGAATATCAAGTGCAATTACCTTTCAGGGAATAACAACATACCAAAGAACCATGGACCCTGCAGAGAAAAACGAAACGCACATTCGTAGGTAGAACTTGCTATGAATCAGCATTAATTATCCAATAGAGGCAACGGGGTTGCAATAAGTCTCAGTTCCCAACTCACGCCATAGATCACAGCAAATGTGAGCTACTTACAGGAAAAACATTTGCAAAGTTCAGCTTGCCCTAACTCCCCTTCTCTCCCCATACGCTTCTACAGTCGAGTTGTGCTTGGGGGCTGTACTTCTGGGAGAACTTTACAGACCCCCAATTTTGAGGAGGCTGGAGAGGCAATAAAGGGGGTTGTTGGCAAAGACAGAGGCTCCTGAAAGTCCGCGGTACAGTCGGGCTAATGCAAAGACTCATTCGGGGTTTCAAAGGTGCCGACGTGGCCGAGGACACCAAGCTTCCCTCAGAAGTGCTCAAGGAGGTCGGGCTACAAGGCAGCCGTCTGCAGAGCCGGGAAAACTTCGTCCCCCACCCCGAACCTGGTTGTCCCGGCAAAGTCAGAAAGGGGGGACGGTCCCGGGCGACGGGGTTTTGCTGTGCACATTACTAGGAAGGACACCGGGGGAGAAGGCGGGAAAACCGCATATTTTGCTTTGAGCGATTGGGATAACAAGCGAAACTGCGCGTCCAGAGCTAGAGAGATGCGGGGGGATGCCGGCCGGCGCCTTTGTGCCGGGGCGCGTGTCCCGGGGGCGGCACGGCCCGCCGGCGGGGGCTGCGGGGGGCGGCCGCAGAGCGGAGCGGAGCGGAGAGGGTGGCGGCGCAGAGCCCGCAGCCCCCCGCAGCCGGCGGCGGCCCCGGGGCGGCTCCCCGGGGAGCCGGGGAACCCCGCAGCAAACTCTTTGGACGTGAAAACGGCACGGAGAGGGGCCGGCTGCTTTGCTGAAACTAAGCACACATATATTGAGTTTGTCAGGGATCATAAAATGCGAATTGATTATTCAAACAGGCATTGATTATAAAAGAATGCTTACTGCAGCAATGGGAAAGGTTAAAAGGAAATTGACCCTCTGCGTACGTGACATAAAGTCATTAGGTAAATGAGATATTCATACGGGGTGTAATCAAGGTCATGCTAATTTTCTTTGCGGTATTCGACTGAAATCTCGAGCTTCGTTTGGGGACAGCAAATTGTCCCCGAGGGAAATGAAACGTCAGGTAGACCACAGGTGCCGTAAAAAATCGCGTAAATAAAAGGCGAGTAGGGCAGCAAATTCCCCCGAAGCCCCGTGCCCGTGGTGGGCCCGAACGCCGGGCCCAGCCCCAACCCCGGGGCGGCGGCGAGGGACGGAGCGGAGTCCGCGGAGCGCGCGTGGGACCGGGCCTCCCCGCAGGGGTCTTCTCACCTCGCTGCTCCCGGGTCCCCTCCGACCGCGGAAAACTAGGAGTGCGAGCAATGTCAAAGATCCTCGCCTCTCCCAGACAGGATGAGAACGTGTAAAAAATTAGATTTATTTATGCACATATTTATCCCCTCTAATTATAGAAATTAATCCTCTTATTTATGACTAAAAGGTAACGTCTAAGGCGTTCCTTTGATGTTTAACAGCATCATTTGTGGCTAACATTCCAACTGATTAAGGAATAATTGTTGTTAAATGCTTTACAAGTGGATAGTGTTTAATTGAGAGGCATTCATAATTTTACGGCTTACCAGAAAATGAAACGTAATTAAAAACGCAGGAACTTCCAACTGATTTTATTCCAATTATGTTTATTGTTCAGACTAATTACTGCACAAGATGCGGTACTTTTCCCCATCTCTAAATCGTACGTGCTTCTCAAATATACTCCTGCAGGTTTTTCTTTCCCAGGTACTGGCTTGGGACGGCTTTCTTCAGCCTCTGTTCCCCACCCCCCCAACTCCCTCCCCCCCATTATAATTAAATGCTCCAGCCTTTTCTTCTCTCCTCCATGCAACACCTTGGGATGTGAGAAAGTGATGGCAGCTCTCTTCCCTCAGAGCTCGAAGTAATTGTAGAAGGGCTGATGAATTTCTTGAAGAAACGCCACACACTGAGGAAACCATCTCCTAGCAGGATTTTACAAACCAGAGTAAACAAAGCACCCCAGGGGCGATTTCCTCCTTTTGCGCAGCACGCTTCTCAATTTACCTCAGAAGGGATCACAAACACACACGAGAATTACATCAGAATTCATACTTGGTTTGGGGAAGATATTCTGGATGAGAAGAAGCAGAGAAATTGAAAGTGTTCAAAGGAAGGGACGGTCATTAAAATACCTGCTAGGTGCGCTGCCATTCTCCTAACCAACCTTCCTTCTTCCCTGTGAACTCAGAAATCTCTTCAGAATCTATTTAAACATACATATCCCTGGAAGAAAAAAAGGGGAAAAAAAGGAAATAAAAAGGAAAAAGAATCCAACCTTCACACACCTCAGATCCATAAAGCCTTTAGAACAACCTCATCCTCGGAAAGGGGTGGGCAATAAACTTACTTGCCTAATTTCACTGCTTGCTCGATCGAAGAGAGTTTATTGTGCAAATGGATTTGTTTATTTATTCCTGAGTTTCTCCATCCCTCAGCTGGGCTCTTGGAGAAAATTAGAGCGCTGTCTGAGACCATGCTAATAAAAAAATCAGTCCATACTGTTAAAGGTAATAATCAGATCAAATCAGACTCTGATAAGATGGGGCAGGGAGGGGGGAGCGCATCAAATGCCCAGTACTGCTTTCAATTTGCTTTTATTCCTTTGGACTCCAACCCGTTGAGAAAGGATCACACACATATTTATTGCTTCTTTCGTCCCCTTTCTAGCAGAATGCAAACCTCTGTGTGTGTGTGCATGTGGTTTGAGGGGCTGTTGAACTCTTTGGGAAGGTTGTAGCATTCACAGGTGTGCTTTGGCTTGTCACTGTCTCCCTGTTCAGTTTCCCAGTTATGCTGGAGGATTTAATCTAGGTGTGAAAGTAGAAAAGTGTTTAAATTCTACTTGGGAAACCGGGTAAGAGGGTAAGGTGGGGGAGGGGAGGGGGGTGGTTGTGGTGGAGGAATTCCCTCTTAAGACAAGTTAGAAATAGCCCAGCTTTCCAAATGGTTGTTTAAATTGGACATAATGGAGAAATACCTCTTCCCCCTCCCCCTCCCCCGCCTCTTTTTCTCTTCAGGTATGAATCTTGAATCCTTTCATTAAAATGACACAGATTTCCAGAGATGGAGAAAAGGAGAGGTATCTGGGGTGGACATTTTATGTAAATGAGCAAATACGAAATGTATTACAAATCCACTGTAATAAAACTGACAGTTTTGACAGTATTGACAACATAAATATATGTTGGAACACAGCACTTTCAGACACTTAACCGATGAAGCAATAAAAAGATTCGACTACAATATTTCAAATAATCGACATTGATGTTTTGATACATCATTTTTATACCTCGAATCGATCTATCACTCTATGACCGGTCAATTTTAAGTAAAAATCTGCTGCAATTATTTACGCTATTGCCAATGACGACCTAATAACTGTTTTCAATTAATTACAGCAAAACTAAGCATTTTGAGGACCAACCAGCCGCATATTCCATTGTACGGCTTTACTTGTATGGAGAACAAATACATATATGTATATTGCATTCTCTTTGTGGGATCAAAGGAAAGACATACAAAGACGATCACAATCTTAGGGGGGAAAAAAATAAAAAAACAACCTCTTTTCGAGAACATACCGCTGGCTCTTGCCACATACTTCTAGGAAACACGCTATAATATTTTGTCAGCTCTCTCTCAGTGCAATACCAAATCGGGCTCCTGAGATTTTTTTTTTTCCTTTTCTCTTTGGGCTGTGCGCTGAATCCCACTTCAAACAATGGGCCGAGCAGTTCTTGAAGAAAAAAAAAAAACAAAAAAAACAAAAAACCAAACCCCAGGGAAATTCGTGCTTCGAGTGATTGCCTGTGTGTTGTGAAAGTCTTCGGATCATTTCTAAAGAGGTAGAAGTATATTGTTCTCTCCGGACCGAGAACTCCAGTGTAAAAAGGAGAATACTCCTCTTCTGGAGTTTTATAGGCAGCTGGAGAACAAAAGGGGATATTCTGAGTGAGCAAGAGCAGAGCTCTGAGGAGAGTTTGGAGCCTTCACGGATTCTCTGATATCGCACTAAACTCATTTAGTTTACCCTAACTGTCCTTTTTGGTTACCGTGTTATCTTGGAAAGATGGATTTATTTTTTTTTTCATGCTTCGGGCTTCTTCAAACAAATGCAAGCTAGACTTTTAACTACCCGGTAGATGCAGCAGTGGGGTTTTTTTTTTACTTTTTTTTTTCCCCCTGATGTATGATAGAAATACGCAAGTCGGCAGTTTATGGTCTTCATTTTTACAAACCTCCCAGCCTAAATAAAGTAAAGTTTAAAAAAAAAGATCTCAGCTCTCCTCTGACTGTAGCGTTTCACGTGCTCCCCCGCGAGATAAACCGGACAAACGCGAAGTGTCCCCTCCCAAGGCAGGTTTCCCCCCACCGGGATGGGATACGGGGAGGGACCCTCGTCAAAGCCCCGAGGAAGTCGCTGAGCCGGGGACTAGAGTCCTGCGGACGCGGAGCGGATCCCCGTCCGCGGCTTCGCGCCGGCGGCAGGCTGGGCCCGTGGTGGGTCTGCGGGCTCCTGTTGGAGCCCCGCCAGATAGCGCTAGAGGGCTGCTGATGGCAGCGCCGCGCCGCAGCCGGAGGAGAGGCTGCACGGGGAGGGGGCATCCCGCAAACGCCGGGTTAGAGCCCTGCAACCCGGAGAAAGAGGGGGAGTAAGGGGGTCGGGAGAGGAGGACGACCCCGGCTCGTTCTTCTTTCGTGTAGAGTCGGTTGTTTTGGGGTTTTTTTTTGAAAAAACAGGGGGAGAGGGCTGGAAGAAAGAGTTAAAAGCGAAGTTAACAGGTAAGTAATGAACCTCCTCCTAATCCAGTTCCCAAAGATCTCAGTCATACCGCAGTCGAGGTCAAGAAAAGTTCACCGTGATGGGCTACCATTGACTTTCTGGACTAGAAAGATTTTCGACAAATAATAATACATTGCTGAGCGAAAGCGAAGTACGCTACTGGCAGGCGAGGGGATCAGGGTGAGGAGCTAAATGAACCCAGTGATCTGCAGAAGCTAAAACGTGCATGATTTCACAGGGGCACCCGAGATGGGACCTCGAAAGTCTTGCAGCTGCGGGAAGTCGGAGGCGAATCAAAGTGTGCTGAGACGAATAAAAAGTGACTGAAGTTGTAAAAAGCAACCGTAAGGGCAAAGGAGAGTGTGCTAAAGAGCGGGTTTGGGCTCTAGGAATTTGAACTGTGGCATAACCCTGATTCTAAAAAGGAAAAGGTACTCTTTAAACACCATACTTTGCCTTTTGAGCAAAACAAAAAGGAAAAATCCCGTGGATTTCACTACGGGGTCATGGTGATGTAATCCCGCAACCACATTTTAACAGGCAGATTGTTTCCTTCATTAAATGCAACACATTGCCTAGAACGATAGTTCAAGATAAAATGCCAGTTCGAATATGCAAAATTTTTCACCCTGTTCTGCGATATCCTTCGCCCGTCCGTGAGGAGCTTTGCCTGGAAATGCAGCCTATGTGTTACAGAACACAATGGCATGATCCAGAAAATACTTGAACTCAGCACACAAACAAACAAACATTGAATAAAGTTACAAACGAGATTAAGGTTCAAGTTATTTGTCCCTGTAGCAAGGCGTCAATTGTTCTAACAGATGTAGGGACGTTAAGAGGATTTAAACCACGCGAATTTAATAAAACAGATTAGCAATAGGTGCTTTCCACAAATTGTAAGAACCAGAAAGTAACTGTAGCCTAAATTACCTATCGGACCAGAGCATCGCCTACAAGGAGAGCACAAAATTTCCAATGAGGTCCAATAGGATTTCGTTCAAGCATGGCTTGTTTTCCCCCAAAAAAACTTTCTATTTTCATTAAATCTTGCACTAAGCACACACGTGCGTGCAAAACAGCAGTTTAAGGTCTCCAGAGGGATTTATTCTTGAAATCTGAAATATTACCTGTTGTGCCATCCGCTTTTGCAAGGCTGTGGAAAAAGAGAAAGAGAGGGAGGGAGGCAGCGAGTGAGCGAGAGAGGCATGTCTCAAAGCCAGCAAAGGACTAAGATGCCACACTTCGGAAAGGCTGATTGAAAACAGACTCTTCTTAAGTTTTAGAGGATTTTCTCTCTTGCTCCCTCCAAGGGCTAAGAAGCCGATTTAGGAGTTTGAATGGAATAGGTTTCAGCATCCATATTTGTTCTGGTGCACTTGTAAAATGCGATTTGAAGAGGATCTTTAGCCCTCTGATTGTCTTTGTATTGTTTTTCTTGAAACGGATCTTTTGCCCTTAATGAATCCCCACACAGCTGGACAGCTCCTGCTCGGACACTGAGAGCGCTAACCCCAAACTGACCCCAATTTGACACCACAAGATGAAATTTTACCGCCTGTTAAAACCATTTCCAGCCTCGGCAAAAGGAGCTGGCGGTTGACTGAGATGCACTTCCATACCGGACACCTCATTTCTCTTTGGACTTTTAAGCCGATCTATTAAAAAAGAGAACAACTAAAACCTCAAAAAAAAAAAAAAAAACCAAACAAAAAATACCCCAAACCAAACACACGCAGACACACATACCCCCGACTCATCTCTCACACTTTTGCTGAAAACAGCCTTCGCTGTGAAAGTGATGCAGGAAAAAATGGAAATTAGCCATTTTAATTTTCCTGAATTGCTCTTTTTTAAAAAGAGATATGTCAGCAGTATGGGGCCGGTGTGGGGAGAAGTAAATTAAAAAATACCTAAGTATGTGAAAGCCCCCAACCCCTGCACGCACGTATCCCATTTTCCTTCGAGTTCCCAACAGCATCTTTGTTAATAGCTGAGTACTTTTACTTAAGGGCGCTAAATTGAGATTCCTCTTTAATGGCTAAACTGTAGCGCATTATAAACCACATTCTCTGTGTGCTTTAATCCACTGGGACAGTGAAGAGGAAAAAGGCTTCAACTCTTTCCAGGTGGGGAAAAAAAAAAAAAAAAAAAAAAAAAGGAGGAACATGAAAGCCCTTCATTTACTATGTGAAATTTCACTTTCGATCAAGTTAAAATATTTTTTAAGTTGGTCTCTGTACCAGATTATACATATGCACAGCAGGACAAGACAACGCAGGGAGTTAATTAGTTTAGGAGGAGGGGGAAACTAAACAAGCGAAAGGAGCAGCACTGAACACTACAAAAATCTTTTGCTGCTTTTTTTCAGCTTTGATTTTAGCCTGTTTTCTAACAATTTCTTAGTCAAGAGAACTGAGATCTACAGGGACTTCTGTGAAAAATAGGTTGGGGGGGGAGGGAAGTGGTCTAAAATTCTAAGTAATGAAGTGACTTCTTCTATGGGAGCCAAGTCATCTAAAAACTCCTTTTTGGTAAGAAAACTGATGAACTCTTACAGTCTGAAAAAATACATGGAGCCTTCAATGGAGCTAGATTACTTTTGCACAGCCAGGTTATAAGAAAAGACCCCTTCTTTGGTGATATCAAAACTATTTTAAAAGAGACACACTTGTATATCTCAAGAGGCAAGGCTCCAGGTTTGCACTGCCTCGGTTAAAAAACAAGTTTGGAAGATACAAGTATTTTAACAACGTCCTCTAAGCTGGCTGCATCACAAGGAAATGATTCCACGCAAGTTGAGAAATCTGGCATCTTTGGGGCGCGGGGGGGGGGGGCCAAGAGAGGAGGAGGGGGAAGCAAGAAAGAAGGAAAAACCCCAAATAACATTCATCGACTACTAGATCTCTTAAAAAAAATCTGTTAGAAAACTGCTGCTGTAAAAGTAGGAAAGGATTTGCATAACCTACTGCTCTGTAGGTCTCCACACACCCAAAGGATTAGCCAAGCGTTCATTACCATGAATATCTTGAATTACGTTACCGATTTATACGACAGAGTATAAAATACTGCACAAGAACACAGGCTTTTTTCCTGCGAAATGAATCGACTTAACTACTGCTTGAAAGAGATCTACATACTAAGGGCTCTTCTACTCACCTCTCTTTACAGTCCCGTGAAAGTCAGTCACAGCAATTCGGTTGCTCTTAGGACTAGCTTTAATCTTGGAGATCCTCTAGGAAAAAGAAACCCAGGTCTGCTCTCCGGCTTCTGGCAGGTTTTAAGCAGGGTGAAACTCTAGCTAAAAGTAGGAGAGGGACTTTTCTCCATATTCCCCTCATATTTGTAAATACAGCCCTGCTCTGCAGGGCTCGGTGCTAGCGGAACACGCAGGAATGCCCACTGGCGTTTGTCAGCCCTCCACACTATCTTTCTTTATATGTGAGGGCTGATTTCCCGCAGACATCATTGTTATGATGGCTCATTTAATCAAACTGTTTAATTGCTCCGGTAATCACTATCATCATCACAGGTACTCAATCATTCATCATTTTGGAGGGGTTTATTGACCTCTGGAGCTCATTCCCTTCGCCTATTAAAATCACGCCAAATATCTATAACCATCCCTTGAGTCATTTTCCTAAAGTTAAAAACAAAAAAACCCACAAAAAAAGAAAAAAAAAACAAAAACCCTCAAACACTTACACACACACCCCCCAGC
>JAWWEE010000158.1:32435333-32446177 GCA_035221455.1 Xenops minutus
CCCCCCCCCCCCCCCCCCCCCCCGACTCCTGACTGGGCTGACTTGTAAACATGGTCAGAGGAGAGAGGGGAAACGCTGTGTGACACTGTAACCTGTGCCATCAGAACATGTGACACCCGACAGGCATGCCCGGCCCAGCTCGGCCTTTTTTTTATTTTTTTTTTTTTGAATGTGTGTGTGTGTCTAATTTCAATATTTAGTATATTAAACCCCTTCCATTCTTCTTACCCCTTCCCTCAGTAGAAGCACTTTTCCCCACTCAGAAATAATACGTTTTACAAAAACAAATGAAACCGCTCGCTCCCCTCTCCACCTCTGGCAGGCACATTAACCCCAAGTAAGCACTAAATGTTTGGAAGAGGCAGGGGCCCCTGCGCGGTGTGGGCAGGGGGCTGTGCCCTGGGATGAGAACGGTTCTTCCCACAGCCTCAGTGAGTAGCTTCGTTTTACTGCTCCCGGCCATTTAGACCTTTGCTTTTAGCCCCGGTTTAAACTGATCCCGTCCCGAGTGACTAGTTGTACCTGTCCGACTTGTGTATGCTCCAGAGACACTGCCTGGGTCCAGTTCCCAGTGTTCCGATGTTATCATCCAATCCGATTTTCTTCTGCACACCAGTTCAAGCCCACTATCCCTCTCTAACTTGTTGCTGCAGCAAGTCTCTAGAGAATAATATGTGCTGCAAAAATTTCTCTATTGTTTCCTTGCCTTCAACTATTGTCCACCTTAATTAGAGTTACTTGTGGAGTAGATCACAGGGTTGTCCTTGCAACAAAAAAAAAAAAAAAAAAGTTGCAATACAATATATTGCCATTATTGATATTATTATTCTTGTTATTCTTTTCAGGTTCATGAATTGTGTGATAACTTCTGCCATCGGTACATTAGTTGTTTGAAAGGAAAAATGCCAATAGACCTTGTTATTGATGAAAGGGATGGCAGCTCCAAATCAGACCATGAAGAACTCTCAGGATCTTCCACAAATTTAGCCGATCATGTAAGTCCTTCTGTTTTCTTTATGGCATTTCTTAAGACTTCAACCTTCTTAGAGAAGCTGTTCCCAATTTCCTTGTTTTGCTGATGTTGTCTATTAGTATTATTACTACTTTAACCTCTTGCATGCTCAGATCCCATCTTCACACTTTCTTCCCTCTTGCTTTGTAAAGTTGTAGAAATGCAAAAGGTTCCTTCAGTTTCCATCTGTAAAGCATCGAGTTTGCAATGGTTTGTAAAGTTTCCTGGTCTGGGAAGCTTGGAGAGCTAGCAAACTGTCGGTTTGATGTGGGGATCGGTGCTTTCTCCTCTTCTTTGCCAACTTTGTAATCAATGCATCAATGTAAGGAAACAGAGACAAGAAAGTTAGGGAGAAAGTTTGCTGATTTGCTCCCCCCTCCCCTCTTGTGGAGATGACAAGTGATGAGAATTATTGGCAATACCACATTGCATAAAAAAAAAAAAAAAGGGGGTTAGCACATTAGAGTTTCCAATGCTTTTGCTTTAGAGCAACTTATTGTCAGAATATGGACTTATTGCCAAATGCCTGAAGCATCTTCATAATAAAAGACAGTAACCTTGATGAAGCAATTATTAACAATGTATTACAGAAAGCTGGAGAGAATGATGATTGAGTAACTGTAGGTTAGCAGTTGATTTTAACACTTTAGGAGTTGGTGGATTCCTGTAATGTGTGTAGGACTGAACACTGGTGTGCATAGTGGGGAGAGTGTCTTTGTTTTTCTGGGTTTTGGAGCGGCTCTTGTGATCCGTCAAAAGATGTAGATGCAGGGAGACTTCGGGATGTGAAGGGAAAGATTACAGCTGGTACCACAGAAAAGGGAAGGAATAGCTCTGGTTAAAAAGAGTGGGTGTGAACTCCAGTTTATTTATAGGAACGCATCCCTGGGGGGCAAAGGGGTTTACACAGTTTTAGATTCAATTGAACTCATAATCTAAATGATACAGTCTAATATTTTAGTGGTTGAAATATTAATTTAACACCCGGTGTGAAGTTAACCATGCTTTCTGCACAGGCGCCTGCCTTTATTTCCCAGTGTGTTAAGAAGAGTAGCTGCAAGCCCAGGGAGAATGAGCTTTCTAGGAGCTTTTGTTTCCTTTCAAAACTCGTTGTTTGTGTGTGTATTTGATAATTACATTAGACCTGGACTGAAGCTGAATTGGGAGATAAAACAATAATAAATTCTTCTAATGTCCCCCTTCTGGCACGGCTTAGTTACGGGAAATATTTTTGGACCCAAGCCTTAGCTTTCATTTTCTCATTTGTATTCAGTAAACATTGTAGGACGAGGTTTGTGCTATGTTTTACATTTTGAATCTATTATTTTGAGAGAAAAAAATGTATGCAGAGCTTCCTGAAAGTTTCTCTGTTTATCAGCTATCTCACACATAGATAATAAACTCCATGAGGCATGACACAATTTCAAAAATATTTGTATCATGGCATTTTACAACCCTAAATTAGTGGGCATAAGTATTCTGGGAGAGTACTAGAAAGAAGTTGAAATGAATGGCAACCCGAAAGATAGTGATTCCTTGTGTAAAATTTAGAGAAACAGGAAAAAAAACAAAAACGTTTCTTCAGTACGATTTCTTTACAAGTGTGTGTTTCCAGTGGAAGTGTAGAAATGGAGCATGCTTATGTTTATATTGAAGAGATTAGATAAACTAGCTTGTTTAGGGTTCTGGCAGATGGCAAATGCTCAAGCCAATTTGCAGTGCTCCATTATAATATTTAAATTCACACACAATGACAGGACAGGGGTGGAGGGGGTTAGCATTTTGATATTTTGGTAACTATTATCATCTTGAAGAAGAATCTGTGCCCCCAAAACCAAACTCAAATAAATATGACAATCCATTTATCTTGCACCCGTTAGGGTTTACCACTTCATTGGGTATTATAATTTAAAGCCTTTTATTTCCTGGAGATTTGAGCTATAACATTTTTACTTTAGCCCCCTGCTATTTGTTTTGAAAGGAAGCAATAATTTGTGCAACCAGAACACCAACTGGGAAATGAAGAGCTGTATCACATAGTTACATTTTATTCATGCGTTTTGGGAAATGTGTCTCCTTATTGGATTTTTTTTTTTTTGGTATATTAGGTTGTTTTTCTGACAAAACTTTAACACTTTTATAGCTTAGTCAAACTACCATGTGTTATATTTGCACTGTACAAGGTTCTGGCAGGAAGAAACCCACCCTTATTCATAGAGAATAAGCTTTTAAAAAATGGCTAATATAATCATGCAAGTCTATTAAAAAATGAGCTATCATTTCTGAGCATCTACCTGAAAATGTAGCAGTTCAAGCATGCAAATTTGTCCAATTTGACTCTCCAGGTTTATTTTTTTTCATTTGCCTTGATATGCATATTTAATATATAGCCTCAGGCTAGATCTCATTTGGTGAAAGTTGGTGCAGGGGAGATGATGAGCCACTTCAGAAGGACAGAGACAGCATGTTGTTCCCTCTGTTTTATGTATTGGCCCGCTATTCTGATCCACGGGTCTTCCCCTCATGGTTTTATTTGCACATGAAATACTAGGAGCATTTCAACTGATTGGCTATGAATAATGATAGCCCAAAAGAAATGTAGGTTAATTTGTTGTGTGCCAAGGTTTCTCTTGTGGAAGTGACAGTTTGTGACAGCTGTTTGACACCCCAAAAATCCATACCCCTCTATTCTTATTAAGTGTTGTAAAGCTACCCTGTGTGTTTTTAACATGAATGTGAGGGGTGGTAGTGGTGACAGTGGCACTGCTGAACCAGGAACTAAGGCAGCTCTCAGCTTTATTGCTTTGCTAGACATGAAAACAGGCATAAGGGATAGCAACAGAAACAATTGTAGGATTAACCAATATTTACTGTAAGACTTTAAATGGGGTACTCAAATAGTGCATGCTTATCCTTTCAAAATCTACTGTTCTACTATTTATATCACTTAATTGGAAACCAAACCCAAAAGCAACAATGGAATGAACTCTTCAGAGATACACCTGTGCTGGAAAAAGTAGACAGCTGTAAGCGGTTGTGCTGTACATGTTTGGTAATAAACGTGTTTATCGAATTTTATTTTAGTGTGCTGTGAACTGTTATGTAATATAGTTAGTGTAAAGGGTCCAGGGACTTTGTAGATCAAGTAGTGTGGTGCTGGCCACAAGAAGATGAAACTTTTGTTATTACTCTGCTGTGTTTAGTAAATATAACAGCCCATAATTAGTGTTTGAATTTTTAACACCCTTGTCTTTTTTTTATTGCTCTGAGGTATTAGCTGTTGATAGGAAGAAGGTAATTACAGCCATGCCCTGGCTGAACCAGATCAGTTAGGAGAGAAAAAAAAAGATAAGAAAAGAGGAAAGAAACCTTTGCAGTTGCTGTTCAAGCTGAGTTTTCTAGCACATACAATTTATTATTGTTCAACATAAACATTCTGGACCCTATCTTACATTCAGTATTCAGCCTAAAATATCTGTTGAGGTTGCTGAAAGATCTTTTCTCCTCCGTTCAAGTTATTCAAATCTGAAAAACATAATGCTTGTAAAACTTGGAGATCCCTGAACTTTTTTGAGCATATGATAACGTTTTGTACTTTAATTACATTTCTTTTGTACCTAGTTTCACCTGGTTCCACACAATTCTTCCTTTAACACAAACCTATTTTGAAGCCTAGCAAATCTCCCATAGCAATATATGGCTCTCCTTCCACTGGCTTTTGTGGGAAGAGAATCAGGGCGTCAGTCTTTTTAATATTTGTTTATATGTTCTAGTCAATTGGCAACTCAAAGGTAATAATATACAGATCATAATTTATAAAATATAATTAAAATTGGATAGAAATATACATACATCTCTTTCATAAAAGAAGACTGTTGACAGATCAGAAATGCAATATCTTAGCTGTAGAAGAGAAATATTAGTCTGAATATTAAACCTTTCAGCTCTCAAATGAAGAGATACTTTTATTTTGCACTTTTGGACATCCAAACAATTTACATTTCTTTAATATTTCTTGTCAAAGAGTGGTCTGTGCAAATTCCTGACATCCTGTAGATAAGAAAAAAATAAAAACAGGTGAAGACATATCTGTTTCAGTTATATAATTAAACCTTTAGGTAAGATTTCACTGAGTAATGAAGAAGTAATTGAGGGTCTGCTACCTCAATCTCCAGTCCACTTTCGTGGACTTCAGTGGGAGTTTTGAGAAATGCAGGAACAGACCCCAAAGGTGATCTTTCTGTCTGTAGTGTGTCAGAAAGAAAACTAAGTAGCTAACTGCAATGATAATACCTCAACCTTCTTAGGATGTGGCTTAAGACTTAGGACATTGAGGTGGGCCCTGTGCTTTCTGAAGGGGCAAGTAGCATCAGGAACTTTCTGAAACTGTAGATAATGTGCATTTCCTCTTTTTGATGGGCCAAGGTACGCTTCAGTCAACAGTTGAAGTCTCAAATTTGAGTCTATGGCTCAAATTTGAGTATTTTATTTTTAAACTGTGCTGTCTCAAACTGAACCAATAATGTATTTCGCTATATATTTGATGGTGGCCTTCCCTCTTTGGTTTGAGTTGTCTATCAGTTTAGATGAAATGTAGCCACACAGAATGACAGAAAGACTATTAAAAAACCCAACAAACCCCTGATTTTTCAATCCACCTGGCAGGTGGATTACAGGTGTGAGTTCAATCTTAATTAGAAAATACAAAGTATGCAGCTTTTCAGAATGCTGCCATGTTCTAGGAGGGTCAAAAATTCCTCCTGACACTTTCCTCAAATGCAAAATTAAAGGTGAAGAATTAAAACTTGTACATATATACACACATATCTGATAGATTGCAATGCCTTGTGTTTTGTTTAAATTGTGTAATTCTTGTACCAAAAAAATAATCATATGAAGTATGCATTTGTAGAGAAATAAACCTTAGTAATACCAGGAGTAGTTTTTTTTTAGAAAACATATATCGTGTCAAATTAGAGTTTTTCACGGCTCGTTTGCCTATTGAAAGTTTCTTTACATAGTAAGTTTATCATTAATGCACTTCACATGATCTTTAACATACCATGCTGAACTTTACACACATAAAATAAAGACAGACACAGATGCACACACAGAAACACATGTGCATGGATGTGAGAGGTTTCCATGTCCAGCATAGTCTATCATATTTTTATATATGGTGGTACCTAGATACAGATTTTTTGAGGTATCAGTCATATCAGTCATTCCACTGTGTTTACAGATGTTACTTGTAAAAACAAGGTGAGCAGGATTTGGCTTGTATTTGAGGATGATAATGACATCTGTGTCAAGTAGTTCAGCTCAGTTTTGTGTTTACAAAATTAATTTACCTGACCTTTGAGTCCAACTACCTTCACAAAGAATAAGCTCTGTAGCCATTATAGTTTCTTCTAAGAAAGCATGTTGTGTTTTATTTGTTCCTTCAAGATTAATGATTTTGCCCATTTCATCCAATAAAATTATGGTGGGGCCTGATCCTGTCACAGTTGTATACTTAAAACTTCCGTTGACGTCTGTGAGCCAAATCCTGCTCAGCTTACTCACATGGGCATCAGCTGGCCTGGTTGATTTTACTTCCAAGTTATGAATAAGAAGCAAATTCCTTATGGTTAATTGAGTCTTTAATATCACCATAAAAAGCAGTATGAGATCAGAATCAGCCCTAGCAGGACAACATAGACTCACAAAAAATTAGCCAGACATCATCCAGTGAAAATTTTAGGTGCACAAAGTAAGAATTGTGATTTATCAGAAGATGATCCTATATAAAATTTCTCTTTTACGACATCTCTGTTCAAGAATCCCATAGCAGTTAAAAACTCTTGTGGTTTCTAGCAGATTTTCAGCATCAACAAAAAAGTAACGTGTCAGATTGGCTTTTTGTGCCAGGAGACTCTTGTCCTTTCTGTTGCTCCTTTCTAGATTTAGCAAAATTCAATGGTTGTGCTAAATAATTTTTTTTCTTAACTTTCGAGGGAAAACCCACTGGAAAAATTGTGTTTTCTAGGGAAGGCTGTGTGTGTAAATGAGACATACTGGATAGCAGTGGAGCGATCTCCTGTGGCCCTGCTAGTACAAGCTTTCCCCATATTGTCTCCTGCTTTTATATTAATTACAACTTGCATTATCAGCTGCGAGTCTGTAGTCCTGCAAATAGAAAATACTGCCCCTGGAGACATAGCTTCTTGTATCTATTTTCCATCTCCTTCTATTGTGTTCTACTCGGTATTCACTGCTTTTCTCCTAGTAACACTGCTCTTTAACACAATTAGGTAAGAGCAAGAAGAGTACCATATTTGACTCCCAATTATTAAAACTACTGGGAATAGATACATGTGTGCTCTTCACTTTCCATGGTATCTGGCGCTAGTTTAGGTCATATGTGCGTGAAATTTTTATAGTATGCACATATACACAAAACAGGCAATTGCATTTTGGCAGACATTATCCACACTCTTAAATGTGTTTCTGCAAAGTATATTACTAAACTTGAAAGAAGAAACAAGAAGCCACGTTAGCAGTTTGTGTAATCTATCCAAAACTATCTGTTTGATTTCCTTGTTTTCATTTTTTTCCCCCAGTATGATAACTTAATACAAATCTCATTGAAACTAACAGAAAAATTGCAACTAACATTAGCGGGCTTTAGGCCAGCATCTCTTCAGCTACCTAAACTGTATTGATAAAACATTTCCAGTGAAACACATTTTAGATATGTCATTTACCCCCCCCCCCCTTTTTTTTTTTTTTTGGCGGGGGAGGAGGGGGAGACATGAATAAAATAACTGCTTATTATTAGTCATTTGGCCAAATATTTTTTTGTGAGGTATTCAAGGTTGGAAAGAGTCTGGGGGAGAAAAAGAGTAGTTCACTGACATATAACAGTGGTCTTGGTCCAAAGCAAAAGAATGCTGCCTTTTTATGAGTCTGTAAACTCCACCTCTAGAATTATTTGTCATATTTTATAATATTAAAGCTTAGCTCTTTCCCTCCCTTTCAAATTCCTCCAACATTCCACTGTCATATCTAGTAAATATCTTATCTTATATTTTCTATCCTTCAACAAAATTCTGCCAAATTGCTTCCTCAAGAAAACTGTGTCACAAGAAATACATTGAATTCCCAATCAATACAGTCTGTCTTTCAAAAACGGGATCTACAAACTGAGGTCAAGAACAACTCAGCCTGGTAGAGACAGCAAGTGTTTTCAGCTGTGGGAAGTCTCATTCAGTTAAGGTTTTGAAGCAGAAAGGCTGGTCTAGCTTTTAAAATATTGCATGATAGGTTTTGGATGATGTTTGCCTTAAAATATAGCTGAGCTGTTACCAGTTAATTATTGTGATTTTCATACATGTGATAAGGAGCTCCAACAGCAGCCAACATAAGAAAGCCTGCAGTACACAAAATTACCATAACTCACAGTGTTCCCTGAAAAGTTTAGCCTAGGTGAACATGTTGCAATTATTACATTTTCTAAAAGAAGGTTCCAGCATGATGTTGTTGGAGGGCTAAACTCATGCTATGCTATTGTTTCTTTCCTTTTTCATGTATTTCTTCTAGCTCTTTATCTGATTACCATCCGGCAAACAGCTGACGCTAAGAGGCTGCAGAGGGCTGAAGAGCTCCTGTCTGCTGTTTGCCTTCAGCTTGAAGCTATTTGAGTGGCTTCCTAACTCAGAGATAAAAAGAGAAGCTCATAGGCACAACTGTGTTTTAATCCAGGCTGTGAGGAAACTTGCTCAGTTTTTGCATTTTATTTCTATCTGAACTTTTTGCTAACCTTATTTTCAACATTTTTGTTCTTTTTTAATAACATCTGGGCTGCTTCAGCTTCCAAGACTTCTCATCTCTCTTTCTCTGTGACTCTGTAAAATGATGGTAAAGTGTAGTAGTTTTTTGTTTGTCTTTTTCTTGTTTCTTCATAAAATTGTGGGGGATTACAGCATTAATAGTGGTTTCTGAAATTTAATTAATACAATAACCTCAATAAGCAAAAAAATTTATTGTTTGGTGGCATTTTTTCCTATTGTAATTCTATTTGAGGAAAAATAGTGTTCTAGCTTTTGGAGGGGGTGGTGATTTTGTGCCATAAGTGCTGTTGTGCTGTCTGCTGTGCTGACAGGTTAGGCAAATTTCAGATCCTGACCTGTCCTCTGATTTTACTCACAACTTTCTGCCATGGAACCATGTACATGGCTGCATGTGTCTGTCTTTGTAAGGTGAAGGGGATTTGGATCCTTCTTACCCTTTGGTCACATGAGACTTTACTGGGAACCTTTTGAAATCATGGGCTCTTTCCTTTGTCTGTACTGAGATCCAGGTCAGGCCCATCAGATTTATGTTACTGGGTATTGTAGCAAGCCGTTATTTGGCAGTTCTATTCTGCCTTGCTATAGAGCATGTGGTACTAATCAGTGCTAGGAGATTACTTTGAGATGTTTCAGTATAGATTTTGGGACTTGGTCCCAATCACAGTTACGTTGTATTTTACAGTGGGTAAATCAGTTGATTTTGTTGGTCTCACTCCTACTACCTACTGGGGTAGATGAGGTCAGTATCAGTCCTGTTCAAATAATTTATCCAAACTTGTCATTTGCTGTTGTCAGGTTCTCCCCATTCTTTAATAGTCCAATGTTATTTCACAATGCATATTTAAACCACAATTAAACTTAAAAAGTGTTTGTTTGTTTTGAGGGGAGATTTATTGTTTTTTTTGTTGTTGAATTATTATAATGTACTCATTTAAGTTGTCACATACAGGTGACAAGTAACGCAGGTCCTGCCCCTTGTCTGATCTGTTTCATGTGTTCTTGCTCTCCTTTTCTGCCAGAGGAAATTCCATCTCTTGCCTGCCTTCATGTGGTGCTGATAAAGCTCTTCCTGTACAGTAGAATTCCTGTTTTCCTTTAAGCAACAGCAGGGTATTGGGAATGATCAGGAAAGGGGAGGAGGACAGGAGGATAATACACTCAACAAAGTAGCACTAAACTGTAACGTTAACTTTTCCTCACTTATCCTTTTAAATAGCAGTTTCTCTCTCCTGGAAAGACAATACCCAATAAATGAGAAAATGTGCTTGTATTATGTGACTAAAGTACAGTAGTTGAGGTCTTACTTAGCCAAGTTTAGCAAACTTTGTGTCTGTCTTCTGTATTCCCTTTTATGATGTTTCATGCATAGTAATGTAGAAAGAATTACATAAAAATCACTATACATGTTATTTTATAGAATCACCTGGTGATTATTCTTGACAATTCTTGTAAGCGAACTGTTCAAGAGATAATTCTATAAAGTCTTTTGAAATGTGTCATATCAAGGTGGTGACTGGGGGGGGTAGGGAGTGAGGACACACACCTCTCCTATACGTGTTCTCTTGTGCTTCTTGAAACAGTTTCCCTCCTCTTCTCCCCTGGCAGCTTTAGTCAGTCTAGAAAAACAAAGTGTAGGAAGATAGTTTGCATGCCAGCTATCCTGATCCTGAACACCTAGTATCATAAACTGTGCAGGTTGATCCTCTCTCGCTCCCCACTACCCTGCAGAGCTCATTAAGAAACTTAATTTTTTTTTTTTTTTTTTTTCCCCTCTCCTGGAATATTCTTCTGTAGTACTATTCAAACAATTAAATCCAGACAACTCTTTGGAAAGTTTAAAAAAGAAAAAAAAAAGTCAGTCTTGTGTTTTAACAAGTAAATCTTTGTATCTCCTCTGCCTGTCTTTTCTGAAGAATTATTACACTGTGCAAACAGTGTCGGTGTTTGGCACATTTCACACATGCTAAGGTGTCTTCTTGGGGGGGGGGGGGGGGGGGGGG
>JAWWEE010000158.1:32446187-32466187 GCA_035221455.1 Xenops minutus
CCCCCCCCCCCCCCCCCCCCCCCTTCTTCTCCCGGTTTTCTTTCTGTTCTTCATTTGCTATTGGAATGGGAACCGTGGAAAAAATTCCTTGGCACTCTGACACCAGAATCCTTCATCTTGGAGAGACCACGATGATGCAACCTCAACGCACTCGGCAGGCACACCAGGGCCCTCCAGCGGGGGCCACGCTTCCCAGAGTGGAGACAACAGCAGCGAGCAAGGTAAAAGGTCAAACTTTTTCCCTCTGCAAAGTAGGCATGACTAAAATAACTTTAGCTTTTTTCATTATATCAGTACATCTGCCTTAGAGTAAACATAAAGTGGCAGACTTGCAGTATAATCAGCTGTAACTTAGGGAGACGGTATTTCCTCTTCTTAACCCACTTAGCTGCATTTTATTATTATTTCAAAGTGAAATATCTAATCTTCAAACAAGCTTTGTAATAACAATTGATTAGTTCTGCCAATTCCTTTACAAATTTGGTTATCTACAGTTTATTTTTGTGTGGTGTAAGTAAATATAATGACAGATACACTCCAGCTGCAGTGCAGTTGTTTGGGTTTAACCTGTAGTTTTAGCCAGGGAAGAGACTTCTATTTGAAGTTATGAAGCTGCTAAATTATGAGAAAGAGGATCAAAACCTGAATTGGACAGAAAAATGTTTCTTGCAATGTTTGCTTGTGGAGACTTGTTTCTACTTCTGAAAATCTGAATTTGAATGGTAAACAGAGATGCACCTGAGCTGCAAAATCTTTGCTGTATCTATACAGTGAAGCCTTCTCAAGGGTTCAGGAAGTTTGATTATTATTTCAGAGCTTTTTGTTTTATTTGCTACTGCACCTTATGTGTGGTCATTTGCATCCATGCTGACTGAGTGTCAAAGGCTGTCATTGCATTATGACAGTCTTTTACACTACTCATTAGAAGACTAAGTTACTCCAGAAGGTGTAAGAGTGGCCTCCAGTGCTAAAAGTTGGGTAACCATGGTGTGCTGTCACTCTTGGACCTTGACTCAGAGTTTGCTTTTCTTCTTTTGTTTTAAGGAAGTTTAAGGTAGACTCCATTCTTGTTTTTCTTTGTAAACATAGCAAGCTTCTGCTAGAGAGAGATATTACCTTTATAAGGTCTTATGATATGGTCTTGCCATGAGATGTTTCTTGTGCACCTGCAGTGTTTTGCCTCTGTGTTTTCCCCCACATGCCCAGCAGAGCCAACTGACAGGGCTGACATCCAACTAGCCATGCGGGATCCCAAAACTGGAGAGAGGAGAAGCCTTCAGGGCTAGAGCTGCTGTGATTAGTCTCATGCTGTGGACCGCTTCCCACCATGATATTTGCCATGCTTAGGTGGCAGAGCAGATATGTGATTGCATGTCTGTCATGTGGCCCACTGCTTGGCACAGAGCTAGATCCCCTCGTCTGTCTCACGATCTGGTGTTGTTCCCGTTGTGATTCTAGGAACTTGCAAAGTTTGTTTCTGGTAGAGTGGTTTGGTTTTGTCTCCTATTTGCTAGAACTGTTTATACATTTGTAATCTTATTGCTGATAGAAAGCAGTCATGGCACAGGGTGCGATCCAACTCCAACATGCGTCACAAAGATTTTTTTTTTTTCTGTGGGGTTGGGTTGGAGCTGTACAAGACCCAGCATGAACCATTACAGCTTCACCAGCTAATGATGAAAGGGAGAGCTTGACTGCTGAACAGCATACTGGTGTTTATTAGCTGGCCATAGCTAATAAATAATAGCTATTTGTCTATTAGCTGTCCGTAGGCATTATTGCTGATCAAATGTTTGCACAGTATAGTGTGGCTAAGATGCTTGGTGTAGCAGATGATCATCTGCATACTTAAAAATTATTCCTTTGAGTGGTCTGCTACAGCATCTTCATTCCATTCCTCAGTAGGAAATTTCCTATATCTCCACTCTGCCCTAGAAATCAGAAAAGTTCCTTCATTGAGCCATGCTTGATGTAAAGAAATCCCTTGTATCAATATCCAGGGATCTTGCTGTTCACTAGTCTCTGATCCTTTGTCATGTAACTCAGGGTGCTTCAGTAAAGTTGCTAAGCATTAGAAAAAAGCAGTTGATGATTACTACACCAACTTTCCTTTGGAAACTGGGGTTCCTGCTAATATATGTGACTTCAACAAACCTGTTAAACTCATTTCTGCAGAAGGGGAACAACCACTGAATGCCAAATCAGTCACTAGTGCTGCCCAGTCTAGCAGGGTAAAACATTGCTAGTATGCTCCCTTTTGTGCTCAATGGGGCCTTTTAAAAGGAAGCAGACATCCAGTGGCAAATCACCATTCCACTCAGCTTCTGGCAGCTGAAAGATTATTCTACCAACAAAATTCCCCCTGGAGATGGCTCTGGATCATTCTCCCTCTCTCGGTCTTGGGAAAGACTAAAGAGAGGGAGATCTCTTTTGAATTTTCCTTATGTTTTCTTGAGATTACCTCACAATTCGTGAACTGGCAGTTAGTTGGTCCCAGGCAATGCCAAGATGGGTAGATGCCCTCTCGAGTTATTCTGGTGCAGTTATTTGGGTTAACTTGGTTTCCCTGCA
The DNA here is from genome assembly GCA_035221455.1 of Xenops minutus. Taxonomy (NCBI): domain Eukaryota; kingdom Metazoa; phylum Chordata; class Aves; order Passeriformes; family Furnariidae; genus Xenops; species Xenops minutus. The sequence continues at coordinate 32,448,759 of JAWWEE010000158.1, forward strand.
GTTTTGTCAAGGGCTTCCACAAAGGCTGCTTCAAGTATTTCACTTGCCCCAAAGGATTTCTTGGAAATGGGAGCTCATTAGAGAGTCTTGTGTTACATTAGCAAATTACAGCCTTCTGCATTAAGGCCTGGTGGCAGCAGAGATTGATTCATACTAGAGTCAGTCTCTTCTGAGTTTTAAGAGAATTCCTTCCAGGGGTCTCTGCTTTTGCATTAAGTCTACAATATGCAGCTTGTGATGATTGGTTGGGTTTTTTTAATTATTATTTTTATTTTATTTTATTTTGGGGAATGGAGACGAGATGGAAGAGAGCTGGGTAAGTGAAGACTGTCTTTTGAAGACTTTTTCTGCATGAGGCAAACCTATTTATTACCTGGAAGAATCCATCCATAATTCTTAAAGTTTGAACAAAATAAAAAAGGTGTAGTCATTTTGTCTGTTTATGGAGGACAGTCTCCCTATGACAGTGCATGGCTGCTCTTTGGCATCAAAAGGGTTAATCTAGTCCATGTTTGGAATTAGTAGAAACATGCTGGTATTGAAAGAGTTAAGGAAAGGGCCTTCAGGCAGTAAATGTTGAAAGATTATCCTAATTTTATTAGTGGTGAGTGTCTATGTTGTTCTTAACATGTCACCTCACTTGTTCAACAGAAAACTAAGCTATACGACATATTGATCATCTGGCAAACCAAAGTATTAGTGATCTGTAATCCACCAAGCATTTATTGACTTTATCCCAGTTCAGATCCACAAATGCAAATCAATTCTGTGTAATACTATTTTAGAGATTAGAAGTTATGTAGTAGGTCTGATCATCTTTGCTGCTGCTCTGGAAAGAGTTAAATATATCCAATAATAAAAATAAAATGTTCTAAACGTCTTACAAAGGAGAAAAAGGAGAAGCTGATTTAATGGTCTAATGAGGCCATCTTCCAGAGACTTGTTTTGTGTAGGGCTTGCTTTGACCTTTTGCTTTGCTCAGGAGCCCAACGCTTCATTTTTCACATTCTTGCAATTACGTTAACGCTTCAAGCATTTCTGACTCCAAGTCAGCTAGCAACACCAGGCATAACTCAACACTGTGAGTTTTTCTCCTCTCTGTAGATTCATTAACAGGTCACCGGGGTCCCAACTGAAATTTAAAACTGACTGGTTCTGTTGGGTTAGCTGAGTTATAGCAAGGGAGATGGCAGGAAAGGGGGTGAGAGAAGGGGAGGGGAGAGAGAAGACCCTGGGGTTTTTGCCAGGGAATATATGTGTAAAAACTCTAAGTGAAAGATTAAAAGGTGTGTAGCTTTATCATCCACCCTTTTCTTTGGAGAGGAAAAAACACATTTGAAAGTCTTCTGGGGTATTGTGTTTTCTTTATTCTTTGTGAAACAAAGTGCAAACAGCTACTGCCTTTACATAAAAGGCTAAATGACTTCTAGAATTTGGCATCAGTTTGTACCGCAGTGATGGATATGATGCTCCCAGACTTTAATTCCTATTTAATTTCTTTATGAGATATTGCAAATAATGAATATGGCAGATTATGCATGAAAAGTGGGAAATAAATCTTTTTAAAGTTTAAAAACATGTGGTCTACAGGAAAGCACCAGGGAATAATTTCAGTTTCATATTTTATGATACTAGCATTATATACCTGATTTGTCATATTCATAGTTCAGTCACTCAAAGGGCCTGATCCAGCCAAGTCAGATGGAGGCTGTCTTCCTTCAGGACCTTTCAGGAGGTCCAGCATCTTTTAAGGATTTGCCCTGGGTGGCAAACTTGATTATAAGTGAGAAGCCAGAGACAAGAAACTTCTTAGAGATTATATATCAATGAATATCACACTCACTTTGCTTTGGCCATGTGAGTGAGCAGTTTAGTGGTGTGTGGTTTTTTTTGGCTTGGTGGCTTTTTTTGATGGGACTACTTGTGCTGAATGATTTGGCCCTTTATAAATAATGTCTGAGGCTACTCTCTAGGGCAAATTGCAAAGTAGTTTTGAAGCATTTCTGTGCCAGTTTGATGTTTGTCCTACAAATCTGTCCATAATAGCTTTCTTTGGCAAAGATTCCTAATCTGATTCAGGGTGAAATCAACTAAGATACTAGCTGAAATTACACACTGATCACAGGTGAAGTCTTTGGATTGATGCTTGTTGGAAAAATTAAGTAGTATATTTCTTACTCAGCATATACAGTCTTGTAACAAGAATAGTATTAAATCAAGTTTGTTTACAAGACTACCTGATAAAGCCCAAAGGCCTATTCTAGTATTAGAAACTCTACTAGAGCTACATAAATTTTTGAACTAAACTCCAGTAGTCAGAAAAAGGAGAGGAATATGTTGATGTTAGTAATAATTAGAAAATAACAGGCTTTGGAGGCTAATCCAAAAGCTTCTGCTAGAACTGCTTTTTCTTAGTTCTGTAAATATGTTCAGCCTGCTGAAGCTAGTGTATATACTCATAAGGATTCAGAACATATTTTTTTCTTTGTGTTTTTACCTATAAAGCTATAGGGTATGGGTTTATTGAAAGAGAGCTGTCTTCTGTAAGAAAGAAAATTCCTGATAGAAAGGCTCAAACATCCAGACTGAAAAATCAAACTTGCTAATAAATAATGCTTCACTGGAGATGCATTATTTCAGAAGCCACGGCTCTCATAAAGGTGAACTGTATGAAGTATGAAAAACTCTTAAAGAACAATGACTTTTTTCAGCTGAGGAAGATACAGGAAGCGAGTAGCCCTTATTAATTCATCTTTTCCTTTCAAGTTTGAGGGGCCCGTCCTTGTGTTGATATGTATGAGTAATTCCCATTAATGGTGATGGGAGTTACGCATGTGCACTGACAGAAGAATAGACCCCTTAGTGTTCAAAGCACATGAAATTTACATTTTTTCCATTGCTGTAATTGAGATGTTGACAAATTGGAGAATATTGATGAGCCTTTGTTTTAAGTATTTCTTGCCAAGTTTGCTTTATTTTTTCATGGTTTGAACAATGGTGTGGGTTCAGCAGCAATGAATAATAAGGGTAGAGTAAAGATAACTTTGTATTTCAATATTTTGATGTGCCAATATGAAATAAATTCTTAGGCAAATGGAATATGTTGTTTTAATCATTAGCTATGCATGAAAGAAAAATTGATGTTGACATCTTTGCTGTAAAATCGTTGTAATGGGGCCTTCCTTACAATTCATTTTTGTAAAATTCATTTTGTACATTTTGCAGCAATTGAACAATCCTTGCACTGTGAATAGGCAGAATTCCCAGAAATACTGAGACAGTTGGCCCAGTAACTGCTGAGCTCACACTGCACACCACATGCACATTAACCATGATAATGCCAGAACCAGCTTAGCTAAATATAGTAAAATTTTAGTATCCTTTCTTTCTGTCTATTGCATAAACAAAAACATCTTTTGGCAGTTTTTGTGTGATTGCTGGAGTCAGCGAACATTTATGTCCCTTCCCACTATTCAATAAGTAGCATTAAAATTTCATAGGGAATCCTCGTTTCACTATACAGCTTTCTAATAATCAGGCTGGTAACAACTGCAGATTCCTCAGTTTTTAGTAAATTAAAGCTTGAGTGTGTGTGTGGTGTTTAAATTATTATATTTGCATTTACGTTTCTTACCTCACTCTTACATTTTAATCCATGTAGGTTTGTATATTTAGTTGTACATAAAAGTCTATATTCACATTAGAAAACATTTACTTCCATATTTGTAGTAAGTTATGCTGGGGTTTCAAATGAAACCTAGTAAAACTCCATCAATGGAATGTTTTCATAGTGCCAGTAATCTCTTTAAAATAACCCTAAATACAATATGACAGATGCCATCTGGAATAATCTTTTGCTAGTTGCTTTCAACTTTTATTTTTTCCTACAGCTAAGTTCATCTAAAACAGGTCACTTACTGTTATGGAAAACGTAGTGAACACTTTCTTCCACTTTTGTATGTGAATGTTTGGAGAAAATAAGTACATAATTTTACTTAGAAGATTGTTACTGTTGAGTGGTTTGCCTCTGACTTCATGTTTCTGGATATTTTAATATGTGTATATATGCGAGTATATATATTTATTTATGTATTTGTACTTCAAAAGAAAAAAGGTAGGATTCCCCCTTAGGCCATTCTTTCCACCTCAGATTCTACTCAGACTAATCCAATTTGCCTCCAAATGTTACATAACGTCCCATTTGCTAAATTATAATTGTATGTTTGTTACAATATTAATGGTTTCATAATGCAACATATTCAAATACACAGTAGCAAGTGCTTAAGTGTCTTCCGGTGTTGTTACAGACTAATGTCTTTCTATATATACCAATTTATTTGAAAGATCTAGTGTTGGAATCTCTGGATTTTTTTTTTTTTTTAACTTAGTTGTGTAAAGGGATGTCTCCTGACGCCTGTTAGAGTTTAATTTAGAGTAGTAATTAAACTTGAATACTGCCTCATAAACAAAAGATAAACAATAAACCAGCCACGTTCCCTGCTGTTTCATAGCTTTCTTTCCCAGATGTTTTAGTCTGATAATTTTTACATAGTGAACTACCTAGCATGGAGTACTATGGACAGAGGTCAAAGCCTAGCTCTTTGTAATGGTTTAATAAAAACTTTTCATTAATGAAATACTACAGGGTTTCCTTTGTGTAGTTGATAAAATTGTCAGATACCAAAGGACACACATTAATTGACTTTTTAATTCTCTCCCTCTTGTTTAGCAAGATGGCACTGATTAAAAAAAAATAACAACTCATAAACTTTCTTTTAACTGTTGATGACCAAGGAATGTTGCTATTTCTTAATATAATAATGCCTGAACATTAAATTGGAATCCTTTCCATCATCCTTAAAAAACAAAAATGCCCTTGCAGGAGCTGCTCTCTCCATGTTGATCCTAAGCAACTACGGAAATGTTCACAGTGGAAGGCTTTTAATTTTTCAAACTGGTCCTCAGGCTGCCGAAGCCTGTGTGTCCATCTCTGGACCTCTCCTCTGCCAGCCATGATCTTTCTAATTGCCAGGTACTGGTAGGCCGTTCAGCTGCAGAAGCCATGTTATTTTCACTGGGTGGGGTAATTACTGAAAGCTGAGAATAGCTGCACTAAAGACACGGGGATACTTTCATGATCCCATTAGCATAAGAGAGGGTAAATTATTCATGCCAAGTGAGGATTCTATGGGGAAAAGTATAGTTAATGCACATAGTTTTTAAATGTATCCCTTTCTGCTCTGAGACTAAATTCTTGTTGGATTCAGTTCTCAGACATTTATGGGAAAGCTCTAGTGGCATGTTAGACGCAGTTCATCTCTCTCTGTTTGCAGCGCTCTCAATAGAGACCATCTGGCACAGATCCAAAAGGTGATTAAACAAAATGATCAGCTCTTGTTGCTGTGTTACATGTCCAATACTCTGGATTAAAAAACATGACCCACAACAGTCAGCTAACATAATTTTTTTCCCTCCTCTTTCCCATTCCCCTGTAAGAATTCAGATGGTCCACAAATGTCTGTGCCATCTTTGTGTCCTTATGGCCCATAATCATGAACAGGTTGTGCAAATGGCTCTTTCTGTAACACGGTCTGTTCCAGCAGCATAGAAACATTTCATATTAATTGGGTCAGTCTAATGTTCATAATGACATGGGGAAAAATTACCCAAATGTGTTCCTATAGTAAACACTTAAAATGTGCCTTTCTCTGATTAGAAAGTGAAATTAGACATCAGGCTCATGTAGTTGATTTATTTTTTAGGACAGAGGAAAATCAAAGAATGACACTGTCATCTGCTTAAAGTAGTTTCAAGCCCCTTCTAACCAAATAAAAAAAAAAAGGGGGGGGGGGAGGGAGGGAGGGAGGGGTGAGCTGTGGTTTAACACTACAATCAGGGAATGAATTTACAGTGCTATTCAGAAGAGTACTCCCTTATCATAAACAAGCTGATAATCACACTGAATCTAACTCCCAATTAGCTCTTTCTTTGCTCTGAGAGATCAGTGTACATGTCCTCCTTAAGCCTTGATATGTTGCTGTTGAGTCAGACAGAAATGTTTGTATACCTCATGTCATATTTGGAATGTAAGGATTAGTACGATATATTTACCAGAAAGCCCAGCTAATCAGCAAGGTAGTTTTTCAAACAACTCCGTTCAATGCTTGAATTAAGGTAAAAATGCCAAGACTGTGAAGAGAGGACATATGTATCTTATCTTTTTGGGGTTGCATCAAATGCCAAGTACTAGTGTAAATTTAACAGAAACCAGACATTGTTGGAAAGTAATTAAAGAAATATTGAAATTAAACCTACCATATGAATGAAATATTTGTAGGCCCATTTTGTTGCATGCGTACCAATTTGCATGGAATTGAACAGTATTTCTTTCTCTTTTACTTCTTGAGTTGTACTTTGTCAAACATGACAAAGCTATCACCTCTGTGTATTTAGCCATAGGATTGGAAGGATCTGTTTCATGCTGAGGATGTTTACAGTCCAAAATGGGTAGGTTTACTTAGAGCAGAAATTTATTAAAAAAAAAAAAAAGGCAACTGAAAGCCTTCAAATCTATGCCAAGAAAAATCAAATTCCACTTTTGAAAGCTTAGAAGATTCAGTGTGTTTGTCAGCTCCCCTTACTGTGCAAGGTTGTTGTGGTGGAACCCCAGTTGGCAGCTCAGTCCCACACAGCCACTTGCCCACTCCCCGCAGCCAGTGAGATCAGGGAGAGAATCCAAAGGATTAGAGCAAGAAAACTCATGGGTTTACTAAAGATAATTTAATAGGTAAAGCAAAACAAGGAATTCATTCATCGCTTCCCCTCAGCAGGCAGCTGTTCAGCCATGTTGAGAAAAGAGGGGCTCCATCATGCCTAAGCGTGACTTGGGAGAACAGTTGCCATCACTCTGAGCATCTTGGCCTTCCTCATTATTTCCACAGTTCTGTGTGCTGAGCATAGTGCCAAATGGTAGGTGATACCCCTTTTGTCAGCTGGGGTCATCTGTCCTGGCTGTGTCCCATCCCAGGTTCTTGTCCACCCAGTCTTGATGCTGTTCAAGTGCTACTCAGCAACAAAACCCAAGCCTGTGTTATCAACATTGTTTCCAGCAGAGCTCAAAACATAGCACCATACTAGCCACTGTGAAGAAAATTAACTCCAGCTCAGATAGAGCCAACACAAAGGTGAAAGCCATAGGTAAAAGGCACTGACATATCTGGAGTGCTCAGGGCAGGAGGCCAGACTTCCCCTGCTCAGGGTAGTCTGGCAAATGAAAGGGACCCACATACCCTTGTGAGGTTTAAGGTTATTACAGGCAATTCATGCTCTGTTATCATGCTGATTTTAAATTGATTTTTTTTTTGCTGTACAGTACTTGTTGAAGGCTCTCTAGAGCATCAAACACTGCATTATGGCACTACATATTGTAATATGCTGGCCCTTTGTCTTCATGCCTTGTCTTTGCCTGAGAAGAGGAGTGCTCACCACTCTGTGATTGCTCCAGCTTCTGAGCAGCTTCTCTGTCTGGGGAACTAGAACAGGTGAAAATTTGACAGCTGTGTTTTGCTGGCTCTGAATGTGATTTGATGCATTTGTTTATAATTCTGAATTTTCAAACTATCTGATTTTGAATTACTGTAAAATGTTGGTTTTAATTCATAAAATCACTTCTCATTGAAGTAACTGATTGCAGGGTACTCATAAAGCCAAATCTGGTGTCTAAATATACTTTCTTAGTGTATTTTCAAGTACAGATATTAGAGGTTGTTAAAGTTGGAGCTGAGGTTGTAGGAAGATTTACATGGGCTAAAGTGCATAGTGTCTCCTATTTTCTACCTTCCTATTTCTTCACTCAGATATGCCTTTCATTCACTAAAAAATCAAGTCATCTACATGCAAGTTGATAAGCTGAAGATTTTTAAAATTAGGTTTAAAATTAGGATCTCATCTTCAAATAAATGCTTACCATTTTAACCAGTGGTTTCTACTGGTTTGTGTAAGTCTGTGCATGCAGTAGAAGATATAAATGAGTATTTAAAATTTTTACAGCAATAGCAAAGTACACTCGAAAACACATGTAGAAACTTATATTTACAAATTTCTGGTGTTATGAGAGCTATAAAAAAGCAGTGTAGTAATAAAAATAGAGTAATACAGGGAAATAGTGACAGCCACCTTAACTACCCCGCTACCTGCATGTGTGAACCAAATGTTTGGTCACTGAGAAGACATCTGTTGTTTTGGTGGCCCCCCTGTAGCTTCTCAGTTTGTTGCCATGAGGTAAAGATATGTGTGTCTACCCAGAAGCAACTAACTGCAGAACTAAATCCAGTAGGACCTCATGCAAGTTACGTGCCGTCTCTGGCAGATGTTCTTCCCCATCTGTACAATGAGCACTAGATCCATGAATGATATGAAATAGTCATCTGCTCTGATGTTCCAGGGATGTGGGGTTATGTGGAAAATTCAAACACGTTCTTCTATTGGCCGCCATGAACTTCATAAAATAAGCTTTGTATATGCTGCATTTGTAAAGTATTGTATTATTTAAAAATGCTTCCTCTTTTTTCAACAAAGGTGAAACAAGGTAAATGAAATAGCCTTGATCTTTTTACTTCATATAGTTTTTAATGGACAAGACTTACGAAGGGATAAATAAAGGATGACATGTATCACGTCATCAGTTGTTTTGTGATGTTTCTGTAAAGACGAGAAATCTAAAGTGCTGTTTCCAATGTTTAAAAAATTCTTGTATCACTATATATGTGTTTAGTGGTTTGGTTTTGATTTGTTTTTACTCTCTCCTCCTGAACAACCATAGTGAATGTAGACCAAGGAAAACTTGGATTGTCTGTTCATATTTAGGTCTTAGGGACTCAAGGGTAATATTGGTTTTAAACAAGATTGTGCAATGCATTGTCCTTTATTTTTAATTCTTCTTCTTTAGGAATTCCTTAGTACTCTAGAGCTGTAGAACAGGTCGTGATGCTTAGTGATCTTGCACATCAATAGCTCTGTATTTTAAACAGGGACACTGATTTTTCTCATCCATGGCCTGCTCTGTTGCCTGTGAGTTTCAGCATATGCAAAGGCAGGAGTGGCTAAGAATGAAAGCTTAGGGCATCAGGACTAGCAGCAGTATCAGGAATAGTCTGCTTCCTGTTTAGATGTTTTTTGTTAACTATGAAATATCTCATATCCATTTGAGGGGAGAATTAATATCATTTTATGTAGTTATTTTACAGTTGTCTATTACTGCTTTTAGTCTTAATAAATGCCAATCTAGATTTAGTAGCTTGGCTTTCTACAGAACTTAAGAATAGTATTTTAGAACGTGCCAACTAAACGTCTTGATCACAGTTACAGCACTCATGACGGATCTGTCTTTTGCTAATCAGTGGAGGACTGTCCAGAGAAGGTTTCAAGAAAGGCAGTGCGAGTCAGTTAAAAGCAGTTTTTCCTTTTCAGAATGGAAAGACACTACTCACATAAGATCTTGATTCTTCTTGCATGGAATCCATAGCAATAGCAGGGGTGTTGCTACTTTCAGATATGCAAAGTTTGGGTCAAATACATCCAAATAAATGAAAGCAAAGTAAGATTCTCTTGTCTTAAAAAATGAACACATGAAAAAACACCACTGCTAGTTTTTTTACAATTTGCATAGAAATTACTGCCATTTGTAGGATCTACAAAAAGAGAGCCATAAACGTCTGATACTTCCTAATATATTTTGGAACCAAATTTCAACATGCCCTACATTTTAGAGGACAAATATTGATAAGCACTGGCCTTTTTATTTGCACAGCAAAGTTTTGAATCACTTTTTTTCCTCTGGTCATTTTTAAATATTAAATTGAGCTTCAGAGAAAAATTAATTTGTGCTTTTGGTTCAGTTAATTTCTTGAAATGCTAGCAGTTTTTACAATCTATTGGACAGAATAAACCTATGCAGTAAATTCAAACTTAACTTTTAGGAATTGGACTTCTTCTCTTTGATTGCACTTAATACAGTAATTCAGGTAGGTCTGGAACTGGAGAAAGTAAATGATTCTTTATTTTCTACTGTTACATATGGATCACTTATAAGTGACAGCCCCAAAGCCTGGCCATTTTTAAGTTATTTGTGAAGCTGTCTTCACCCCAGCATAAGAAGTGAACAGAGGGAAATTGTCTGGTGGCAGAGTTGGCACGATGGCCCTGGTGACCCTATTCCTGTCTACATCTGGGGCAGTGAGCCCAGGAAAGAGCAAGACAAAGTGGTTTCCCCCTGCTTCACTGACTTCCCAGCTGTTTGGAGGCTGAAGTCTTGCTAACTCCAGATGCTCAAACTTGCACTGAGTTCTGTCCTAAACTGCTGGCCTTGTAGCTCATGGAAAGAGCTCAAATTATTTTATGGATGGTTACCTTTGTACACTCTTGGCACTAGACATTCCTCATGCACAGACCAGGAATGGGGTCTTCTACTTTCTTGTGTAAACAGAGCATTTGCTATAACTGATGTGGATTGGTGGAGCACCCATGAAAGCATGAAATTTTCTGACAACCTTGGCATTAATTCTTAAATCAGTAAAGTGTGCACTTTTCTTTATAATCTTGCAGTATGCCCACCATTATGCAACAATTGTTTAAACAATTACATATGTTTAAATTTTCCTTTAGCCTCTCTACATACAGCTGTAAGTTTGTCATACCTAGACTAAAGATAACCCTCATTTGCAGAGAGTTCAACAGAGTGAATATGGCAAATACATGTATATAATCTTATTGCAGGACTTGGTGCTAAGGTATTAAATAATTTACAAATGTAAAATTTGGAAACTCGCATGAACTCCCTCTCTAATTTTACACTCTTGCCTAAAGAGGATGGAACATCACTTAAATAGCACAAATCAAAATTTTTCAGCATGGAGCTTCCTTCCTAATTCCTCCCACCTTAGATTTACCACTTACTGATGGTTCTCCATTTTGCGGAACCCTTGACCCTGTACATCTGTTAAAGGGGATAGTTCAGAATGAACACAACCTCCTACTCAGTAGGACTGCAGTATTCTCTTAGCTCCTACTAGATGCTTGAGCAAGCAGAGGGCTTAAGTGAAATCCTTTAGCTGAGCCAAAATCTGTTCTTATTTAGGGACTAATCCAAAGCCTGTTAAATCAACAGAAAGAGACTTTGGTTGACTTCAGTGAGCTTTGGATCAGGCCCTTCCTTGCTAATACATCTGAAATCAATGGAGGTACATTAGACTTGTGCCAGTGAAAAAATAAACGGGAGAGGGATAGTCCTTTTTTGTACAGTACCTAACATATTGAGGTCCTCGTGCTCAAACAGTGCCCCAAGTGCTTCATTGAGACAACAATAGTTGTGACTTGATTACATTGCTTGCTGTTCATGGACTCCAATTCACTCAGGTACATAATTCAGTTGTTCAAAACAACCATGTATGCCATGCACCCACCTCATGCCCAAACATTATTTTTGTTTGCTAATGTCTTATATCTAGAAATTTCTCGCAAAAAGTAAAAAGGTAGAGTGCCAGTTTTTATATTGGGATTTTTTTTCTTATTTTTATGCAATCAGATTTTTGAGCTGTTTTGAATGAAAAATACTCAGTCCATAGAATATGTAAAACCCAACGAGCATAACTTTTACTGTTAGTTTCCCACATTGAGAAAATTATTAAAGCCCCATTAATTATTAAAGCCAAAAGGCTCTCACCTTTTTATGTCTTCATTAATGTCTATTATTTTTACTTCTCAGTGTTAAGCTGAAGTACAAATTATAATTTGCCATTTGTTAAAAATTTTAGTGTAATAATTAGCATTATGGATATGGAAAATATTTTTAGGCAAGAAATGACAAAGGATTAAAATTCCTACATATATTTCAGCATAGACTTTCCATTTTCGGAAGAGCCTACAGCAAAAAGTAGGACCTCAGTCCAGAAAAAGCTATTACATTGCCTTAATCTGTATATGGCAGACCTGTTACTGAAAGGAAGAGGGTCACTGTACGGTTAATATTGATCATGTCAGCCTTTGTAAGATTTGTTTTCAATTGACACTTCTGATCTAGCCATAGACTGCAAATATTTTCCCTAAAAATAAAGTTGGTAATTTTTCTCTCCAGCTTATTAGACTTTCGATTAGGTTTTGTGTGTTTCTGAGTTCATGCACCTAAGATTAATTTTGTATATTGAGTCACTTAAAATATTTTGTGTAAACATCTGTAATGATGTGAAAATATATTTGAGTAAGTAATATTTCTAGTTCCTAACTTTTTTTTTTTATGGCAAATATTTTTCTAGATGCAAAGTGTTAACTAATATTTTGTTTTAAAACATTTATATTTATATAGCAGTGTTTTATCCTTTTTTATGTAAAACAGTAGAGTCTGTAAGTTTATAGTATTACAAAATTAAATTTTGATTTAGAGATTACCAAAATGCTTAATGCATATAAATATCTTTCATTTTAGCGAAAAAGGGATAGGCTGATCTTTGCTACCATCTAATAGGAGTTAAAATTTTGCGTGTTCTGTTCTTTGCTTGTGCAAAAATTTTAAAAAGAGGAAAATTACTGCAGTGCTCATACTTCAGTCCAAGAGAGAAGTAACAATGCAGTTTTCCAGTTTAAAAAAAAAAAAAAAAAGATATAACAAAAACTATCATATTAGTGTTGAATATTTCCTAGATTTTAATTGATTATCGATTTTACTGTTGTCTTTCAGTTTTATAAGACCACATCTGAACTTTCCTATAGTTCACAAACTTACTTGAGATGTTGTTGATAGACAAGCACTTTGTATGGACTCATTTTCTTCTTTCTTCCCTCAGAATAATGAAATTCATCCTAACTTACCCATTTTGAGAAAATCTTCCATAGTGCATATCTACAATGATAGATGAAACACTCCCATTTACCTGTGAGTGGGTTATCCTAATATTTCCCCGAGTTAGATGTTACTAGCAGTTCATATTCCCAGCTCTGAGCATAATTTGGCATAAAGTTCTGTGTATGAGCAAGGGTTTATGAAAGAAGGACTTTATGGATTTTTTTTCTTCTTTTTAAGACCTTTCATTCATGCTATTAATCTATAACTCAGGCTTAGCTAAAAAAATTTTTGTTGTTTTTGCTTCTGAATCTGAATTTGGGTAGGTCTTTCTAATCTGGTAATTCATCAGCAACTTTCAGGGTTTGGTTTCAAACCCCACTCTGTTTTCTTGTAAACTAATCCTACAGTCCTATGACCACCAAAGAGAATGTAATTTCAACTAGAAGTTCACACTGTCAGAATTCAGTTTTACTGTATGCCAATTAACCCTCCTTTAAGGTCTTCCAAATGGCTATCAGTCTGGTTTGTTTAGAAGAAATAAGCTGTCCTTTTATTCTAGAACTAGTAAAGAATTTTACATCTTTCTAAAGCAATTTTCTGCATTCTTACTGACTTCATTGATGTGAATGTAAAGTACACAATAGGTCAAATTCTGACTTCAGTGGGAGTTGATGGGAGCACAGTCTGTACATCTGAAAGCAGAATTGATTCAATCTTGGTGTGTCTGTGCGGCAAAAAGATATCTTTATAAAATTTGTCTTCATATAATCAGTAAGTACAGATTTGAGTTCGTTTCTCATATCATTTTCATGACTGCCTTACATAAGCTTAGAGGAGCTCTCATGTTCTTAGTGGGGTATGTGTGTGTATTTTTCCCCTTGTTTATTCACATATAAATATTTTACGTGCTTCCTTAGAGAATTTCCTTGTAAGGTTCAGTTATTCTTAAGAGACTGAGAACTTGTCTAGTGCGTAATTTGTAAACTATGCAAAGAGCACCCTCCAGCTGAGGTAAACCCTAGAACAATCCACTTGTACCTGCTTTGCTTGCCAGTCTAGTACTCTTGGATATAAAGGGTCCTAGTTCAAACTGATACACTCATGCACAACCAGATGTCAAGTGGAGGATCTGTGTATTGGTATTCTATTCCAGTTTTCCATCAAACAGCTGTTATAGCATGATTAATTTTATTTTTAGATAATTTGAAAAAGATATTGGTTTTGAACATTAAAAAAAGAAAAAGGCATAACACCCTCTGCTCTTATGCTTTCTCCATGCTTATTAGCTGTTCTTGAGTTGTCTGCCTTATTTCATTGAGGCGAGGTATAACCTCTGTGAACAAAATGAGATTATTGCAACCAAAAGAAAGTGGAGAAAGTCAGTTCAACTGTGGCAGGAATGTTGCTTAAATTCAAGTGAAACCATGGCTTTTCTACTTGTGTGCTTATACTTTATCTTAAAACTGAGTAAAAGTTGTATCTCACGATCAGAAGAAAGACTTCATTTACACCAGGTTTCTTATTCTTTAAATAACTGCTTTAGTAGCCTTGATTAACTCAAGTCTTACTTTCTAGCTGCCTTTTTGTAACTGTCCTTTAAACGACTTGTTTGGAACTTCTCACTTTATTTTTAGAAAGTCATAGGTAGCCATTGACTTTAAAAGAATTTTTTTTTTCAAAGTAGTTTAGGCCTTTAACATAACATTAGATTATTTCCTTCTCTAAATCATCATGCATATATTAAAAAACAACTGTAATTTGGTTTCCTTCCTGTCTTACATGTATTTAATGTTATGACAATAGAAGTTCTAAGCTGAGCTGCCACTGCCCCTCGCACCCTCCGTCTTTTTTTTTTTTTTTTTTTAAATTTAAGTTAATAACTTTGGGGAGTGTTCTCTTAGTTACATTCAGTATCCATGAAGGGAGGGTTTTTTTGGTGGTGGTGTGTTCTCTGTTTGGAAGGTTTGGGTTTTTGGTTTTTGGGGGTAGCTTTTTTGGTTGGTTGGTTGGGGTTTTTTTAATAGTATGGCAAAGAATAGTAGGACATAAAAGTTTTAAAAGTTGATTTTTTAAAACATATAGGGTGGACAACGGTTTGCCATGTTTTTCTTGAGTTAGCCCACGTCTGTTATAAGAAACAGTAGATCTCCAGACAGGCTATGTTTTTTCTCATGTCCAGGGAAATCCATTGAATCTTGGCCTTCATTTAGGATTCTCTCCTCAGGAGCAAATTCCCATGACCGCTTTTGAAGCTTTAAAAGCTTTGGTTTTGTTTTAAAAGGCCTCTGAGCATAGGCAATGTTTTCATAGGCATTTAGAAACAAAAACCTGAGCTTTTAAACCTTCAAATGTCACTGTGGGGATTCACTTGGCTTCTCAGCAGACCAAGTCTGAGATAACACCTGCAAGAAGCGTGTATCTGTGTGTGTGTATTTTGTGAAAATTGCGATGCACTATCTCAACTGACCCACAAATGTGACAGCGGTGTATGTGTCCATGTAAATCTTATTGTTAAGTTTTGGTGTTATTCAGTTTTAAGAGCAAGCTATCATTTTGGTTCTGTGGAATGACCGATTTGAATAAGCCAATTTTGCTTTTAGATTGTTTTAATTTCTTCTCCTTCTATATCCTCTGATGGTCTTCAGAAGACAAATGGCCTTCTGAAGAACAGGCTGAGTTAAAGTCCATGGTTATGTTTCATCATCTAAAGGGTATTGGGTTTTTTGCATCAGCCTTACTCTTTTCTTCTACAGCTAACATCAGTTGCACAATAAAACGTAGCTTTCTGTAAACAGATGGGTCATACCATACGTAAACCCAGGTCTGTGATTACTAGATGAGGAAAAATGTACGATAGAAATGAGTGGACAAATCGTCAGGCTGCTGAAGTAACAGAATCACTGATTTGCACTCTTTTTCAACTCCATCTCTATGTGTCTTAAACACCTGAGGTGAAATTTTGTCAGGTTTTGAAGGGAAGGGGATTTTCAGAATTAAGGTTAAATACTAAATGAATATATTAACACTGCCTTTCTTCTGTCCTGTGCTGTTCTCAAAACACCTGTTAAAAACAACCAAGCACATATTTCAAATTGCTGATACTAACTGGCAAACTTGGCACCAAATAACCTGCTGAAACTAAAATGTTGATGCAGAACATGTGCTTAACTTAACAGTCCATAACCCTGTTTTTTGAACACTGAAATACTTACCCTGAGGAAAGCTCATAAAACTAAGGTCTTTAAAGTTCATAGATTAGACCAATGAAGATGTGGCCATTTTTAAGAATATGCATCTTCGTTGACTCCTATTAATTCAAGATGGCTGAGTGTATAAAATAAAAGACATGAAAGCGCTGAAGATTTTTTTTTTTTTTTAAAAAAAAAGTGTGACTTTTGAAAAGATTCAGTATCTAAAGGAATGAGAAGAAATGGGATTCTTGCAGAGGCAAACATTCTGCAGCTGGGAAGACTACATAGTGTAGACAGGTATGAAAGAATCTCTGCTCAGTTTCCAAGGGTATTTAATTATTTTTAAAACATATAATGATTAATTCTTCTAGAAATTCCCGGTGCCCTTAAGATTCTATTTCTTGGGGTTAGGTTGAGTAATTTGGTATATCTCTAATCATGTTTCCTCATGTGTAACATTCTAGCCATGTCTGTCTTACTTTACTGTTAAATATATAATTTATAAACAGATAGCAATCCTGATAAGCTTGTTTGAATCCATTCTAGAATGAAATTGCTTATGTTGTATTGTGTGTGATAGCTTCAAGCTGCTTTAGAGTAACTGTTCCCAACAAAGAAGAAATCTTTTTTATACTACTCATCTGGAGGCACTGGAAATTAAAAATCTGAGCTACATTTGCAACCAGGGCCTATTATTTCTGAAGTGTTTCCTGAGAAATAAACTTTCTGCACCAGACAAACGTGAATTTCTAATAAATACATGAACACACAATCTTGCTTTTTGCACTTGTCCATGCAGGGTGTATGTTTGTTTGATACTTTTAAATTTAAGAAATTGGAATAGGCTGTATTAAGCTGAACAGAATTTTCTTCATTGTATTTTCCTCTCTGTGTAAGTTTTTTGACAAAAAAATCTTACAATCTTTTATTTCACCAAATGTGTGCACTTTTTTTTGCCTCTAAACTATATGCTTTACTGTTAGACATTTTGGGATATGGTGGGTTTATTTCTCTTTCATGGGAATAAACCAGATGCATCTTCGTGTGCTGAATAGCCTAATGGAAAATGAAAATAGAGTACTTTAGCTGTGAATTAGCAAAGAAGGGTCAGACTTTTTTTTTCTCAGTGTTCCTTACATTTTTTTGATGACTGAACAAAACTCAGAGGAAAAAACAAGTTGTCTTTAACAAGGAAATTGTTTAGAAGTGCAACATGTTTATGTATCTGGATGAGAACACTGCATTGTTAGCAGTGACTGCATGAATTTCATGATGCAACCTTTGACAACAGAGTGTCTGCTGGAGACATCTGTGAGGGGTGACCTTTCACCTTAAGGAAGAATGCTCTGAAGGTGGGGAATGCCACTATCTGTCTCAGCCCAACATACAGTCGCTGCCCACCA
>JAWWEE010000158.1:32471187-32538687 GCA_035221455.1 Xenops minutus
TCAGTACCCTGTGGTTTTACTATTTTTATGCTTCCTTATTTTCTAAATCAAATTCATCAAAACATTTGTCAAAAGCTTTTCCCCCTGTTTCTACAAAAGTATATGTATGTCAGTTCTTTCAATCATTTAAAGCAGTCCAAAGCATCTTACAGGACAGTTTGGCTACAGAGATAGAAGACCGTGGCTACCCCTTCTATTTCATGTGTTTTTGAGTCATAGTATCCTGAAACAGATCAGTAAAACTATATGATGGGGTAAAATAAATTTCTCGTCTGCCTTTCTGATACCATAAACGTCTCTCTAGTTTTTTTTTCTTTAATTTTTTTGCCAACCAGCTGGAATTTTTTGACCAGAATTCACGTCTGTATGCTTGCTGCTTCTCCCAGTATGAGGCATTTGGACAGTCTTAACTGTATCTGCTCTCATGGCTGAAGCCAGACCCTGTGAAACTGACAGGGAAAAACTAGGGTCTTTGGCTCTCGTATGCTTACTCTTTTAATCTGTCTACTGCACTTGAAAGAAGAAACATTTCAGGCTTTTCCAGTAACCACTTTTAAGCATCCAAAATATATAGCACATAAGTCATAGATGGTTTACACTTTACCTTTACAAGGCTTCTTGGCTTCTTTCTGAAAAATGGTACCCCTGAAAACAAATACGGGCAGACCCAAAGCAAGTTGTCATCTGGAACATGATTCACCAGTGGGAGCGAGTATTTGATCGAGTCCTTCAATTTGAGCACCAAATAGCATACCACTTACACACAGTATTAGTAATGTTCCCAAATACCTAGCACACTATATTTAAAGTACAGGCTTTAACTTAAACCTACAAGAGCAGACTGTCAGTGTTCCCACGTAACCCTTCACATTCTGGCATTTTCCAGACTGCCAGCCAAATGAACACTTTAGAAGGAGGTGCATATATATGTCTGCAGCACCCAGCGGGTTAATCCACCCTACTGTGCATAGGTGTTGGAGCTCTTATGGTATGTAAGACTTGCCAAGTTTGGAGTTGTTTTGTATTTTTAAATTTTTTTCTGAACTATCCATTCACAGCAAATATCTCCTCTTATGCTGTTCGAGTGTTTGGGAATGCATATCAAGACAGTACACTTATTTGTGTTTTATGTAACATACACATTTGTGTATATTTTATCACCTGAAAAAGTTTTAATGCTTCATTTTGACACTTTTCTCTTAAAACATCTTTTTTATTTTTTTTTAAGCATTCAGCCATCCTCCATTTTTTCTTTAATATATCTTAAAATAGACTAATGTGTATTTTGGACTTGTGGCCTGACAAATGTCCTTTTCAAAAACTGAAGTTTTTAACCTAATATCTCTTGGGAATAACTGCCTGTTACATTTCTAGTCCTAATCCTTTTTTTTCTTTCTTTTTCTTTTTTTTTTTTATTTTTGGAAGTAATGAAAAAATCCTATGCATGTGTACTTATACGTAATATTTCAATTGGTGCCTTTTTAATAGCTAAATAACCCTGAAAAGTGAGCTTTCTAATGTGGACAGTACATGGGCTCTTGCTGTGTTAGTGGGCATCATTTTAAGGGCTGTCTCCTGAACACGCTGTTGTGTCCAACAGCATGTGGTCTAAAGGGAACTGCAAGACATTAAAATATCTCACAGTTCATAACTGCTTTTAACAACTGTAAAGAAAACTGAGATGCTCTGGTGGCTATTTTCCTTTGGAAAAAAAGTCATTTTTATTCTTAAAGAAACTACATTAATGATTTAATGAAGAAGAGCGGTATAGGATGTTATCCATAATCTACTTTTATGTTCTCCACATTCTGCTGTATATAAACAACTGCAAAATGTTAAAGGTTAAATATGAATGAGGTACAATTGAACTAACTTACTTAACTTCAACTGCAGGTAGAATTTTAATTGAACTTGGCTATTTTGCCCACATTTGATACTATTCTAACTATGAAAATAAAAGGATAACAAGTAAGAAAAATAAAGTACAAGTTTTTAATGTATGCTTTTGTAGAGTTGATTGAGAAAACTAAAAACATTATCCTTCTACTAAAAAAAAGAAAATAGTCTCTTAAAGGAGATGTGCTTTTGGGGAAAAAAACACCACAACCAAACCTCTTTTTGTCTCCTGAATACTTTATTGACTTGTTATTGTTGCCTCAGCTGTAGCCAGTCTGCAGCTGGTATTCTTAACAGAATTGCTATGAGAATGCTAAAAATACTCCTCTAAAAATATATAAAAAAGCAATTTAAAAAGAACTCCACTTAGACTGCAGCACAAGGACACTTTCTGTGACAATGTTTAGTACAATGAAAAATTTAAATAGAATAACAGCTATTTACATTCACACTGTAAATTACCAAAGCATATAAAATACTTCAGCTTATTTTAATAATGCTGTCCTTCAGCCTAGATACCAAAAACTGGGAGTAAATTCCCAGCTTGTGCTGAGGTGGGAAGGGTAGAAACTGAAGTTAAAACCATGTAGAAACAAGTGCATTGAACACTTTCCTGATGAGCTACAAAGTCAGTTTCACTTTTAAACAGAAGAGCATTATAAATCAGCATAAACCACAAGTTCTAATGAGTGTATCTGCTATGGAATTGTGCAGTGCTTGCAATTTGCTGTGAACAAGACAAGGATCTGGTCTTACACTCCTTACTCAGGCAAAACTGCCACTGACATTAATGATAATTTCGCTTGAATAGAACAAAGTGCTTGATAGTGGTTGTACCAGCATGAGGGGTGCGAGATTAAGCTAAAAGTGCCAAAAAGTACAACTTCAAATGGCTGTACCTTTGACTTCTCAAGCTAGCGTTTCCTCCAGCTAGAAGGATCTTAATTATAACATTTGCTGGTTCAGAGATTAACATTTAGCATTCTGGGAAAGACTTTCTGGACTTTAGTAACCTGATCAGCACGGTCTCCTTTTGGTCTCTGCCTCTTTCTGGTTCTTTGTATTGCAGGAGAGATGATAGTATCTGCCACATTCCTTGGATGACTCGAAGATAGCAGCCTTCTGTGTTTGTGGCTGAAAGATTGTGAACTCTGTGTTAGCAGAAATGCCACACAGGGGAGGTGAACAGAACATTAAAAAAGCTTTAGATTTAGGTACTGCAGCGCAAGCAGAGTTGAATTTGAGAGCTGGGACTTAAGTGGACATTTGTCCCTGCTTTCTTGCTTAATAAAATCTGAGTGTTAACTGTGGGTAAGGGCATTTGAGAGATCACTAAAAATGAATCATGGAGTGCCCAGAAGAGCTTTATTATGATATACTATGGAGAACTTTAGAATATACCCAGTACCTTTTAAGTGCTTATTGGATGCATGCAGCGGTTACTATTATGGTAGTAAATTGTTTAATCCTTTGCTGCAGAAGCAAAATAATTTGCCAAATTAAAACGTTAAAATAAAACTCATCAAAAACTGGATCTGTGTGGTCCTTTCTGGCCCTGTGCTCCCATCCAATTTTCTATTGCCCCGTGAAAAGCTATTGAGCAAAAAATCACAGGCTCCAAACAGGAATGTTTGTTGTGCTTGTGTGTGTGTGTAATCCATTTTGAAAAACCCTGACACAAATACTAAATCTGGGGAAAAAAAAAATCTCAGTGCAGAAATCCTGACTGGTCAAATTGATTTAAAAAAAATATTACTAAATTTTAAAAATCCCCAGACTGATATCGAGTTCCAGTACTGAGTTCTTGTAAGTAGAGCCAAGAGAGATCGTCTATTTCAGTTTGTTTGCCCCAACAGCAATTAGATTGAAGGAATTATTTTGTTCCCTTAGTTCTTCATGGATGTTGCCACTGCCTAGTTAACTGCTATGAAAATACCATGAAAAATAAATTATTAAACTATACTGTTATTACTAACTTGCCAGCTTCAGAGAAACAAATGCAGGCACATTTACATATGTGTCCATCTGTCTGTTTTTACACTTTATGTCTTCAACCAGTGGGTGAAATTGTTTTAATCCAAGCTGCAGTCTGATTTTTTTTTTTAAATTCTTTTTCCCCTGCTGATATATTTCTGTGTTCATATGTTATTTGTAGATGGACATGCATATTCTTGACAGTAGCTTGTTCTTAATTGCCCTTTTAAGTAACCTAATCTATCTGGCCACGGTAGTTTTAACTGGAGTAAGCAGCAGAGTTCTCCATGGATAATTTTCGTTAGTTAGCAGATTGTTACCATCTCAATGTTGCTGAAATCCCTAATCTCAGGTCAGCGTGAAGCTGCAGTGGTTACAATCCTGTTGCCTGATGCAGTGTGAATGGAAGTGCTTTCTGTCAGAAACATGTGGTCTCTTCAGTGGAGAGCCTGCGTAAATCCTGTGTAAATAGAGGGAGGCTAACAAAGGATGAGCCCCTGCAGCTCAGAGCATTTGGAGCCATTTGGAGGCTGAATTTGCTAAATGCTGCTTATACCGCCTGAAAAGTTGAAGAGAAAGGAGCATAAAATCCCTCCTTTTTTCTCTTTCTGCTCCTACCCTGGGGGGAGGGTGTTAAGGGCCAGGGAAGCCTGAGGTAAGCCTATGAAGACTGTTTTTTCAGTGCTCTTTTGAGTGTGAAAAAGGTGGCATGGGTCACTGTCCCCTCTTTAATGTCGGAAAACCCACACAGTTAGTAAATGTTGCATGTAAACTAAAGCATTTCGTCCCTTCTCCTGCACTCCACGGCAGCGGGCCATGAACTAGTCACTTGAAAATAGCAGAAAAATTTCACTTCAGCATGTCTGGACAGTTTAGCACAGCAGGAACGTAAGAGAGATCAGTAATTAGCAGGTTGCTTTACTTTGTTTCCCGTGTCTGCATTGGAACACTTTTTTCACCTGATGTGAAAAAATGTTGGATTGCAATGAATGAATCATGAAACTCCTGGCTTTATAAAAGGCCTTAACATTTAAACTACAGTTTATAATTTTTGTCTTAAAAAAAGCTACAAAAATTCATTTTTGGCTTTCGGTAGAATCTCTAAGGTTTCTCGATTCACTTCAAAAATAAGCATGAGCTCTAAACACAGAGAGCTAAGGACAGAAAAAAGTAGTCTTTTGTCTTAATTTTGGACAGAAAAATAAAGAAGGGGAAATGTGGAACATAGCAGTTCTGCAAAGAATTTTGAAAGCCTTCAGTCACTGATTTGCTAGCATGCATCACTATAATAACAGAAGCTGGAATGTCATTCCATAATTGTAAATGCCTTTTTGCAAATAAGATATATTAGTGATTGTATAGAGGTGCCTATCCAGAAATAGAAAAGGAACAGTTTTTATTCTGTCTCTTCTTGTAAATCCACTTTATATAAAAGATACCATGCAACTCTTTAAGCCTTTAGCACATATTGCCAGATGGTAACAGGGACTTGCTCCTGACTAACTATGCTAAGATGTAATTAGATCACATAGAATAGCTTTGTAGGTGAGGTCTGATAGTGGCTTAAGTTTTCTTCCTATTTGAATTTTCAACAGTTATTAATGCCTTGCGTGAAATGTGTACATGTCATCTTTACAGTGGAATTGCTGGGTTTTATCCTGGAAAGCAAAAGATCTTAAAGAATAGCAAGAGAGAAGCCCAGTTCTTTTGTCTTCTCACTGCTTCTAGAAGGGCAAAAGAGTAACATCTTCTGTAGTGCTGTATGTCTGAAGTCTTCCTGTTCCCTCTAGTGCACCAGTGTCCAACCTATCCTTCTCTCCAAGATGCTCACTGAAACATAGAACAGAGAACCATGAGATATGTGTCTGGTGTCTCATAGGAACAAAAGGGGAGGCAACACAGTGGTCTGATTACAGCAGCTCACTTGAGGACACTCCACTCCAGGAAGTGGTGGCTGAGCATGCAGGACAACACAGGCTGAGAATGCCTGTCAGGCTTGAAGAGCTTCTGATGTCTGCTTTCCTCCTGCAATAAAGAAATTTAGCAAAACCACATACTGGCAGAGCACTGCTGCTGGGGGCACAGCTCTAAGCTGAGATGTCCACTTGAACTTGTTTGTCATTTTCAAAGTTTCAGGTTTGCCACTCGTAGCCTATCTTAACTCAGTTTCCCTAGGCAGAAAACTGCAGGACATAAGTATGGCTTCTGTAGTGTGAGCAGACAAGTCAAACAGGGATCATTAAGAGGAGGAGGAAAAACCCACAGTCCATAACCAGGACTTTATTCAAAGAGCTGTGATCTCCTGGAAATGTAAGGCTAAAAGCTTGATGATTTTAACAAGATGGAATGGAGATAAGGACTTCTACTGAAGAGTCTTTGATTCTGGAGCTGACCTTCCCTCTCTATTAGTTCTCCCTACAGCACAGACTATCTTATCTTCAAAAATATCTTCAAACACTTCCCTTACCAGCTTTTTGACAGTGGTAATTTACCAGATTTTTAAGATTTTTCTCTGGTGGTAATGTGGATGATATTACTAAGCTGAACATCCTTATTAATAATGGTTTAAAATACTTATGTGTCCAGATGGACACATTGTCAGACAAACAAACAAATAATTGCAAATTGTGAATATAGGCTACATGCAGAGTCTCTTTGTTTTGCATTTATGTCTACATGTTCCACTCCATCAAAATATTAGACTGAAAGATTGTAGAGGAGCTTCTTAAGATCAGCATAGTGCATTGCAGCTTTCCCTTTCAGAAGCCTTTAGCTTGCTTTTCATATTGGTTTCACTATTTTTAGAAAAATTATGAAGTGTCTTGTCTTCCCTCTGCTATAGATACCCCTGCTGTTCTCTCTTTTCCTTTAGTGTGACAAACCACAAAGCTGTAAGGGACCTCTGATGGTGAAGAAACTCAAACACTGGCTCTTGAAATGCACTTTTCCAGAAATCATTTTTTTGACTGCTTTACTTGTTATAATGGTAAAAGGAACTATTTCTATAGTTTGAATCTGGACTGTTACCAGGCTGCTGTGTTTTCACCAGACTAGGTTGCACTTTTCAGTTATCGTTGTGTATGGATTAGGAATTTGTTATTCATCCTGTTCACAAGTGCTGGAAATACAAGATGAACAGCTTCTAAACAGCACTTTCTTCATCTATTGCTGGGTCTTTACCCTGTGAAGAAAACAAAGACTAGGATTGAGATAATTCTGATAGTGTGGAGGACTGACTGAGAAGAATTCATTGATACAGTAAGGTTGGACAAGCCTTCTCTAGGACTGGATTCTGTTTCTTGAAGAGTTCTTTGTGTTTGGGCATTGGGGTCAGCAAGTTTGTCAGTCCAAGGAAATGAGTTTGCAGCAAGTTAAGTTGAAATTACGGTGCAATAGAAACCCTGCTGTAACTACTTATTTGATATTTTTAGAAGAAGTGGTAGTCTCCTTTGCTTTCAATGCAAAGGAGACTTTGCATTTGTCCTATGGAAGGAAACTCTCAGCACATGCTAAGAGTGCTTGAACACAGAGCTAGTGTGGAAGCCCAAATTCACACTGTAAAGACTTGCATCTTCAGACTTCTCCAAAAACCCTTCCCCTGGAAGTGGCATCTTTAGAGAACCCCATGTGGGTCACTGTGCAAAGTTTCTTGTAAACTCTCTCCACGTTTTATAAGAGTTATTGAGACTATTTCATAGCATTACTATGATCTTAAACAAGCTGAGTAAAATGCCTAATTCTCTACTGGCTTGAGTCCTACATAGTTCATTGATACCTCCACAAAGAGAGTGCCACTTAAGAATTCTCCACCTTCCTAGAACAGTGGTAGGGTTTTGCAATCACTTGTACTCTTTGCAAAAGAATAAATGAGTGAACAGTGTGGAAAGAGAAGAAAGTCACCTTTAGCTGTTGAGGGTTTTTTGGTGCTGGTGAGAGAGAAACAGAGTGGGCCAAAATCAAGGCTTAATTTCTCTTCTAGAAAATTGGGATAACTATGTTTGTATACTGGCAATTTCCATACAAGTTTGGATTTGACTCTATTCTTCTTACAAATTACATCTAATCCAGGATGTGAACAATTCATATATGGAAAATCACTTGTAATGATGATTTAAATTATTTAAATTTGGATTTCTTCATACAGCAGTTAAAAATAAAATTAATCCAGTCTGCCATAAAGAGCTTTCCTGTCTCCTAATTTTATTTCACTTTACATAATTTATTTTGCTTCATTTAAAGTAACTGATATTTATTTGGATACAGCAAGCTAGGATCAGGCTCTCCATATGCAAGAACTAAGTCATTCTACCTTGGAAAAGACAGTTTATGGGTTATTTCTATGATTTCTTCCCACTAGAAACTGTATCCAGTAATGTGAACAGTTGTGGTCCTATTAAAGATATGACAATACAGATTAACAGGATTGGGTCTGTCATTCACCAGGAGGAACAATATATGCTGGGATATTTTTTTCCCTGATATAATTTGTAGGTACAATATTTGAATTTCCTTTCATGAGGTTATTGAACAAATTAAGGAAGTACTAACTCTTACAATTTCAACTGCTGATTAGGGTGGGAGGGCAATAGGAGCTTTAGCTGAACTTTCCTCACCCATGCTGTTATTAACTTTTTACAACCAAGATATTAACAGTCTCTTCAAAAGGTCTAAATACTTTTAGGTGACTCCTGCTGAGGATGCTCACAAACAGGAGACTAGGTATGTGCAGATAGACAGGAATTTGTCCATACAGAGTGAACGGGTGCTTCTATGATTTGAAAGGATGGTGCAGAGTAGAAGTTTTAAAGCTCCACGAACCCTGTGCATACACACACTGCTTTTACATAAAGAAACAAAGATATCTTTATCCACACGACAGATAGACAAACAAACCGACTGACTTCAAACTTGCACTTTCAGTAGGGATTTTTTCCCCCCCATCTCTGGGTACTGCTTTTCAAAATTGCCTGAGGCTACAGTACACCACCTCAGATCCCCAAGGCCCATTGCCTGGCTCCTAATAGCCACTCTCCATCTGTGTCACATGAACAGCTGATGAGATAGCTCCAGTGTCTGTATTTTGGAGAGCATATCCACCCAGGTTAAAATGCTGGGGTTGCCAAGGAGCAGTCAGAAGCCATTAGTGTTTGTGAGAATTTGCCTTGCAGCAGTTCCTTGGCATAGTGGAAAGTGTGTGTGTGTGTGTGTGTGTGTGTGCGTGCGCACGCACGCGTGTCTGTGAGAGAGAGAGGAGTAGGGTAGAATATATGGTGGGGAAGAGAGAAGCCGAAAGGAGTGCTTTCTAAATAACCAATATATTGCAAAAGTGAAGCATTGGTTACAGCGTTTAGAGCTTCCATAATCTCTTCGATTAGTTTACTGTGGTTCAAGCCTCCTTTCTCTATCGTTAACAGAAACAAATCAAACAAACAAACAAAAAGCCAAAAGAAAAAAAAAAAGGATCATGAGAAAGAGAGCAGCGACTTCAGGGTCTTGCTCTGGTGTTTGGGCAGATGGAAAGGAGCTGCTCTGCCTTGGGGCAGGGTGGTTGTAATGAAGTGGCCTGTCAGTCTGTAAATAGTGAGGGTCATCTCTTCCATGTGATGGAGGGTATCACATTGCAGCGAAAATGGAAATGTCAATAAAATTAATCTGCCATCTCTTTGCTGTGGCTTTTTCTGTCTCTCCGGTCCAAAAGGGTTGGTTTTTCAGAGGGGAGGCAGTACAAGAAGGGTGATCTGGCATGGGAAGGTGGAGCTGGAAATGCAAGTTTTGAAGCAAATGGACTGTATGCAGCAGCAATGTAATTTGTTTAGTAGCACTACAGATCTAGACGAGGCTATAGGAATTAGCTTGTGAATCTATAGCATTCCTCAGGAAGCTATGGACCGTCTAGCTCAGGCTACATTGAGCACAGAGTTTATTGTTTTAGGCTTTCTTGGACAAGGTTTTTACTTAGCATGGGATTTATGGCATTTACTGCTAATGAATGTCTATTCTTAAATTACAAAAACCACCGTCTCAGCACAATTCCCAGATGTCCTTCCAGGACCTCGGCTTCTTAAACACCAGCAGGGAGCATAAACTCTCCACTTCTCTGTTTTCCTCTTTCGTGTGGCTCCGGGCTAATGATGTGTAAGGAAAACACAGCAATCTATAAAGTCTCAGTGCTGTCCCAGTATTCTTCATTTATTTTGCATTTGATTATGCCACAAGTCGGATCTTGTTTCTTTCCTTTTTTTAAAGTTATTAGTTCAAATATTAATGTAGGAATATGGCATATATTGCTGCTCTTGATTGATGCCTTCCCAAAAACAGGAAGACGTGCTCGTATGAATTTTAAGAAAGTAGGGGTCCTGCAATGCCTTGCCAGAAGAGTTTTTCAGATACATAATTTAGATGCCCTCCAGGCAGGCTTTCAAGGCATTTTTGCTGGAGGGCAAGAAAAAATAACTATGACTGTTAAAAGTAAATGATTTTTGCTAATGCACAATTAATGCCAGGGAAAAGCAGAGAAGAGAAAGATGTTGACGGAAAGTTCTGATTAAGTGAGAGCTCTACCTTGATGTGCATCTCTCTTTTTTTTTTTTTTTTTTTAATGATAATAATCACTGATGCAGAGATATAGAAGTTTTCATGTCATGCAAATGCTATATGCCGGGTCATACTAGGTGTACGTGTTTGTGAGGGCGTATGTATGTGTGTTGGGAGGTGATGGTTACGGGGAGTGGCTCATCTGACAGTGTGTTATGTGCACTGAATGGTGACATGGTTACTGCCACCTCTGCAGAGGGCCTCAGATATATAGACTACAGAACATTTAACTTGATTAGTTATACGTATATATTCAGAATGGTTGTAGGGATGCATTTACAGTAAATGGGTTTTCTTGTGGCAGGTTTTCCCACATTGAATCCAATAATTGACAAAGAACTATTGCACTATGTCAAGCACACAATTATAATTGAATTAATGATATATGCATGTGTGAAACACAAAATTAGTATTTGGAGAGACACAGTTTCCAATTTTTATGTGTTTGCAACAGCGTTCTTATAAAATGAGAGACGGTATGTGCCTGATCTAGCAAATAAATAAAAAAAACCCAAACAACTGGCAGTGTCTTGGTAATTAATGATACTTTTTAGCTTCTGTATTTTGTTCATTAAAAATCTCCTCCTTGTTTTTCTCTTTGTTATAGGAGATGGTTTAGACAACAGTGTAGCCTCACCTGGTACAGGAGATGATGATGACCCAGACAAGGACAAAAAGCGTCAGAAGAAAAGAGGCATTTTCCCCAAAGTAGCAACAAATATCATGAGAGCATGGCTCTTCCAGCATCTCACAGTAAGTGGTGCCCAAAACCAAAATAGATTTCTATTCATGTGCCTAATGAGGTTTAGTCATCATTACTAGAAATCAATTGTCCCCATAATTTTTGGACCATTACTAAGGCTCAGTTTTTTATTGCTTTTTTTTTCTTCTGGATTTTTTTCCTTGGGTCTTGGAATCATGACAAATCTCAAAAAAATAATATATGTGTGTGTATATATACACATACACATGCTTATAGAGAGAAAAAGAGAGAGAGTACAATGCCTTAACATGGAACACTACCTATATATGAAATAACTGGTTTTGGCTTTGAACTGTTCAAAATCTTCCTTCAGACAACCAAAGGGGGGCTGGTTCTTACTTTAACACATATAAAGCTCTGCCTTCTGGATTCTTTATAGCTGGCCTCTGTTTATACAAACTTCATATGTATGTGGTGAAAGAGAGAGCCCCAGTCTGTGTGTGCTGACATACATTGTGGATGTTAGAGAGTCAAAGCAGCAGCTTGCAAACTTGTCATTGTTACTTTTTTGTGAGAAATATAGAATATAGAATACAGATTTCCTAATTTTTCAGTCACATAACAGAGAGAATAAGCACCTTTTTAGCTTCTCTTCAAGTCCATTAATGTGAATAACTAGCCATATTCACATTTGGGGGAGAGAGATTAAATATGTGAAATAGCAATGCTTTCCATGGTCTGTCTTTATCCTCCTGCTTGCTTTTGGTTTTATGTGTTGGTGTTCTGTTGACATTATAGCTTCACTTAGGCATCAAAACATGGTTTCACAGAAATCCTAGTATCACTGTAGTTTACTTTGTGTGGGAAATAATGGAAACTGGTAAAATTATCAATTGATTTTCTTCTTCCTCTCACTTTAAAATTGTTTCTCACTTGATAAGGCTTAAAAAGCTAACTGTAATTAACTACCTCTTCTTCTACCAAAGTTTTATAAATTTTCATGGTAACTTATATTGGTTACAGAATAATGATTTCAGGACCTGATCTATTTATGATAGGGATATTGAACTGCTCTGCTAGCAGCACAGCTAAAGGGGGAAGCAATAGATTCACATTTCTAAACCATCATTTTGATGTAAGGACATTAGTAGCAAACTAAGGTGCATTGATCTGGCCTGTGGGGTCAGGATTAGCTGGAATAGCCAGTGTCTCCACTGGAGTAGTGGTTATGCCTGCCTCCTAGCTATGGCCATTTCAAAGGTCAGGTGCCCTGTACCCACTTGGCTCAGAGGAATTAGACAGAACATGAGTCTCTGGGCTGATTACTTAACCAAAGACAAAATAATGAGTCCTAAGCAAATACTGACTAATTGAAAGGGCTGTAAATCCATTACATATTGGTCAGGGATAATCAGGAGTATTTAATCACTTTTATCTATTCAGGAGCACTGAAGCTGCAACAGCAAAGCCCTGAACCTTGCCATGTGCTTATTATTCTCATCATTATCAAAATTACTTCACAGCTGTTCTTTGCTACATCACCTCAGCTGGAGATTTACTAACCTGTAAAATGTTTTTAATTTGGAAGTCGAGTGAGTGTGAGTGGAGAGTTTTGCTTTTGGCTGTAGGGTATCTTTAGGGGAGTAGTACAGGCAGACATCAAAAAGCAGAGCCACAAATAAATAAGTGGTTTGTAGACATCTTTGTGTTTATTCCATTTCCCCTTATGAAATTTGTGCTATCATTTTTTTTTTCTCCCTGCCTTTCTTTCTTATGTGCTCCTTGAAAGCATTTGACACTCGCTTATTAAACAGTCAACTGCCTCTTGCTTGTCTTGAGGAAAGTCCTCCTGGCTTTTTGAAATCCCTTTTCCTTGTTTCTATTCTCTCTCCTGACCCTCTCCATCCTGCATGAATTAAGGAAATTTGCCATCACTGGTGAGGATGGCCTCACAGAAATCAGATTAAATGAACACGAAAAAGCCCCAAACCTTTTACTTTTCAGGCTTTAATGAGTTTGCAGGTGTTGAAAGATTTACTGTGCTGTAATTCTCAGACCTGCAAACTGATAATGGAGACCCCTGACCAGTGCAATGTAAATTCCGAAAGATTCTTGCCATAAACACATGCAGGGAAGGAAGAGAACTCCTTTCTTTCAAAGATCTCACACTTTTTCTCAAATTAGCTTGTCCATTCAAAATGCAATGCTGGCTGAGCCACAATGTGGGAATCTGTGATGTACAATTTTATTGTTTCAAGTAAATATCTTTACAATGGTGGTCCATGATTCAATGTACATTCCTTCATTACTAGTCTAACCTTATTTCAAACTGGTTTGTTCCTCCTTTGTGCTGTATGACCTGTTCTTGTATTACAATAATCCCCTGATGTACCCTTTTTTTCTTTCTCCTTTTTTTTTTTTTTTAAGAAACTAATTGAATTATCTCATTATTTTAATTTGTTAAGCAAATGTATTTTGCGTCTCAGGATGTGTTCTTAAAGAAGGAGCTGCTTAGGCTTTGCCCCCTGAATGGGCCATTGGTACATTTTGACATTCATGCATTCATTAAGTAGAGGAACATAAAAGAGCTCTGGATGTATTTTTTTTACAAACACCCAACCAGCATGGAACAACTTTTCCATAAGCCACAGGGGTCTCTCTACATATGTTCTCAACTGCAAGCCATTGTCACCTATTCTGAATACCTCAAAAGGACAAATAAAATACTAAAGGCCAACTGTAGCAATTGTTAGCTGTTAGTCTCAATATGACAAAAATCATTAACCTCTGGTTTCCCTGGAAGGAGAGGCAGTGGCAGGCAGTCCATCTCCTATGGCATGGATTAAACCTGAAAGTCCTTTAGACTGTCAGATTCCAAGAGAGTAACTCGGTTCTGACTAATTGTATTTACTTATTATTTTAAACAAAATATTATTTTTTTCCCCTTATTCAATCAGTTTGCAAACTCCTAAGGCAGTCAATTTTAAAAATTGAATGTCCTAAGTGGCTTTTTTGAAGAGATGGGCACTTGAACTCTGATGTAGAATGAATATGTCTGACAGGCTGCATCTTTCAAAACAATTTCTAACCCCTATCACAGCTTACATTTTGCAGTAATGTTAATTATATTTGAAATAGGATACACATGCATGTTTTTATTGTTGGAAATCAAATGCAAGGAGTAGGAACTTCTGTCATGTTCTCGTTCACTTGCTGAGCTCTGTCTTACATTTGGAATTACAACAGTACCAGAAGATGAAAGATCTGAGGATGAATTGGTTGGAAATGTGTATGCTTTTTCTGGATAATATCCAGTGTTTAAGAAAGTAGAGGAAATCCTAGTCTGGTAGTATAAGCTTTTCAATAGTACATAAAGATTACGACATCAGAAAGGTAAACCTGACATTAAGGCTGTTTTTAGTTGAGTTCAAAGGTGGTTAAAGAAAAGAAAAAGCAAGAAATCTGACCCAAGTCGAGAGTTTATTCATAGCACTGGAAGACTCCTTTTCCTCTATGCCAAGGAGTCCTTAGTACACTCAACTAGCCTCTCAGACATCACTGCTTTCCTCCCTCAAGTGCTCCCCTATTTGCCCTGCAAAGAACATATTTGATCACAAAGTGAAAACAGGAAGTGCTCAAAAGTATAGACACCTCCAGCTTACACCAATGTTGAGAGTAGGATTTCTTACCAGAACCTATACAGAGCCAGTCCCCCTCCTCCCATGCCCTTTTGAAGGATGGAGAACCTTGAAAATATACATACATAATTAGAAGAGAGAAAAGTTATAAAGGAAGCAATTATACCATTCTATGGACTTGTACCTCTGGTAGTTCATCCATTTCTACAGCATAGTGTGTCAAGGACTACATTTTTGTTATATTCAACATTTTTTCACTTTTTTTTACAGAGCTGGTTTATTCTTTGACACTTACCTGGAGTGATGTCCATTGTTAAAATTCTATTTTGGTTGTTTCTTTTGTTACAATCTGTAAGAAGATGTATATCTTAACTAAAAGTAATAGATTTAACAATGGTAGCCTGCAAACTAAACTTCTTATGACAGTGCCAGATTCCCAGATGATGGTATTTGAGATGTCTCCCCTGAAGTCAGTGGAGGAGAGCTGGGGTTTTTTTGTGCTGTCTGAAGTTTTATCTCCTTACGTTGGACAGTGTCATTTTAGCCTGATTTCCACAATCTTCTGTCTGAAAATCTAGTGCTTTACACAGTCTGTTGTAGCATAGACTTTGGTTTCTTCTGCTTCATTAGCTTTTGTACTTACCTGAATTAATTTTCTTAGCTTGTCATGTTCAGGTGTCCAGATTGGATAATATGAATAGTCTTACTGAAACAGATTTATTTTTTCTGTATTTATGTGGGTGTATCTGAGAATATAATGTGAATCTATCATATTTTGATGAATGGTTTATCAAGCCTCTTATGCAGGGCAGCTATTTTATTTATTCATTAGACTTGATTCTGGAGATGAATGTCATCAACCAAAGCCAATCTTGGAGCAAATATTCAAAGAAGGTGAATCCATCCCACCTTCAAAAATATCTCCTCCCATATTGTGATTTCAGGAATAATACCCTAAAGCAACGTTAGGAACATAGCTGGCTGTTGCACTCCACGCTGAACACCTTACTTTCATATCAAACTGTAGAAGAACAGCTTTCCTCATAGATGTGATCCTAGAAGAAGGATTCTTCATGTTGCTGTTTCTGCTGTACTTTAAAAAAACAAAACCAAACCCAAAAATACAACAGACTTCTGTTCCGTTAAAATGGTTAGAAGATGGCTGGGATACTCTAGAAAAATACAGGACTGTGAAGTCATTTTGCTGAATTTTAGTGCATGTGTTGGACTAATTTGTAACATGCTATACTCTGCAGGTGTACAGAGGAGATGGATGATGTCGTCTGATTCTCCTGTAAAACTACCTGCATGTGTGTTCACATGGCTGCTATTTCCACCTCAGTGCACCACACAGTCAGAGAGCTGGAGGAGCCTAAATTACAGATTTATTCCAGGTCTGCTTTTAGGCAGGGCTGGCTGTGTGCTGAGTTTTCAGCTACTTGCCTGCTGGTGTAGAACGAACAGACCTCTCTGTACAAACACCACCCAGTTGGAAGCATGTCCTGCAAAATAATATTGCGCTCATTTTTCAGCTGGGTAAACTTCCTGAGGAGAGGTTAAATGATTTCACCCTAGTGCTAAAACAAAATCAGTACCTGAATGTTAAACTCCCATGACCTGTGATCCTGTGGTCCTCAAGGTGATGGAGGTGTGCCTCTTTGTACCTCACAGTTGCTCTGGTCTCTCAGTGGAAGAGCTTGTGGTGCCATTAGCATTTGTTTTTACCACTGGTAGTAGCTCAGCCCTGCCTCATGTCAGCAGCATCCCCCTAGTGTCCTGCCTGCCTGCACTATGGTGTCACCAGCCTGGACAGAGCAAAACTGGAAATCTTTCTCAAAATGGCACTTCCCAGGCTGAAAGGTTTCATCTTCCAAGCGGTCCTAGTCCTCAGCCATGAAATCTGTCCTGAAGATTTAGTAAGAGACCGAACATTCACATACCTTTTAAACGCTACAGTCTGAAAAGAGCTGAAATGGGGTGGGGGTGGGGCTTTGTTTGTTTTAAAAATGGAATCTGAGATTAGATCTGACATTTCTACATCCACCCCCTACAGAAGAGGGAACCCGGGGTCATGGGGTGTGTGGGCCTCAAAAGCTAGCTTTGTCTGGGAGTGGTTAATCTAATCATTGTTACATAGACATCTGTTATTTCTTCTGAAAAATTGATGCTTTTGTGACACAATGATCCATCTATTTAGTACAACAGCCTGAGTAATTAAATTAAAAAAAGAATATTTTTGCGGGAGTGTGTATTATAAAACTGCCATACCTCCTTGTACCAGCAAAAAGGCTGAGGACAGAGAGCGGGAGATGCAGTGGGAGAGGAGGGCTTTAAGCCCTGCATTGTTTTCTGCTGGCTGGAGGAAAACATCTGTGAATTGTTTGAACTGAACCTTAGCAGGGACTGTCTGAATCTGTGTCATCTCTGTTTAATTTCAGGAAATGATGTCACAGCACATTAAATAACAATGCTGCATGATTTATTTTTACTTGTACATGCTGTCCTAAGCATTTCAGTTACACGACAGTGTTTCCAATTAAGTGCAAGCTTTCGGTTTTAAAAAATATACTCAGTAATGCTTTTTTGGGGGCGCATGATTATGGGGAGGCTGGGTTTTTTAGGGGGTCACCAAGGTTCAGGGCTGTCCGAGGGCTCTGGGCCCATTTGTCATGTGCTTATTTGTAGTTGGGACTGGATGTCAGCGCTCTCATCACCCATGGCAACCTCCAGGACCGTGGTTTTGTTACAAAGCCTGTCTGGGGGAGAAAAAAACCTAAATATTCCGAACCGATCCATCAAAAGACCTATTAGATAGTTATAGCCAGGCCTATGTACTGTAGCTTTTGCCTCGATCAAACTTTCTGCACTCCCCCTTCTTCTTTAGAAGAATAGAGGACATAAGTCAATTCTGTCTGCCATCTGTCGCCTCTCTCTCTGCTCCTCAAATTAAAGAGACAGTCCAAAATTTAAATAATCGGATACAACCACAGGAAGCCCGCCTGGAAATTATTACATGTGCATTCGGTTAGGTTTTTTTTTGTTGTTGTTGCTTCTTTTTTTTACTTCTCATTTTATTTTGAAGGGGGGATCTTTATTGTACTTCTTTGGAGATCAAAATATGTTGTGTGTTTCAGCTTCAAAAATAGCATGCTGAGAAATACTGGATTTGCAGTGTCACCAAGTTGTTATCTAATAAGATTCCAAGTTATATATAGGGTGAAATTCACACACACACACACACACACACACACACACATACACATACACATACACACACCTCGCCAAAGAATCTCCAAATTGTGAATCCTGCAAGGGACAAGTAAATGAAGCACACCACCCTTCTCCTCTGGCTCTTCCATCCTCTTCACCCCCTTTCACTCACCAAACCCCTGGCAGGCTCAGGGGCTGCAGCAAAATCTTTTCAAGGTGCTACTAGAACAATTTAAGCTCTTGAGTCTACCTAATGGTTCCTGTTCTAGGCCTGCTATCACAATTTTTCACACTACCCTGTCTGATATTTGCGAGTTATGCTTTATCTTTGCCTCTCCTTGTTTTTTGTCTTTAAACCATCCTGCCTGTTTTTGCCTCCTCCTCATCAACAGGTCACACAGTGTGTCAGGACTGCAGCAAGGTGAATTTCATACATGTGACATATGAGGTCAGCTGCTGCCAAACCAGCAGATAATGTGGCTATATGTTACTTCCCAATTTAATATTTTACCTGCCATTTTCTAACAGGGAATTTCTGAGAAGAGAGTGTAATGACAAACATATGCATGATTTTAGCTGAGACTTGATTAAAAAGCCTTGACTGAGCAAGCTGAATGTGGCCTAGCAAAAGATAGGATCAACCACTGCTTTTTTTCTGGTTGTTATTGTCAGGTTGCAAAGCTTTGCAGAGTCAGTATAGGAAGTAAGTGAAAAGAAAAGAAAATGGAATACCAAAATCCAAGTAATGAATTCCTAAAAATAATTGAAACAAGGAAGTAGTAGTGACAAGAATTAATTTATATACAATTGTGGCTTTGAGGCTCACAAGGCAAAAGGTAATTTAACGAAACCACATGCAAATATAAATAGTGTTTAAACACTATATAAACATTGCACTAATAAACATTGTGGACTGCAGCTTTTGAAGATCAAGATCACAGTCAAAAAGAGGAGAAAATTCTTCGGAATGTCTTTAAATTCCACTACCTAAAACTGTCGTCATCAGAAACATCATAGTCTTCCTTTTCTCTGTAGTGTGCACACATGACTGTATTGTATATAGATAAAAAATATACTTTTAGGGAAAAAGCAATTGCTGTTGTTTGTGCAAAGTGATACTGCCTCTCAGTTTTGCCTCGGGATATGTTTAAGACCTTCCTTTCAAGATCCATGAACAGGATAATTGGTTTCAAGGAAGTTTTTGGTAAAATCAGAGTTATGAAGGGAAAAAAAAGTAGAGTGTTTCTCCTAACAGTTCCACAAATGCAAAGAAATGGAGTTGTCAATCCTTATTTTTGCCTAATGAAGAGAATAGTTTATGGCAGAGAATATTACTCATGGTGTTGAGGAGTTTGTCTTGAGTTATGGTACTTAGAATACCATGCATTATATATTTTAGAGTTGATTGCCAGCAGTCATTTGTAGTATCTAAAGCAATCATTGGCATCTTTAAAGGTTTATTATTGTCTTTAAACACAATGGCAATACAGTTCTCATGTTATTTTTTCTTTTTAACTGCTAGCCCCAAATCTGCCAAAACTAATTTCCGTTGTTTTGTCTAATACTGTGTGATAGGTTGTCAGCTCATGGTATAATGCAATAAAGATTTTTTAAATCTTGGTTTTACCTTTTTATGATAGCAGATCAGGACGTGTATATTATTTGGAACAGTTGACTACTTACATCCATAAAATGTTTAACATCTCATGACATATTCTTACAATCTCAGGACAAGAAATCTGAGTAGCCCAGTAAACTGCAACAACTATTTTAGTTTAGTGTTTGAAAAACATCTGCATATGCCAATTTGTTTAATGCTATAGAAATTTGGCTGTCATCAGGACCAAGCTCTTATTTGGTCATTTCTAAGTGGCAGCTTGATATTCTAAAGTGGTTATACTGTGGAAATAGTATTTGACGAAATCACATAGCAATTAGAAAGCTCCTGTTCACTTTCTTACTGTATACTAACTATATAAAAGGAGCAGATTTTTATAAACTCATGGTCTTGTCTAGACTACTTTGAAGCTTGTTATGCCAATTAAAGAAACTCCAAAGACTATGTAAGCTACATTGTTGGTTGACATTCTAAAAACGTACATGGATCTTGATAAAAGCAGTTATCTTTCCTCCCAAACAAGTTAAAAAATGCAGGTTTGGTTTCTTTCTGTTCAAATATTTGCAGATAATTCACAGATTAGTGCCTAAAAGTGTGTATCTTTCAGTCCTCCTTCCATTAACTCCAGCGGAACCCTGATCCATTTGAAAAAGCCAGAAAAGGTGTAGTGAAATTGTAATGGAAGACAGACAGACAGACAAACACAATTTTGCATCTTAATAAGTGTTAAATGCTATAGCTATTTTATCTACAAATTATGCTTAACAACTCTTTCAGTGATACCTTATTTTATGATAGAAAGACGAAGTTCTATAGTGCTCAGCTGCTTGTCATATTCTTTTGTGACCAAACCTTCACTACTGTGCCCAGGATCCTTTAGCCCAAGAGAGCTCTGGCAGGCATGGGGAATTTTCGGCTCTGTTTCTAGCTGCAACCATGACAAGACACTGTGCCTTAGTTTCCTGTTTAAACAGTATGGTATAATGATTGTGGCTGCTTCTTGGAGGGCTTTTGATATTTAGAGATGAAAAGCACTGCATGAGACCTGTGTCTTATAATTTGCGTTGGCTCAATTACAGAGAATTACACTTCTGTTGTGGTTTT
Organism: Xenops minutus; assembly: GCA_035221455.1. Taxonomy (NCBI): domain Eukaryota; kingdom Metazoa; phylum Chordata; class Aves; order Passeriformes; family Furnariidae; genus Xenops; species Xenops minutus. The sequence continues at coordinate 32,491,925 of JAWWEE010000158.1, forward strand.
ATCCAGCTGCTGAAGAAGAGTGACAGTCATGCAATACTTGTACAAATACCTGAACTTCTGTAGACTTTGAAAGTTCAGGACAATTTTCTCTTTTTGAGGGAGCATTTAATATACAATTAAGAGTGTTATATTTTTGCTGGTCTATACAATATGATAGCACATGATTTCTGCAAGCTACTTTAGCTCAAGTGACTGGGGCTTGTGTAAGTTTTGTTTGTCAGCTTCTTTCCTTGCTGGCAACCTGAAGTGGTGATTGCTGCATGCAAATAGTATCAAATATCTTTTCCAGAAAGCAGTAAGATAAAGAACCTTGGGCATCAACTGCTGGCCCAGGGGCAATAGTGAGAATAAAGGCAGTGTAAAAATATTAACAAGTGCATCTTTGTATTTCAAGAAGTCGTGAGTGGAGATTCCCCTTCTCAACAGTCCAGGATGTTTCCTGATGTGAAATTGAACTTTGGCAGCTTTCCAGCCAGTCCTGATTCTTCTTCTGCCTTTTTTGGTTCAGCCAGGTGCTTCCCACTTGTGCATCCCACTTGTACTTGAATGAAGAAACAGGAAGCAGGAGGATGACTGATAGTGAAGAGTAAGGGACAGAAAGTCTATTGGGAAGTCTTCTATTCACATTGAGAAGGTCCCTGCCTACTGTGGAGCATATGCAAATAGCTGACAGATGTTTTGATAGTCCACAAATGAATTATTCAGGGTTGGAGGATGTGAATAGTGAGAAAGGTTGTGATATGTGTGATAACAACAGGTATAAAGAGCATTATGTGGTCAGAAAAGTGATGTGTGTATGTGGGGGAGTCAGCAAAGGAATGGTGCATAGGAATGGTGGCATATGTAAATTTCACGGAAAGTTGGTTAATTTGAAGTATCACTTCAAAATCTAAATGTTTAAAGAGTGCTTTAGTTTCAACTACAAAGGGATATTCTGATGATCTCTTTCAGATATAAAGTAAGAAATTAAATGGAAATGTGAAAACAGATTAATTATTGTCAACAACAAAAAGAGGGAAAATAATTTAATTTATTTAATCAATATTTAATTTACCTTCCCCCTTCTACCCTCCTTTGATCTTCTGGCAGACTAATCCAAGAGTTGTGTTACTTGGTCTTGTCTGTTTTCAATCTGATTTCTTCCAGTTACACATGGACACTTTACTGCATGAACTAATGTCTCTTAGGAAGAGAGGTGAGTCCTGAGTTGGTATGAACTTCTCTGTGAATGGTTGGTTGAGCTGCAGAATTTTATGTCAATCCTAAGAAGTCCACGCTGTTCCACATAATATGCCCACTTAACATATCAATTTTAAATGGCCTGCTTTGTATGCATGTGTTGTGTGGTGGCCATGAACTGCCAAGCAAACACTTCTCAGACCAAAAAAATCCCAATACTTAGTGCATATCTAACTTAAGCATTTGCAGACAATTTACTGCTGTAATTAACCGTAGCTGTCCTGGCTCTTACAAACTTGTATCCCACAATGCTCTTGGATGCAAACAACCTTCAAAGAAAAGAGGCTCTTGCCACTTTCTCTCCCTTTTCTTCCCCCAAAGCTGTCCATTTAGAAAGTAATAATGCTTGCAAAGGAGATTAAATCCCACTATGAACCAGTGTAAAACTATATGTGCAGCAGTGGAATAAAAATGAAATGAATAAAAATACAAATACAAATGAAAAAATACAAATGAACAAGACTGTGGTGTTTTGCCAGAATGGGTACAAATAAACATAACTGTAGAACTGTGAAACTATGAAGAATTTAGCTCCTGGGGTCTGAATCCTGTTCAAAACCCCAGCTGAAAAGATACAATGCTGCACTCTCCAACTTAGTAGTGCTCTAACATGCTCTACTGCCTCCCGAACAAGCACTGCAGCAAACTTCTTGCTGAGACTGAAAACTCTTTCAAACAAGGCCTGGGGACTCATGAGCTTACTACTCACTGCCCTGTGGGCTCACTCTGTGAAAAAGTATCTCGCCTAAAAGAGGCCAAATATCACACAATGGAGCTGGTGGGAAATTCAAACTGTTCTAAGCAAAGAAGTCAATAGAGCTGCTGCAGTGAAAGGTAATGTTCAGAGTGAGATCACCGTGTTATGATCTCATGCTGAACATCAGGACTGGGGTTTTTTTTCTTGATGATTATGAAACTAGCCTGAGGCCAGTCTGGTAAGAGTCTAAGAAAGATACAGAAGGATGTTTGGAGAGCCTGGACTATCAGGGCCCTTATTCCCAAAAAAGGGTAACAGAAGTTGAAAGCAGATGAGAGAAATGAGAGCTGTACTGTTATTTCCAGTGCTCTCTCCATCCATCCCAAGATCTAGCCCTAGACAGAAAATGCATGTATAAAGCGGTGAATAAGCACAGGCTACAAAGAAATAAGAGGAGAAATTACTGAAAAAGAACAAAATGTTTTGCAGGAGTAACGGAATTCAACAGCAAAGCCCCAGTCGTTGAGACTGTAGAACAATCTGTGGAAGTGCCTTTGCTTTGGACTTTTAAAACTAGACTCCAAAAAAAAATCTGAAACTATACTGCTGAGAAACGTCTTGCATTCCTGGGCCTACACTAAAGTAGTGTTGCCTGAAGCTTTTATCCTATTTCTATGTTTTCTTATTAATGATTAAAACTGAAAAGTATCATGAAATTAGAACTGTTTTCAGTAGGAAACCTTCCCAAATTTGGCTTCCTTCAGGTTTAAGTTTTTGTTGTATGTGTTTCAACTTTCATAATGACATTTCATTTATCTGCCAGAGGAAAAATTATGGCAAAATTAACTTGCAAATTCAAACTAGATCTGGGCTTGAGACACAAATTGAAGAATTAAGCTTAAGAGAAATATTTAATTACTGTCTCTTCAGGCATTGGGAGTGGATGCTGAAGGTCAGCCAGGCTTGGGCTCTGTCAAACTGAAAAAGGGAGTTTGTATTGAGGACCTTATGTCAAAAACATTTCCCTGTCAGATATTCAGTGGCAGAGACTGTCACGATATATACCCTGCTTTCCATTCACAGTATGTGAAGTTGCACCAATATCTGGGTATGGTACAGTTCTGAAATCAACCCTTATCCAGCTTAAGTACTCCCCAGTATTTCTAACATCTGCTCCAACATCTCTATCAAACATCAACCCAAAAAACTTTTAAGTTGTTTGAGCTTTCAAAATCCATGTTGATTTTTAAGGTCATGGATCCAATGCAAATGTAATGTAAAATGAGGTTGATTATGGATTTACACAAAAGTTTGAATGCCAAAACAGGTGAAAAATATGGCTTTTTCACCTGGTTTTCACTAACAGACAGTTATGGCAATTTGACTTCAGGACTGAAAACAAAGCTTGGGCCCTCAGAGAGGCAGAATGACCACAAGAAAATATTGACTGAGTGCCTGCTGACTCAAACTCCTGAGTTTCACACACAGCTTTCCTCAAAAGTATCAAGAAGAAAGTGATTGTATTTTGAATTTAAAATGAAGTTTTGCTCTTGAACATTACCTTATACTATTGTAACTGTAGGGTTCCACGTTTGTCTGAATGACTTCCAGATCAAATGAGCTCCATTTGCACGGCAGCAAAATTCCTCTCTTTTATTTTTTTTTTCCTTTTTTTTCCTTTCTCATTGCCAGAATTAGAAATTCAGCCTGGGATCTGAAATTCAAGTGGGATTCTTTCTGGCGCATTCACTGGCAGTCACAGGGATTATATGACAACAGTAATGTTGCAATTACAATAGTAAATCTATGCAATTACAATAATAAATAGATGGTGGCATGGCCAGAAAAAAGAGTAGTTTTCTTGCCTATAGGTAGGCTGGCTTTATGAAGAAAAATAGCACAAACTTCTATTATGGATTGAAGTCGATGGCATTTTTTGTCAGCAGAGAATCAAATGCAATTCAGACACACGGGGACATAAATCTGTTCAGTACATCAGTCACTACTCAGTACACCACTGCTTAGTTTGGTTAGCATTCTTCTTTTGGGTATAATTTTTTTCTGGCTCAACATAGGGCTAGTGAGTCAGGCATGTTTGGAAGGTTTTTAAAGAAGTGAAGCAACAGGACAAAGATCTCTTTTTCTCCTTCTTAATTATGTTTCCCAGGAATGGGCTTATATACCCATTTTAAAGATGCCATTGGCACAAAATGCCTTTTGTAGGATTTTTGTATGCACTTTGGAAGTTCCCTGCTTGAGAAATGAGAGCAGGAACTTTCCATGGCTGCATGTTGGAATCCTCCTAGCCGCAAAAGCAGTGAGCACTGACGTTTGCTCTCCGAACAAGGAGTCTTCTGGCATGGAGCTCAGTTTTCCTACTGCTCTTCAGAACTGTAAATAGTGTTAGTACACCCTGAATTCAGGGCATGCAGCACTTTACATTACTATTGTGTATCTTAAAATAAACAACATTGCAAGCTGTTTATTTTGGTGTTACTATGTATGCATTTTTTAAACAGTGGTTACTTAAACAAATGTCTCTTCCCACAGCACTTAAAAGCTGCTGTTTGCTCGTTGTGGTTTTTGGGTTTTGTCACTTTTGTTTTGATTGTTTCTGAAAATCACACTTGAGGATACAGAAGACAGGAGTAAGTTGTACTCAATCCAAATAAATGCTTCATGTCACAGCTTTTTCTTTATGTTGGTTCTTCCCATGTTCCTAGCAGAAATAATAATTTTGGTTTAGCTCAGAGTTAGAGATCATCAGTATTCCAGATTGAGTCCAACTGTCCTCAAATGCGTTTGCTGCAGACCATGCATTTATTATCAGAATTTGACCCTGAGACAGCAAAATTGTTTTGATAACATTAATACTGTTTACTTATCATTGCTCAGCAAAACAAAAGGTGCAAGGGATGAGAATTTAGAGAATTGAGAATTTCCACATCTCCTTTCCACATCCCTCGTCAGTCTTCATTAATTCACCCTAAAATCCCCAAGTACCATGAAAACTTCTGTGGTTGAAAATGCTGATATGAGGTTGATGGAAAAGACATTATCTAAGACATCAACCTTTCTGAGCCACACTGCCATAGCTTTGTGTCCCTCCACCTACCCAGGGAACTCAGAGCACACTTGCTTGTTTGCTGCAGTTCTTCTAGATGGCTATGTGATCTATACTAGTTCTCATCTGGAGTGATAAGCTTTTGGTGATGGCGCTGTTTCTTGCTATGCCACGTACACTGTTAACAGTTCTTGGTGTATTTGGCTAAATCTCAGTAAAAGGTTAAGAAAAAACTTTTTATTCCTCCACTCTCCCCTGTCTGTGGTACTTGATAATTGTGCTAAGTTATTCTATAGATGCTCCATTCCACTTTGCCAATATTTCCTATGTCATTTTCAATTAGTCGTTTTTGCTGGGAAAGAAAAATACTCATCTGAGTCTGTGGAATGCTGTCTTAAGGGGCTAAGAAGTCAGAGGCTTCCTCTGCATGAATATTACACCATTATAAGAAGCACTGAGGATAGCATAGCAAGGCCACCATCCCGTATTTCTTAGCAGAGGCAACATTGGTAGGTTGAGGGCTGTGTATTGTTAAAAATGGATTGTCATCTTACCACCTTCTGCCCTCATTTTGTGTGAAAGAGGGTGCCTGAGTAGTCATGAAAGTGCTGAGGTGATTCCTATGTGGCAAAGGCCTAACAAGAGTGCTCCAACAAACCTGGAAGCTAGCACTGAACAGTGTTCCATATTGAACTAGTCCCATCCAGCCTTGAGATCAGAACAGAAGAGTTTGGTTTCCTCATCCTTGGACACAGCTGAGAACTGAGCCCAAATTCTTCGTTTGTAGAACCTGTAAAGGTTGGCTGTCTTTTTGCAACAGAAAGTAATCTCTTCACTCAACTGCTAATTGCCCCATAATTTTAATCAAGCAAGATTCTTAGATAAGGCAAATTAGTGTTTGAGAAAAATGGTGATTGCAGTTCTTTTGCAACTTGTGTTGACTGTGAACCAGTTTGCCCTCTTTAATTATGGTCTTCAAAGATAAACAGGTTGAAGGGAGTGTTACCATCCTTGACACAAATATAGCGTGTTTCAATACTTTGTTGAGCAAGTTGTGTGTTTTAGGGAAAGAAATAAAAAGTTGCTTGTACTTTTTAATGTAGTTAAGATTTTTTTATTATTATTTATTTATTGCTCAGCAGGTGTTGATTTTCAGCATCGTGTACATGCTCATTTGCCTCTGGACTTTGATGCCTTGGATAACCCTTGTTCTCTCAGTAGAACTATGTGCCAATTAAGGATGAGAGGAGCATTAGATAGACAAGTAGCCAACAGCAGAGCAGTCCAACAGCAGCTGCGCTATGTCATTCTAGCTACCGAGGGAGGAGAGTATAATATACCAGTGTTCCCCAGCCTTCTTCTTCACTCCTAACATTTTTATCTAATTTGCACAGCTATTTATTTGTTTGCCTTTTTTTTTTCCGGGGGTGGGGGGGTGGTTCTTCACCTAATGATAATTTTTCTCCTAATCAAGCCTACCAGGGGTTTTCCAGGTCTTACTCTTCTTCTGCTTCACTAACTGAGATATGAATTAAATCTGCTTCAATGCTACTATATACATTTAAAATAGTTTTGCATGCTTTTTTAGTGTAAATACTATGCCAACAGTCTAATTTGTGACTGAGATTACTAAAATCATTTACATCTGGAGGTGAACATTCCACCTCTTCTATCTAAGAGACAGAAGATGGCAGAATGATTAACATTTTTTAAAAGCTGTTAACAGAAATGAAAACCACTTAGCAGCAGTTTTGTGAGAAGAAACAGGTAACTTTAAATATTTAAAAAGTATTTTAACGAGTGTTATTGTATTGATTTTCACTAAATAAAATCTGCTTTATTGGCTAGACCAATGGGCTGCTGAGCCAGATAAGGGTCAGCAGTGGGTAGTGATGGGGCCAAAAAATTATGCAAGTATAGGATAATCCCAGAAGTCTCAGTATGTCCTCCAGGATTCTGGTGGGCAGAAGTTCAAGACTTTCAGAGTTGCAAGTTTATATCCAGACTGTAATGCTTAGGAGTCATTGATGCATCTACAGTTTCTTTTTAGGTCTGCTGTGGACCAAACCATATATTCAGCTAGAGCTGGAAGAGCTTACTTTGGATTATTTGGTTCATTGGGGTACTTTGTTAGAATATTTTCTGATATGGAATGGGGCATTTGAATAAGCTTCGTATTTCTTAGTGTGCAGACCTAAGTTACTAAACTGTACAAAAAAAAAAAAAAAAAAGAAGAGGAAAAAAAGGAGAAAAAGGATATCAGTTTCCATTTGGTTTTAAATTAAGCCTGCTTTCTTTCATGTAGCCACAGGAAAAATTTAGCAGACCTGGAGTTTTCTCAGAAATTTTCATGAAATGTTGGGAAAATCTTTTCTTCTTGCTTTGGAGGGAACCCTGACTATACCTCTAACACCATTCCATGTCTTTTCAGTATCCTGTTCTCCATTGCTCTGATCCTGTTCTTCACATTATTGATTCTGGCAAAATAAAACACTGATCAGCTCATACATTTGCTAGAGTGCTTTTAAATAAATATCCCCACTGTGTCCTGGTTGAAAGCAGTCACACAGTTTTGACATAGCCTAATCATATGCAAAGCTAAACCTTTAGTATCTAGTTCTTGCAGACAGTTTTCCCCTGTTTTTTTCCCCTCCCTTCTCCTTCCCATGGCCCCTTCAGAGCTGCTGGAGGGCGTTGTTGAGAAGTTGCTACCGGTGATACAGTTGCTATTAATCACAGTCTGCCATGTTGTGACGCACGTTCTAATAACATCCCATTGAGCTGCCCTTGTATGCTGGAGGCTTACCAACAGCACTAGGCCTTTGATATTCATCTCACACCAGGATAAAGAAAATGTAGAGTTAAAAAAAAAGCCAAAACAACTGCAAATAGGCAAAGAACAAAAAAAGGGGGAAAACATAGCAAAATCAAAAACAGACGTGCTTTCTGTGTGCTGCTTCGTTTACCATGGGAGCAGCAAAGCTATAAATCTCTGCTGTGTTGTTTGAAAATTGAACATGAGGCTGCTAAATTTATCATTCATTCTTTGTTGTTTCTGGGTAGTAGCTGCCTGACTTGGCTGACTTTGGTTTCTGTCCCCTCCTCAATAACAATTTTTGTTGTCATCATTGTTTCAATACATTACACACGCAAATCAAAATTTTACCGGATCAAAGAATATTGGAGGATTTAGTAAAGTGCTCATAAAGGGGAGGAGGAACAAATTTGCTGCGTGTTACACATCATGCTTCCTTGGCAACTCACTCCCTCACATTCATAATTACAGGAACATAATTTTTAAAAAGCAGCATGGGCAGAGGGAGGGAGAGGGAACACTTCCTTTGGTTAAAGACATTCACAATTTTTTAAAAATGTGAGTCTTTGAAAATTAGAAAAAAAAAGTTCACCCATATGCTCTGTAAAGATTAAACCTGGAGCCTGATAGAATTGCACAATCACCTTCTTTTGTTAGCACTTCTTGTCCATGTTGAACTGCAAAGAAAAAAAGGTGGAAAGCAAGCCTGCTACAGATGTGACTAGCTATGAATATTCATGAATGCCATTGCTCCTCCTTTTCTACTGGCATCCAAGGCATTCTGATCTCCCTCTCCCTCTCTTTTTTCCTCTTCTCCTTTCCCTTCGCTTTCTTTCCTCAAGAATGAACAAGACTGCAGTTTTATTTCGGTAGCAGCTTGGTACGATACAGTTATCAGTGGCCTCAGAAGCCTTTTATATCCATTAAAAAAAAACCAACAAAGGAAAAAAAAAAAAAATTTGTAATTATCCACAGTTTTATGAATCCACCTCCCCTTAATGTTCATTATTTAAACCAGCAGCAATTACAAGTTCAAAGGGGTTTAGAGGGCCAGCAACCCGCATAATCACTGCCAAATTAAGCGGGACTCATTCGTCACAGAAGAGTACACTCTGAGCAGTGAATCATGCATGCAGTGACAGGCACTGATTTACATAAAGACGAAATCTGTGCCCTCTAGGGCTGAGTGTTACTTTATCTCAGTGGCCCTGTGATATATGCATATTCTTTTGGTGTTAGGAAGGTTCAGAGACTAATGCTGTCTAATACATGATATTTTATTCTCACTAGCATCACTAGTACTGCAACTAATTCATGTATATGTGTATTTAGCTAACAATAATCAAAACTTCAAGGCTCTTGAGTTTTTAAAAACAAAGTTTTGGCCAGAAACCTCTTTCCTAATTTTTTTTTTGTTTGTTTGTTTCCTATAACCAATTTACAGGTCAAGCACTCATTCTTGAAAAAAATTACTTTTATTCTCCACCACCCCCACTTCCTTCCCCCCACCACCCTGCAATGATTCGGAGTGCATCAGAGGCTGAGACTGGATATATTGTTTTATCAGTAGTTTGTTGACTATATCAAGGTATTTTGTGTCAGTGTGGTTCTTCCTGACAGAAACATGCTGTAGAGTCTGGAAAAGCTATGTCCATCCAGCCCATCTACACACCTGACAGCAGAAGAGGAACCTTTTCTGTTTGTTAGAAGGGGTCCTTTACTTTTATCATGCTACTCTGCCTCTGATACTGAATGGTTTAAACATACTTTTATATTCTGCTTGAAGACCAACTTCTACTTAGTTCATTTACATACACCCACTGAGGGAGGTTACTTTGGTTACTCACACAGGCAAGGTGAACAGGTCTTGACCCTTCAGGTAGCAAATGAATCAATACAGGGAGTAGCTATAGTCTGATATTAAATCAAGACCAGAAAAGTAGTTTTTGTGTAATCATTACTCCCCTTTAGCTATGTTTGCTGCAACTCTTTCCTCCACCACAACAGGACTGTCATATGAACAGTACATACACTACTTTGAAAATGGTACTTACCTTTCCTCCCCTAGAGGTGGCTTCTCAATATTTCTTTAGGGCTGCAGTTTGTGAGAGGTCTCCTTTACATATAAAGGCATTTTATCTGAAGAACTTAGATTCTCAGCTGTCACTAAGACACAGCAGAGTGACCCCAAAACATCTGCCTATGGCACCTTGACCCAGATGCTGTTCCCACACCAGCCCAGGTGTAGGTAGGAGATAGCTGGTGGTGTCAGAAAGTAATAGCGGTCTGATCAGCCCTTTTTTTCCTCTGGCTGCATTGGGCACTGTGCTGTAGATGTAGCATTTGCTGGCTTTTCCCTAGTTGAATAAGTCTGTCTGATTTTGGTCCCATTAGGCCATTTTAGTGGTGAAGTACAGCAGCAGTGTTCTGTGTGTGATTGCACAAGCTCATTTTTAGCACAATGTCACTTGCATATGAAAGAGATCCATATTGCATGTACAAATCAGAGAGGAAAATGTCTTTTGCATATGTCATTGCACCGCCTGTGCAAATTACTGTGTGCATCTATGATGTCCACGACACTATGTCCGCTGACAGAGGCTGTTGATAAAGAATTTGAATCCTTTATGTAAACTTCAGATAAAGCCTAGTCACAGCATATTTTTAACTGGATTGGATACTGTATGATCAATGAAGACACTGAAGTTGTTTTGGGTATAATTTAGTTATCATTTTTAGGTAGTAGTGCAAATTACTAGAAAACAATGTTATAGCTGATAAATAAAAATTGTACACTTACTCTGTTATGAATGTAATTTACACCACTCTATAATCAGATAAATGGAAAGTTGGGGAAAGGGAGATTATAACGTGGACTAAGAGATTTTTTTGATAGTTTGTAAAGGAAAGTGAATCAAAACTCCTATGTGATGATAACAAAATTGTCTGAATGGACTGGTTAGGTTTGTTCTGTTATGCATTATGGAGTTCATGAGTCACTGAAGTGCATACTATGAGCAATGTTTGCAGTATTATGTAGCAAATAACTAATTGCTACCTTTTTTATTTTATTAAATGCCTGAAAGATGTTAAATTACTATTTAAATGCTGGTAAATACTTTAATGCTACATTATATTTTCAAAGACCATAGAAAGTAATGTATTGATCAGTGATGGAGAGATGTGACAATGAAAACCTGATTGCTAGATTGTACTCTTTTTTGATTTATTGAATCAGGACATTTTAATATGAAGGACTTGGCCTCTAGGAGTGTCTTTCTTTGGATATTTCTGTCTTCCATGTGCTGACTTTAAATTCCCATGTATTTATTGTGATCATTTACAGAAAAGTGAATTGTTGAAATATTTTAAATTACGTGCCCACAAAAGAGTTGTCAGAAAGCAGTTGCAAAGCCTTGGCCCACCTGATTTCTGACTTTGACCTCACTCATCTCCATCAGCAATTTAAGTTAAGATGTTAAGATGTCAGATTTTGTTGACTTGGCTTTTAAGAACTGCTGCAACAGGATTCATCATTTGTCAAAGTGCAAAAGCTTTTTGTGCTTCCTTTAAAGAGCAAGAGAGTAAAGTAAGCTTTGTTTTGTCTGGATTATAGCACATAGGCATGCCTGGAATCAAGACACTGGAGATGCCTCATCCACATCTTCCTCATTTTAAACCTAAAAGACTAAACTTTGGACCTGGTGTGGTTTAGGAATTATAAGATAGTGGATTTGCAGGATGTTGGGTCCTGAGGCTGTTTTCTGTAGTGGTCGATGCTGCCGGGACCGAGGGAAGGGAGAACAATGAAAAGAAAGTGGCATTTTGATTTGAGATCTATTCCAGGTAACTACGCCTACAAGAGTGTATCAGTGTCACCTCAAACCCAGCAATCTGGCCTTCATAGCAGTCTCAGGGAGGTGTGTTGATCTTTGTAAGTTTTAGTGGTTTTTTTTTTGTTTGTTTGTTTTTTTGTTTGTTTGTTTGTTTTTTTAAACTTGGGCATCCTTGCTTTCAGTCCTACTAAGAGCTGCAGTGTGATGGTGAGTATATTTAAATACTTAATATGGCATACATCTTATTTTCTTTCACTCTTGATCTCATTCATCAGCTTTCAGATTTATTTTGATTTTTCTGGTTTGACTGTGGATGTGCACTGTTGGGAAAGGCTTGGAGGATATAGTTGCTTTAATGATGAAATTCTCTTTCTCCTTGGTCCAGCCTGTATATAAAGCCTTGATGCAGTGTAAAACTAAAAAGTACCCATCAATGTTACTTTTATTGGACATGCTTCATATATTGTGATGAAATTATATGCATTCACATAGGTTGTTAGGAAAAACTTAGCATGCCACTGATGTGCAGTGAGGGAGAGTTAATCATGTAGATGCCCCAAGACTACATCAATGAGCAGGACACAATGTAGTGGTCATATGAATCTGTCTTGGATAAAAATTAAAAACAGGTTTTCAGCCAATAGCCTAAGGTAAAATCCTAGTGTTAATAAATATGTGCAGATGAATGAAGTATTTTTCTGTCTTTATCATTTATGAATCTTGGTACTGTAGGTAAAGGGACAGACATCCAGGAAAGATTAAGACTTAAGCTGGCATGTGTTTTGCCATACTTGATGAGCACATGTTATGTTTATCAATGCAGAAGCATCTCGTTGTGCAGGCCAAAAGCATTCCCAGGAGGAGCCTTGTTTTTGTCCCAAGGGAATGTGGTTTTTTTTCACCTCCCCTACACTGCTACCACCTTGTGTTGCATTAGCCAGAGGCTTTTCCTCTCCCTGCAAACGTCAGTTGCACTGTTGAGCAGTCTTTTCCTGTGCCGCCTCCCAGTCCAGCAAAGCATCCGTGTTGTCTACCCCTGTGCATTGTCCACAGGAACATGTGAGGGGCAAGTCTTCCGTTGGTGAAAATGACATATGTCCATTGAAATCCACGTGTAAGTGCTTGCCAAGTATTTATGGGATTTGTAATGTGTAGATCACTTAAGATCACTGACTTCTTATGCTAGCATGTTAGGCCTGGGCCCTTACTTCTGCTCAGAAATTCATGACCTGCCTTTTTTGAATGCCATGAAAAGCACCTGTTAAATGTTGACTTCCATTGTTACTGAACCTAGCTCTGAAGGAATAGGTGCCTATAGTGGCTAGATAGCAATACTGTTTTACTTAGTCACTATGTATAAATTCACAGATGCCCCTACAAAATTGTTTGATGCACCTTTAGAATATGTTTCAAACTCAACCTCAAAATAAGGTGGGTCCCGCGTTTGCACAATGCAAAGGTCATTGTCCGGTGAATAATTAACATTAAGGTTAGTAAAGACCCCTAAATTGGACATGCACACATCAGGCTATATCCAGAGCACATATGTGCTCCACTGATTTCTAGATGAACTTCAGTCTGTTATCAGCCAGTAGATTTATAGCAGCTCTGAGAATCCTCCAGTTTATTTTTATTTAGATTGAGTCTGTTGTAGCACCCAACAAGTTCCTGGAATCAAGAAATGACAAAAGTCACCTCGTCTTCACCATGCTTCTGCATTCAGAACAATTTTTTGGAGCCAGTTTTTTTGAAATGGAAATCCTTTGATTTCCTCTGACACTTATTGATGCTTAGGTGACATCTCTAGAAACCAACCATGAAGAACAATTCAGGGCTTTCTTTTTTTGGCTTATAGCCAACATCCAGAAATCAAGCTTTAAAAAAACAATCCATGTCATCTAAAAAAAAGAAGAGCATAATACCTTTCCAGATGGTAATTTTTATAATGTTATTTTGCAGTTACAAGTTTTTTCATGTTAATTACCCAAACCTTCAGGGGTTTTGGGGATTTTTTTTTTTTTTATCTATATCTGTAATGTCTATACCAAATAAACTAAAGCAGTTTTCGTGATTTTCCACCAAATGGCAAGCTTTGTCTTTTAACAGTTGGAAACTTCAAGAAATATTTAGTTACTTTTGTCAGAGTGTTAGCATGAGTGAAAATCTTTATTTAAAGATCCCACCTGACTTTCTGCAGCACTGAAAATATTACCAGAAAATTTGTTTCCATGGCTTAATATAGAAATAAGTAGATATGTAAATAAACTTTCTGATGGAAAGGAATGCTACACAAAAGGGTTTAAAGACAAAAATATTTTTTCTTTTGTTTTTGGTTTTGTTTCTAAAAACGAAATTTAATAGTAATACACCAAGGCCAGTGATCATCCTTGTGTTTAAGAATTCCTTTATGTCCTGTTTATTAATGGTAAAGTACCTAGATTTTTAACTATTGAATAAGAGAGAGGAGGTCCAGCAAGAGTATGACTTCACTGTTATAGGTCACTTCAATACCATTTGGCCTTCTAGTCTCCTGACCTTACTTCCAGTTGCAAACACCATTTCTGCTACTGGACTTCAGCTAGATTTGTGTCCCATCTCATAAATGCCATGGCCTGAATTGGGGTCATAACCCATTGTTTAGGCACCACTCTCCTACATCATTGTGCTTGACCTGCTTGGGATATGAATTCAGACTGATTTGCTCTGTGAAAGTTTAGAGTAGAAAAGCCTCCCCTCTGTTTACTCACGTTGTGTAAAATGTAATTTCCAGGCACATGGAAATAAAATTGAATATAAAATAATTAAAGAAATATAATTTTTCTTTTTTTTTTAATGTTGAAGCTATTGTTTGGTTTTAGTGTTCTTTCTAAAGACTATTCTGAAACTAATTCACATCTGTACAAATGATAGATGTATTTATCTGTGTATGTAGCTCAAATGACTGCTGTTAGCTGTATGCTGCTAGCAAAATCTCCATGTGTACTGTTAGAGAAGCTATATATCTGATAAATCCAAGTACCTAAACATAGGGTATTGACAACAGATGTTAGCAGTTTTCCTATGCACCTTGCTTAAAATATACGAAGGAAAAACCGTTAGGTCATAAAATCATTAATGTTCATTGTGTAAGGAGAGGTGCTTCAAGGCTGAGGTCTCCAGGCTAAGGATATAACCAGGTGGGACTAATCCAGGATCTTCAGAGACAATGTAATATAAGGTGTTGCCATAGTCATGAAACATTTGGGATACATACCAAAGAACCCAGCTGCTCAATCAACATAATAGCATCTTACATGCATCATTTGTTGAGGGATTTTTGTATACTGAAACATTACATTTCTTTTTTTAGTCTACGTCAGAAGACAACAAACCTGGGTATCTGTGTAGCTACTGCAATACTGTAAATGAAAAGGAGTAAGGTTAGTGTCTGAGCTGCAGGGAAAAAAACTAAAAACAGCAGGGCAGGACTTACACTGAATTTAGTGTTGTCAGATCATTTGCTTTCACCAGAACTGCTTTGGTTTACGTTCCTCAGAGCAGTTTGAGTTATTTATCCCTTCAGGAGTTTCTACTCACTTCCTAATCGGAAGGAACAAAATCAGACCTATGGAAACTATGTGTGCAATTGGCAGGGATTTCAAAATTGGTGTGTCCACTGATTTACAGACTAGGCTTGACCTGATACATATATATATATATACACACACACACACATGTGATTTATTAATGGTAATAGCGAGTTTTCTGCTATGACCCCTCATACGAGTCTCATACAAATAAAATATATTATACAGTCTTTTGACATGATTTATATACTTAAGACTTGATCCAAGTCTCAAAAAAAGTTAATGTAGAGTCATCTTTGAGAACTAAAGTCCACAAGCTTTCAGTATGGAGAGGGTAGGTAAGCTTGGATTTTGACAAGGTTTTTTTGGTTTAACCAATAAATAAAAACTAAAGTGCCCTGGAAGACGTTAGAGATACCTAAAGACTAACATCTCTCTGCTTAAACACTGACAGTCATTCAAAGGAAAGAAGGAACCAAGCCATGCCACAGGGTCTAGCATCAAAGCTGTCTGCAAGTCGCTCAGCTGAAATGTTCTTCAGTGCTTTCAGCTGAGACAAACAACAAATGTGTCAGCAGGATTGTGGGTAGGGTATAGGAGGCAAACATTTGTGCACAGAGTGCAGGATTTAAAAGAGCTCAGTGAGAGTGGTGAACACTGGTGAAAAGTCATCTGTTGACACTGGTTCATTCTAAACCTGGTCAGGAGAAAAAATTTGAAATTATTTTCACATAGGTCACTCAGTGCAGCCACTGAGTGATAGGTTCACTGATTTGATTCAAATTCAAGTCAGTGTCAGAGCAGAAATGCAAGAAGATAAAGACACATGCACATGTGGTGCAGCGCTGGCTTTGGAAGTTTTCAACAAATTTATAAGATGGTCCCGCCTTCAAATATTTACATGGGAAGTGGATGGGGAAGCTCTTTTAAATGAATGTCTGGATCAGCACAATATCAACATGTAGTATGTTAGATATCTACAGAGGCTGTTTTTGTTATATATATATATTTAACAGACATACTGCTATTTTGAGAGGAGGATTTTTTTGGTGAGAAGTAAAGATAAATGTTCTTCTGGATGAAGGGAGGGATGGAAAGCTGTTGAGTGCTCAGTGTGATAGGTATTAGAGATGTAAGACTTGAGATAAGAATGTAACACTGGAATTATTTAGGTGACTTGTTTTGAAGTTTCTAAGCCATCAAAAAACATAACAAATATCAAGTAAAATATTTATACCTGAGTTGCATACTGCATGCAGTGGCAAGATAGCATAGCCTTTTTTATTTTTAGTGTTTCCATTAGGCCAGCAGATATTTCAGATACTGGATCCCTGAAGGCGGTGGCCAAAATTAGGGAACTACTAAGACTGAATATTTAGGAAGTTTGGGCTATGATAGCAGTATGAAGTTTAAAATGAAATCTTTTGTGACAGAAGTATTGCAAATGGGATTCTCTGAGATCACTGAAAAACAACAGCAAAGTTTCATCATTAACCAGCTATACTACTACTGTATATTCAAAAACTAAATACAACTTCAGATTTGCCTGATGTAGTGTTATGATCTCATATACAGACAATAGCTAGGCTCAAAGGACACTTCATAGGTTGCTAAGTGAAGTACTTTGAAGTTAGAGAATGCCAGATATTTTCTATATTCTCAGTTCCACTCTTTATGTATGGCCTTTGTGATGAATGAAGCCTGTATCCTTTCACTGAAAGGAGGCAAAATTCTATGTATTCATAGAGGACTGCATCATGGTATGTATATATACAGTGGGTATTATACTGGGGTAAAGAAATGACATTTCCCCAGTCCAGTGATGCAGTTGCTCCCAGGTTTTAGGTTTACCACAAAAAAACCAAAAAAACAAAACACACACACACACACACACAAACACCCCAAAAAAACCCCCAAACCAAACCAAAACACCAAAAAGGAAACCAAAAAACACCCAAACAAAAAAGCCCCCCCCAAAAAAACCAACGAAAAATCCACAACAACCCTCCCTCCCACACACATTTAAAAAGGAAACAATTGTTAGCTTCTCTAACTGCAGGAACCATCAACATATACTCTTACAGTAGTGCAGGAATCATTTCACTCACCACTCAAATGCAGATACTTGTCTGATGATACCTCCTGCTCTCTTAGCAAAACATGCAAAGTACAAAACAACATAGCACAGAAAGTAAGGGCAAGCAGAACACCTTGCTGGAGTTGCAGGAGGAAACTTAGATAGGCAATGGAAACTGGGGGCGGACATTACGGTTGACATTTGTACTTTATAATTTTCTAAGTGTTTTGCAGACTTTACAAAATGAATTATAGTAATCGTAATAGAATCATAATAGAATTTTGGCCCATAGCACCTATTTGATTAGATAAAGTGGGAAGAATACTTTTTAAATTTTGTTTGAAAAAAGAAATTGCAAAATATCCCACCTTATTTCCTTAAGACTCAATCCCCATGTCTCTCGCTAGATCCATAATATGTGGGAGTGCCTACTAAGAAAATCTGATCACATATTGTTCTTAAGTCTTTGTCTTCACAAAGATTTGTGCAGCACTGAGTCTAATGATGGATCATTGTTGGAATCTTTGAATCACAATGGTTAAGACTAGTGAATAATCACAGATAGATTCAGATTTTAGACAATATTGAGAGGAAATATCGTGGTGACTTCCCATCAGCACATTAAAACAGAGAAAAATATTAATAATTTTTTTTTTCCAGGCTGACATGTCATGAATTGAGGAAACTGGACAATAAACTACATTTACTCTTCCCTTTCTCATTCTCCTTCCCCCCAGATAAAGAGTTTTTCTTTTTTTCCTCTTTCTTCTGTTTGTTTTGTGGAACTATCTGTCCAGCAGCTGTTGGAGGCCCAGGTGCAGCTTTTTCATCCACTAGTGTTTCTGTAGATTCTTCTGTGGAAAATTATTTTTCCCTTGCACCTCCATCCATCAAAATGTTGTTTCTTCTTCAAACATGTTCACTTCTCAAAAGAATCAGTAATTTCAGAATTTCTAAATTCCCTCCTCCTACTTTCATGCAGTCGATGAGAATTCTAGCAGCATGTTGTTTTTTAATATAAACAAATGTAAATGCGATAAGATTTTGGGTATTATTCACCAGTGGTGTTGTGTAAACCAAGTGACTGGTGGAAGCAAATCATGTGAAAAGAGATTATGTAGGAATTGTGAATTGATGTCTCAGAATAAGAGATCAATAGAAAGTCTCATCAGACTGTCAGGATGGAGGTCTGCTGACTACATGGCCTTCTTTTCCACAGCCATCTGGAAATTCACAGGCTCCATTAACTTCCAAGGGTACATTATCAAAACAGGTGCATTGTCCTGTCAAGAAAGAAATACCTGGAGCAAAAACTGAAAAATACTGTGGGCAGTCCATGTGAATTCCTGTATCCTCCAATGTCCAGATGTAACAGAAATACTATATCATTTTTATAATCTGTGTAGTTGTTGTTATATTTGTCTTTTAAATTTCAATGAACGAAATTAGCTCTTTCTGCTGCCTTTGTTTTTTACACAGCAAATTTAAGTGTAGAAAAGCCTGTTTGCAGTTGTATATCAGAATCCACAGCACTTGTAGAGAGTCCCATTGAAATCCAAATATGGATATGAGAGATCAAGTTAAAATCTGTTGGAGAGGGAGCAATATGACTTCATTGCCCTCTATCGCCATTCTTTTTTTTTGGCTGCCTTGCAGTGAATAATCAACTGAACTTGGATGGGAAAGAGAGGTTGCTATATAGGCTGCTGAGATCTACAGCTAGCAAACCTGCCAAGTCTTAAACACTGAGAAAGAGACATTTGTCTGACTTCTTTCACACTGTCCCATGTATTTTCAGAAAACAAGTCATGCACTTGCAGCTATACTTTTGGGCCCTACAATTTCTGTTCTGCTTCATGATCCCTGGTGCCAGACAGACCTATAGACAGTCAGCTGTAGTCTGGGCCATGAGAAATCATGGAGTGGGAGAGAAACTGCTGCACCGGGCTGCTCTTTAGAAGTGTAAATCCAGCAATCAAAAGGGCCCTGACAGAGACATATCTGGAACACGGACTTGCTGCCATTATGTGAGAGGATATGTGCCTCCCACACAACTCTTCCCCTTTTTCTTGTTCTGCACTGACCTGACATACAGGGTCACATGTGCTGAAGCCTTGGAAAGTTGAAAGGTCTACAAAGCCACTATATAGCTGGGAAGAATATGCTTCTTATATAAATAGTAAGACCATGGGTAAGGATTAATTCCTGTGCATTCAAACAGCACTAAACCTTACCTCAAGTAAGTGTAAATAGATTGCAGACAACCTTCTGTAGCACAAAGCATGTCCTGAGAGTTGACATTGAGACTTCATTTAATTTTCTTGTAATCAGAATAATAATCTCTTTTGACATGGTCTACAGGGGAAATAGTCTTCCCAGGTTTAGTTTCTGAGAGTTTTAATGGATACTGCTATCCATCACTATCCTCTGTCATGTCCTCGGCACATGCCATAAGCAATGGACATAGCACTGAAAATAGTAGAAATAAATTATCAAGAAGCTAATATAGTAATATAATTTTTTCTGAACCTGTCTTTATGTCCTTCATTCATGTCCTCTTTAGTAGTGTCCAGTGAGTCTTCTGAACTTAAAACCAATTCTAGCAAAGACAAAATGCATAGCTGTGAACACTTACCCTTAGTGGTATAGCTGTGCAAAGAAATTTGGAAATAATTTTGTACCTACTCAACATCAAGTACTAGAAAAAACTGTGAAGAGCAATGCTACAAATACTTTTTTGCTGGTGTGGGATACTGAGTCT
Organism: Xenops minutus; assembly: GCA_035221455.1. NCBI lineage: Eukaryota > Metazoa > Chordata > Aves > Passeriformes > Furnariidae > Xenops > Xenops minutus. Next base: position 32,511,980 of record JAWWEE010000158.1, read on the forward strand.
AGTCAATAGAGATAATTTACTGAGCTTTTCACACTGTCCTTTAGACACCACATGGGAGACAACATTGCAAGGGTCCATTGTCTCATATGAAAACATGAGAGATGGTGAAAATAACACAGTACCAAACATATTTTGAGCTATGTTTCCTGGATTACGTTTTTGAGCTATGTTTCCAGTACATACTGGAGAAAGTCCAATAAAGGATCATGATGATGATTAAGGAGCTGGAGCATACAAAGGAAAGATGAGAGAGCTGGGACTGTTTAGCTTAGAGAAGAAAAAGCTTGGGGGATATCTCATCAACATATATGAATACTGAAGGAAATGTGCACAAAAGGACAGAGCCAGGCTCTTCTAAGTGGTATGCAGGGACGGGACCGGGGGCAACGGGCACAAACAGAAACACAGGATGTGCCATCTTAACATCAGGTAATGCCTGGTGAGGGTGACAGGACTGAGACAGGTTGCCCAGGAAGGTTGTGGAGTCTCCATCCTTGAAGATATTCAAAAGTCATCTGGACCTCGTTCTGGGCAACCAGCTCTAGGTGACCTTGATTGAGCACAGACATTGTTATGACTCATATGATGACCTCATATCCTTTCCAACCTCTCTCTTTCTGGGACTCTGTGAATAGTAATAATTTTTTTGTGTCTTAATTTCATTTGTTATTTTCTCATTCATTATGCTTTATATTGAGGGAAAGTTGGTGTTTGGATTTTGTTGGGTTTGGTTTGGTTTGTTTTTTAAACTATGTGCCAAAACTAATGAATTTCTTTTCAGAAAAGGAGTCACATGGCTCTTTTTAGAGTCACCTGGCTCTTTTTAGAGTCACCTAACTGTTGCATGCTCTGTAGGCTTAGAAGACCTCAGCAGTTTCTTCAGGAAGGTACATTGCCTCTTTTTACTGTTAGTATATTGCTTTCAAGAAATTAGGAGAAAGTTTGCCTCCCATCACAGGCAACACGAGCTAAGCTGTAAATGCAAAAGTAACACATATCATTTGGACTCACTTGTCAACAATAGCCAAGGTATTCAGAGGCATTCCAGTGAAAGAAGAAGTACTGGGTAAAATGGAAATTTTGGGTAGCAGTAACCCCAAAATCTGTGCAGCTGGTGGCATTTGGAGAGGAGTATTGGGAAGGTAGTAGGAGAGAAAGGTAGAAAAGGATGCAGCTGAATTTTGGAAAGGCCTAATTACTGCTAAACCTTTACCTGACAGCTTACTGAAAAGACAGAGTTACAGCTTTGGGCAAGGGAGCTGTGGGCAAGCAAGGGGCAAGCAGCAATGCCAAAATCACCTGGTCAAAAGATGAGGAGGTTGAAGTCTGAGATGTCTTATGTGTGTACATATTGTGTATATGTATAGCACAGGTATGTGCTATTGGTCATCAAGAGCAAGGGAGTGCAAAGAAGAGTATGGTATTCTGTTCTCTGCAGTTTGCATCTTAAATTAATCTAGATGCTAGGGCAAATCAGCAAAGACTCATAGAACCAACCAGTGCCAGACAAGCTTTACCTTTTTCAAGTGGTACAGCACAAAGGAAAATTTATCAGGATTAAGTCCCATCCAGTCCTATTTAAATATTCTAGATTTTTCCATCCAGATATTTAATTTCTTTGCTCACATAGGCTTCCAAAGAATTTATCCTGAGGGGCTATTTCTTGCATTGCAGTTACAAGGCATTAGTTCATGCACTGCTGGTATGTCAAAATGTGTAGCTGATAACTTGGTTACATCATTAGTTATTCCTACCTCAGGTGGAAAAAAAAAAGTAGCTGTCTTAAAGCACTGCTCAATGTGCATGTTCTGCAGATTCTCACAGAGGGACCTGTGGTTACCTCAGCCTGATGATTGCTCTGCATTCTTCTGATGTAGACACCAAGAGCTGTTGAAAATAATTGAGACGCTTGTCAACAGAGTGGAAGACTGGACTTCATCAAAACTGTTTTAGTCTCCAGGACTGATGACCTTTTGATGGAGTTTGTTTTAGTTAGGAATTAAGTGTCCAACCCTGTATAGTGTGAAGCACCTTCCCTGAGGTGCCGAGTATCCTTATTTTCTCTTGCAGTTGCTCTGGCACTAAGCACCTCTGCCAAGGCACTGAGCACTTTGAAGAATACGGCTTCAAACTGCTTTTGAAAGGAGAAGCAAGGTTTTCACTTCTGTTTTTTTAAGAATGAATTTAAATTTGAAATACAGAATTGTTATGAGTTCATTGAGAATGCAAGCTATAAAGGAAACTCATTTAGCAGATCCGAACTAAAATCACTTTGTTAGCTAGAACTGGGTTATAAAGGCAGGTACTTAAGTGCAGAAAAAACCCATGCATATAATTTTGCAGAAGAGGAATTCTGAAAAGAGTGTAGTCCCCTGATTGTCCTCTGCTGTTAATATTAGTATTATAATAATTATCACAATGAATAAAGAAAAATATAAGGTTTCTGACTTGTTATATGTTTCCAATTTTTTTTTATTGCTATAAACTGAGCCAGCTGATGAACAGTCCCTAGGGAGGAGACAGGATCACCCTTGTTTCCTGTTCAGCCTTGCTCCAACAAAAAGCTAATAAAAGAAAAGAACATAATGGCCTTGCAACCCAGGTAAAAGGTTCAGGAGAGTTCACAGGTCAATTGATTTCTAATCTTACTTTATGTTATATTTCAATCAAACCCCGAAACCACTCCAGTGTCATAATCCAAATGTATGTTTGGCAACAACACCCTAATTGTACATTGTCTTTGAAAAGTAAGCATAAAACCTCTCACAGCAGAAGGGCACAGTATTTATGCAAAGTTTAGCAGTGAGTGTTCTAAACAATTTGCAAAATTCTTCTGTTTACCTATGTGAATATGTATGGTAGTATAACAGCATATATATACACACAAATATATTTCAAGGTGGAAATATTTAATTGTCTGCAAGCATAAATAGCAGATATGCATTGAATACATTATCAATTAATTTACTGAAGATTGCACCATTGGCCATTTCTTTACTGCAATATCTCAGAATGAAGGAGGGAGAGATATTAGTTGCATCACTGTAGAGCAATGAGATTTTTGTAAGCCGTGATCTGCTGGCATGTAATAACTCGATCTGCTTCATGCAGACAAAATATATTAAAAGTATGGACGAGTGAAGTTTGTGCCCCAGGGAGAAGGCAAGATAATGCATTGAAATTGTTCAGAGGTAGTTAGATGCCTAATGGTCTAATATGTGAGCTATGTGAGGTCTGGGGTCTGGTTCTCATAAATTCTGGCTAGACTGATCCTGTAATTTCAAGCAAAGGATAAAAGCGTTAACTAGAGTCATCAGTGTTCAAGGTCCATGATGCTGGATATTATTCATGTAAAGAGTCAAGAAAAACACTAAGAGAAAAACTCTGGAGCATGTGTATTAGCATGTGACAAGATATGTATTTATAGAAGTGTATGCTGTATTTTTTGTGTGTGCAAGTGTGTGTTTGTAGATATACGCACAGAAACATGTACACAGTAAATGTATGCATGAGCATATGTACAGTTACACTGAAATCATACCAACAACTGAATAGCCAAAATAAGAGCTTTTTGTTGTGTGCTTGGTTGGGGTTTTTTTGAGAGGGGGAGTTGGTTGCTTTTTTAAAAATCTGTTTCGCAGGTTAATCTATGGAAAGACAGAATTCTAGATGTCATTTTACTACTGATACTTTGTAATAAACACTTTATATCAACAGAATTTTTACACTTGGCATTTACAATTTTTTTTTAAGTTGCCTTGTGTTAGTACACATTAACAAAACTTGCTTATGGTTACAGCAAAACATTGTTAATGCAATGCTGATACACTTGTTTTCTCACTTTATACAGCAACTCTGAGCATATTAAACCATTGAGGTCGCTCCACTGGCTGAATGATTACCACTAGAATTGTGTATTATGCTTCCTGACAAGTTCATAGATGTAGTATAATGTTGCCTCAATTCACACTTAAAATTTTGCATCATCAGTGCACACTAATCAAGAATTGCTGTTTCAAAAACTGTATAGCTACAGAAATGAAGCTAAATGGCAAGAACAAGTCATAAAAACTATCCCTTATGCACAAACTGTACGACACAGCATAGATCATAAAAATATGCTGGACTCCATAGATTTCGTTTAACAGTGCTTCCTTATGCAATGTTTAAGTTATATTTGTTCTGTGGCTTTCTAGTGTTGTAAAATGTAGTAATTCTATAACTGTAAGGTGATCACCTGGACCTTACCACGGATTTGCTTAAATCTTTAAATGGAAATGGAAAGAATCTCATGTTCACCTCTCTGCCTCTCAGAATGAATTCTCACCTGCCTTCATGGGCTCTGCCCACTTTGTTCTCTGGACTCCAAAGAGTTAGACCGTGGGATGGAAAAGATCATACGATGGTAGAGGGATTCTTATCTCTTTCTTGATAGTATGATTGTTTTCTCTTACTTCCAAGTACATTCTGATTTAAGAATTCTGAGGTTTTGTCTTTCTGGTTATGCATAATTTGCATATATTTTTAGTAACTGAGCTGAATATCCTTTTTCCTTGATACATACATTGTAAATTTAAACTGAAGACAGGATAGGAAAGCAAATCAGCAAAGAAAGTTGTTACATTCTGTGATGTATCCCTGTTTGCTCCTTTCCTGTTCTGTAATGAAGTATTCCCTTGATAACTCATGTAATAAATTCCCTATTGTTTGACACTGGAGGTCTATCTGCATAGATGCACAAAAGACTGATGGGGAATTGAAAGGGGATAGAGGATGAGTATGGAATGTTATGGTGGCCACCCCACCCCCAAATTTTATTAGGTACATCTGCAGGATTTGATCCATTTCTGTGGCGTTGTCACCTGTGTGCCAGTTTTACAGAATAAAGCACAGGGACAGTCAGTTCAGTGAGGAAGGAGCTGGAGCTGTTCTGGTTCTATTCAATTGCTTTCTTCATCTTGGGATTGTGAGAGAGAGACAATGTAATGAGTCCTGTTAACATTGCTGCTTTTGAGCTAAAGTTTTCCAGGGCTTCCTGAGCAGGGTTATATACTACTTTGAGATTAAAATACTACATTTGTAGAAAAAAATGTTGGCTCTCCTGTAGACTTACTCTGGTTCAAAATCTGGACCTCTTTTAAAGATTATTAAATGTAGCTTTCTGTATAACATTTCCACATGCATTTTTAACTAGTATTTTGAAAATTACAGATTTTTGTCAACCCCTAAAAACAAGGCAATAAAACAGCCATGTCTATTTGACTGACTCATTTTGATGATTGTTCTGACAAAATCAGAGCTCATCTGGCAGGTTTATAAGGCCAAACTATCCAAAACTGCCTCTAATTTTGAGCTCTTCAACTCAAAAGTCTTATTTTGCCAAGCAAAGATCATAATCACTGGCAAACTATACAGTTACATATGTACTACTTGATCTGTGAATACAAGTGATTTTGGATTGTACCACCTGAATATTAGAGGTCAGTTTAATGCCTCTTGGACAAACTGCCCCTCTAAATTTTAATAGTAAATTTTGCAGAGCAATTGCAAGTAATCTAGAGCTGCTTTTCAGTAATTAGGTGAGTTATTAGGTGGAAAATTGGTAGACTAATGAGTAATTTAAGATACTAAAAACTTGGGTTGCATTTGCAAGGTAATGGAAGGGTTAGATATTTTCAGAAGATGTTGTAAAAGATCACACAATTGACCTAAAAATATGTTTCAGAATATTAATTTATTTTTCCTGAGTGATCTTTGAAAACCTATTAGTTTCCCAAAATGCGAAATGAAACATAGATGCTAAGTATGAAATAATTCCAGAACCTCATGCTATTTCCAAAACCAGACGTATATGTGTACTCTATTCTTTCTGTCTGTCTAATTTACTCTGAGGAGAGCAGAGATTGTACTGAAGTACATAAGGCATATCAGAATTCCTTTACGTGCCAGTGTTTTGCCTCCTCCAGGGAATGGATCAGACAGGCAGTGCACAGGGACAGCATGACCTGTGAATACTCACAAACCAAAACACAGCTGGCAGGTCTAATTTTAGGTTCTTTAGCCTTGATCATGTCCCTTTAATGTACTGAGTGGAAAAAGAAAAGCACTTAAAATACAGGAAACATCACAGAAGTCCAGTTCCAAATTCCTCTTTAAATAGAGCCTCTACATTGATGTGCTTTTTCCTAGACTCTGGTTTTGTTTAATTTTTTGTGTGATTTTTTTTTTTAAGTGCATGTGAAATTTGCCAGGTCGGCAGCCCTGGAGACAGAAGTCCCCTATCATCAGAAAGGTTACCGCAATGAGAAGCGGCAATTTGCATTTCCTATGATGACTTGCTGGTGTGCCAGAGCCCTGACCTAAAGGGACTACCTTTAAACTTGAGAACATAGTTTAGTTTCCACACCTCATTCCCAGCCTGGTCTTAGACAAGTGAAGAAACAAAAGGATTTATTTTTATTTTCTATTGAATCTAAGGGGAGGAAGATGGGGCCTCAGACCTTGACTTAATATCGTTTTGTAGGATTTTTAAATTTTTTTTTCCAAGTTGCTAAAAAAAGCTGGGGATTTCCATGAAGACACACAATGCAGAGATGGCATGAATTATCAGATCACACTTTTAAAAGCTTCTCCTTCAATGAAGTTTTAAAACTTTCTCCTTCAGTGTTCAGTATTCTAACCATTTTCCAGAACAGACAGTTTTTATCTCCCAAGTGTCAAAAAGATTATGTTCCTAAGCAAAAAGGCCTTATATTTCAGTGAAGATAGCTTCCTGTTTTAAAAAAAACATATAGACAGGCAATTTGGGGGGAATTTCATGCCTAAAAAGCTGATTCAGTGTTTTACCAGAATATAATATTGATTTGTTACTTCTAATTATGAAGACTGTATAAAAAATTTTAAAAACTTTATTGGAAAACAAATTTTTTTATATAACTATTTTTCTATTTGGGTTGATTTTTCTTCCTTAGTTTTTGCTTTTTGATTAAATTTGAGAAATCTTCTTGCTGTTTTGTTGTTGTTGTTTTTTGTTTCTTTGGTTTTAAAATCTTAATCAGTTAAGCATCTTGTTTTGTTTCTTTGCATTTCCTGGAATTCCTCAAAATATAGGTGTATGAAAAGCAGAGTGTTCAGAGTGCACAAACTAACTCTAATGTAAAGCAATGGTCCCATCTTGTAAGCATACCAGCCTTGGAGAGAAATGAAATCTAAACAGCCACTTTTCTGGTTTGCATAGCCACTAGGTCTGAAACTAGAGAGCATTTTGTTGCATTACCCTGTCCTACTTGCAACCCTAGAGTTCATCCAGCAACAAACACTTCAATTCTTTCAAACCTTTTAATCTTAGTCTAATGGATTTTTTCCTATGATCAGATGCCGCACAGACTTCCAGGAAAGTAGTCAGAAATGCTTTCCTAGAATCCATGTTATAACCTTAGGCCAGAACCCAGAAAATGGGAGATCAATTGTGATATGACTTTAATCATATGCCCAGCCATTCCAACAAAATTCACCAAAGTTAAAACATTTTCCTTGACATTTTCAGATTAGGCCATGTCAAGCCAGGGTAATTTCAAGTGTTTGTTGGTTCATACAGGTAGAAGACAGAGAAGCCAGAAACTTTGCAGGCTTGTGGAGTTGGTAGATATACAAAGCTCAGCTTTCAAGCCCTCCATGTTATTGTGAGGAAATATGGTATTTTTGCAAAATACATTTCATTTTCTCCTTCTTTAAACATAAAAGCTCAGTTTGTGTATAGTTTGCCCCATGGTCAGAATGAGGGAATTGGGGTTCAATTAATGCTGGTTAGTGATCTATAAAATGTAGTGCAATGGATACGATACCTATGACACATGTTGCATTAGACTTTTAAAGTAACAGTATTCTCCTTAATGACAGAAAATTATTCAACATCAAGAAGTATCTTAACTGCTTTGACTACTTACTTTAATTTCCATTTGCTCTGCCCAGCAGAGCTGATGGAAAGGCAGGGAGAGTAAACAGAGAAAACTGTATCAGTTCACAAAAATTATGCCATGGGAGACAAACAAGCTAAACTTTTCAGACAGCTTAGAGGCATTATAAAGATATACACAACAGGAAATACTTGATCCAATTAGAATGTCCTACAAGTATCTGACACATTGCACATTTACTTCACATAATAAGAGACCAGACCTATAGACACTGTCTGTCTTAGGATTTAAAACATTTAGTTTCTGATCCTCAGATACAAGATGTACCAAAAACTGCAGAATAGCATCGTGGGCTCATTCTCAATGTCCTATTCAGGACCTTTAAAAGGTAGCTAAAATGTAAAAAAATAAAATAATAAAAAAAAAATTTAAGGCAAAATGTATTGGAGGGGAGTGGGGAAAAGCACGATGCACTTTATTTTACAGTGTTAAATAATTCTGGAGGCTTTTTCTTTTCTTTAGTGATTTCATTTGTGAGAAGGGGAAAACTTGAAATTTGCCAGGTGAATGTCAGGAGTGTGCTTTTTCTTCCCTCATAAAAATGCAAAAATTTGGCCACAGTGTAAGTCTTAGCAAAAATTACTGTTCACTTTACTGAAGTCTTCATGGGTTTTGATAGCTAAACTTCAAGAAATTTAGTCTTAAATAGCCAGAATCATGAATCCCATGCCACCTTGTGCTGGTGAGACTCCATTCATGCCATAGAGGGATTGTGCATACTATTGCAAGGCTGTTTCAAAGTACCTCAGATGAGAGTCAGAGCCAGGCATTGTAGAAATGAACTATCCCATACCTACTATTCCTTCTGATACCCAGGACTGTAAGGGAGGAAGCTGCCAGAGCTAAATGTAAAAGGGACCAAAGCTGTCCAAGCAAGAGAAGGATGTAATTTGTGTCATGCTGGAAGAGATACCATGAAGAAAAGGAGGAGACTAAGGGGGCTGAGTAAGGAGGCTGACATTGCACTGGGAATTAAGGAGACTCCAGTGGTAAAGGAATGGAGCTGGAGCACTGGGAGAAGGTGACTGTAAATTATTTGGGCTAGTAAGAACAGACTGGAAGGAGGCAGTTGCTAGGATGTGGACCCTGGGACTGAAGTAGAACAAGTGAAATAATGAAGGAAGAAGAAACATCAGGGCCAGTGAGGGTGGATGATGGAAACTGGATGAAGAGCTGAGACCTAAATTAGCTGCCATTTCACTGCAAAAGAGGAGCCTCCCACTGATGCACTCTTTTGAAGGCTTTTTGCAATGGCAAACAGTCGTGGCAAATATTAAAAGAAAACTCTGCATGGCTTTACATTACTCCCCTGTGGTCCCTCTTGCCACATAGATGTGGGATGTAGAGGATACAGGTGACAGCACCCTGTGCACAGTCCCTGGTCTAGGAAGGTCCACAGCTATGGAGGACTGTTTCAGAGGAAGTCCTGCTCAAAGCTGGAGCAGTGCACGTTCTCTTCTGATGTGGGGGATGCTGCAGATGCCAGCATGTGCAGGCTGGAGCATGTTCAGTACAGATGGAGTCTTTGAAGAATTTAGCTGACAAACTCTTAAATGTCTTTACTGAACTAGTGCTAATTGAAAATTTTCAAAGGTTTATAGCTTGGCCAAATGTGGGTGGATTTTCAAAGAGATGGCAAAAGGCACATCCCCAAGAGCAGGGCCATCCTTTCTCCAAATGTTATGCTTCTGTTCCAAGGCACACTCTCCTCAATTAAATATAGCAAGAAACAGCATACCAATATTTTTCTTTAATTTCATTTTCAGAAATGGCTGAATCATTTTGCTAAAACTTTCCAAAATACTTGAGGCTTGGGAAAACATTCTGCAGACTAAATATCAATTTTGAAAATGAAATTTAGCAAACAGAAATACTGTCTTACAAGAGGAATACCTGTTCTGCCTATAATAAACAAAAGGACAAATTTTAGGAGCCCTTTTCCAGAAATTAGGAAGAGAAAGACTGGTAGTAAGTTGCTACAGATTTGCGGCACTGCTCACGAGTCCATAATTTGTCTTTAAATGCACTCCTCATATTGAAATGCTTACACAGGTTAATTCAGTGCAGATATTACTAGTGAGTGATTTGCCTGCATGGGAAGGTTCTTCTGTGATGCTGCCAAATGTAGTGAGGCTTTGGCAGTTACATAGGCATAGCAAATCACCCAGTCACGTAAATTAAAATTGCCTCAGGGTGGCTTTCATTTCTTTATCTAACTTGCTCAAAATGCTTCTAAACTTTGGATTGTAGAGTTAGTGTGGTTTACTCCTTCAAAGTATGTCCCATCCCCTCTCTCTTCACCCTCCTATGAGTTACTAACTTTTATTTTTTCATGACACACTGACCTAGTGCCCCTCTGTAGCGTCAGAACTTCTAGCAGGTTAATATTGACTTTGCATCCAGCTTTACAAATGAGCTACAGATTATTACTTTTCCTGTTGCACCCAGACAAATCTAACTAACACAAAATGTAACCATCTGTATTAAAGCAATGATGCGCAGGATTTGAGGCAGGAGAAAAAGCCCTTTTTGACATACAGCTAGAATACTTACCTTTCTGTCCCATCCCCCACTCCTTTTTTACAGAAATGGTGGATAATACATTTCCCTTAGGAAAGACTTAAAAGCATTTTGTATTATGATGGCTAACATTTAGGCTCCTATCACTGTGGAGATGAAGCCCACTTTCACCAAAACAAAACTTACTTTCCTCTGGGTAGCAAGTTCCAGACTGGAATAGGAATCAACATAACTGAATTCCCACAGTAACTTCTGCATTGCTCACCTAATTTGGGTTGTCGCGATCAAACAACACTTCGGCATATTCGATAACATAGACATAAACCTGAGATGCTTGAATTACAATCTGGACCACCAAAGGTGTGCCTGAAATTTGCAACTGCTTGGTGTGTCCATTGGGATTCCAGAAGACTTGAAAAGCCATTGACCTCAGAAGCAAGAGATGTTCAGCGGGGAATTAACTATAATATAACCTTCAGAAAGTAGTATTGTACCAGGTTTTGTGCTATCAGATTCTTTCATCTGGCAAATTGGAATGAGGGAAGTGCTCAACCACCTTCTGTCAGCAGTATGTTACCATGACAGGTGGAACTGGAAAAGTTATTTGGGAAATTTAAAAGCTTGGGAAGCTTAGAAGAGTAACAAAGAACAAAGAGTAACAAAAAGCAAAGAGTAACAGGCAGGTATGGATTCTATATGCAATTAAATGAATGGGTTCTTGAACTGTGCCAGTTGCATGCCAGAAAGTACAAGTAGGGGCCTCCAGACTGGGCTTTACATGGAGAGCTGTACATGGTACAAAGGTCTTGTCCAGAGTTTAGAGAACATGTTAAGCTTTTGTATGTGGGCTTTGGGAGCTTTTCCTGTTCCAGTTTGTATTGTGCTAACAGTCCGTAATCAAAACAGAAGATTGTGTGTTTGTTTTGTTAGTGGGTAAAAGGAGCAGAAAAAGTTTGCCTATATAGCCTTAAGTATATTTCTAACCTTAAGAATGACTATGTGAGGTATCTGTAAGAAATCTGTCTCAAAGAAAGGTTCTTTACAGTTGCTCAGAGAGTGCAGGAAAATGTAGTTTACAGGCCTGGAAACTACATTTTCCTACAAGAAAGTAGTACAGCTTCGGGTATTTTATACCAGCCTATAAGGCACTAGATTTAAATTGGTGTGCAGTGAAACATTTAAATATACTATAGCAAATGAAATATGGTCCAATAGGTTTTTTATGGTCCGGCTATGCTTTTTCTTTTCAATCACCAGCCTGGGGCAAAGAAGTTGGCTTTAAAATGTCTATTTTAGCTATGCTTTTATCACCTCTGTCTTTTAGGAAGTTTGATTTCTTTTTTCATTTCTTTGATAAAAAAAAAAAGACCTGAGATCTCTGAATGGGTTATTTATCTCTTATGTTTAATCTATTTGTCTGTCAATGGACATGCTGCTTTAGAAGTGTTTTATATTACTAATTAATTTAATTTCACATACTGTACTCCACGTTAACACATTTTCTATTATACACTATAATGTGATACAGGGCCTTCCCTCAGCAACCTTACCTTAAAGCTTTAATTGCTTTCCTCTAAGCCTCAGCTCATGTTTGATTTATCTGATTTCTTTGTATAAAGATTCCCTGGTTTATAACGTGTACACAAGTCATTAAATTGGTGTTGATGTTTATCTAGCAAACTTACCAGTTGGTGATAGTATACATCCCTTTATGAATTTATGACTGGGCAATAAAAGAAGTGTCAAAAGCTCTGTTGTTGTCTCTGTCAGGTCACTTTGTTAGTTTGTGTTTAGAAAGACAACATGGCCTGCCACTGACTTACATAGTGATTTGAAGGATTGACACCTGCAGTCAAAATCTGTTATGAATTTCTAGCCATGAACTGGGTTTTTTTTCCCTTTTTGAGGGAAAAAGGTGAGTAGATTGGAGAGGAGGAAAGGCGTAAGGCAGCTTGAGCACATTTGAAGACAGCGTGGACTTCATCTGACATACATTGTTGTTTACATAAAGGAAAAGCTGAACCAAAATGCCAGATCCCCAAGCTATGTGAAGTTCAGGGTCTGGATCCAAGTATTGCAGCTTGAATTCTCTCTCTGGCTCTCCAGAACCTAAATGTAGATACTACATATTAAAATGCATGAAAATGAATGATAGTAAATAATCAATGTAGAGTGAGAAATCTGGTCCTTTGATCTGTCAGGTTTCATCACATAACACAAGCATAAGGACATATGGTATTTTAAAACTGCATTTGAAGAGATGCCTACGCTGACTTTTATCCTTATTTACAAATAGTCAGCAATAAAGGCTGTAGTCTTGCAGATAACACTATGGGTGTGCATAAGTCTTCTTGTACAGAGTTCATTTTAGGATTGAGATGTGATTAATATAGCTCGGAAATATTTGGAAAATGCATGCTTACTTTTGAATGCATTAAGTGAGCCCAATGTTATAGCTCTTAAGTAAAGAGTAAGTAGATGTATTTATCTCTACCAGTTTGATTCAAATCCAGAAGGCTGTATTGTTTCTGCAAAACCTCTTCATTAGCTATTTCATTGTTACATTTACTTCCCACTCATTAAAGCTCCATCCCACTTTACTTACGTGTGGAAGATGTCTATTGGCTTCAGTGAGAACTAATTGCACATGAGGCGAAAGAGTTCAAATTAGGATTACCAATATATGACCATACGGAAAAGCAAGCATGAAATATTCTAATTCTTTTTAGATGCAAAGTAACTTATGAACAAAACCCATTGTGGCTGATTCTCATCAGCTTAAAGAATCGTGAAAGAAAAATTAAAATGGGCAAGGCTAATTAATTTGCTAAAATCCATTGTTAATGCAGTGTTTTCAGTCCTCCTGAATTCTTCTCTCATGACATTTGGTGTCTTTCTAAAGAACCATCCCAGCTGTAAATATCGTTTTTTCTTTCCTCTAAGAATATAAGCTTGCATTTAAAGAAGTAAGTTCCTAGACCTCATGATTAAATAGAAAGTTTGCAAGCCAGAATTGCATGCTCCTTAGACATTAAAGGCAAATAAAGATCAGCCTGTATTAATTTTAAAGTCCTTTTTAAAAGCATCACGATTTTCAACTTTTCTTGAACTCTGACATTGGATTGTTTTGGACGAGGGAGGCAGTGAGAAGGCAAGGGCCTTTTGGTTTTTCAGTTTTTGGGATTAGCAAGGAATGAGTGGCTGCATGGCTATTCTGAAGCCTTTTAAAAACCTGCTTTATATATATCAGAGGAGCTAGTATCACCTGGCAAATTGCTGGGGGATGAAATAGTAATCAAAATATGTGACAAAAGCTATGAGCTCTCCCTGCTGACTCCAACATGGCTTATACCGTGGTGGGGTTACTGAAAAGGACTCCTTTAAAACTCTGCATGGGAAAACCGAGCCACTGAGGACTTCAAGCCACAAGCACTTTTTCCTAGCAGAGGCATTTGGTGCTGTGAATTCAGGGCTCTGTTGACTTTGGCTGATCCAAGCACTGTTCCCTGTCGGGCGAGCTCACAGGATCGGGCACTTAGATGATACATGTAGGACTCTGGAAGACCAGCTTTTACTGCTCATATGTTTGGCAGGCAGATTTGATAATCAGTGCTGTTCTAGAACCTTACACCATCTCAGTGAATATAAATTGATGGTGTAAAGCAAATGGGCAACTGGCAGGAAGCCAAACACAGAGGGGAGAGAAGACGGTTTATTGTTGAGGGGGCAGCCCGGTGTTCTACAGCAGAGCTTTCTGTTCACAACATCTCTGCAGAGCTGCTGAGTTCGAGTGTGGCCTCTGAAGTGTATGAAATAATAACAGTTTTATTTCTCCTGACACAAGCACGGAAGCTGTTTGCTGCCACCTCAGAACTGTTACCCTGCAATGCAAAAGTACCAACAAGGCAGGCTGGATGCAATGTTATTATAAACAGTGCCGCAGTAAACTTCAGGAAAAGCCCATTATACGGTGATAGTCTGTTTGTCAGGAGAAAAGTTCACTAATGTATATAAGAAGCAGAGCTCCTCATTCGCTGATATGTCTGCATCTATTTTCTTGCACTTTTACCTTTATTTACTGTGCAGGTGCTGCTGAGAAAAACCTTGGAAAACACAAAAAGGCAGGAGGCTACGTACTCAGCTAGTTTAAATTGGCAGAGAAACGGTGTCAATTCAAGGCAGTTGATGCTATGGTCCATTGTTTATTATTGCTTTTTAAAATTTCAGGATTTTAGGGGGGTATGGAAGAAAGAGTGTTTTCTCTGTGGTTGTTTTATTACTGTTGTTTTAAATCACTGAATGAAAGGTACATTTAAAATAAAATTATGGATGAATGACGGCAGGAAAGAAATGAACATATGAACATGATAACATTAAATTCCATTTTAACTCTAATTTGTGTTCATATGCAATCAGTTGCAGTGATATGAGCTGAGAATTTCAATGGGGCCTCAGGGAGTTACACACCCATTTCTTTTCTTTTTTTTTTTGATGGGATTGGCACCCCTAAACCTAAACCTTATTTGAAAATCATCCCTAATGTCAGTCCTTCCAAAGTGTCCTAATTCTTTTTTGTGTTTAATTATTCTTAACAGAAAAGCAAGTACTGCTTTTTGTAGTGGGAAAAATAGCAACATTCCTTCATCAGTCATAGATCTTAAGTGCCTTTCTTATAAATCTAGAGGATTTTGACTACTGTTCCTGCACTCTTAAAAATCTGATTGCTGATCAAGGTGTCTTTTCTTGATGCAGAAACCTACTTCTATACTCCGTAAGCTCATCCCTGGGTTCTGTCATCAGCTGTGTATTTTTCCTCTCATATGATATTGGGTCCGACATCAGGTATCTCTAGGCCTCCCTTTATCCACCAAAAATCAGCTTATTTTTTTCCTTTCTTGCCTTCTTTTTGTAGGGAGTGATGTAGTAAATTTTTCACTGCTTGTACTCCTTAGCATTCATGAAGCAATTTGAGATTCCTGTCAGGAAAGTATTCTAAATACACACAAATATGAAGTTATGCTAATTCTTCATCTTAATTTACTGGCATGTTGCTCAAACTAAAGATGAAAATGGCACAAGTCTTTTGTAATACTACAGAGCACTTTGCAACTTTTTTGCTGAATTCCAACAGAATATGAAAATTTTAAAACTTGTAAAGAAAATCTGCCAACTTCACCACTATGTACTATCAAAAAGTGGAATAAAAGCAGGAATCAATCTTGGCTGCTTCTTTATTAAATTAATTTTTAAAAAAAAGTCAACTTGTTAACATTTTGTTGAGGAAATCGTTGTTTGTAAAAAGCAGGTATGTTATGCAAATCAGTTTACTGAGAGTCAGTTCTTACTTCCAATAACTAGATGAGCCAACTCCAATCTGGCTAGAAAGCCAAGAAAACAGCAGATAGATTAAGATTACTCAAAACTTTTGTTCCTGCATAAAAGAGATGCAAATTGCACCATCTTAGTATTGCTTATGAGTAAAGGCCAAAATCTTACTTCTTTCCCTCCATTTAGGATACAAGACTGAAAAGACAGAGCTCTAAAATGCAGTAGGTGTTCATATTTGACTTTGCACGTTCTTCTTAATATGTAACAGGGTCTGTGATAGCTTTCAGTGATTGCATTTGGGATGAGTGGCCTCCTGTCCTGTCAACTTACTTTGCAGAACCAGTAGAGGCAAGTTATTCACAAAGATGGAAAGAATAGGCTTTTAAAGGCTGAAAAAATAATGTTAAAAGCATGCTACTATTCCTGCGTGGAATAGATTGGGGTAGAAGGCCAAGCAATAAGAGAGTTTTCTGCAGTTTGTAGGAGAGGATATTTTAACTTCATTTAGGTAAAAAGAAGATTCGTTCTTTAAAATTAGTGTAAAATTCAGATTTGTGGACTTCTCTTTTTCATAAATATATTTGGAGTCATGTATAACGACCAATGTGCATATTCACCTGCTGTTTGATATGAAGTAACACATCCATTTCCAAAACCAAAGTGTGGGTAGGAACAGAATATCAATTTATCTGTTTACTATTAAAGTTCTTATCCTATACCCACCTCCACAATATCTGAAAGCCTCCTGGGTATTGCACCTTCTTTGCAGTGAAAAAAAAAATCTTCTCCTCTTCACCTGTTTCTTCCTGCTTAGTTTTAGGGAATCAATTATCATATGGTCCCCATCGATTCTGAAAGTTATAGGATAATCCCTGTGTTTGAACACCATGTCTGAATCTCAGTCTCCACTTGGGCAGGACACATGGTGTGAGAGACAGCTGCTAAAAACTGTGCAGCTATTACAGTGTGTCAGTTTATAAGCCGTGAAATGTATGTACCAGCTCGCAGATTGTTGGTAGGAGTGTGGTACTTTGTTATAAATATATTTTATCGATTGTAAGGAGATTTTATTCAAAAGCTACCCAGAAGAAATGGGCAGTAAAAGATCAAGTTAATTGCTTGGCATTCATTTTAAGATGCCTAATCTCGTAAGGGTTTATGGGGGCTCCACAAGCTCCCTAAACACTGACATATGTTATTCTCATTTAGTGATAGTGAATAGTTGTGCAGTGGATGTTCAGCAAGATGGTGGCCTCAGGGGAGGGCATCCAATCTACATGGAAGGGTCTATAGGCTCCATTAAGACCAGATCTTAAATACATTTAGTTGACTAAAAATGTAGATGAGAATGCATCAAATTGTCAAAAGTAACTAAATACATTGCATGCCTAGCTCCCACTGAAATCAGGTGAACTACTCAACTTCTGTTTCATCACATATGCCTTTATCTTTAGTCTCCTATATGTTTCTATAGTGGCACCAAATGCTTCTTGTTTCTTTTCAGATTAAAAACATCTCAGGGCACCTACCACATAGCAAAACAGTATAGACTTCTGAAAAAACCCCACTTTGGATCAAGACTTTCCAATGTGTAAACATAACACATTCTTTTACCATTTTCCTAGTAAATATTTTTAAAATGTTGCAGATCTATGGCAGATGTTCTATCTACTGTTTCCGAAGCATGTATGTGCTAGGTTGTGTGTGTATCTGTGTGTTTTCATGCTTTGTTTTAAGCCTGTGGAAATCAGCATATTGTGCACAGTGGTAGTGGTAGGCAGAATATCAATGTGTAGTATATGTTCTTACACCTAAGACTGCTGTGCAGTTGTGCAAATACAAAGAGAAATGTAAACAAACAAACAAAAAAAAAAAGCAAGAACTACATAACTGACATCATAAATGGCTTTTAATACTTTATGAAGTCTGAGGCTTATGAATACGTTAACTCAAACTCTGCAGAGGAACTCTGAAACACACCAGAGATGCCCAGGTGCTGGGAAAACCCTAATGTGATTTGATAACACTTCCTTCCCTGGCATTCTCACTCCAATCCTATGAAAACCAGCCTCTCAGTCCTTCTGGCCATGGGGCTTCCCAGGACCCACACCTCCTGCTCTAGAGCCTTTCACTACTCTTCAACCAACTTTTGCTGTGACTTCCCCCAGATTCGCTTTTCTGTTCCAGATTGTGTTTCTGAGACTGAGCTAAATCCTTTTCCAAAATAAAGCCTATGTCTCGCAGCATTAGCTTCCCTACTTCTCCTGACTTCAAAAACACCTTACAAAGCTACTTCCTCTTCCATGTGCCTTCCCTCTCATCTCGCATACCTGAGCTGCTCTTCAGAAGCTGATTAAATTTAAATGTAGTCATAATGATAACACATTAAAAAAGAGGTACAGGCACTAATAAATGCTTCAAATCAGACATAATGCTCTCTCATAATGCTTTATTGTTTTTAGACCCGTATTTTAGAAACCCGTATACTAAAGGCACACTTCAATTCAAAGCCCTCCACCTCCCCCTCCCCAAACCATAAAACCTCATGACTTCTGCTCTAAACCTCGTAACAGTAACCACTACTTCAATATATCAATACTGGCTACTAACATTCCTTTCTTACTTCCTATCACCTGTTAAAAGCTCTTGTTTCCTCAAAGAGAAAAGGCTCCAGGTCTTGCTTCTGTCAGGAATTTCAAAACCCTGTACACAAGTTGCCAGTGTAGAAATTGCCAGCTTGTGTTGGCAATTCTACCCAGCAGCTGAAAAGATGACTTTCCAAGAATAAGAGAGCACATAGTCTTCTCCTCTGGTCTCACTGGGACCATAGCAAACAAAACCTACATATGCTTTGGAAATCCTTTGAAGGCCTGAGCTGCAGTTTCCCTTTGCAGAATTTTGGAAATGTTTGTAAATCTGCGTAAATAATGGCTTTGAGTTCATCTTTGAGTTCAGACTTAGCATGAGAGTTAGCCTCAACCACAGGTGTTTCACCTAGTAGCCACATGAAAGCATCAATTGCAGCACTACAAGCAAAATTCTTACAACGTTTGCCAAAACTTGAATGAACTCTTCAGTAAACCTGGCCTTAACTATGAATGGCTCAGGGTTTCACTATTAATGTGGTGCCTTTGTACTACAAAAGTTGTTGCAGCCATTGCCTTTGCTTTGAAGATTCAGAATATATATATAAAACCCCATAAACTAAATACAAATTAAACAATATATACTAAAATTAAAATATAATCCCTTATTTTGTGATGACTAGTTTTCTTTCCTTTTAGTAGATCATGAAAATTTTCTGGCAAGTTATGTCACTAGCTTATAACTTCATTAAGCTGCAGACCATACCTTACCCTTTCACTAGATCCCTGAAAAGAACTTTTGTGCATGCCAAACAGATATCCACTTGGTCTGTGGCTCTTGAAAGGTAAATTGCCAAGTTCCAGCAAGCAAATTAAGAGCTGCAATGAGAGTTAGCTGTTGCATTCTATCAAATCCTACTACTGAATGTGTTGAAAAGCTTGCCCAGAGCCATGGCCTCACATATTTATTGTATGAATGGGAGACACTTGGAGCTATATATTGCCATAGTTCCCATTTCTTTTGTAATAAACTAGCTCAGCAGATGTAAGGTAAAAAGGAAATTCAAAGTCCCCTACTTAGAGACCAAGCAAAACAAAGTTCTCTCTCTGGTCCTCTGTCTATGAGCCAAATTCAGGGGCAGACCTTACTTGTACTTATTAATGTTTTATTCTGTATATATCCCAATGAAACTCAAAGTGTTCTCAGATGGAATAAAGTGCTGCTAAATAGCCAGGATATGGCACAAAATATGTTTAAAAAATCTAACTTTCCATTTGTAACTCAACACAGCTTAAATCATAGCATTATTTTTCCAAGTCAGTTGCATAATTCTCTTGGTTTATAAGCTTTGGTGCTGAAGATATCAGTTATGGGTAGTTTAGTTTTTCTTTTATGATAGAAGTATTCCAATTTTTGCAGTATCAGCACCTAATTCACATCAATTGCAGAGTAGATTTTAATCTCCATAATTATGACTTGACTTGTACCTATGTTCTTCAGCTTTCAGAGTATTTAACATCACATTTCTAATGTGATTGGCCCCACCTATTCCACCTTTGTAGCAAAGTTAAAAAAAAAAATGTACTATTGAACTTTGTTGATTTTATTTAGCCTGGTGGGTGCAAAATAGCTCTGAATTAAAGCGGAAGCAAAAGATGAGCCCAAGATCCACAGACAGCAGAACCTGAAGGATTGTGGATTAAATGATTAAATTCAAGACCCCCAACAAAGCTTGTTGAACTTTGATCCAGCAAGGTGGTGGTGAGGAAGAAAACAATACATTTTTGTATTTAACAATACAGGCTTTGTGCCTGTTGATACTTTCACTCATATACTATACCAAGATATTTTAGAAAGCATCAATTACCGCGTTCTGCACCATTTTTTCACCATTTACAGAACAACACCTGCATCTCAAGAAAAAAAATGGATTTCTATATTAATTAATAAAGTCTAATAAATTTAAAAACAAGCTTCCATTTAAGTCTTCAGGTAACTGCTATTACCTTTGTGTGATAGTAGGTTGGCCCTTTAGCATACCTTTCATGCCTAACAGTGCATGAATCTCCTGCATTTTTAGCTTTATCTAATATTGTTGCTTAACTCAATTACATATAAAGGTATGAAGAGACTCCTCACTCTTCACAGCTTAACCCGCCACTTGTTGTTACTTGTTTATGAGATATTTTTCTACTTTATAGTCTTTAATCTGAAATTATATCAAGTGGTGTAATAAAACTGAAAGAGATAATATCTATGGCATTTCCATTCCTCTGCTCCAGTGATAACATTATTTAACAACACTAGGAAGTTAATTAAGAAAGACCTTGCTGTCATAAATCCATGTTGCCTTCCTCATTAAATTAGGCTTTGCAACGTATTGCTGAAGTTCAGAAAACTGTTCTGGACATTCAGTAACAGATACTTCACTAAATAGTCCACAATATGTTACATACTCTTTTACAGGGTGGAGATGTATTTAACACTCATACTTGTGGAGTTTCACATATTTCTATCAAATTAATTTTGAATCTTCCTTTCATTTGAAATCATTAAGAAAATATTTCTGCTTCTTTGGTATTTAAGGTATCGAATCTTTTCACGGCCATGTTTGTTCTCATTTACATGTTATATTATCCCTATTCTGTGTTTCCTTGAACCCTTGATTTATGCAGTTCTCTATCCCAGCTAACAGAAGCCAGCTACTGATTGAATAAACTAGTTGCTCACCCATTATCATTCACAGTGAACATGGGTTTTTTCCCTCTCAATTGTAAATCCTGTCTATAGTGCAGACAAAAATTAAACTGGGCTTTATCTTTATGGCTTTGTGAACCCTACATTCTTTCATAATGCATTTCTAAACTATTTTCTGTAAGAATTTGGTTTAGGGCAATCAAAAAAGAACCAGCTTTGTGGGTTAGATAGGGGCTCAAATTCAATTAAATCAGCCCTGTAGGAACTGAATCCCTGGGTATGTTGCAAGGCAGGGCACTGGGAATGTTTGGGACCAGATTGGTGAAAATCCTTATGTGGTCCTGAACTTTTTGCACACTTCATCTGAGGTTCTTTAGCTTATCCAATCTTGAAAAAATAATAATTCAGAGATATGGTTGAAAGACAGCTGTAACCACACTGTGTGGGTATCACTGTTTAATATTTAATGGTGGTTCCATTCCTAAACATGTTTATATGACTCACAAATTCCTACTCCAGATTGGAAAGACTAAGTAAAAAGATCTGGTATTAAGTGGTCATCTGACTCAGTCAAATCAAGTAATCTAGGTAAGCATGAATAAACATTGTGGAAATTAATAAATCCAAAATTTGATAACTGGATCTGATATTTACAACAACCCTTTGTTTGGAGAACCTTACATCAAAACCAGTGACTGTATAGCATCAGGAGTAGATATTTGCCTCTAAATTGTGTTGGTGGGACTGATCTTCAGCATAAATAGAGATTTCTGATAAGCCTGTCAGTAGGTAAAAGTGCACATTTTGAAGAAGAAAAATCTAAGGCCCACTGGACAATTCTATTTTTTTTAAGCCATTAACAAAATTTATCCCAAAAAATTTAACAAAATTATCTGCCTCCTGATATCAATGAAATGGACACTGTTTTTAGTAGTGCTGATTATTTTCTTAGCTTGCATTTAGTTAAGATGGTCTCATCCCCTCTATTTGCTCCAGGTCTCTCTCAAGAGATTAACAAAGAAGAACTTGATGAGACACTTCATTCTAAAAACCAGAGAGAACTATTTAAACATATTCTTTATGTCTTATAGCTTAATTCTGTTCATCATTGTACCTTCTTACTATGACTTTTATTCAGCATTTACAGTATTACATTTTCCTTCATTACTTCTGAGACTACTTTACCGAAGTGGTTGTTTAGTGGTGTGAAAGGCTCTCTGCCTTAGCTTCATTACAGATTTTGGTCTGTGACTAGTGTCGTTAATTTTAGTTCATGTTGGGATATATCTGTTTGTTCTAAATATCCATTCCACGTTGTCTTTTCAGTCTTTTTCTGCAATAGTTGTAAAATATTACAGAAAACTCTTCAATATTTGTCTGCAATACAGATTTTATATTTCAGCTTAAAGTAACATTTTGGTATGTTTACTGAAAGGTTAACTTTCTTAAATTAGGCTTCAAATCAAATTCTAAGGAAGATAATGGCAAAACTCTTCCTGACTCAATGGAAATAGAATTTTATATCCAAACATCTAGAAGATATCACATAATATCTAGGAGAAGAAAATCACTGTAATACTGTTTGGTTTTATTACTAAGCATTGTGCTTTATGCCTGGAGACTGACCTGAAAGCCATCTTTCCAATATAACTGTTCCTCTCTCCAGTACTTCCTCATTATCTAAAATGCATTTTTTAAAATCTTCTCTATCATTTAGTCTTTTCCATAGCTACCAAATTTACCTCATTTAATTTATCAGCAAAAATTAATTCTAACTTTGAGTGTTTGTCTCTTCTGTAATTCATTCTGTCACACAACTGCAACTGAAATGTTACCAGTTATCTCAGATGACTTTACAGTCTTATGAATTGCAACCTTAATATTTTCCTATAGAACAGTAATTGCTATATTTTCTTTTTTGTTCCCTTGTTTGGTTGGTTGTTTTGCTTTCTTTTAAAATTAGTTGCTAGCTACAAAGTGTCACTAAATTTCCTACCATCCCTGTCAGATATTCTTTCATTTTCTAATAGTGTCTTTTCTCCATTCATTATGTCAGACTGTCCCCTTATTTATCCTACTTTCACTGCACTCACTGCCTGAAAATTCTGAATTAAAAGACCCGAGCCAAAGTGTCTGTTTATTGTTGTGTATCAAAACCCCTAAAATGTTTGATAGCTTTGCAGGAAATTGGGACAAGAGGAATATATTGACATTTTCACCAGAAACCTCAGGGTTTTTTTCCCAGAAAATATAGCCAAATTGTATTTGGTGGGTGATAATGCTCATTGTCACCCTTCTTGTCCGTATGTGAATAGTCACCATTTTCAAACTCACTGTATGGGCTCCTCAGCCTCCTTCTAATTTACTTGAGGGAAAATTTTCAGTGGGAATATTTTGTATAAGAAGTTACAAAATGTCTTCTTACAGTGCTGGAGAATATGGTTCTCTGTCATTGTTCTGTTTCCATTGTGATGATAGGAATTTTTTTACCACAATACTGCATGTTATTACTTTATTAATCATCTTTCTTCCCTTCCTTAGAACATCTATTTTTTTCCTGTAAATGTGCTTTTCAAGCTTTCATTCTGCAAACCACACATCTGGTCATCTTTCTTTTTTGTTGTGTCTAAAAGCAGCCATATGTCATCAGCAACCCTCTCATGTATATTGAACTTCCTTAGCACATCAGCTTGTCTCTTTGAATGTGTTACCTGATGTCTTTAAACAGGCAAAACACAGAAAAGTGGTTTCTCCTAGTCCTTTGTTCATCACACCAGTAAAAGTCAAGAACATCATAGAGACAGGGTTTTTAGGCCCTTGTTCCATATCTATTCTAGCTTTGTATTTTAATTTCACCCTGCTTTAGTCTGACTGACAGAATATGGCTCAAATCAGCTTTAAGCTATCCAGCAGTAAAGTATGGCTATCCTTTATTGATAGAGAAGTCCTAGAATTATCAACCACTGGTGTGTTTGCTGTTAGATCATTCACAACAACTCTGATTCTCCAGCTCAGTCTTTCTGTCCAGGTGTTTTATTAGGTGCTCACCATTTTTAATATGGGTGGTCTTCTCTAGGAATTAACAAGAGATATAACAACCACCTTTCTGCTCAGAATGTAGGCATCAGGGCTTCAGAACCATTTCAGTATGTCTGGCAGCAGGTATGCACATAACAGGGAAAGATATTTATTCTAAGAGACCTAGATCAAACAGGTATGCTTTAATGAAGGTTTGAAAAGCTTTTCGTTCAAGAGATACCCTCAATCTTTTCTAGAAGTAATCTTTGTTCTGTGGTTCTGTATGTGAAAGTCTCCCTTCTCCTTCATCATTTAGAGGGGCATTACACAGTTAAGTGATTGAGATGGTTTTGATGTGATGATATGGGTGATGATCTTAGGTAACTAGGACTATGATTTAAATGGAACCTTACCAATGCATAGTCTGTCAGGGGAATGTTCTCATAGCACTTTCTGTTGCCGTTGAATGTTGAACCTTCTGAAATGCAAGTAGTTTCTCTGCTTCCTACATGAGTTGCAGTCATCACATAGAGTCAGAAGTGCACCCATTTTGCAACTCAGTCTTGTGTCTGAAGCATGGCCTTATTATCTGTAGACAGAGGACTAGGTGTGTTGCAACACTGCTATTTGACCATCCAGTAGCACTGAAGAGTTCATGAGATATCCATGGTTACCTTGGCAATAAAGTGATGAGATATGCACAGTAGAATGGGAATTTTTAGAGGTGGTGAGATTTTCAAAGCTCTGTCCTTTTTTATGAGTGTTAACTCATTTGTTACTGAAATTCACGTTTAAACAGACAATTAAGGAATGCTTTTAATAGATTGAGAAAATTTTATTATAATTTAATTTATTGTAGTTCATTGGAAGAAAATCGACCTTATTGACACAGAAAAAATACTTTAAAATCACACAGGACAACACTGAAAATCCATCATTACACAGCTTAAAATCTTGCCTGCACCTTTGCAATGCATTTTGGCAGGGTTTGGGTCATGAAATCACAACCCTTAGATGTTCAGAGTGAAAGGAGCTCTGTGGTACACTTCTTCAGTATATACCTGTGTTTTTAAGGCTATAATGACACCCCTCTGCAAGATATTTGTGAAGCAGGTAAAGCTGTGACCTGTACTTTTAATTCATCTCAGCTAGTTCCATGATGATGAAGTGATCTATCATCATTGCAACCATACTAGAGCATGTATTCCTAGCAGAACGTTTAGCCATTGCAGGTGTGACTGGGACTAGCATCTCCTGGCACCCAGAAGTATACAGACTAAACTATAGCTTTTAGTTAGAGAATATGGGAACTGACAACAAATTATTACTTGTGGTCTTTTTCCAGTTTTCGAGTGCAAGCATACCAAAGTTTATTTTAAATCTGAGCCAGTCAGACATTTAGTAATATAGATCAAAGAAGAAATGAAGGCCTCCCATGCTTATTATTTCAATATGATGTCTGTTCTAATAAAGTGTAAGAATGCCTGTGATAGACAAACTAGTAGGAATTTTCTGGTTCTGTAGTTTAGCCTTAAATATATACATATATTTGTAAATTAATCAGAAACATATTGTCGTGGTTTCAGTTCCTTGGAAAGCTGATTGTTTTCAATCCTTTCTTTAATCTTAGAAATATGGTGGCAGTCTGCCAGCACACTTTCAGATAAACAGTCCACTTCACATTTAAAAGCCGTAGAATCACTGATGTTGAAAGGGGGGAAAAATCAACAGAAAACAACACCAGTTTTTTTTTCCTCTCTCTCTTCCCCAAATTGTAGAACATTATTTAAATAAGTTAGAGTTGTTGTGCTATTGTCCCTCACTCTTAATTAGGAATAATAAAAGCCATCTGTGCAAGGTGAATTTTGATAAGATCTCGGCTTTTAAGTGTTTGTTGATCTTGTGTGTACCAATTTTCAAATGTCTTAATAGCTCCAGGATGGCTATCACACTGAGTAGGCTCACTGATTTTCATCACACTCTCTGCTGTTGAATGCAATTCACTTTATGCGTGGTTATATTTTGACTGAAATTTTAAAAACATACTATTCCTTGCAGTGTAATATGTATTTAACTGGATGGAACTGTTTCCATTTGGAGGAGGGGTTTTTTTCATAGCACCAGCTCCTCACAGTTTGGGATTAAACACAATTAAAGTGGGGAGTTGTTTTACATGAATCGCATACTGGACAGCATTTCTGTGGCTGCTTTCCAAAGGCAGGATTTTCTAGTCTCATTTTACTAATTTTGGGGGGGCCCATGTTCAGGATAAAGAACCACCCCCCGACCCAGAAGGGGAATGCTCAGAAGTGATTGTCTCAAAGCCTGGAAATGGAAGACAGGATTTCTTTTCTTTCAACCTGTGTTTTCAGTCAATTAAAATTTGTACTCGAGGCTTTTCGGTTTGAAGCCACCCCTGTGTCTGTGATGAGCAATCCTTCTTGTTTGTGCAGTCATTCATTATCTCCATTACCAAGAGGAGAATAGAGGACAATTACATTGTTTGGACGAATCAGAGTGTTAGGAGGAATATTTATCATGGTGGCAGAGTGCAGCACCTGACAGCGCACGATTGATGGCCAG
>JAWWEE010000158.1:32543687-32596187 GCA_035221455.1 Xenops minutus
AAAGGTATCCATGGTATGCTAGGGAGAAAGTAGTCTGGCCTGCCATGGCCAGGAAAGGCTGCTTTTATAAAAGTCTGCATGACAAGGTAAAAAACAGGCAAAACTTTTTGAAGATTTCTTCATCCTCACTTCCCACTCCATATCCTCCCACCTTCCTAAATTACCCTTTTTACATCTCAATTGATGGAAAGACAAAGAAACTACTGTAACTGAGCAGAGCTGCAAAATGAGGTAAAAATGGCAAGGGGCAAGACTGATAAAAGGAAGTCTGGTCCAGCCTGAAAGCATGAGGCAAAATCAGCAAAAGAAAGCTAAAAATGTATGTTGAGAATGAAGGACAAAGAGTAGTATAAGCATTATTGCTGCAGTCAGTTAAAGCATTTGCAGCACAGAAAAGATACAAGAAAAATTGACAAGCTGAATAAATAGAAGAGAAAGGATAAAAAAATAGCAAAATTTTTTTCATAATTATTTTAAACAATGGAGCACATGTTCTAGTATTCTGAGAGTTAGGCACTTGTACACATCTTTCTCAATGTTTTGAATGAAGCTCAAGCATATGATTAAAAGTCTTTGCTAGATAAGAGTAATTTTTCTGAGTCAGGCTGAAGAGCTCCTTGAACAGGAGTCACATTTCCAGACATAGGTCCAGGTTTGACCATGTGTCTGTGTGATGCTGTATTTCAAAATAGTATGCTCACATATCGCAGAGAGCATATTTAATGGACTTGAAGCTGACAGGCTGCTTGAGCACCCTGTTAGATTGCGGTGAGAGAGAAAAGGTAAAAGATATAAAGGGGAAAGAAAATACTTGTGCAAGGTTTAGGCATTTCTCCAGATTTCTGGTATCCCATGGTGTACTTACTGTTAATGCTGTAATTTTTGGTGTAGACCCTTAAGAACAGAATTCTGCTCACATCTGATATGACTTTGAAATTCAGGCCTTGCCATTTCCAGGCCAGGTGACATTTTAAAAAGAATAACTGGTTTTAGTTAGAAGGGATAGAATTATTTGTATTTCTTTCTCTGAGAGGAGATAGGAGATACGTACTTTGACAGCAGGTAAGAAGCCCTATGATCTAGGTTTTTGGGGAACTAAAACCTAAGGTTTGGGAAAAAAGCCTTAATTTAAAAATTAACTCCTTACTAACTGATTTACTGGTTTTTTTTAAAGAAACATAATGTGAACCCATTTGGGTTTAGTAAATTAACATGTAAAAAAAAAATCCCATCAAACTTTAGTTCTTTCAATTCTCTACACATCTTCAAGAGAAATGTTTTACAACTTTGAAAATCAGAAAGGTCGCAAACCCCTTTTTAGATATTTAGTTATCACTTGCTTGGGATATTATTGATCTTTTCCAAAAAAGTAACTGATAACTATGAAGATTTTGCTTATGTTAAGCAGCAGATGGCTTCTTCTGGATAGCTCCTGATTGGAAAACAGTAAAATGCTTTCTCAGATTATTTTCACTAAATTTTCCCTAAAATTTCTTGGAATTTTCATTTTTATATGGAAATGTTTTTTAGCACATGGAAAACATGCTGTGGAAAGGGCCTTGCTTCAAGGCAAAAAAGCAAGCCTTGTGTCCATAGATTAAACTGTCCTCTGTAGAAAATTATTAAAATGTGCTCTGGAAAATTAAGAGTCCCCAAGCCAAAAAACTGTTCATTTCTGATGGATATTTCTCAAACACTGTTGTTCCTCATGTTTACTATGTAAATGAGGAAAAAAATCAACCTCACATGTTTCATGAGGAAGCCCCAACAATAGTTAGATCAGTCACCAAGACCCAGAATTAAATTTTAAGACAGGGTGGAGACCTCTTGATTGTGGAGGAAAGTGTAAGAGCCAAAACCAAAACCCAGACTTCAGCCCTTGGGCAGATTCTTAAGGAGGTGCTATTTTTTGATAGACTTTCGGTTGCAGCATCTATTTTTTTATAATTATGCGTCTGGTAATGCTATGTAAACGCTGCAGGGTTTAGCTTATGAAAGGTTCATGAACTGAACCATGCGGTTTGATTCATAGCAAATGGTAACAAAATTCCACCCGAAGTTACATGTAGGTGTCACTCTGATGAAAGACAAGCTTCTAAGGAAAATATCATCCCTTCTTATAAAGAGGTAGAGTGCATTGTCTCCACTTTCATCAAGCCTAAGGAACGTTTGCCTTGCTGGGGAAGGTAAGAGGACCAGTAACTTGCATGAGAAATGTCAGCTGCTGTTACAACAACACATGGTATTTACAGAAGCTGCCATACAGGTATAGCAGATAGCAGAAAATGTACAGGTAAGAGATACCATACGGGCATTATGAAGAGCACTATAATAAAGTGAGAGGTGATCTGGGAGTTGCTGCACTTTCAGATCTCAGCTTTGATATTGTCCCTTTAGGAAAATATTTATCACAAACCAGAAAGGATAGGTTTGTTCTCACTGGCAAAGAAAAAAATTGTAGGTGCCTCTGAGATGAATCTGCTAGTTTCAGTGGGGGCCCCTGGCTCAAGGAATCAGTAGACATCTCTTTGGATTGAGAGCTTGGAGGGACTCATTGAAAGAAGAGGCTATAAACTCAGGAGGAAAGAAAGTGAAGGTCCTGAATTTAGCCTTGATTTATTTCTGTTCCTCATAGAAAAGATGACTACTTATCTAATTGTACCTAAGAATGCTAAAGAATAGCTAGGGATACAAAAAAAATCTGTATATATTTTTAACAATGCAAAAGATTAACAAATGCTTCTTAAAATCAGTACTCCAAGACCTTGGAAACACATTGTAAATCTAGGAAATCAAGAGTAAACTGGGAATTGAGTAAAATAATTCTGCCTGAAACAGTAGTAAACATATGGAATAATTGGCCAGTGAAGCAAGTAATCTAAATGAGTTTAAGAGACAGCTGGACGTTTTTATCTCAGGAGAGAAAGGACTGAAGGATATAGTGATAGACCAGGGAGTTGAGCATGAAATATACCGAAAGAAAAGGCTTGATGAACCAAAAGAGCCTTTCTCTAGTCAGCAATTTCTTACGTTTATAAATGTAATATGAATAGCTGCTGCGTGAATATGCTATTTCTACATAGTGTCACCACGTCTAAAGAAACATTTTGTTTCAGAAGACGGATTTTACTAATGCAGCCTCCACTGCCAGTAATAGATCTGCTGGATCCACCCACTTAAGACAAGCTCAAGTGCCCCCACTCTCTTTCCAAAAAGTCAATTATTTACGCTGTACTTCATTGCTTCAACTTTCAAATTACTTCGTGTTGTAGTACCTTACAATCTTTTCCTTAGGAAATTTGTGGCTACCGAAAGTGTCATACAGAGTCATAGGTTTCCAGTCCAGCCAGCCTTACAGGAAAATTTCCTTGACTACTATTTTGTCACCCAACCATGACATTTTGGATGAGCCATGGTGGAAACATCATTGCTGAAGATATTAACAAATACAACCAAGTTCATTCCAAGTAGAGTGTCTAGCTAGTTCTGTCTCTAACTAGATCTAATATAGTTCATAGTTTTCCACCCTGTCATCAAGTCACACCATCATTTCTTCCAGAAAATAAAAAACAAAAGAGATGGGCATAAAACATGGAAAAATTGAAACAGCATTCAATTTTCAATACTAACTTTTGTATCTAGACTCAAAGTTCAATTTCAATGTAAGTCCTATGTGTGGTTACCTGACTACCCAATTGCTTCACAAATCAGACATTTGGATGTGTAATTGGCAAGGTTTATAACTGTAATTAAATTGTGGTTTAAACTGATTACAGATGCAAAATTGCATCTCTAGGAAAGGAGGCCAGGTTGAGGCCTTACAAAAATCATGTTCTTCAGGTTGAACCAGAAAGATTGTAGAATAAGTTGAATGAATTTCAAAAAGAGTTGATTCTCCACTGACTTGCAATTTTGCTTTTGCTGGCTTTAGTACAGTTTTCCTGATTAGTACTGGTGCAAGTTTAATGAAAAAAGGTCTCCGATTCTGGAATTAGGGGTGTGGAAGGAACCTAGATGTATTGGTGCTGAGGGTGCAACTGCACCACTTGTGTTTGGAAAGAGAAGCATTGCCAACTTCCTGTGTTTAGAAGTGTTGGGACCGGTTGGTGAAATCCCTATTCTGACACTAAAACTACAATTTTGATTACTGTAGCCATTGTGCCTCTGTCCCCTGCTGTGTCAGATGAGCATTTCTGGAAAGAGTAAGCCTTGCTCAAAGTAATGCTGTTTCCAGAAACACTGTGCAAATAACAACCACAGTCTTTTAAAAAAGTCAACAAACCAGGGAAAAAAAGGGGAAAGGAAAGGACTGTCAGTTTAGAGTAAAGATTTAATAGAAACCCCCTTAAGTTCAACTGTATTAGTTTCTTTACATCTGATCATTTTATTGTATGAAGGAAGACTGAAATAAGGCTCTCCTCTGTATTATCACAGGATATATATTTCTTTGAAGTGTTGTCATATCTGATTCATATTCCTGATTGCATTTAATGAAGAACAATAAAGGAATGTACCAAGTTTGTGTAATTCAAATAAAATCACACAAAAATAGGCAGGTAGCCAGATTCATTGGAAAGGGGGGAGAAATATGGTCATCCTCAGTGGTCATCCCCAGCATATAAACTGCAGCCCCAGCTCAGAAACCACCAATTGTTTCATTGCTCTATTCAGAATATACAACAAAGCTTTCCATACCTCTTGATAACTGGCATTTTCATTATCCTTCTCCCACCCATCAGGAGAGAGGATAATAAATCCCACTGACTACAAGCCAAGCACTGGGCACAGGTCTCTCTTTCTGCACTTCAGTAAAGAAGTATTTATAAAGACACCATATTTGCTCACTTTTCTGCTTAGCAGGTTTATCCTTTTATGTGAAACCAAACCTACAGAAACCATTCTGTATTAGGAAATATATTGTTATCATAGTGTATTTTCCATTGGACTCCAAATGTTCGAAACAACACCCCTCATTCATGTTAATATTTTTTTTCTGCACCTAGATTAACTTAGAAGGTCCCCTTTTTCTTGGGCTAGCACTGCAGGCAAGGACTCACCAGAGACTGGTTCCCTAGTGACAGGAGTAAGTCTCGCTGGGCTTGCTTGAGAAGACGTTTGCCAAGCCTTCACTCTTCACCCAAAAGAAACTGTCTAAAAGTTGCTAATATTTTACTGTTTATATTTGAAGGTTCGTTTGTGTTAGCCAAGACAGTACCAAGTTGGAGGGTAGGTAGGGAAAGGAGGGAGAACTCCAGAATACAGCCACAGGGCCTCGTTGCTGCCTTGCTTTTCTTGAGGGAGTTTTTCCTTGGAGATTTCCAAGGAACAACTAGTTGAGGCAGTGCCCAGAAGACAGGGAAATTGTTTCTGATTATGACACAGTCTGACTGTGTAAATCTGTTCAAGTATTTAAGTCTCTAACACACAATAAAGGTGAATTTTCTTCCTCTTCTACATATTTCTTTTTCCTCCTGAGGCATCTTTTCTGTGGCATTTTTTCTTGATAGTCGGTGATGCTGGTCTCCTCAGCTCTCTCAGCCCAAACAGCCCGTGTGAATTGAGAACATGCTCCACATTTATGTCTCCTCCACTGGTCCCAGGCTTAAACAAAAGGTAGGGAGGAAATTTAGGGATATAGCACCGGGCCTGGATCCCTCATTGAAGAATTTCAAAAAGGTTAAGCATTTTTTACTTCACCCAGTTCTATACTCTAATAACTCTTCTTGCCTTATCCTTGAGATTCAAAACATGTAAGGTACTGCTCTGAGAGGTAATTCCTCTTTAATTTAGTTCTCCCCTCTGCAAGAGAAAAGGTCTAGTAATACTTATCTGACACCTCACACTGAAGTGAAGTCATATTGTTAATATAAATAGTTCACAGTTCATAAGTGAAAATACAAGTTTTTGAGATTGATTTTAATTATATTTTCCACAGGTTCACATGGTTTGGAGAGCTTTGGAAATAGAAAAATGTCAGAATGAGAGTGTTCGTGACAGGAAGGGATTTCCTAGTCACAGTTCCAGTTCTTCTGCAAGAGATCTCATAGATTGCCAGCAAAGAGAGAAACATATCTTCTTTCCAGTGTGAACAATTCCAGATTTCCTCCCTTGATTAAAAACAAAACAAAACAAAAAAAACCAAAAAAAACACACAAACAAAAAACACACCAAAACAAAACAAAAAACTATCAACAAATAGGTTGATATTTATAAGAAAAAGAAAATAGGGAAAGCCACGCTTTAAAATTTCTATTTCAGAACATTTTTGCTGTACTTACTTCAAGTTCCATTTCCTGCTCCATTGTTTTATTGTGATTGTAGTAGAAAACATATTCCTTTCTTTGTATGTGACTCATAATTATTGTTGCTGACTATTCATTTAGTTCAGACTTGCTGCTGTGTCCCAGCCCTTGTCTGAGACCTGCTTTGTTCTAGTATTTGGTTGGGAACATGAGCAGGTTTTATTCCTCTTTTTCTACCTCACAAAGTAAACAAAGGAAAGATATTTCCCACATTTGCCATGTGTTTCCCGACATACCTTATCTTTTATATTTGTCACTATAAGCTAATGTTTCAGTCTGTTTAAAGTTGACCTCTCAAGTTGTGAACTTCCTTGAAAAACACTGATAAGTAGAAAAATTTTCACAGCTTTTAGTGAGGGAGCGGTTGATGCCGTGAATTAACGTTAGCCTACTACCTCAAGAAAGCAGAATGCAAATGTAGAAAAATTTCCCAGGTAAAGAAATAGATTTGTTGACAAATCATCATGGTGGCTTCAGCACAGTACTTACTAGAGGAAGTGGCCTGTATTTCAGAAAGCACATTGTTGAAGGTGCTTGGCAAAAATACATGGTTTCTCTCTCAAGTCAGTGAAGGGAGGTGTGCTGATGAAGAGCAGCATCAGCCACCATGATACTGTAAAATGCTTTTCACCGTTCTGAAATCCCATGAGGACCATGGCCTATTGAGAGCAGCCCTGCGGAGAAGGGCATGGAAGTACTGGTGAGTGAGAGGCTGTACATGAACTGGCACTGTGAACTCACAGCCCAGAAAACCAGGTGTACCCTGGGCTGCATCAAAAGAAGCATGACCAGGAGGTTGAGGGAGGTGATCCTGCCCCTTCAGCTTGTCCCTTGGGAGACCCACTCCCAGAGTACTGTGTCCAGTTCTGGGGCCCCCAGTACAAGAAGGATGTGGATGTGCTCAAGCAGGTCCAGAGGAGGGCCACAAATATGATCAGGGAGCTGGAGAACCTCCCCCATGAAGACGAGCTGAGACATTTGGAGCTATTCCTCCTGGAGAAGAGAAGGCTCTGGGGAGACTTTACAGTAGCCTTCCAGTACCTAAAGGGAGCCTACAGGATAGATGGCAAGGAACTCTTTATCAGTGTGTGTGTAGTGATAGGACAAAGGGCAATGTTTGTCATGATTTAACTCCAGCCAGTAGCTCAGACCCACACAGCTGTTTGCTCACTTTTCCCTGCCAGTGGGATGGGGTAGAGAATAGGAAAAGTGAGAACACCCACAGGTTGAGATAAAGACAGTTTAATAGGGAAAGCAAAAGCTGCACACGCAAACAAAGGAAAACAAGGAATTCATTCACCACTAACCATGGTCAAGCAGAAGTTCAGCCATCCTCAGGACAGCAGGGCTGATTATGTGTATCGGTTACTTGGGAAGACAAGCGCCATCACTTCAAACACACCTGTTTCATCCTTCTTCCCCCAGGCCGTATGATGTGGGATATCCCATTGGTCAGTTGGGCTCAACTGTCCCAGCTGTGTCCCCTCCCACCTTCTTGTGCGTCTTCAGTCCCCTCACTGGTGGAGTGGGATGAAGAGCAGAAAAGGCCTTGACTCTGTGTGAGCACTGCACAGCAGTAATGAAAATGTTCCTGTGTTATCAGCATTGTTTCCAACACAAATCTAAAACATGGCTCCATACTAGCTACTGTGAGGAAAATTAACTCTATCGTAGACAAAACCACACATGGTTTTAAACTGAAAGAACATAGGTTTAGATTAGATAATAGAAATTCTTTACTGTGAGGGTGGTGAGAACTAGAACAGATTGTCCAAAGAAGTTGTGGATGCCCCATCCCTGGAAGTGCTCAAGACTGGGTCGGATGGGGCTCTGAGCAACCTAGTCTAATGAAAAATGTCCCTGCCCACAGAAAAGTGGTGGAACTAGATGGCCTTTGAGGTCCCTTCCAACTCAAATCATTCTATGATTGAATAGGCGAGATTTATGCCATGAAGGACAGAGTACCAAGCCCTGCTGCAGTTCTACCTTCCTCTCTTGATATACACTAACAATTTGACCATGCAGGGTTAATTATTTCCCAATATTATATTTCTTTTTGTTTTGCCCAGGAATTTGTAAAGGTTAAGGATAAAATGAAGAAGTCTCCTCTCAATATGAAGTTAAATCAAGCAGACTTAAGTTTTTTTTTTCCTTTTCATGAATTTGCTGATTACTTAGGGAGTCTTTTATGTAAATAAAACTGAGCACAGGACTGCTTGCAAAATCAGTTCCCCACATGCATCATTATTCGCTTTTTCCATTTTTCCACTGGTTGCCTAAGCCACATGGTGTGATTTTTAATCAGTGTCTCCATGAAAGTAGCTATACAAGAGTTTTACTAACAACAGAAAGGATGTTATCAAGTTTTCATTCTCCCATGGACATGGAACAACTCGCTGAATTAGGAATAGGCAAGTTGGCAGAATCAGGGAAAATTTTCATTTTTTTTCTTCCCCAGTTCTCTCACAGCAGGTCTTTCCCTGAAATATCACTATTAGAAAGCAAAGTGGAAAAATGGGATATGGGCTAATATAAGATTTTTAAAAGTCCGTCTTATCTGGAGAACAGTAACTCCGCATGTTCATGAGTCTATATTAAGGAATCAGAAATAAGTGGAATACCTAGATCCCAGTACAGGAGACTATGAAAGAACAAGAGAAGGAACCAGTCCTGTGCGCAAAGAGCAAGTCAGAAATCTGAAGGAGGGATATCCTTTCATGGGTATATGATTATCCCAGAACCTTGCCAGGGCAAAGCAGCTCTCATTCTAGCCAAGCTCCCTGCTCAGCATGAGCACAAAGCATCACAGCTGTATTTCTGTTTCTTGTGGAGCTCAGCCCTCTAACTGCAAAGGCTATGCAACTGTGGATTCAACAGCACCTTTTATCTTTTTTCACATTTGACAGTTTTCTATTATTTGTGACAGATCCTCAGTGTTATTTTCACAAACACTGAGTAACTATTTTATGAGGACATTTGTTCATTCCTTTCTTGCAAGGTTGCAATTAGAAACTACTTCAGCCTCCTGACTGGCTGGGACAGGAGGGGAAGGACAGTACAGGAAATCTGAACTTCTCATTTATTTTTAAAGCAGTGCAATAATTTTACTTGCCTTCATATATTATCATTGTGTTAATGAGCCAGACAGCTATGGAATAAGGTAGGGAGTTACAAGAATATGGGTTTATGCCAATCTGGATCAAACAAGGGTAAAGTTCTAACATGAGCACCTCTAGCAAAGCTGCTGCCTGCTCTGTCTCTCCTGCGACTGCTGGATCATAGTGCTTGATGTAAAGGTATGAGTTTGACAGCACAAATATTCAAAGTAAGGCACGAAGACATTAGTAAAGATTCTGTCCACTTCCTCCATCTGAAAAACTACTGTTCTGTTACTAAGTGGATAAGCTTGGAAAGAATTTATCAACAAACATTCATGGGACAAAATTAAATTGTGCAAATTCTCATGAGTAAAACAAATGAATCAGGTTTCAAAATAAGGGACTGATCAGACTCACCTTCCTCCAAGAAATGCAAGCACTTCTTCATCCTCAGTTAGGAGGACAAAACAAAATATTCTTATTTCAGAATAGGTAGTTAAAGGGGTATGAGTTTTATAAAAATGTGTTATTTTATTTTATACGATTAAGAGCATGTGCTTTAATTAAAATTGCTTTAAAATGCAAGCAAGCATCACAATTTGTAAAGAGGCAAAATGCTAGGTTTTGAAACCAGAAAAGCCATTTTTCTGTTAACTAAAATAAATAAGATTTGTATTGTTTTCTATACAGATGATGGTTAGGTATTTAAATCCTGTTCCTGCAGGATGTTTTTGCATTCCCTTACAGAGTAGAAACAGCTAGCAGGATGAACCCCAAACTGTTTTGGATCTGACCCCTCTTCAGGTGTATAAAGGAAAGCAGTAAAATAAAGAAAAATCAGTTGAAAATTGCTGACCAAAAATCACCAACAACGACCTTGCTGTTGCTAACAAGGCTAGTAGAGACTTGCCGCATCTCAAAAATAATCAAGGTCTAATGTGATGCTGACCCTGTTGTGTCTTTTAGGTTTTGGCATGAAAAGAAAATAACAGAATCTCTCCATGAGCTGCTCATTTATAATAAATAGAAATTGGCTATACTGGTAATTTTATGTGATAAAGACATTAAAATAGTGTCAAAAAAAAACCAGGAACAAGTGATGTGCAAAATAATTAACACTAAAGGGGACATAATAAGTTACTTATTAAAATCCATAGATGGATTATGTGACCCTGTGATTACAAAGCCTATGGAGCACATGACTTGGTATACATCTTTTGATCCAAACACCTCATTGCACTCTGTCAGATTACTGGCTTCTGACATTAAATAAAATTCAGGCATGATTTATGTAGTGGCCTTTTGACAGGAACTGAAATCAGAAATGGTTTAGACTTTGCCAGTATTCAGCACTTGTTTTCATTAGCTACTGATATAATGCAAGTATTACATTTAGTCAACTGAATTACGTGTAGTTCTCAAATATTCTCCCTCACTCCCTGTAGTCATTGTTCCACTCATAATAAAATTTTCCTATCAATTTGCCACAAGAGGAAGACTGAAGTTCACTAAATTACAGCCATGTGCATTTGTGCACTACACAAAGTGATACCAATTAAAAGAAATGTAACAACAAACCCAACCTGATTTTATTTTTAAATTGTTCATGGAGAACAGGGACACTGACTCACAGAGGAGGCCACCCCTGAATTCCAAGCACTGGAAATTTCATTTTCCTTAATTAGTAAAACAGCATCTGTCTAGAAAAGAATAAAACAATGAGAAAGATGCTAAATAATATGTCAAAAATGACACCTGGCCTCCCCTATGACTGATTACTTTGAGAGGTTTGCTATGTGAGGTGGAAGCATCATTTTGCACTTCTTTCTCCCTGCTCTCTGTATAATTTTATTTTTTTTAGACAGCCTTAAAATGGTGTTTTCACACACAGACAGCAAAACACCCCAGTTCTGACAGCTGAAGTGAAGCCCTCTCAGTGGTTTAGCAGTATTGCCACACAGAAGACTTGAATTTGGGAGTGGCCTGGGGGCACTCTCTTTATGAGCCTTTGATGCTCTGATGTGTCACAGAGGTGAAAGGCTTTGACTTCAGGCAGCAGCAGTTGCTGATGGCTTCTGACTCTGTAAGCACCTCCTGATGACTGAATTATGACGCAGCACTGGTTGGAGATTGCTTAGCCCTGTCCTGGCTAGGGAATGAAAGAAGTTAATAGCTGTTTTGTGTACTATGTGCTGGTACACAAAATGCACCCTTAATTAATCTGGCTGTGTATCAGAGGAGTTATTTACAGAACTTCTGCAGCAACGACTAGGTTTCATGCTACCTGTAATACAGAATTGACTTCCTGGGGCCATCTTGAAATTTTTTCTGCTTACAACATGGGATTAGTTTAGTGAGTTATTACTTTTCATTTTGAACAGTTGCTGGCTGTTGTGACTTTCATGCCAATAAACATACAACTGAGAACCAGAAATTGCTAGCATATATTTCATCCATGCCATCTCCTACAACTTCTGAGACATCAAAGTATCTCAAGTGTGTTGACTTTTCGGCAAGTCTTCCAATCCTCATTGGTGCAGATATTCCATTTTTCTTCTAGTTTACTACAGTCTTCATTCTATTGGTTGCTTTTATGCTGGAAGTCTGTACTGTTTATATGCCTCTTCTCATTAGGTGAAGATGGTTCCAATTGAAGGTAGTTATGGATCTTTGTGAGTCTTTATCCTGGTACTGGCAGGGTGATCCGGATGTCATTTTGTATTTAAGTCAGTTTAGTACTGTCGCAATTGTCGCAATTGTATGCAGGTAGCTGGTATGAACTGAGGGTGATTGTTTCCTCGCTATTGGTTTATGTGTTGATTTTATTGCTGGGGTCGTGCCTATGCAATATGGCTATAGGTCCCTGCCTTCTTTGCTATGCAGTGTTTCCTGCTTAGCTGATGTTTCTCTTAACTGATCTGTTGCCTATCTATTGTCCTTGTTCTGGATTGCAGCAGGCTAATCCTGAAGGAAATAATGTGGTGACCCAATGCTGCAAAGTGGGGATTAGCTCTTACCTTTCCTACCTTTGCCATATTTCCTCTCTCTGTGTCTAAAACTGTTGACATGGAGGACATAAGGCCATCAATTTTTTATTTGCTTATGAGAAGAAACTCCCATTTTGACACCATATTATTAAAATTCTGCTGTTCTACATTTAGCTCAACATAGTATCCCATGTAATATCTTATAAAATTTGACCTATGCTTTTGGTTAATTTTCTTGGTCCTAGTCTACTTCTATTCAGCTAGCATTAAGCAGCTAAGTCAGCACTTAAATTAAGAACATAGTTGCTCTTTTCTAATGAACACAAATGGAGAAGAGCACTTTCAGAGCGCAGTTTGGATTACACATTAACCTGCTCTGTGGAGGTACCTAGATTTCCTTGCTGCTGGTGGGTCTGTCTCTCCAATGTTTTACATTATTCAGGATGAACTTGGGCCCAAGTCTGTTTACTGCACATCAGAGTAATGATGCCCTGTCGCTGTTTAATTTTTATCTTCAACATTTCTGTCCAAAACAAGCTTTGGGTTAGGAGTTCATGAGACCACAGTGTCCTTTGTCAAAGAATCCCACATTGTTCCATGCACATTCTTCACCGGGTTTTTATGCATGGTGCCTGGTTAGACAGTACATTTCTCAGCTCTTGTATTTATCCCCCAAGAAGTGCTACATGCAAACATATTTTACTGTATAATGAGCTCAGACTAGCAGTGTGCTGCTAGTCACTCACTGAGGTGTAGCTGATGAGTGCTCTCTTATTGAGGAATAGTAAATCATTTGCTTATGATTACCTACCCATATATTGAATAGAAATAAAATCAAAATCAGAGAAATCATTCTTAGCATAGTCAGGTAAAATCTTGGCCCTGCTGAAATCTGAAGATTAAAACTAAAAAAAACCTGAGAAATCCTTCCACCTTTTACTTCATCCACCACTTCCTGAGTGGATTTGTATTCCAGACACTGCAGGTGACAATGCCAGCAAAGCAGGCTCAATCTCATGTGTCAGCCTGTCTGTTTTAGGAGAGTCACACAACAAGTTTTCTGGGCACACAACCTACCATGAAGTAAAGTATAGTGTGCGCTTGTATCTTGACAGCCACTCTGTGGTAATTACTTACATGCGTGTTTCTCTCTTTGTGATAAATGCAGCATTTCTGAGACAATTTACCTCTTGAAGATGGGATAAATCTGGTTGACTCTTCTGGAGAGCAAGCACAGCTTATTGCTAAGAAACACCTGATATGGTTATATTCACACTTCAAGTTATCCTACTTGAGACTGTCCCTGTGCCCTACCTTCTGGTCCCTCATCCATCACAGAGCTAATGAACCCAAGCTCTTCTTCAAGGAGGGCAGAGCTACTTTAACTTTTGAGACTGAACATCTCAGCAAGTCAATATTGTAAGAGTTTGTGAGGGAATGCAACATCATACAATTCCTATAAGTGCTTTTATAGTTTATGGTTTCAATTTGCTCCAGAAAAACCACAGTGACTGTGGCTGAAAATCTGGAAAAATTTGCAAAGGTATTACTCAAGTACTTGTTGAATTAAGAAGAGTTGAATATGTTAGCTCATGGTCACAGTGCTACATAGCTAGGTCTGAGGCAATATTTCTGTTATAACTGCATGTTGCTTTGAGTTTTTTGGTTGATTGTTCCTATTCTCTTAGGCCATAATACTGAACTTGCAATGCCAAAACCCAAGATGGTCTATGGAGAATTCGGGTTTTACTTTCTTATTAGGCTAAATTTGGGTCGGATAGGGTCCTTGCCCAAATGTTTTACCTGTCCATTTTTCAATGCAGTATTTTTTGACAGACCTTACACTTCACCACAGTCTAGAATTATACTGATTTTGTTGAGCTGGATGAAAAAGGCAG
Organism: Xenops minutus; assembly: GCA_035221455.1. Classification (NCBI taxonomy): domain Eukaryota; kingdom Metazoa; phylum Chordata; class Aves; order Passeriformes; family Furnariidae; genus Xenops; species Xenops minutus. Next base: position 32,557,973 of record JAWWEE010000158.1, read on the forward strand.
TCATCCCTTTGTGAATTGTGATGAGATAAGCATTTATTCTTCAGAATTTGTAATTTTTGGGGGTTTGATTTGTTTGGTTTTTTTTCCTGAGCTCCGGTTAAATTTCTCATTTCTAAGGCAACAAAATCTATATGCCATGCAAAAACATTTGTGTAATAAATGGTGTTGATTACAATGCTTGGACTAGAGCAAAGGTAGAGGAGAGTTACATGCATAATCTTCATGACTGGACAGCCTTCAAGTGAAATGGTGCATATGCTGCTGTAAGAATCTCCTCACAGCACCAGGAATAGGGGCAGATTCACCAGGACTAGTACCACCTCTTAGTAACATGTGTGGTTGCCCATGCCTCTGCATGGCAGGGAAGTTCAGTGATGGTACAACTTCCACATCACCATGGTGGCTGCCTCCATCACAGAGTTGCTCCTGCCAGACCTTGCTCGAATCAGAGGAAGTCTGGCTGAGTACAGAACTGCATGAATTGGCTCCATGTTTATTTTCACTAACTATACGGACAGTCAGTTTAGAATGAGGAGTTGGTGCCAGCAGAGCTTTTTCATTGCTTGACGTTTCTTGTATCCACAAATCAAGCTGTTCACATTCATGATAAATGACAGAGAATAAGATTCAGAGAAAAGGATAATCTGGCTGTAAAAATCCTTGAGACCTAACGGTCTTAATGGGTTCTATATGAGAGGAAAAGTTGAAGTCCCCTGCAGAACTTATATTTATGAAAGAATACAGTTCCTATTCTTTGCAACACACAAACATTTTTATGTTTTTTGTTCTGACTTCTACAAGTTGTTTATTTTTAACATGTCAAATCTGTATCAAACAAGGCAATTGAAAATAAATAAGGTATATCCTAGGATAAATAGGATTTATCCTGTTGAGATCCTAGAATTTCAAACATTAAGATCTACCAACCTGTAATAGCAGCCAGCAAAAGCAGTTTAGCCAAGTGAATAGTATGCTGGGACCCAACAGCCACGGGACATTTTCTTTCTTGTGTGTCTGAGCTGCTTAAGCAGGTCACTTTACTTCTTTCTGCCTCAGTTATTGCATCTAAAAATGTCAATAATAATAATGCTATCATATTTTGTGATGTTAGGTAATACTACAGTAACCTCTTCTTTACAAGAAGGAACTGAGATCCATCAGAAATAAAAATATATTTTCTGAGATGGATGGACTGTTGCTTTTAAGGCTCAGAGAAGACTTAGCAAAGTTGCTTTTTTTGGTTGCAAAAATTGTGGGTTTGAGTTTATTGCTAGAATGAATTACCTTCCAATAAAAATTGTATTTCACTTAAAGCTTACTTTCTGAAGAATGTAGACTGCATTCACCACATCAAACTTTGTACTTTTTATTCATTTTAAATATAATTCTCTTATTTGTTATTCCTATTACAGCAATAGTGGATGACACATTCATTATAAGCACCGTTTATTTTCAAGGACTAATAACTTTGGGAAATAACTAGATTCTGAACAGAAATTTTCATACTTAGTTTCATCTCAAGAGTGAATATTTTGGATGTTTAATTTTAAAAATCTGAAACCAAGCTGGATTATTTTTCTGACTAAGTCAATAAATGGCAGGTTTTATCTGGTTTGGGTTTTAGCAGTTGTGAAATACACTGTTCAATCTGCTTTCCTTTCATCAATTTGTTAAGTATTATGTTTCATCATGTGCAAGAAAAAGAAAGGGAAAAAAAGCCCAAAGTATATATATTTTTAAAGCATATAGTAACTTAGCAGCTCAGGTTCTATGAAAAATCAGCTAGGCAACTTTGCATAAGTCACTTAGGCTCAAAGTTTCTGAGATATATATAACTAGGTCTCATTGAAATAATTGCATTTTAGTTGAAATTAGTTATTTGCAATTGTGTAAGGTGCTCCTAAAGTTTTGGATTTCTTGAAAATTTAGCTTAGAACTGAGCAGCTAGCTTAACACCAAAAAACCAGCTGATTACTAATGTGGTACCACTGGAAAGCCCTTGCTTAAGTTAGTCAAAGGTGACAAGAGCAGCCTCAGGCACCAGTGATTGCCTCCACGACTCCCTGTTGGTCAGGGAGGACAGTGAAAACCATGCATAGATATTTTTTAAATTCCTGCAGAAAGTCTGGACTGCCCTCATGGAATGGATGCTTCTTTCTTTGACTTTGGTAACCTGGTTTATTTAGTGACTGGAGAATGAAAACAAGAACAACTACAGCTTCGTTCATTTGTCCTGATGTCCCCCATCATTTGTGGAGAGATTCTTCCCTGCCAGGCAACTAACCTTTATGCTCTGAAATCCCTCTTTACAGCTTGCCTCTACCTGTGCCTACAAATCACTCTCATCTGACTTTGGTTAGGCAAGTGACTCTTGCTTTTAATGCAGAATTGTTTGTTTTATTGTTACTTAATCCTCCCAAACAATCACCACCCTCTCACATCTCCCTGCAAGCTCTGTCTGATATGCAGATTGGGAAAGTTTTGGGGTGGGGGCTCTATTATTTGATCAGTATGTTTAGCCTGGCACAAGGACACTGATCCCTGACAACTTGTGCATCATCATAACGCAAGACAATAACAAAGGATTTTATGGGCTAGTCCATATTTACAGGGCAAATGATAAATAATGAAGGGGGGTTGTGTTTTGTGTAAGCAAAGAAATATGATTAAATCTTCTTGCAGGAACTTCAGTACATAAATCCTTCCCAGTCTTTCTGCTACATTAATACACAATCAACTCCTATGAAGACCTCACTCTGTTGTTTTCAGTGATTCACAGTCCTTACCTGTAACAATAGCCAAGCTAACTCAAGTTATATTTAAAATTTTTGCTAATCAGTATGGAATTGAATTCCTTATAAGAAGTATTCTTTTCATTTTAAGTGCCACAACTGGAGCCCTGTCATTAGAAAAGAAACATTTGGGGGTCTGGGAAACAAAACAGGAATACCAGTAAGTTAATTATCATAACAGTTGACTCTGGGAGTGCAGGAAGTGGTGCTCTGTGGTGTGAATGCAGCTCCTCACAGCCCCCGACTGAAGTGAGACATTTCCACTAGATAACTCAAAATATAAGTTTTAATATTACTTTTAATCATGAAAATGTTTCAAACACTTTTCGGTCTATTCATTACAGCAGGAGTGGTTATTTCATTTTTTAATAGGAGCACTTGCAAACAATCCAAGTGTAATAACCAGCAGCATAAAATTATCAGTGATTGAGTAAATGCTGAACTTCTCACTTGTCAAACAGCGCAGATTGTTTTTTCCCCTTTCTCTTAGCTCTTAGGTAAATTTCACTGCTAGCTAGCATCTCATACCAGACAAAGAGCAGGGAAGGGATGAAAAAACATGAAGCATATGCATTGCAAGGCCAACACAATTTCTTGTTTGTGAATGAAAACCAGGGCTGTAAGCTAAGTGAGAAATGCTGGCTGGGAGCTGTCTTGAATTCCTGCAAGTAAAATTATCAGGGATCAGAAAGCTGGTTCAAAAGCAAGTGAAAGTTGATGAATTACTTTGTGCATGTTTTAATTACCCTATCATCCTGAGATTTTTTGTGTATTGATCTGAATACTAGTAATGAAGTGCTTTCCTCCCCTCACTCCCTTCTAAACATTAGAGCTTTGTCTATTAGGTATGCTTCTAAGGAGAGAAATTACTCATTTTCCAGACTAGCGTGGAGAAAGGGGGAAAAAATACAAATGGGCGGGCATGATCTCTTCTGCTATTCAATATGTTTAAATCTAAATTGTTCATATAATTATTCCAGCATGTATTTTCTTCTAGGCTTCAGTCAGGCAGAAAAATTTAAAATATGAGAAATTGGACAACGCTAATGTGAAGTGAAATGTAGTTAAATGTTACATTCCTTTCGATGTAATTTACCAATAGTTATGTATCATACTAAAATGAAAAGAAAATATTAGCCTGAGAGTCAGTGTATTAGTGGGATGTACAATAACTAATATTTGAATAACCCTGAAAAAAAACCCTAAAATGAATATTACCAACATTTGATCAAGAACAGCTCTGAGCAAAGGTGACTAGGAAGGATACCTGAGAATAATTTTGAGAAGGTATTTTTTGTGAGCTCTTCAGGGATCCACTGTAATTTAAAGATAACTATTCACTTTAAATATTAAACAGTATAAATCATGACAATAAAAGATAATGACCTTTATGAGGTAATGGCAAAAGAAGAAGAAAACTAAGGGAAAAAAAAAGTGGTTTCACAATAGCACCAAAGGAAAGCATTTTGAATCCCGCATTACCTGAAGATAAACTTGGACACTCATTTGAGCCTCAGTTCCTTAAAGAATTTACACTGGGAATTTGGCTCAGCTTAAAACTGCAAATTCTCTCATCAAATCAAAAAGCAAGATAGTAAGAAACTTGAAAATGACCCCTCTCTGTCCAATTTTTTTCTCAGCTGCTGGGACAAACTGCCTAATGTCTCCCCATTTCCCTTTCCTTTCAACGGGGCTGCCAAACTCTGCTGAGACTTGTGAGATACTCAGGGGCACAAGCAGAGACCAGTGGAGCACCCATGAACCTCTTGCATGAAGGATGGGGCACATGTATGAGTGATGGGACTCCAAATCCCATCTTTACCCAATAATAATTAATAATTAATTAATACTTAACACCCATCTAGTGCTTTACAAGCATTAACTAATTAAGCTAATTCACCCAAGGTCAGTCCTTTGTATTCACACAATACCCGAGATCTTTTTGATCATACACCCTAAAGAGGAAAAACAGTGTAAGAGTAATGTTAGTTTTAGCCTAACATTATTTGGAGATTTTGATCATTAGGGATGGAATTAATCAAATATCTACTGTGTCCCATTTTTGCATTTTATCTTCCATTCTGCATTTATTATTTTTATCTTTATTAATAGCTACTGCTTCGTGGCCTTAAAGAATTTCACCATTCAACAGAAACTTTTCTTTCCAGAGACTTATGCTAATTAGTACCTTGTTTGTGGCTTCAGTGTGATTTATGAGCTGCTCTGAGCCCTGAATAACAAAATATCAGGCTATCTCCATAACTGTCTATTAATTTGTTTATCTTTATATCTGTCTACCTATCTGCTGAAATTTAAAACAGTGCAATAACTTTCAGATCAATGACATTAATGCAGCATTAGATTAAAAGAATGTTACTTTATACTGGCATAAATGTAATTTAGAGGCACTTAGAGGAAGCGATATACTTAACATGATTCTTGGCCAGTGAAGACAGGTTGATCCCACTCATTTTGGGATTGCTAATTTGCAGTTAATTAGGAAGATTGATTCTGTTCTCTGATGCGTAGGCCCAGCCCTAAATGCATTTTTCCGGTTTCCGTGGCACCTTGCTAGTTATCATTGTCAGGGTGCAAGTATAACTGAATGACATGGTCCTTCACAAAACATAATACTTGGGGAGTTTGGGAAAGTAAATATAGTAACCATCAGTAAACATTTTTCTGGTTTACTCTGTAGACCAAAATCTAGTGTCATCTGCATTTAAAACTTTCAAATCACATTCCTTTGAGAAGGTTTATTGCAATTAGCAAATAAAGCCAGAGTCTTGCTTTAATGCTCAACTAAAATAACACAGTTTCAGAGTTCGAGGGAAATAAAATATTGACATTTTGCTTGAAGGAACTTGTATCCTTAAATAAATGCAGTGGGCATGGCATACTTAAGTTTGTACCTTTTATAGAAGCTAACATTTATTTTCGATGTGTTATCTCTTGAGGAGATTCTTCCCCTCTACTCTCAAAATACAAGCTGCTATGAACGGATTTGGGGAAGAAGTGAAGATGTTGGAATAATTGGCAGCTGGTACGGGCTAGCAGTAAATTGCTGCTCCCTTAGAGCAGGGAGAAAGTAAGGGGGAGAACTGTGCTTCAGGAGGGAGTCTCAGGGACCCCAAGACTGTCTTTTGGGACTGTCCTGGCCCAGTGCATGTTACACAGGGTATATATAAAGACAGAATCTATTCTCCTTATCCTATTTGATTTACTGAATGAATGGGGCTTCAAAAAGGGTATTTTGGATGTATCTATATCCTTATGCTTGAAAAAACTCATTAAAATTACATCTAGTAAGTTGAGCTTTCTTTACACCTTACCTGATCTCAAACTGGTCACTTCTCCTAAATTTGGCTTTCAATACAGCTGTAGGTATCAGATCTTTGCAAGAATAAACTAGGACAACTGCTGCTGTGCCTCTGTCACACCAGACTCCAGCTGCAATGGTCTTCCCAGCCAGTCCTCTTTCTCTGCTTCCCTGCTTTCCCTTGCCATTGCACATAGCTACTACAATACCGAGCTGTTGCACACATCATCCTACCTATATCCTACCAAAGTTATAGTTACACTGGGATATTCTTCCATGGTCAGACAAGTTTCCTGGCCTGACTGTTTAATAAAAGCACACTTTCTAGCAGTTTTGCACCATAAAGTCTCTTCCAGGCTACCTGTAATGGGAACATTACACTAATTATTAATAAATAAAAGAATGACTTAATTTATCACTTTATAAATAATTAGGAAACTTTTCAAAACAAGTATATGGAAAATTCCTAGGTATTGTTCTAAAACAGCAAAAGGAGGTGTGTTGAGTTGGTCTGGAAAAGCACAGAAATACTAAACCTGAGAACCTAGAGAGGGCCAAAAGCATTTTGTTATCCATTTGGGGGAAGAAAGAGATAAGGAGAAATTAGATACTTGCTATAGAATAGTTCCCAGACTCAGTAATTTTCCTTTCAAAATTTCAGTGTCACTGTGTTCAATATCTTTCTCTTATGCCTCAACCTTTCAGTTTTGCAGTCCTCAGTGCTCACAGTCTCATAAGCCACCAGTCGCAAATAAAATGAAAAATATAAAATACCAAAATATCCACCAGATGTAAGCATGCAGGGTAGCAAGAACAGGGAATGGACACACCTCTCAGTCAGCCCCATCAGCTCATTCAACATACACATGTGGCTTGTTGTCAGTACTTGTGGTTGCAGCCCAAAAGGATCAGGATCAAAGCAAGAGCTTTCCTAGTTCAAAGCCAAATTTGTGTCTTTGCTGGCTCATTTGAATTTTTCATCCAGACTTTCATGGTTTCCTTGTGTGCTTGTAATTACCACATCTTTAAAACCTGACAATCCCTTCATAAGGGCCAAATTTTTTTCTCAGACTGTGCTTGTGCTCTACACAGGGGTCCAAGAAAAGACATACATATGCTTTCTACAACACAAACTTTGGGCCTAGGTTTGATCCATAAAAATGTGAATAGAAAAATAAGCAAGTTGTGAGTGTATACTTCACAGACAGGAAAAGAAAGTAATTCAGAAGCTTCTGAATAGTATCCGTGGGGCCTGAAACATACTTCTAGGGTCTCCAGCAGACGTTAGGATAAGTAGATAGTTGAATATTTTTCCTTTGAACAGTAAATCAGCCCAAATCTGCCTAGCAGAAGAATTAAGCAGAAGCTTAATTAATCTTGCATTAGTATTTCCAGTGGATGCATTGTAGGTTTTCTCCTGGTTTGAATACGAAAGCTGATCTCCACACGTGTGCTCCTAACTCCTGCTTAGGGCTTAGCTCCCATTGGTTTCTGTGACCAACAGGATGAGCACCTTTGCAACTCTCCAGAAACACAAAAAGAGCAGGAACTGCCAGCTTCCACTGGAGCGGGGAAACCCTCCATAAGTAATCAGTGAATCTAAGACTCACACCACCATACCCACACCCACATGGTCTGGCTACACAAAGTTTGTAGGTGTCTTGCTGGAAGTGAAGATGAGAAAACAGAGTTTAGAACAGGCAGTAGGAAGTTTTAAACCTGGTGTGGAGAAAAAAAAGATCTGACCTAGACATCATGGGACCATAATCAGCTTATCTTGCTTTTTACATTCTTTTTAGTGGGTACAGAAACAGATCATAGGGAAGCAGAATACTGGAAAACACAGAAGGCAACAAAATGATCTATTTCTGATTTAAACCTTCTGTGATATGTGAGTTTTAATCTCAATGACTTCTCCTCAACCAACAGTATAATTGCCAGTCTTTCTCAGCTTTTCTATTCCCACACTTTTGGAGATCCTGTCTGCCTCTTAGCAGCCAGTTAGATTCTCTTAAATATCAGCTTATCCTTTTCCTCTGACTCACAGGTTCCTCTTTCCTCCATTTCTTTTTTCCTCCCTGATCTCCCAACCTAATTCATGACCACCTCTGAGCAGAGTCAGCAGCCCAATTCAGCTCTAGTGACTCCTATTATCCCTCACTTTCCTCTGTGCATGCTTAAATCCTTTCCTGACCTCCAGCAGGCCTTCCTACCTTGAATAATCCCACTGAGGGGTGCTTGCTAGGCTGGGAGTCTCTCCTGGGCTTGCATCAGCCTGCTATACTCAAATCTCATGCTCTGAGGCTTCCTCAGGTCAGACACATTCTGCAATGAATCTGACCTGGGGAAGCCCTGAAGCACAAGATATTTGAAAAGAGGATCAGTCTGAGGTTTGAAGCAGAGAAGGGGGGTGGCGGTGGGGGGTGTGTGAGATTCATGTTCAGACCAGGTCTTATTGTTTCTGAACCAGTTTTTCCACTGCTAGCTAACAATCACAGATACCCAAACCACATTTCCTAAGCTACTGAGCAGATCAAATTACTTGTTATTGAGGTGGAAATAAGAAATAGGGTTTTTTTTTCCCCATTGTTTTCCCTAAAAATTACTTTATAAAGGTGTGTGCGGATGTATGCATGTAAGAGAAGTGAGCCGTTTAGAGATTACAATCATTCCCTGAAACGCAAACTGATAAATATAAATGTTTGGCAAGTTTGTTTAAAATGCGAAAATAGTATTGATTAGGACTATGTGTTTGTTTACACTGTTTTGGTAGTGTCAAGATGCCTGGCTATAACTATCAGGACCTGTCCAGCTGTCAAAGAGCAACTGGGTTGTTTTACCATTGTCTGCCAGCAGGAAATCTCTGGGTCTGTACAGGCCTCAAACAAATGAAAAAAGAAAAGGGAAAAACAAAACAAAAAACATCAACACCAACAAAAAACACCAACACCAACAAAACAAAACAAAAAACCCAAACAAATAAAAAAAAAAAAAGGAAGACTGTAAACATGCAGTTCATTATGAAAACTACATGCTTCCTAAAGTTTTTTGGTTGTCATTATTCTGCCATAACTTAGTATTTTTAGAATTTGAGTATGAAAAGTAACCAGGTATGAGATAATTATTGTCATGTCTAAAACAGAAACCAAGATAAATGTTTTAGCCTTACAATCACGACAGAAAAGAGTTGCATTGCACAAATCAGTCCTTTAAAAAAGGAAACTCATTTTATAAGTAGTTCTCTTATCCAGCTACATCTAAAATAGGACTAACTCCATGTAGTATCCCAATTACATAATATGGTATATTAAAATAAGTCTCCCTTAACGTTGCATTGCAAGGGGTTTGGAGTCCAGGAACAACCTTGCAATAGGGACGAAGTGACCTTTTAAAAAGAAAAAAATGAAATGAAATACACTTTCATTTTCCAGAAATATGCATGAAAGTAAAAACTTGACAGCATGGAAGAACATAAGCAAATATATCTTTTTATTTGAAGATAAAAAGAAGCAGGGGCTAGATAGGGAAAGGAAAAAACCTGTGAAAAAAACGGATGATGCAGTTTTTACGAATAAGCAGCTTAATGTATCTTGGCACCCACAGTAAGCCTTGTAGGAGCTCAAAGTGCCTCAGGCAATCTGTGAGCAGAATAGCAATTTTATTACTTTGTCATTAAACCAATTTCACAGCAGTATTGTTTGTTAATGAGCAGCGGCAAACGAGCGAAGATGTCACACACTGGAATAGCAGTGAGATTTGTGACCCAAGCTCAGAGCACTAAGATGGAAAGACCATGGCTATAAAAAAGGAAATACTTTGGGATGAAATGCAAAGTCTATACAGCAGAGCTTGTGTTTATGAGCTACCATTTTGCTAAGAGCTGTGAGAGAAATAAAGGTCTGGAAATATGCAGTTAAAACAGGGCCTATAAAATTAAAACCAAATTAAAGTATAGCAGAGGATTACTGCACAGGCTGTACTCTACAAAACATATTTTAAGTGATGAGGTGAAATCTAAATCAGTTTTGTTTGAATTTGGTTGGTATTTATAAAATTCAATAAAGCAATGCCAAATTCAAAACCAAAGCAGCAGCCCAAATCCTATGGTCTCTGATCTATAAGCTTCACTTTGAAGAAATTCAATTTACCAGTACTTAATTAGCAACTTGTCCTCTCTTTGTAAGCGAAGATAATATATAGGTTTATATAGGAATATAAATACTGAACAGACACAATCAGTCTGCCTGCACACATGCGCTCATACACACATGCATGCACGGACGCACCCTGATTCTGTACCAGTGAATCAGAATCACCTAGCAAAGACAGATTACATGAAGCTGAACTGCATCATTTGATGGGACTCTTTTTTTTTTTATTTCTTTTTTTTTTCTTTTTTTTTTTCTTTTTTTTTTTTTTTTTTTCGAGCCAGGGCTGATCTTACAAAGAGATTGGGAGACAGCCTTGAGGGATACAAGAAACAGTGCCAAGCAGGCACATTATTGAATCCCTGCAAGGCATCCCGAGGTGAGTTTGCTGCCTGAGCTGTCTTTCCATGTTTATACACAGGGAAAACTAGTTCAAGCAATGCAATAAGTGGATCAGCATGACTGACTTAAAGGAAGAGGGGAAAATTAGCCCACCATTTTGCTCCATTTGCACTAGAGATGGGGAAATAATTTTGCTGTCAGGACTTGCTTCTGAGCCACCTCCTTTCTTTCCTGTAATAAAGCCCCACCCCATTTGTTTCTATTACAATCACATTATTTAGCATAATTATCCTCTTAAAAATATCTGGATCGCTATAAATGCTTCCGTTCTTATGCCCGTTTGCTACCTCACCCATGAGGATTTCGGCACAGTAGCTACCATACATTTGTGGAATGCTTTAAGGGCTCTGGCAACAGAATAAATTTAGCGTATTTGTGCTTGTCTCTGTGCCTCTGTGGATCTCACTTCCAGTTTCTCACTCTCCGTGTGCATAGTCAATTTGAACAATGTATTTCACTTCAGTTCACAAGCACGCTGACCTCTCCATCCAGTGATTAATATTTTTAGATGCTTGGTTTCATAGCTTGGTAACTCGTGCATGTTTTCTGCTATTTAACTAAGTGGGTAAAGGGGACGCTGCAGGAAATGCTCATTGTTGAGCAGTAGGCGGTGCTCACAGTTCTGGGAGCTCAGCTTAAGACTGTTTTCTGCCTGACAGGGCAAGACCCCTAGACAAATCCCTGGCTGGGTCTGTGGTAGTTGGCAGCCATTCAAAACTGGTTCTCTGCCAGCAGTATTACTAGATAGCCAGACAGATCAATTCACTTTTACATTCCCGCCATTATTTATAGCACACTGTATATCTGCTCTTGCTTATGAACTAATGATTAGCAAATACAGTACACATAAAACATAAGCATTTGTTCTGTGGAAGGTTTTCTGTTGCTGATATTGCAGATAGTTTTACAGGTCATGGAGCCTTAAAAAGGATTTTAAGGGCATGTCTTGTGTAACATTTGTTCCTTTGAAAATGATGCTCCCTTCCTATTTTTGTGTAATTGAAGAGGATAGAAAGGTTTACTTGCTGCTTATGTTTCATTGAATTCTTGTATTTCCCCCTTTCTCCCCCAGACTTCTAAGGAAAACACATAGGAAGAGAGGCTTATACATTATTATTTGTTATTTAAGAACTGTAATTCTGTGTATGACTTAGGCTTTTCTTTTCAAAAAGATCTAGTGGTAAAAACAAACACACAAACAGAAAAAAAAAAACACACACACAAAAAAACCCCCTCAAAATCCTAAAACCAACAACCCTGCTTACATTTTAGAAAAAGTCAGGGCAAAACTGTAATTTTGTAAACTGTAGGGAAAGAAAGACGATTTGAAAACTGGTGAGAAAATACCATGCCTTTACCGGGCTCTTGTGGCTGTTAAAATACTAGCTATAGTATTAATTGCTTCAGTAACTTACATTTTTGAGCTAGGTCAAACCTAAGGCCCTAGCTCCAAAACAACAAAGATCTACTGAATTTTTAAAATCCAGATAAAATTCAAACTTATTGGCCAAATTAATCCTTGGCATAAACACGGTAAAGTAAGTGGGTCTGCACTCTTTGAACATTTTTAGCTGGTACTGGTCTTCCCACAAGTTGCTGTGAGGTAGAAAGGCTTATGCTTGTTACACTGAACACTTTTTCCCTGTAGAGTTCACAATACCATGGCAGACGCACTTTCACGTCTTCTCTGAAATGAAGTTCAAGACTACTGCAGCATGTGAACTTCCAAAAGTTTCAAAACCTCCTCACACTGGACTGTGTGAATTAAATCAAGGTGTTCTGCCAGTGGACAAATGTCATATTATAAGGAAATCTGGTAATTTGGTTTCTTAAACTGTTAGTTAACCCATACTTTGGTCTGGGATGAGGTGTGAGGAAACACGATGTCAGTATGTTCTTAAGAAGTTGTCCCCTTTTCATCTAGCAACAACTGCACCAAAACAGCCTTCTCTCTCACTTACAGGTGCTCAACTGAGAGTTCAGTGCTATGATAGGAGCTTACTAGAAGAGAAAGATAGCAAAAATTAACATTATACAAGTAATCAGCATAACGAAACCAAAGTGATTTACATCCACTGAAAATCTGACCCAATGGAACAGTAGAGGTAGAATTACCTTTTCCTACCACTTAGCATCAAAAATAAGTGAAGAGGAAGAATTGCTTGAAGAACATAAGATCCCTAAAAAGCACAGGCTCTGATAAAACCTTTCTGCTCAGAAAGATGTGACTAAAGCTGATTTGTGAATGTTTTGCACCTTATATGATCACCTCCACACTCAATGCATACAAAAGCCCACAATACCTAATAAACAAGAGTATCTTATACTGCCTTTATATTAAGTGGTGTATGTAACCAAGATGTGGGTCAATGCAAAATCAGGAACTCTGATTTGGCAAAAATCTTCCCAAGTCAGAACTTTCAAAACAACAGTCATGTCTAGTGACTAGTACACAAAAGTGAATAATCCAGGATGATAGACCTTTCTTCACCTCTCTGAAACCTCAGCTGTCTTCCTTTTTTCAGTTATTTGGAGAATTAAATTGAAATGGTGAACTCATTAGTTCAATGTTACCAATTATAAAAGATCAATTTCTTGGAGAAACTGAACACTGGGAGAAATTAGAAGATTTACTGTTTCATCTTAAAAAATACCAATGTAAGCAGAAAGAGATTAAAAAATTTGGATGGGCATTTATGCAGAATCAGGCAAATGATAGCCCAGAATGTGTTTCTTGCCTTAAATAGATTGCAATCATTCTTTGCTATCTACCAGTTCTGTCATTTCTTTCTTTTTCTTCTGTATTCCTTACCTAAATTCAGTGACTGATGTAAAACACAGTCCATACAGAGTTTCTCACGTCAAAATTCCATATTGCACTTGCATAGTAGAAATCTCTTCTTGGCCAAGACTACCACTGAGGCAAGCCTTATCAAAAATTAATTTTTCATTGTGGTTTTCAAAATGTTGCATTTTGAAGGGCTTTTTATATACAATCTTTTATCAGGCAACATAAAATATGCTGTTATTTCACTTGCTTCTTTCAAGATAAATCAACCCCAAAATAATTTTCTACAGCTCTTTACATTGTTAAATAGCCTTGTTAATTTGTAAGCCTGCAAGTTTAATAAAGACTATTTTCTCTGTGTAGGAAGAATATGCCATTTTACATGGTGGCAAAAAAAGCAAAACAAAGCTAAACCAACATTTTAAAAGCAACACCGTATCTCAAAAATGTAATATGGTGATGGGCAGAGTGTCCTGTAAGGCAGCCAGTAAGTGCTTTGGAAGACACTATGAATATTTCTGGGTTTTATATTGAAAAATAAATCAGGGGTTTTCCATTAACTTTACAACCATGTGGAACTTTCTTAATGCTGTACTGTTTCATGAAGGTCTTGAATGTGGTGAGGTCTGTCCATGTATGTTTCCCAGGATGTCTTTCTTTCTCTCAGCTTTAACTGTTCAGTGCCTACTAAGCCCAGTGGTTTAGTAGGAGCTATAAAATGGCAGCTATAAAAGCAGGAGAGAAATGAAGGCACAGTAGTTCAGAGTAGATTTCTACATAGGAGAACAACATTGCTTCCTGGAGGGAAAGATGAGTACCGCTGATCCTTTTGAAGTTCTCATTATTCTCACTACTCAGATGTGAGGGGTGAACTCAGGAAAAAGCCAGTCATTCCACTCAAGATAAGGCCTTTTCTCAGTTGCCTCATGTACATTTAGCTTTTGCCTTGATCCCTCATTTCTCAGACATTACTCTCTTTCTGGACGAAAAGTAGATGCCATCTTCCTCACAGATATGTTGGGTGTTTTTCCTGAAGTGAATCATTAGTTTAGCCATTTTTTATACAATTCATTATTAATATCTATGCCCTTAATTATAATGAGCTAAAATTATTTTATTTAGAATCCAACATTTTCACTCTTGTTGAGAATCCAATTGCTGAGTTTAGTTAAAGGCCACTGATACAAAGGACAAAGTAGTTTGATCAGCAAAAAAAAGTGAGATGACTGTTGGCTGACTTATTCAAGAACAAACACTTTCAAGAACTCATTCTTCAGATGAGGCCTAACTCCATTGGGCTGTCATAGCACCTGCCTAACTCTCAGTCATGTTAATGAAGTTATCCATGTGCTTATAGACAGGCACACGCTTAAGTAAACTGCTAAATCAGGGAGAGCAAATCTCAATAGTCTTTGGCTCATTGAGGTTCTGGAGGGTCGTGTTTACATAAAAGCAGTTCTGAAGAGGAACTGTATTCCTCAGCCACACGATTTAATGTTTATTTGTACATGTCAAAATTCCCACTTTGATGTAACATTTTTTTTCTCTCCAAAAAACATAGACAAAGCCAGAAGCAGTACTGTAGTTTGAGCATCAGTTTGGCTACAACATTTCCTTCAGATTTGAAATATGACATGATAGTAAAGCAAAGTTAAAGATTAATCCAGAATCACACTACGAACATGTGCTGAGGTTTGTCTTTTCTGCTGAAACCCAGTATGATATTAATTTTATTTGATTGTACTTACTTCAAGTATTTTCTACAACTCTACTAAGAAATTCCTGGTTTTCCTCTTTCTGAGAACTAGTCCAGGACACCTAATTTGTAGACTTATTAGTCATACTAAGGCAGCTCCTAGAAGCTCCAGCTGAGATGCAGAGTTCACTGTAGACAGCATCCATGGAGTAGTGAGTCAATTTCAAATGACCTTCACATGCTTTTATACATACCACAATGCACATGTCTGTTTTATGTACATAGATAGCTGTGGAAACCTGTCCCCTAAATTATTCAATCACCTGACAAGGTTATAACAGTTTGCACAGTCTTTCTGCCAATAAGTATTAGCAGTGCAGTCAGGAAGTGGACTCACCGTGTGAATAGCGTACAGTTACCAGAATGTGGCACTGAGATGGAGCTGTGTGCTTCCACAGAGGTGTTCAAACAGTAAATAATTAAACATTAAAGTGACAAATGTAAGCCGGTGAAAAACTTCAAAAGCTGGTTCTTGCAATATCATATTAACTTATTTTTGTGTTATATGACAATATATTATAGCATGAGTTAAAAATGCATAAAAATAGCGTTAAAATATGTTAGGTTGAAAAGCATTAACATAACATGAAAACATTTTTTAAAAAATAATTTTCTCCTAAATATAAATGTACTTTGCTGCTTCATTCTCTGACTTTCCCAGAAACTGACACTGGGGCATTGTGTAGGTAATGTGAGGCAGTGGTTGGGAGTGTTGGCAGATTATGTTTTCAAAGTAGTTTTATTCCTTTAGTCTCTCTTTCTGATTGTCTATGTTCCTGTTCCAAATTCTGTTAAGGTGATCTGGAGTTTTTCTGCAGATTTCAATTTTGAATTTTGAATCAGTCCTCAAATAGCATTTGAAACAACTTAAATAACTTTTACGAGGTGACACATAGAGCTATGACAGAGTTTCCTGTTCATCTTTTCCTTTTTGTCATGTGTCATGACATGGAGACAATAACAAATGACTGAAGGTACCTACAGTAACACCTGTATCACCACAGAGGTGTTACAGCCCTCACTACTCTTCACCAGCATTATAGGGTTCAATACTGTTTGCCAGCATATGAAATCATAGAGGCATTTGTAAGCCATACTACAAAATATGAACTTGATATAGGTATCTTATGTTGACCTTGGGGCACAGATTTTATTAATGTTTACTCTGGTAAATTTGGAGAATATGAATTGTCTCTGGTGTATGTGGTGACTTTACAAATTTAAATGAACTATGGTACAGTAGTAAAGCAGGATATACCACCATGGAGATGATACAGAGGGGAATTACTCCCACAGACTCCTCTCGAGCAATGCCCCACCCATGTTTTCTTGATGCTTGGTCCCTAACAGCCTATGCTGACTCTGACTTTGCACAGCAACTTTCTTCCAAGAAACAGTCATTTAAAGGGATGCAAGATACCTGAAACATGAAATGTTTCAGTGGAAACAGAGTACTCTTTGCTTACACTGGCACGTTCAGAAAAGGGTATAAAGATTCTTGTCTCCATCCACTGTAAGACAAGCACAAAACATCAGTGTAAGATAAATCAGAAGGTGCTGTGGCATACACGCTTCACTTGTTCGATGAATCTCCAGGTTAAGAAAAACAGCATGGCAATGAAGTAATGATGGTTTTAATCAACTTGTTTACTTATAAGCTTCAAATATATAAAACAGTTTTACTTAAAGGAAAAAGAAAATGGATGCATTGATGTATATTACTTATTAATTTTCTCCACGGTCCAGTAATTACTGGGCCTGAAATTTATATCTTGTAAAATATAGAATCATAGATTATCCTGAGTTCGAAGGGACCCATACAATATAAAATTTTGGGAGAAATTGGTCTGATGACACTCCTGCTTGTCCCAAAGTAAATGAAAAGAAACTTTGTTGATTTTGAAGGACTTTACATAGTGCAAAAATAGGGAAAATCAGACTTACTATTCCTGTGATGGGCCTAGAACTGGGTCCCTGAAATCTGCTGAATCCTGACACTTAGGAGTCATAGAATCATAGAATTGTTAAGGTTGAAAAAGCCCTGTAAGATCATCAAGTCCAGCCATCAACCTAGCACCACCACCATGTTCACCACTAAACCATGTCCTCCAGTGCCGATTCAGAGCTTCCATCTCTTATTCTTTTGTTGACCTCCATCAGGTTGTTTCTTTCACTGGAAGCCAAAGGGAATGGATTTTGCTATTCCCATCTATGGTGTTCATGTCATCAGAGAGCTAATGGCATCTGTTTTCAAATGAGACACGTTACAAAGAATTTCAAGTTTAATTGCATAATAGAAAATGAATCTAAAAGAAATCCATGCAAATAGATAAAAAAGGATAAAAACTAAATAGAGCCGAAGTGAAATAAAATGCAGAGAAGCTTACATATCTCCTCATTATAAGAAGATGAAAATAGTTGTTTTCCCTGCTGCCACAATTTCTGAAGCCTATATCAACATTCTTCTCCTTTTTAAACTGTAGGCTCTAGTAACTCTTACTGAAACATGAGAGTGGAGATAACACCTTCTACCATATTCTGGCTTAAATTGTCCTTCCTTACCACAAAATGTAGGTTTGCCTACATATATATCTGAAAAAGCCCAGATATTTTAAGTGTCCCACCTTTCTGTGCACACTGTAAAAGTACAGTCAACTCCTCCTCTATCTGTAAATTCTGCCCTCCCACTTTCAGTAGTTGTTTTTTCCTTTTCTTTCTGATTGCTGAATTGGATTTCTTCTCACTGTCTGCAAAGGTAAGAGATTCTTTACTGGGATTTTTTTAAATCCTTCTCTTTCTTTCCCCTTTTCTGAGGGAGGCATTAACCTAGAGAGTCATGAGGACACGGTAATTCGTCTGTCTACCACTTTGGTACAGTGTTTATCTTATGAATAAGGAAGCATTTCATATGCCAAAATGTTTGTAACTTCAGCCCTAAGTTTTATACCAGTTCCTATCAGTAATTGCCAAAAGTCAATTCCCGGTGTTTGTTTTGTGGCTTGTGAGAGGTGAATTGGTGGGCCTTGGAACCCACATCATGCAGTTAGAATTACTTGGTATTCTCTTTGGTAGGCACTTAAGAGAGACAGCTAACTGACTCAGTTCTGAAATTGAAAATGTCTATTTTTTACTTAGAAATTAAATATACAGAATCAAAAGCACAGAATGAGGACAATGTTCTTTGCACAGATTTTCTAAAAGCAATAAATCCACACTTAAAAGAAAAGATAAAGATGTTAAGGAAAAAAACCCCTAGAAAACAATAATCAATTAAACACTCAAAAATAAAGGAAAAAAAAAGAGAAAAAATTCATCCAATTCAAAGGGTGAGGTAAAGTGCTCTTTTATGTTCCATTGCACGTCCTGCAGGAACAATAACATTCTTTTGAAAATCAAAACTGAAACCCAGACATTTTTAGCTCACAGAAAAATATGTGTTTTGATTGAGCATTTATATGAGATTAGAATTCTTAAATATCAGTCTAATTATCCACATAAAAAAATAATCTTAGAAAGACTTCTGAAAAGTTGAATGTGAATAACAGTTGCAGAACAAATTGTAAACCAGGCTCTAGTAATTGTAGCTCGTGCAATCAGGCCCTCAGCCACCATCAGAATTTCAATCAGAGGAAGGTAAATCCTGTGCAATGTAGAGGCATGGATATATTAGCATCTAGATATCGTTGTGCCTTTCATTGTCAGAATGGCTCAAAAACAATAAAAAATGTATCATGTCAAAATAAGGAAAACGAAAGGTGAGACGGAAAAGAAATAATTAATTTAATTAGCTGACAGGAAACTGAGTGCCAGATAGATTAGGGGCTGGTTATTAGTGAAACTATAGGAATAGCATGGAAGATGCTTTGAGGTATAACAACCGCACAGTTTCCTACTTTGTCTTTGCTCATTACTGACCACTATTTGCCACAGGTTGCTATAACTTCAGTGCTGGATTTTTCCACCTTCAAGGAGGTGTGGGTGGAAAAGGAGTCAATTCTAAACTCCACTCACTCTTTTTTTACTTACTTGCTTCTGAAAGAACAAGTCTTATACCCTCTCCCTTCTTTTCATGCTCAGAGTCATCATCTACTATTAATTGGGTTATATATGTTAATAAAGAGAATATGTGACAGATTCAGAAACCAGAGTTCAAACCCAAAGCCCTACTTCAATCCATAATCTGTGCTTCCTTTGTATTGCCACCAAAGAAGAGTAAAATAGGCATCCATCATTCCTTTCCAGGTTCACCACAGTGAGTCTGAGTTTCTGTCCCCAAGGATTTTGCACTGTATGTTTGCACTATTCACTTCACAAGCAGTTTTTTTAGTAGCAGGTGGGACCTCCATTGGTAGACTATCTCCTACTCTTGCTGAAAGGTGACAACAGTGATGTATTAGGTCTTTCCTCTATGTAACTACCATGGTACTGTAATGAGCAAGTATTCACACTTCTCTTCCTGATAATCTATTGGTATAGATCGGTGGTTTCCTTTTAATGCCTGGTTCATTAGATGGTATAAATGTGTGTAGCATTTTTAGCTGTGGTTGAGGAAAGCAAGGAATGTTGAGGTTAAGGTTTATTATGACTGTCATGTTCACGAATGGAGACCTATATACTATTTCTGCTCTGAATGTCTGCACATAACTCCAGCTGACACTGGAGTTATGCATTTGTCTGAAAGCTGTTTATCACCCTGCGAGTACTCACTGTTTCTAGGGGTGATCAGGACAGAATAGATCTGAGTACCAATTATTTTGTACCTTCCTGAAACTTTCTGCGAAGCTGGATTAAAGAAATGATGGCATAGTATTTAGGAATGTAAAATCCAACAGGTAATAGCTCTGTCCCTAAAACCTCATCACATGGACATTACTTTAAGAATGTTCAACAGAGGCATTTATTATGTAGAGGGCACTATACAGTTGCCCTCCCCTGACACTTGCAATGCAAGTGCTTCATGAGGGAATAAACCCTGAAAGCTTGGTTGCAATTTACTTCTTTACTTCCTGCACATAGTAACAATGATAGTTGAATTGAAAAGCATTTTAAAATTCATAAATATATAAGTAGCCATTATCTAGTGGAAAACATACGTCTGACTATAGGACCTGATTCACTACTCAGTTACTCCAATTTTAAACTAATGTAACTCCACAGTAATCAATGAGGGTGCTGTCATGCAAGTGAAGTAGCATAAGGCAAATAACATTTCTAATACATGTAAGGGTCATTTTGCTTAAAAGGAAGGCCACCATTTTCATTGTGAGTTTATTTTGGGTACCTTAAGCTGAATGTCCAGAAAAAGAGACACTCAGAATAACTGGGTAGTTTTAAAACCTGTTTGTCTTGTAACTGACAAGAAGCTAAGAGTATTTACCTACATACTTCCATTATAGGCGGGAAAAAAATGTGATGGTTTGGGGTTTTTTAAATTTTTTTGTGGGATAGAAATTTGTTTTTAAAGTAACCAAATTTAGCTGCTCAGTAATCTAATAAGAAAGTCAAATTTTTCTGAAAATTGTTGACTCCTAAAGTGCTAGTCATTACATTGTGTATTAGTAAAGGATGTGTGGAAAGCAGAATCAGTAATTCACAATGCTAAGTTTATATAAAACCAACAATCTTCCCGACTGCCTCCCCCAACTCCTGTGCAAACATAGCACCATAACCTAGGGGATGAACATAAGAGAATACAAGACTGGTGTTATTTGCACCTCTCTGATAGCTAAGCTTTTTGAGGAGGGTCTGCTGTGGAATTTCAAAGACAATAAGCAAACTTGCACCAGACAAAAAAAGTTGTATTCCTTTACATTTTAGATGTGAGACATAAAACAGATACAGTGCCGTTCAGTCCTTTATCAAGGTGACATAACCCCAAAAAGCTTTGATGCTGTCTATTGCAAATCTCATGAGGAGCTGAGTAGGAAACAAAATCTGATTAGCTTGTTTGACTCGGCTTTCTAACTATATGCATTCAGAAAGGGTTTCTGTACAATTCTCTTACCCTCTCTTTATTGTGTGGTTTGCTTTGTTTGCTTGCATTTAAACCTGCCGTTATGTGAAAGTGTTGCAAGTATAAATAATTTAGAAGCTAACTCTGTGGGGATACTAATAATAAGTCCCTGCTTTTTCTAATAGCAACTCATTATGGTTCTGAGAACTAGTATTCAATAAGAACAGTTACACAATATCACAGTATTACAGATATTGGGGATGTTGACAATATAATAATTTTGACTTATTTTTAAATTAAGTGTATTTTCCTTCTTTAAAATGCCTTTTTTGTTTGTGACTGCTTTAAAGTCTCAAAAAATATCCAAAGGCATCTTGAGAGGAGAGATGGATGGACAGATAGATACATCCATCTGGTTTTATCTGTCTTAAGTGTTTGGGTGTAATACCTTTCCCCAATAAGAAGCCACAATGATACAATTATCTATCAAGGCACAATTACTTCTAGGGGAAATCTAATCAGTTAATAGATGTTAAGAAAGATAAATGTACAAAGGTAATAAGTGGTTCAAACTTCAACAGTCATACTCTGTTCACTCTCATTTAAGGAAAGAAAAAGCTTTTAATGGGGCTTTTCTTACTTTTACCCCATCATTTTACAAATTGCTTTGCCAACCCTTCATAGTGAAATAATAATTTTAAGTAGGCCAACATCAAGCTCAAGTTGTATGTACTTGGTGGTAATGACAGTGTAGCTGCCCTTTCAGAAGTAAGTAAATCCAACATTTGTGTCTTTTTTTCTTTCTTGTTTTTATATTTTTTGTTTACTCTCCAGTAAATGAATGGGTGATGTCAGTCTGAATGTTGCTTACAGAAATCAAGCTCCTTATCATGCTGACCTCATCCTGGGGTCTTTCAAAAAGTCATAGGGCGGGCAGGCAGGCAGGCAGGCAGGCAGGCAGGCACTGTTTAAAGCAGTCATAAGTAATAGCCTACTTGATGCTCCACACACAGCAGAGAGGATTAAACAACTTGTGAGATGTAGTGGCCACCCTCTCACAGAGATCCACACTGTTTCAGGACTTGGTTCTTTGGACTATAATTTGGAGGAAGATATTGATTATAGATTATGATAAACTGTTCAAAGCTACATTTTGGGTTTGTGGTTTGTTTGGGGTTTTGGGTTTTTTTTTTAACAAACATTGCAGAGCTTTATCAGAACCATAGTCACATCTTCTGTTCCAAAGTGTAGCTGTGTTGTGATTATTGTCAGGGCAAATTATTTAGATGTTAAAGGATGCATAGTCAATTCAAACAAAACAGAACTCAAGAAGTGGGAGGAAAGGATCACTTTAAAATACGTTGGAAAGCTTCACACTAATGACTACAAGAGAGTTGAAATTACTGATGAGATGAAACAAGCCACACCTGCAGCTACTGCAGATTGTTTGGCTAACAAACTATTAAAATAAGCAGAGTAGTGACTAAATGAAGGTCATGTTTTTGTATAATTTTATATATATGGGTTTATAACCTGGCAAATAAAATTGACAGTGAACCCAGAGCAACATTACTCTCTCAGACATTCTTAAATAGACTCATCTCTCTATACTTCTCACACATTTTTTCCCACTTTCCAAAATCCACATAAATATCCTAGTGTTCCTAGTGTTCTTTCTCTCACACCTCCAGTGTCCACCTCTCTTCCTATTTCCACTTCAACAATATGTCTCTTCTGCTTCTGCCTTCATTTCTCCTCACCTCGATGATTGTAGTCCCCTTCTCTCAGGACTCTTAAGTCCCAGTTCTTCATCCCCACTTAATGTGTTAAATGCTGATGCTTCCTTCTCACACATACATAAAAAAAATCACCTCCTACTTTAGGCACTTCAGCAGCCTTCCTCAAATCTTTGCTGGATCAATTTCAAAATCGTATTTTTTAAAGAAATGTTGAAACATACTTCAACATAGAGGTCTCTTTTTTCTTTCCATATTCTCTCTACTCCCTGTCTAATACTGTCCTCCCCTCAGTTCAGCAATCTCAGTTCTAAAAAGCCTATATCTAAGAGCCTTTCTGTATCATTGGCTAGCCATATATTTTCTCCTTTGCCTGTACATACCTCTTAATTTCTCTCCATGGAAACTGGTTTGGGACAGAGTTCATGAGGAAGATTAATACTGTATGGCATGCTTAAGCAGTTATTATAGGTCTGTGCTATATTGGAAAAAAACAGAGCATGATCTCGGTAGGACTTGGAATAAATTTGGCAAAAGGATGAAATGGAGGTTTTTGGCCTGGTTGCAAAACTTGCCCACAAAGATTTTCCCTTTCCAATTTTTTATCTGTATTTACTACACCTGAAAATGAAGTGTAGGCACCCCTCTTAGCTGCACATCTTTGCATCTCATTTGTTCTAGCAATGAGGTACTTGGAACTGCGAGATTTTTGTTTCAAATTATGATGTAGAATTTGATATTAAGATGTTTTCATATTTGTTCTTTTATAGAACCTAGTTTCTTGAACTAAAGGAATATAGGTCCTCTAGATACAGGGGGTTTTGACTGTGAACACATGTATCAGGCACCAAAAATTGGGCAGCCAACTGGACCACTTATCTCAGCAAAACTGATTGGTGGTAAAGGGACATACATAAAATACAGATGAATTTTTCAAGTCAGGCTTCTGTCAAAAGCCTTTTAGAATGCTAAATTTTTCTTTGGCTATTGACCACTATATTTGATTTTATTTATTTCACTGACTCACAGAGCTAATGCATTTCCTGAAATGCCTCCGAGAACTCAGGTGAGACACCATAGGCTATGCTGTCTCAGGCTAGAATTTACTAGGATTGAAGCAGATGTAGGATTAATAGGGTCTGCTAAACTTCATATGATTTATAAAGATATAGAGCATATCTTTTATGATTACAATGACGTTAAAAATTTTGTGGATGATAATATAGTCACATTGGAAACACTGGATATAACAACTGGGAAAGAATCAAGAAAAGGAGATGAAAACTTAATTCTCCTTTACTTAGTTCACCTTTACTAGGTGTCTGCATTTGTTGCTTTTAGTATTCTGCTTTACAGGATGCAAATTTGCAAGTTTACATGTTTGCAGATATAAAGGCAGATTTGATTTCCAAAATAGTTAAATATTACAAGATTTTCACTATCGAATTAAAGATTTGATTAGTCCTAGAAAAGTACATCGTTGACAATTTTAATAAGTCAAAGTGAAATATGAAGAATAACTTTCCCTCTTCTAACTATTTGATTTTGCTTCCTATGTTTTCTTCAGTATGAATATTGAGTTAGAATAAAAACATTGGTTTTAATCCATTCACAGTTAATTTCTTAGCAGAATGCTAAACTACTTCATTTGAAGTAGTGCCTATGAATTTGTAGCTTTTTTTTTCTCTGTTCACCACCTTTTTTGGGGGGTTTGTTTGTTTTACATAATGTTTCCTTTGACCTTAAATTTTGTGTTCCTTTCAAAGGTTGGGTAAAGATGTTCTAAAACTTGGCTTGAACTTCTTATAAAAGTGTTATTATAATATTGGCTTATAAACCAATTAAGCCACAATAAAAGATCTGTGTAGCATATTTTACAAAATATTTCCTCATTAATATATATTTATTTGTTAGATATGTATATCATTTAAGTTGCATACGAGTGCCAAGCACAAACCCTCCAATCTCCAGTTCAAGCTAACCTTTCTTTACCTTTAGCCACCACTGAAATTTCCATCATCATCATCTAGCTGCTCTCTAGTCCTAAGAAACTTAAAAACTTTTGGTCCACATATACTTATTTCCTTTGGTGAGAATGCATAAAACTGCTTAGAATGGGATATAATTGGAACTGTAACCCTAGAGGTACTGTAAAGTGAGATATTGCCCTCTCCAGGGTTATTTTATATAGAAAGGACCTCCACGACAGAGGAGTGGGGACACAAATACATATACAGTGATAGGCAGTAATCTGTTCCACAGTGACATACAACTTTCAACACAAAATCAGCCTTGCCTCACTCTATTGTCCCAAGAACCAAATCCAGCCAAAGTTCTTGTTGTACATCAGCCATACTAAGCTTTATATGAAAGAGGAAAATGGGGTAGAGGGCATGCTATCCTCAGTGGCTCATTGGCTAGAAAATTCGCTCGTTAAATAGAGTATATGTTTGCAGGTCTTCTCCTTGTCTTGATTTAAATCAGTGTCTTAACTGTTCCAAGTGAGTTGAGTTTCCCAATCAATGGACTATTGTACATAATACTACATTGTTACTCTTCTTCACTATCATGCCTTTCTTGTGTATGTGACAACTAGTTAGTAGAACAAAATTACTTAAGATCATGGGCTTGACTGTACAGCCTCTTGGTTAAGGCTCCAACTTCAGATATGTGAAAGTTAAGTGCTGGTTAATTATGATGGTGGAACATCTTCAGAATGAGAACTGAAAGGCTTTTGTTCACCGTACTGAATACATGGGTGATTCAGATATTCTTTTAGGATGTGATGGACCCATGTTCAAGTCTTTGTTCCAAATCAAACAGGATAGGGATGCAAAACTTGATCTACTTCTTTCCAGATATATAGTCAAATAATTATGGTGTCAGCTAGAAAGGAGATATTTATCTGTGTTATATGGAAAAACAGACCTGTCTTAAGATGTCTGTGTCTCTAAAAGGATCCATAGGGATCCCGACTGGACATAAATCTCTCCCCCTAACTCAGAGATAAAGCGTGGTTACTGCAGAAAGTGTTAGGCTACACAGCAGCAAAAACGATGACGGGATGGGGTGTTAAAAAGTAGAAATCTACATGCCTAAGCAATGTAGGCATTTTCAGTGTTAAGTTAGGACCCCATTTTTTCTTTTTTTTTTTTTCTTTTCCAAAAATATGTAGTTAGGTATCTAATTCCACCTTCTGGTGATTCCTGGAACATCTAAGCAGAGACAGGAATTTCCTTGAGAGCAGATCATCTAAATTTAGGCACTAGTATCAACACTCATTGCTAATATTGCCTTCTAACTCAGGATTTCATTGAACATTTGGGATTAGTTTTACAGGGTCTATGATGATATTAATAATAAGACTTGGTAATTTTGAAAATTTGCCTTATACATCTGAGTGCTTTACTAGACCAGGCTGAAGTGATCAACATTGCTGGATACAGCCCTGCCATTACCGGTTTCATGGGCTCAAAAGCAGGTTTATACATATATTCTTAGATGCCTTTACCCCTACGCAGTGCAGGAACAATTAATGAAATTCTGAAAATTAAGCCTCAACATCCTATTAGTCAGAACAGTCAGAGTTAATATTGAAATCCGTCAGCAACCAGTTATTAAAATTATGTAAGATCACACACAGAGTTTCCAAACTGCTCTCATAAAGAAAGAAAGATAAATATTAGATAGGTTATATAGATTGGGTTTCATTTCATAACAGATATCTCAATTGTATGCAAAACATGGGACAGTGAAACACATTACAGGACTGGCCAATTTTGACTGAAGAAATATGTGCACAGTTTCAAGTTTCTTTTTGTGGTATGACTTATTTTCACAGGAGCTATTTAAGTGGCAATGACTGCATTGAGAGACTTCTCCAGCTACCCATTTTTTAACAGAAGAAAGGAAAATACATTAATAGACCTCTCTTTAGCTGGGGAAGCCAACAACAACTGTAACATGGTGCACTTGAGCAGAGGCTTCTCCAATGCTCTGCTCTGCCCATAAGCCAGCTGAGTACTGAAATCAGGAGAACCCAGACTTTCAAATGCTTTAGAAAGAGCAAAACCTTTATGGTTTCTTAGCTTGTTCAGAACAGTAGAGAGGCAGAAATGGTGTAACATTCACATATATGTCCTCAATCACAGCATATCTGGCTGTCTAGGACCTTTCCAGAGCACCAGCAAGCTTCATCGCTGACTTGCGAGCTGTACTTTGCAATTGTCTCTGGTGAGCTAGCAAGGTAGGCTAAGGAGCAAGAGCTGAGCCCTTGAGAGACAAAGCCCTGGTCAGAAAGTATGGGAGCCTGGGATATGGAGTAATAGGCTGAGGAAATGGCTCCACAGACATTTTTTGATTTTTCCATTCCAAACCATTTTGGCTTAGAACTAAGACACAAGGATACATGAAACACATTCACATGTAACAAACATTCAGAAATGTTTTTACAACATTTTTGTCTGATTCCTGTGGAACACAAACACAAAATGGGGTGAGACAGAGTGCAAGCTCCACCAGTATGTTACTGGGAAGATCTGTATATTTACCTCTTCATTTTAGCTTACAATATAGTTGTCCCACACCTGCTCTGTTAATAGTTCCATAATATGGCAGGCTACAGTCTTACGGTGTCTGTGGTGATGACACATCTTTAGCTACTAAGCCATTAGACTCTCTGGTTTAATAGTCTTTCCACCAGTATTGTAATAATTAAAGGGAAAACATTACCATCTGCATCTACAGAAAGAGAGATTTAAAATAATGCAGAATCTCCAGTAACCAGACAGTGCAAAGTGCAAAACACAAGGGATATCAGCATGTAGGTATGACTTACTGAGAGGTTATTAGGTGTATCCGGATGAGAGCTATAACTTGGGAGAGGGGGGATGTATTTATACATAGTGTATTATTTATGCCCATTACTTCTAATTGCCTAACTAGTTCTCTTTCCTCTCACGTATATTTTAGTACCCACCAAGCAAAGAAAGATGTCTGCAGCTAAATATCTGCCAATTATTATGGACTTTTGCTTAATATTCTATTGTTCCACTGACAGCATAGTTTTTAATATATCATTTTATACTATCCTGTATATCATAATTTTCCTGCCTCTCTTAGGGCTTTGACTGTATTAGTTCTTATTTATTTCCACAAGCTAACATATATGCAAAAGATCCTGTAGTCATGATGTCACCCCCAACACACTCACCTCTTTCTCTCTTTATTTTTGTAATCCTTTTTGTCTGTTTTTAAAGTTACAGTACAAAGGAATGTGAACACAGCATGTGTGTAGACACAAACCAGGGTCAAACACACAGCTTGCTCTGTGGTTCCCTTCCCCATCTGTAAATACACAAGATACTCCTCTCCTGTTCAGGCTTTTTCTTTTGCCCTGAAACAACAGACTAGGATCAGTAGTTTTCAAACTTTCAGCAGAGTGTTTCTATAAATATATTTGGGCTGTGTTTTGGTTTTTTTTTTTTTTTTAAGTGGGCTCTTCGGATCCAATTTCCTGAGGTTCACTTGTTCACAGGTAGAAAAATACATTATTTTTTCCTTCAGATTTTAATAACAATGAAAAAGTTTACAAGCTTCATGGTCAAGACAGGACAGTGGGTACAGAAAATTGTTATCTTAAGGCAAAATTTACTGTCAGGGAAAATGGAACATTCCTTCTGAACTCACGAACTGGTAGTGCATGTGCAGGTTGGTTGTAGATGGTTGCTACAATAAGGCTTCTTTCATACAGGTGTGTTTATGCCCCAGGCTTGCTGGCCACAGTCCATTCCATTTACAGAAGCTGAATTAAACAATAACTACCGCATTGCAAAAAGAAGAAGGAAAAAAAAAGAAAGGTGAGCGTCAAAGGAGATGCCTGAGAGCTTTGTTAGGGCCAAGAAAAACCCTGTTGCAGTTGTCAGAGCTTGTTGATGTTGCAGAGAACGGCACTTTTTTTTTTTTTTCTGCTGGATTTTGTGGTTCTGCCTTAGGAAAGAAAGTAAAATAGAACGGAAGAACAAAGTCCTACTCTATAAATCAGCAGCTGCTCCTTGCCAGATCAAAGGAGTGACATTTTTGCTCCTGGACTACTTGTCCACTTTAGGTGCTTGACAGACAGCTAACAGCTGGCCTGTTACATAGTATAGGAGAGTTGGGCTACATCTTCTTCAGAATAGATGACAAGCTAATCAGAGATATCCATAGCATAGGACATGTGAGTGCACCTTGATCTCTTCAGATACCCACAACCTAACTGCTAAACACCTTTATGCATTTTTGGCAAGTTGATACTTAGGTAGTTTTCACTGAAAAGTAAGAAGGAGAATTAGTGCTTTAGCCTCGTTTGATCAGAGAAGTTAAATAGATGTTACATTTATTGACAACTCTTCTTTTCAGGTCAGTTTAGAATTGATTAAGAAAATTAATATGAAGCAGTTAAAAATAGGTGTAAAATACTTCAATGTGATATTATTTGAAAATGACACTTTTTTTTTTGTTTTTTAAAAAGTTACCTACAATGAGGTCCCTCAACTCCCAGCAAGCTGATTGTGTTTCCAAAACTTCTAGATCCTCCTTAGTTTTGAAAATCTCTTCCTATATCTTTAAGATGATAAATTAACACATCCTTGAATGCATGAGTTTCTTACGATTTTACAGGAGATCTGTTATCTACCTTTAACATGAATGTCTAAGTGCTAGCAAATCAAAGTGCATGCCAAATTAGCTAAAATTGTATTTAGCATTTCCACAAGACATATGTATACAAACTTGGAGTTTTAATATCAGTAGTAAAAATTTCAAAGTAATTCAGTTTCTAGTTGATTCCCATCTGCAATAAATCAAGCACAGGATGAGGTTAGATACTACGGCTTGTGTCTATTGACTTTGCATTTTATTTGTAAGATATGAATAGCTAAGGAAGTATGTCTGTCTCCTCCCTTCTTTTCAAGTATCTTTAAAAGGCCATTTTTACGGTGCGTGGTAAAAAACCAAAACCCGTACATGGGCAACCTGGTGACACTGTCAAAGGGGAGCAGCCACCGTCCGGCGTGTGTTCCGCGCCTTCAGGTGCCGTGACCGAAGGGCGCTTGCTGCCCACGAGGAGCCAAGGGGGAATACGGGATGACACTGCTCCACTTAAGCGAAGGTTTCCTGGAAGCTCGTCAGGGAGGCTGTGCAGCCCACCGGGCCGGCTCACACCGCGCTCCGCAGCGCTGCCCTGCCCTGCCCCGCCCTGCCCTGCCCCGGCCCGGCCCGGGCAGCCCGGCGCGGCTGTGGCGCTCTGGCCCCACCTCATGGCGCCCTGCTGCACGGCGGGAGCCTCCCCGGGGGCCAGCGGGGCAGCACCTCGGGGCCAGCCCGGCCCGCCAGGAGCGGCGGCGCTGCCTTGGCCAGGGCCCCGCGGATCGCCGGCATGCGGCCTTGGCACGGGCGGGCGAGGGGCGGCCCGAGGGCCCGGGGTCGTGGGGGGCACCGGGGAGCGCCCCGGGCGGCCCGGGCTCTCCGTTCCCGACCCCCGTGCGGCCCGGGCTCTCCGTTCCCGACCCCCGGGCCGGCCCGGGCTCCCTGCCCCGACCCCCGGGGCCGCCCCCGCACCATCCCCGGCCCGGCCGAATCGCTCCTCCACGGCCCAAGGGCTAACCTGGTAGCCCAGAGTTACACGCTGGACGAGGCAGATTTGCTCTGAGGTGAACAGTCTT
This sequence comes from Xenops minutus, assembly GCA_035221455.1. NCBI lineage: Eukaryota > Metazoa > Chordata > Aves > Passeriformes > Furnariidae > Xenops > Xenops minutus. The sequence continues at coordinate 32,588,570 of JAWWEE010000158.1, forward strand.
GCCAATTCTCATGATTTTATCGCAATACTCAATTCATGTTAACTCGAGGTCCCAGCTCCAGGACACAAGGGTTATGTGAGAACCTTTTCAAGAAAGTTTCTAGATTTTGTGGCGAATAAGAGCACTTTTAAAATGTGGCACAATGCCTAAAAAAAAGTCACAAAGTAAACACTGAGAAGAGCGCCGTTTAAATTTCTGATTTTTTTAGGGCAGTCTCACAGTTAAGGGATGGGCAAAATCATGATTTCCCACGATTGGCTGCTCTAAATGGCACGATGTATTTTTAGGAGGTCCAACATAAACATAGGAGATGCGGCAGAAGTCTTTGGGATAGTTAGCGCCTGCCTTGGGCTGCCTCAGGCACCCAGCTAAGCTGCTCTCTGTCATCTTCTGGAGCATTCTCTTCACCAAACGTGTATGCTGACTTAGTCCCTCTGAATCATACCTTTGACAGATGTGAGATGTCTGAATTAGCTTCAGAAAGTCAGTTTAAACAGCCCTTACCCCCCCTTCTCTAACAAGCCTGTCCAAAACTAGTTGAAGCTTTGTTAGGGAATAAACCTGCCTGCCCCTCCCCCTTCCTCTCGAAAGCAAGCGCCTAAGTGACTCCATTTCTCAATATTCATGACTTAGGTAAGCCTTATTTAAATGGCTCATTTCCAGGTGACTAACTCAGCTTTTTTAATTTCCTATAAGGAATGCTGCAAATATGAGTTGGTAACCAGGTGCGGCATAGATTCAGTGAAGCATAAACAAGGGCTTTTTCGACTATTTTTGTACACACATGTACTGAAGGACGCCTAAACCCAATTCTGTCAGTTTAGAATACATATTGGAGGGAGGATAAGTTAAATAAACTAAGATAAATAGATTTTACTTGCTCAGATAAAAGTTTAGGTGATAGACAAAGATGCTGTAAAGGCAGGGGGGGTGGATATTGATAGAAGTGTTTCTGCAAATTAGTCTTTTATAATGCATTCTTTCAGATTGCTCTGATCAGCTCAAGACTTCTAAAATTATTTTTTCTGTCTGGGAAAGAAGTAATTTTCTAGGTTACCTATAAAAACTTTTCTTGTCACTTAGATATAGTATTTCATTGGTTATTTTCCCTTCAAAATCAGGGCATTCTTGGGCAACAAGGGATCAGTGTAGCATATGCACTTGACCTAAACACTGACATGTTCATAGTCCAAATACTAAAATATCATTTAGGCAGAGATTTATTTCCCCATCCAAGGTGAAAACATTTGGACTATGTTTTAGAATGCATTCTTGGACTCTTACTCAGCAAAAACATTGAAGCAGGTGCTTAAACCCCATTTATTCTTCAAGCTTAGCTCCCATTTACCTAGGCTTAATAAGAGCTGAGCTTGTCTACATTTGGCAGATTTTTGAAAAATCTTACAAGACTGTTTCTCTGGGCACCTGAAAATTTTGAAAATTAGTTTGTTTTTTTTTATTCAGATGGCAGAAAGCAAACAATTCTAACACCACATTTTTTGTTTCTATTGTTGTTACTTGTATTTTTATTATTTCTATGACTAAGTCTGTGGCAGTGTTCATCCACTACCTCTATTCTTTTCAAAGCAGAAATGCCTTCTTGGGCTAAAATTGAGCAAAAACTGTCCTTGTCATTAATCCTTTTAGAGAACTGACTCTGAATTCATCTCACAAATTTGTTTATTTCTCTGGTTTTCACATAAAGAATTGAAAACCCATTTATGTAGTAGTTGGTTTGTTAAATAAATTCAATATCTTAACACCTCATTTTCTGGGATGGATATTTTAAGTGGAAATCCAGACTGAAGTCTGACACTGAAATTTTGAGTTGTATGTGGTGGCTCCATGTTGTTCCTCAGTTTCTCATGAAGAACAGTCTACTCTGCTGTGGCAGGACTGGTTTGGTTTGGCACCAGTTCATCTCATGGAAGATATTAGACATATAGACAAGTGACTGGACGTAAATATATCTCTCCTCTTGAGTTCAGATTATACCCCAAGTTGGGAATGAATTGCCATTTCCTAAGCATTCATGCAGTTCATCCTCCTGAAGTAAGACCTGTTGTGATCCTACGTACTTAAGTGAATTTTCCATAATAGCCATAGAGTAAAGCTGGAGTGGTCACAGTGTTTTGAAAGACATGTACAGTATTTATAAAAAAGACAATGAAAACAACAAAATTATTTTTGAGTGTGCCAGATTTGAACAAACAGATTAAGATATCTCTATTTCCTATTTATTCTCTTTAGCACTTTGCAGAAATATCTTTCTGTGATTTTGTCTGAACATTATTTATTATAAAAATGAAATGTATTATGTAAATGCGAGTTTAACATCATTTAATATGACTTGAGATAAAATATGATAAATATATAAAGAAGATTAATTACAGGGCTTCCTATAAAGTACAGAATACATATTTATTTTGGACAAAGAAAAGCGAGTCTCTATTTGAAGAGATGTGATTAAATGCATATGTTTAGATTATATTGTCATGCTAATTATCAATGGTAGGAACCAATTAAGACTAGTGCTACCAAATCACCAGACTACACTGCATATTCACTAGTGTACCTTTACTGCTCTACTGTTTCTTGCTGTAAGCAGATAAAAATGAAATTATTTCCTTTAAAAGTCCATATTGTACATTTTGGGCCAGGTCTTGTTCATCGTGCTTTCATAAACTGCCCCACAAGTTACTGGAACTACTTCTGTAAGAAAGAAAGGCTTTGGCTTTAGGAAACAGATATGGCTGCTTTATCTAGAAATTAAAGAAAAAATACAAGATGCAAAAAAACTGCTTTTGATTCAAATGGCTATTGTTTGAATAAGCAAGGTTGGTAATCTGTCATTTGCGAAATACTGAAAGTGAGATTTTCATTAAACCTACTATGTCAATGACATGTATTTCTCAACATTACACACCTCATTTATCATTCTGGAATGAGGACCTAGTACCATATGAATGTAGAGTTTGTGAAGGTATTGCCTCACAGCCCTGGAGGCTGATGACCCCTCTTTATCTACACAGCAGGTAAGGCACAAACAGTGGCAATGTGAGCTCTCTTTGCAGTCCCCTGCCAGTGTGCCTGACTGCTAAGCTGGGGGAACAAAGGAAAGATAGCATATGGATAGCAGATTGTAGGAGCGCTGAAAGAGGACTGAGGAAATCTATGTTGGGTGTGTGGCTCTGCCAAAGATCTCTTGTATGACTTTGGCCTTGTCACTTAATCTCCTTCTGTCTCTGTTCCCCTCTGCAAACAGGGAGAAGGCGTCTCTCCTCTCCCCCAGGCTTTGCCTGGAAATCTGTTCAGACTGAGTTATCTTGGACAGTGTGCTTGTGCAGCATGGGGTGGAGTAAGACTGAGCTTCACTGGATCCTCTCACTGCTGCTATCATCCGAATAATAGGAATTACTATTAACAGCAGGGTAACAAAGAAATCCATGTCTTTTTGATAGATTTTACTCATCTTTTCAGGCCATTCAATCTTTGGCCTCTGGGTGAAGGGTATGAACAAGGTAAGCAATTAGTGTCAGGAGCAGAGCTGTGAATTCTTCTTTTATAGGCTTCAAAATAATGCTGAAAATAGTGGCATTGGTGTTCTCTTTTTTTTTCACCTGTCTCTTAATGCCTGTGGAAGACATTTGTGCCAAAATAACATCAGAGCATTTCTGCAACACACAGTCTGAAGTGCTGTGCAAAAGGCTGTAGTTTGCTTTACTTTGGCCTTGGATATGGGTCCCCGAGGGATTCAAAAAAAGCCCTCAAAAAATGTAAAGGCTAGGACGGGGACTGTGGTTTCTACAACTCTGTTACGCATTGTGCATATTTATGGAACAGTATAAAGAATAAATAATAATGCAGAAAAACTGCATTCTGTGCCCTTGTCTACCAATTGTGCTGATGCATTACATGATGTAGCTACTGCTAATGAAACTAGAATTCAATTTTTAGCTTCACCTAAAGTGCATATCTGTTTTACACCTTCAATCTTGCAAATATAAATAATTTCATGTGTCATTTTCAGCCATACCCACTGGTGGGTATAACTGATGCTGTTTATGGACAAGATTTTTCAGAGGGTCTATGGAAATGGAATTTCAAAATTACCTGGATGCCTAAAGCCTCTGTGCTCCTCTATCTTTCTAAGTATATATCAGTGTATCTTCTCTCCAGACAAAATATTGCTGGTCTAGAGGATATCGCTTGCACCTGCTGTTATACAGATGTGCAAAAGAAAACTGGAGAAATTATGCAATCAGAAATCAAACCCAAGCACTATTTTTTGCAAGTTTTAACTGAACAAATGTGATCACTTTTATTGCCTTTTTTTTTCCCCCTGTAGGGAAACAAAGACCAGGGGATTCACTATTAGAGCTTGAACTCCAATTTCCAAAACAACTAGTGAATTGCCTCTGGGTAGAGTTTGCAGTGGAAGTCTGGCTTTATTCACATCAGCAGGACAAAATAAGGCCAGGTTTTTCTGGGGGTGAATGGCTGGGTAAGATCGGGTTTTCAACACCCGTTCCAAAGGCTTACTCTGTGGTGACTGTTGAATATGTAAGGCTAGAGCATAGTATCCAAATCTCTATGGTCGGAGCTAAAGCAGATGTCACCTGAAACCCTTCAGGACGTAGAATTTTCTTAATGCTCTGTCTTGTTGTGCAAGCCCATTGAAAGAACACTTCAGAGGGCACCCATTTCTTACTAATGTAAACTTTCTGAGTAGTATCCAAAGATATGACCCCTAGGTGAACCTTTAACCTTCCCCTTAATTATTTGTTTGAAGACAGTGTGGAGTTCTCCTGCTGAGAGCCGAGGCCCATAATGCTTCGCAGCCCTGTGAGCAGGGGGCTGTGTGCAGGGAAGTGGAGAGGGACATAAATAAGGGGACCACCAGATGTAAATAATAAAAGTGGTTGGGGTTTAAATAAAAAAAAAAAAATTAAAAAAAAAAAGCAATTTGGTTTCCCTGATGAGTAGCCTGATTGAAGAAAAGGGGTAAGTAAGATGGTAAGTGTGTGCGTGTGTAGGGTGGGGTGTTTCTGTGATTTTTTACAGGCCTAAATAAGCATTCATTCCATTCTTTAAAACCTTGCCATCTGTATACACCATTAGAAGCTCATAGGAGAAGAGAAAACAGTCTTATCAGGCTTTCCTGTTAAGCTCTATTGGCCTTAACTTTAGCTGATAAAAGGCGTGCTGGATGGAGAAGGTTCAGGTCAGGCTCCATTTGGTCAGTGTGGCAACATTACTGGAAAGTAGCTCAACAAAAAAGTCCTATCAGGATCAGGAACCTTTGTTTTTGAGGACGGAAACATGTCTCAAAATCACAGCACTGGGGCAGGAGATGCCTTCACTGTGCCACAGTCAGAAGGGAAGAAACACATACACTGACTGTGACTGAGTTTTTATTTTAATACCTGAAGTCATGACTAATTCTGAGGCAGGATGGCATTTTTGACAACTGAATGATACTTTTCTTAAAGAATAAAGAATGTCTTCTGAATGTAAACATAGAGATGCAAAAGAGCCCTTTAGTGTTAGTTGTAGCATTTATGTATCTACCTAATGAAGTTTCCACGACTGTGATTACAGAAGGTGCAATCGAAGGTGTTTCACTGTCCTTTATTATCTGTGGAGGAATTTAACTGAGGGGTGGGAGGGAGTGAGGGGAGTATGACAAAAGGCCTTACGGAGTTGATGCTATATGAAGGCTAGCAATTTACTAAATGAGCCAATGAACTTAGTTTTCTGTTAACTGACTGAAAGACATCACTAGGCATTGGATCGGACCCAATGGCAATTATTGGAGGCTGTTTTGGATGGTGGGCATGTTAGTATTTCTGAAGAGGATTAAACACTAGTATTCGACTTCATTAGCACTCCTTAAGGGTCACCAGCCGAAAGCCTGAGCTGTGAAATAGCACACAAAACCTGTGCAAAGGCTCCAAAGTGTTTCAAACACAAAGAGGAGGGACAAAAACAAGTGTGGCTCCTGAGTGATAGAAAATTTCCCTGTTTTGAAAGATAATCTGTGAATAGGCGAGTTTTAAAATTATTTTAGGGAAATTAATTTAGCTTAGCTTGTGCTGATGTGGATTGCTGGGCATTAAGCTAATAAGAAATATGCAAGCACTTATTTTTTGATTACCAGCAAAATTAAATCCAGGCTCCACAGCCAACTAACTGCTTTTACCAGTGCTCAAAAGCCTCGGCAACCAACCCAGTTTGAGATTAAAAAAAGGTTATTTTGGGCCTAATATTAACCACATGTACCTGCAACTAGGGGTTTCTAACGAGTTGAAAGGTGCCTGAGTTTAAGGCAGGCGGGCAGTCGCCTTGCGCGGAGTGTCCCCGCTCAGACGCAGAGGTGGCCCCCAGCTGGCACTGACCTCCAAACGACCCTTGCCTTTACAGGCTCCAACTAGCAGGAGTTGCAGAAGAGCAGAAGTCTTTCTGGGCCAGCACTTATTGCTGCTGCGCTGGTGATAAAACTTCAGACAGCCTAATTGATGGCTTTGCTGACCTAACGATACCTTGTGAAAGCATGGAGTGGAAAAGCCTGGTCCTCATTTATGGCCAGCTGCAAGGGGAGCTGGATCCCTAAGATGGAAAGGGGGTAAGAAATTCTCCCAGCCTGTGAACTTTAACCAGGATCTGAGCCACTTAGAAGAAGTTAAAGAAACAATTGTCTTTTAATACAAGTTTTCAGTCAAAGCCTTCTGGCAAATCCAGCTTTAAGCTGGCTAGCAAAATAAGCGTGTTACTGGTTACAATTTCTGAGCACTCAGAGGAAAAGCCTTTAAAGTGAAATTATACTATTTTTAAAAAGCAACATGAAGTAAAACACATCTTCACACCACACTAAAATCCTGTCTGTTTTAAAGCAGAGATGTTCTCAAAACACAGAAGCAAGCTGATGAAAGGACTTCTATTCTTTGTATTCTGTTGCAGGTTTATTAATGCCAGAAGAAGAATAGTACAGCCTATGATTGACCAGTCAAATCGAGCAGGCAAGTTCCAAGTAGTATCTGTATTCAAGTCCCACAGGCGCAAATCCTCATCAAGTTATTCTTCGGGAGTCCCATCACCTGGTAAATAAATGCTCCAACCAGGCATTCTGGGAGATTTTTTTTTCTTATGTCCCCAGAATTCTGCTGTAGGAAGCAACTTCGCTAATTGGTGCTAATTGGAGATTTCCCACCCTGACTCTACTGAAACTGCTTTTTATTTTCCCTCTGAATTGGTAATTGGGTACAAGTAGTAGTGCCACAAGCAGTTTGTTTGACTGTGAGCTCTTGAATTACTCATTGCTTGTCTGCATCCAATCAGCAGGACAATCTCATTTTCTTGCTACCCACAACTCCTTGGTGCATGCATTGCTTTCACTTCTGGAAGGCGAGCTGTAAAACTCATTGTATCCATTCATTTGCTTTGACTATTCACAATATGCTACTAATGTGACATGGTACCATACTGCCAGAAAATATTAAAAGATTATTACCTTTTTTTAAGAATGCACCAGATATGTCTCCAGTAAAACATACGATTTTTATAACAATACCTGTTCCATGTTTCTATTAAAGCACTCAGAATATGTAACACTTTGCAC
>JAWWEE010000158.1:32601187-32607716 GCA_035221455.1 Xenops minutus
AAGACTCCAAGAGTTATAACTACTGTAGTATAAACATAGGAACTAAGTTAACTTGTACATTTCTGTTGATCACTCCGTTATGTTGCCTCAAATAGTTTTAGAAGAAAAAAAAATCCTTGTTTTCCACACTATGTGTGTTGTTCCCTAAAGAATGACTGTTTTGGTTCAGCAGTGAAGTCACTATCCATGAAAGACCTGTTTTGGCCAGTGAAAAAAGAACTACCCTGAAGATGAAGACAAAAAGTCTTGCTGGGTCTCTCATCACTCAGAAGACTGTTCCAAGAAGGCCTTGCCATTCCCTCATTTTGTTCCTTCATAAAATGTGTCCTTTAGTTTCAAACAGATCTTAATAGTTCGTGCTTCATTAAGTCTCTCCCCATTTCTTACCAATCTATTTTTTTTGGACTCTTCTTCAAAGAGCTTGCAGGTGAAGATTTAAAAGACAGAACAGACAGAGCTGAAGCTTCTTCCAGTAGTTCTGAGCCTTGGCTTTGGACAAAACAAAACTAAATGTTGGGCAGCTTTCCTAAATGAAAGAAGTTACTAACGGTCTTTGCACCAAACCTAGGACTTTATCATGAACTCAAAGCTTGGGGAAAAAAAAAAAGAAAAAAAAAAGAAAAACCAAGAGAATACTGTAACAAACTTCGTACAGAGTTCGGTCTATTAATTGTTTAATGTTAGATATTATATGTGTTTACCTCAATTGAAAAAAAAAAGAATGTTTTTGCTAGTATCAGATCTGCTGTGGAATTGGTATTGTATGTCCATGAATTCTTCCTTTCTCAGCACGTGTTCCTCACTAGAAGAAAATGCTGTTACCTTTAAGCTTTGTCAAAATTTACATTAAAATACTTGTATGAGGACTGTGACGTTATGTTTTAAAAAGAAAAAAAAAAAAGGTGTTAAGTCACAAAATGCGGTAATAAATATTTCATTTTTGATTTTTTGTTAGGCTTTTGTGTTTTTAATCATGTTTAGAAGAATCTGAAGTTATCATGAGAGATGTCTCAAACACATTTCTTATCACCATTGAGAAGAAAGGTTGGAAAAATCAAAAATAAGCTTGTCATTGCATTAACAGTATAATTGAATGAAAGAACATCTGAGGTTACATGTTTCTGCTGATTACTGATACTAGATTTATGCCAGATTAAGCAAAATTTGAAATATTGTCTCACCAGCTTGCATTTCAGAAAGATGTGTTTAATATCAGTACTCTCTGCTAATAACATAAAAGCTGAGTTTGAGTGGTGAAGGCACAGACGTGAGACAACTAACTCCATGTGTGTTACATGCATGTGTGTGTGCATTAATTACTACTCCAGACCTTAACTCCAGGTATTCAGCTCAGAGGTGAAGAAGGCTTAATTGCAGGAGAAGGTTTGGTAGTTTTAGGAGCAGAAAAGAAACTTCGAGTTTAATGGGTTTTTCTCCTGTGTGAGAATAGTGTAATCTAGCTTTTTAGATGGTTTTACTGCTTTTCTTGTCTTCAGCTGTTTTCAGATGGAAAAAAAAAAAAACAAAACACAAACAAAAACCCCCAAACCATCAGGTAATGGGGGAAAACGTTGATTTGACATTTTGTATGTAAATAGCTGGAGCAGAATCACGGGTGAAGATTTAGTTTTACTTAAACAAAAGCTGATGACATTCTGAAGCAACTAAAGGAGTGTTTGAACTAGAAAGACATGAGCACAGTTAGAAACAGCAGCCTCTCACTGTCCTCAGCAGCCCTGTTTCGTCAGTGAGAGCAGGATGGGGCCTAAAGAACAGGGGAAAACTCTGCCTTTACTTCTGGGAGAAGGAGAGTGAGAAAGGGCTTCTAGTTACCTCAGCTTTCTAGAAAACAAAAGTTACTGACTTCAACATCTGTACATTTGTAACCCTTCTCCTTCCTCCTTGTCATCCTTCCAACTTGCTGGGGTGTTATTAAAAACTTTGAGTGACAACTTTTACCTCTGGAATGTGGAAAGAGGTTCAGCCTCATAGTTAATGTTTAGTTTCTGAGCTGAGTAAATGGACCCACGCTGCTCGCAACAGAAGGGAGGATGCCAGTAGAATAGGTGAGAGGATTTGTTTAGCATTCGGGTCCTGCTTTGTGGGCAGCTTTTATAAGGCATTAATATGAAATTTAGATGATAATTCCCTGGTTGGCTTTGATACTCTCTGTCCTGGTTAAAATCACATCAACCCTTCAGTCATGTAAGAAGAGCACACCCATGGTTCCTGTTTCCAAGTTCTCTGATTTTTGTGGATGTGGAAAATAACGAAGGCAAGATTGTTTGTGTTAGAACTTTAAAGGGGAGGCTGTCGATTTTTTTTTTTTTAATCAGTACTTTATTTCCTTGCAGATCTTTTCTCTACAGTTTGAAGAGCAATGTCAGAAAACGTCCTCACATTGGTAGAAGGACAGGGAAGAATTAATCCATAGTAGATTATTTGCTTTTATAATGAACTAAATATGTGCATTGCTGTGTTGTCTTTTATTCTTTCTTTTTTTTCCTCACCCTTTTGGGCTGTGCTTTCCGTGAGATGTCTTGACGAAATCCAAGGTACAATATCGTGCAGAGATTTCTCCATCTGAGATTTAGTGTTTAGCATGGAAGATTCCGATTTTGGTATTTTTAAGAACTGCTCAGCTGTCAAAAGCAAACAAAACGGGAATAATGTTTTGACAGCGGTATAGTGTTAAAGAAAATACTCGAGTCTGAATAAAAATTGCTTATGCTGTGGGAAACGAAGGGTAACAGAAGAAACACCTTTTGTTTACATACACACATGTTTATAATCCCAAATTTCGATTTCGCCGAGCGGGTACGGGCTGGGAGTTGTAGTCACCATAAATGAGGGATTTTTCTTCCAGATTTTGCTGCCTTTAAAGCGAAGAGAGGAGGGGAGCGCACCTCCGGCAGCGCTGCCGCTCGAGCCCTGCCCGTCGCGGCAAGCGGGCACCGCGGGGCCGAAGAGGAGATGCCGGGGGGAGCCGGGCGCTCCCCCCCGTTTCACTCATAGCCGCAGAGAGAGCGAGGGAGAGAGAATTGCCCCAGACCAGGTTTGCGAGGGTCGGGGGGGCCGGGGAGGGGCCGGGGCCGAGACGGGCAGGGAAAGGGTTGCGGCGGGGGCGCAGGGAGCGCCCGTTCTCCCGGTAGGCTTTGCCCATCCCTCCAGCGGCTCCCCAGGTTTCCCGGGGAGTGAGGGTCTTCCGGCGGCGCCTTTGCGGGGGCCGACACTGTCACCGCTATAGCCCTGATGCTTGTGCTGGGAAGAAACCCCATGGAGCCCGGAAAACACCCAAATCTTTTTCCCAGGCACGACCACATCCCCGCGGTGCGCGGAGGGGCAGGAGGGGACTCCGCTGAACGGGAGGGTGTCTGAGCCCCACAAGTCTCCCCTACAATGTCCCTGGGTTCAGCCGAGGGGAAACGGAGCCGGCTTTTTAACTGTCCTGACAGCACTTAGGAAAAATCAACCCCGCTGGCACTGCGCGGAAGCGAGTCAGCTCCAGCTTGGGCAGCCCAGCCGCTGCGGCCTGAGCAGGACCGGGCGAGATAAGGGAAGGGTGGGTGCAAGGTTTGCAGGCAGATTTTAATATTAATAGTTTTGGTGGCGGGAAAGAGACAAACAGAAGGAAGGTTGCTCCTCTGGGCAGAGTCTCTCCGACAGTGATGATAGATGACCCCGCACGGCTAAACAACTCCTCCCCTTCATCCCCACACGGTGTCAAACCTACTTTACTTGTAGCTTTAGGAATAAATAATAATAATAAAAAAAAAAATAAACGCACTCACCCCATTCCTGGCATAGATTTATGGATCATTATGAATCAATTACTGGTCTCAATATTTTAGAATTTGCTTACATAAAAAGGGGGTCTGCGGCCGGAGGAAAAAAAAAAATAAATCTTTGCAGTCATAAGAAATACAGAATCTCCCTGCATAGTCCTGTGACTAAAAAAAAATCGCTGCTAATAATTTGGGGTTAACCATTTTCTAAGAGCCGCATTACTGGGGACGGGGTGACTATTGTGGGTGCGCATCTCCAAAAGCGACTTTCAAACTAGGGGTTCCACAACGCGCATAGAATATATATGGTGCGTGCAACCTCATTGCTTCGCTCTTACAGAGAAAGAAAAGGGGGGGATGGGGGAAGGGAGAGATATAAAAAACTAGAGGCAAACCCCATAAGACACCCCTTCCCCCCCAGTACTTAATATGGTGCCTTGCGAGGGCGAAGGGCCGGGACCGGGCTGCGCGCCCACGGTGCAGGACAGCGCAGCAGAGCCCGGCTCGGTGGCCCCGTACTATGGGAAGGAGACTTCAGCAGGGACAGAAAGTGTGTGAAGTTGGATTTCTCTCGCTTTCTCTGTATTCTCTCATTTGCAGCAGTGTTTGAGGATCTCAAGGTGTTTCTATGGCTACCTTCTGTATGTGGGAGGGTCATATGTGGGGGTGCCCAAGAGAAAAGGCAGCTCTTGGGTGATCATTTATCAATGTCACCCACATAATGATTCTCTCTGCAGTCTTCTATTGATGAGGATAATTACATTAGCTCAGAGTGACTGATCAATGAAAAACCACCAAACAAAAACTTCTTTACTCTTCTATAATACCAAAAACCGATACAGAAATAAGATAAAAAGGGAGGGTGGGATTTCCCTTTCCTTTCCTTTAGCAATGATTTTTGTAACGAACAAGGGAAAGTGAGGAAGTTTTATGCGATTAGTTTCCTTTTCAGAAGAGGCTACCATTTTGTGAAAGTGTTCCCTTTAAACCTCTTGGTATCACTCTTTGCCTAGTAAAAGCAAATCGTTATTTAAAATATTAGCTACTGCTTCTCCTCTGGACTCCAAACCCTTCGCTTTTACACTTGTGTTTTGTGACTGGGTGTGAAGGCGGAGGGAAGAGCGCCATAGTTTGGAGCTGCGAAGAGGAAAAGGGAAGGCAGATAACTTTTCTTGCGCAATTGCAACTGTCTCTGTCAGGTTTTCTTTGTTTTTATCACTTCATAAAGTGGCTCTATTAAAGATGGAATGTGGCCTCCCTGAGATGCTGCTCTGTCGGTGAAAGCTTGCAATTAAATTACGGGTTCGTTCTTTCCAGAGTTAAAAATCAATGTTTTCTCAATTAAAGGGAATTTTAATGCCTTTATTGGGAGTTGTTAAGGACGCCATAAATTTTACTGTAATGCCTCTAAGCTCCGAAGCCCTGCCAGTGGACAGGTTGATATTCATGTTGTTTTGGGGGGAAGAGGTTGTTGCTGGTTTTGTTCTCTCTCTAAAGGACCTTCTTCAGAAAACTCAATCATTTTGAATAACTGCAAGACAAACTGATGCAAAGGGGCGGGAGAGCGCAGGCTCTTCCTTCTGCCCTCCCCTCTCCATTTCGTACTGCCATCAGCTCCTCTCGCTGTGTCAGGGAACTCTGCCTTACCGCGCTCTCACCGGGCGCAAGAGCGGGTTTTCATCTGGTTTTACGGAGGAACGGAGAAATGCCTCAGTTTAGGAGGACCTGTTTCGCCGTGGTCGCTCCCCCTCTCGGTGAGCTCGTGGGTGCTGAGCGAGGGACGCGGCGGTGCGGCGACCGGGGCTCCCCGGAGGGGTCAGCGACCTGCCCGGCCGGCCGGCCAGCACCCACCCTGTAAGCAGACCTACCGCTAGTAAAGGAGCATGTCCGGTCCTGGTGAGGAAGGTCTGCTTACAGAGATGACTACAAGTTAGCTCCCTGAATGGGAGTCGGAATAGAGCTGGCAGAACCGCCTTTTTTTGTTGTTGTTGTTTTTGTTTTTGTGTGTGTGTTTTTGTGTTTGTTTGTTTGTTTGTTTTCTAACCAGAATACTGTGTCTTCACACGCTACTGCCAAGTAAAACCCCCATCAGGAGGCTGATCCTGAACACATCTACACGGGATTAATTCCTCGAGCCGCAGGAGAGATGGTCCCCGGGCCGTGAGATCAGAAATAGGCCCTTATCGCCTGGTTTTGTCCGAAGCATGTTTAAAATTCCTTAAATTAGCTCCATGAAGAGCCAGTGCAAACTCCTTTAGAACCAGTGCAAACTCCTTTGATTAAAGCAACTGTCAGATTCTTCGAGATTAGGAGAGAGAAAACGCAGAGTAGGGTGTATTTATTATTTATACTATAGTCCACTGTGAACAGTTGGAAGGGGAGGATTAGAGAGCGCGTTTGAAAGAGGAGACAAGAGAAAACGAGAGAGAGATGTAACTCTCTCAGTGGTTTGGACCAAATTGCTTCATTTCTTCTCCCAGCCCCCGAGCTCCCTGTTACGCCGCCCCAGCTGCGCTCCCCAAACCAGGACCGCCAGCTCGTCCTTTCGCTCAGCGCATCGGTCAGCAGCGTCCCGCATCACTTCGTTAAGGACCCGGCATCAGTAACCTGGGCGCTATGATTTTCACTTAAGTTTGTATTGTTCTGCTTGAGCCTGATGCGTGGCACTAAACAGGGGCAGTCCCCCTCCCTCCCCACCCCCCAAAGAAACGCAACCCACCAAAACCCAAAAAAACCCCACAACC
>JAWWEE010000158.1:32607816-32629053 GCA_035221455.1 Xenops minutus
CACAAACCCAAAAAAACCCCCCCCCCCCCCCCCCCCAAAAAAAAAAAAAAAAAAAACAAAAACCAAAACCCAAAACCCAAAACCCAGAGGAACGGGGGGACGACGGCTGCTTTCCACTCTCAGGCTTGTGTCTGTGTTTAGAAATGCAGGGCAGGGGATAAAAACAAAGCCATAACCGGGTTCTCACCGACCAGATTTGCTTCAGGTCCTCACGTTAGTGGGGGCGGGGGACGGGGCATCGCAGCCCTTATGTTTGACTGAGGCGGGAGTTCGGAGATAGGGAGCATTCTTTTTTTACTTTTTTTCTCTTTTTTTCCCTTTTTTTTTTTTTTTTTTTTTTTTTTTTTTTTTTAACTTGGCGTTGCGGCTCTCCAGTTCGGAAACATTTTTAAATCTATGAGCCTTGAATGGACAAATACTCGCTATTAATATGGGACATGGAAGAGTGGCAAAAAAACCTGAATGGAAACTGTGCGGTAGCTTTTGGAGAAACTAACGATGTGCTTCAGCTCTTGCCATCACGGGGAAGGAGAGAGGGGGAAACCCCTTCTGATTAATAACTAGCAGGGTAATGTTGAGGGCTTTTTCTGCCCGATTGCCTTTTTGAATTAGAGCCGATTTCTTCACACTTCAATAGGGCCTGTCTCTTTTAAAATGACTGACAGATTTGTTTCTTCTTTTTTCTCTCCCTGAGACTTAATGATGTAAATTTTCTAATTAGCTAAATCACGTTGCTTAAAGGCCTTAATATTTACCGGGCAAGGAATGATAGCCGCGTTCGGATCTCTCGAAATAACCAGCGAAATAATATTAGACTTTTTTTACAGAGGGAGGGAGGGGGGAAGCGCGGAGGGAGGGATGGGCTGGGGAAATATCACGTAAAATGAGAGCTAAAGTTCAGCCCGGAGCTTCTTCCCTCCTCCCCCACGCCCCCGAACCCGCTTTTATTTTTCAATCAGCTAAGATTTAATTAGGAGCCCCCAGGCCGGACGATCTGATATTTTCTCATTAGTTTCCCATCAGTAATCTTGAGTGTTAGATTGGCTTAAAGGTTGTCAACATTTGACCAATTTTATTTAAGGCAAAGAAATCACGCGTTATAGCTTCGGGACCCGAGACCTGAAAATAAATCCTGCCCGGATCGGCGGAACTAACATGCGAAAAAAATGTTGACAATTCATCGTTGTATTTAATAAGTTGCATAATGTATAGTACGAACACACACACGGAAAGCCACACGGAGACCCCAGCGCGGGGTGCCCAGCACCCGGTAACGCGCACACCTGGCCGCAGGGGTGTGACGCTGTGTGTGCGTGCGTGTGTACACGCGTGTGTGTGTACACATGTGTGGGTACGGGGCACGCGTGTGTGTGTACGAGTGTGTATGTACACGTAGGTACACGTGTGTGTGCCTGCATGTGTGTGTGTACATGTGTTGGTGTGTGTGTTTACACGCTTGTGTGTATGTGTGTGTATACGCGTGTGTGCGTGTACACGTGTGCATGCTTGGATGTGTGTGTACGTGTGTGTGTGTGCACACGTGTGTGTGTGTGCCTGCATGTGTATGAACGCTCGCAAGTGTGTGCCTGCCTGTGTGTGCACACGTGTGTGTGTACCTGCCTGTGTGTACACGCGTGTGTGTGTGCCTCCTGTCCGTGTACACGCGTGTCCGTGTGCGGGCGCGCGGCGCGGCAGCGCGGCCTCCCAGGCGCAACGTCGGAGCGCCCCCTGCTGTCGGCGCGCGGCTCTCCCGCGGAGGAGGCGCCCTCCGCCCGCGCTTCCCTGCGCGCTTCCCTGCGCGCTTCCCTGCGCTCGGGGTGGGGGAAGGTGCGCCCTGCCTCTCGCCTCCCTTTCGGCCG
Organism: Xenops minutus; assembly: GCA_035221455.1. Lineage (NCBI taxonomy): Eukaryota > Metazoa > Chordata > Aves > Passeriformes > Furnariidae > Xenops > Xenops minutus. The sequence continues at coordinate 32,609,676 of JAWWEE010000158.1, forward strand.
GGGGAATCGTAATACAAGCTGTTTGCGGGGCTGCCTTTTCCTTTCTGTGCGAGCGCAGAGCTGCCGATAGCGAAGAGGGGCGGCCGATAACGAGAGGGTACGTGTTTTTGTAGCCCCCGCCGCTCACTCTGCGCGCTCCGGGCCCGCCGGCAGCGCAGGCGGTGCCCACGGGCCGCCACCCGAACTTGGCTCCCCGCGCGGCCCGTCTGCGCGCCTGGCCGCAGGCGCGGGGGTAAAAAGGCAATAAAACACTACCAGACGGGTGTCCCAGGGCCCCGGTAATTTCTAGGTAAGGCCAAGGCTTCATGTTTATTGAAAGCTCGACAGAAGGGTAAAATCGACCGATCTGCTACGATTTCACCCCAGACTTTTCCCTCCAAGGGAGCAGGCTGTTCCGCGCCTGCCTCCGCCGTCCTGCGCGCACCCACGCGTGCCAGCCCGCTGTGCCTGCACCGAGCCCTGTCCCCGGGCGGGCTCTGCCGAGGGGCTGCGATCCCGTGTGCCCCGCGGAGCAGCGGGGGAAGCGGCCTGTGAGGAGCGCGGGGCGCGGAGAGCCGGGCCCGGCGGGGCGAGCGGAGCGCCGCAGGCAGCGCTGCCGCCGCCGCCCGCTGCGGGGCCGGCCGGCTGGAGGGAGCCGCTCCGGCCCGGGCGGGTCGGCCACGGCACGGCAGCCGCCAATACATCATGCACCGCCCGCTCTTAGGGAGCCACCCCAGCCTCTTTGTACTCCGGGGTAATACAGTTACATATTTGCTGTTTAAAGGGTTATTTTGCCCAATTAAAAAAAAAAAAATCACACAAACCCAGCACTCAGACCAGCGTCTAGTGTCGTTGGTTCAGGGATGTGCCTATATAGAGTTCAGCCAAAACAATGCTGTGCAGAAGACATTGCTAGACCAAGACAGTAGTTGCTCAAATTTATTTTCTTTTTTAAAAATGTGCGTGAAAGGAAATGGGGGAGAATGGAAGAGAATATTTGTCAGAACACCAGAAGACACCTTTCTTGAAACAAAGGCAAGGGATATCATCTCAGTTTCAAATCCATCAGGCAGAGACCAAATAACAATATTTGTAGTAAGGCATTCAAAAATACAGTGTGCTTAAAAAACAACAAATGCTTACTTACAGTTGCTAGAGCGCAGCTTAATAAAAAATTAGCCTTACTGACAGTCTTGTCAACATCTTAAGTAAATTATCATAGCGATGGTCTTTGGAGAAGAAAACCCACGCTCTTTGCTAAAACACCTCCTATCATTAATCTTAAACCACTTGAAGATTATGATGGAAAGAATGGGATCAGTAACCATTATCATCTCAAATTGCTGTTAAAAATTCCGCTGTTTATTTTTGCAAAAAAAAAGGGAATGTGTCTGGGAAATGCAGAAAAGGGAAGAAAGGAAAACTCAAGAAAGGCAGAACAATTGAGGCGAATCCTGTTGCAACCTCGATGATAAACACATGGAAAAAGCTGTTACTGCTCTGCGGATTGCTGGAATTTGGGTAGACGTTAGAAAAATAAACAAAGCGATTACTCCTCACCAGTTCTGTAAATGCACCGGTACACCAAGGAAAGGTAACTTCTTAAAATTATTTGTGTTTTCCTGAACATTAGGTGCTTGCCTTTATCTATATCGATCATTTGATAAAGATCAAAACTATTAAAAACGTACTTGCACCTTTCACTGTTCGTAGATTAAGAAAAAAATCATTTCCACCCTTTATTGCTCGTATTTTTTTTATGCATTGCATGTTTTCCAGTAATGGTCAGAAAAAAAGTCTACAGTATAATTTTATGAGGATCCGACATGCTCGAGACATTTGCTCAAAGTGAAGGCTTTTCAAAAGCGACCTGTGATTTTTATTGTGGTCTCTCCTGTTAGAATATCATTCCTCTTTGAAATTAATCACCCCTGTTTTACAGATGAAAAATATTATTCTCCCCCTCGTTAAACTACTTCCAGGATTTGGCAGAGAAGGGAGAATCTGCTGATTTAGGAACACTCGACCTGCATGTTATCAACGGATCTTTACACCTTCAGTGGATCCACAAATCGATGTGAGCTGGGCACACGTCTGAATACAATCAAGCACAGGTTTTTGAAGTTATTCTTTCAAAATGTAGAAGTTTACACGACGCCTCTAAAGAGCACGATGGACGCCGGCTGGCTCTCCCTCGAAGTCAGAGGAAAGGGTACCATTAAATCAGGTCGTTAATTAAAATAAACCAAACAATTATTTTCGCCTAGCAGAGCTGCATCTTCCCGTTGTTTCCGCGATGATTCACACCAGCAGCGGTATACCAGAGGCAGAAGCGGGCGGACTGCTTTTCCCCCTCCGGCGGGGGGGACAGGGGATTTGCTCCCCGGAGCAGCTCGGCAGCGGCGCAGGGCGCTGCGCGGCGCAGCGAGGGGCGCGCAGGTAGGCGCGGCGGGAGAGGGAGCCGGAGCAGCGCTGCCAGCTCCCCCGCCGCGGCCCCGCAGTGACCCCAGCCCGGGGCTGCGGAGAGGTGAGAGGTGACGCTGCGAGCCAGCGCAGACCTGGCCCTTTTAAAGCCACAGCTAATCAGTCCTTTACTAAATTAAAATATAGGAACCAGAGGGGAAGCAATTTCGATGTAAAGAATTACCGTGCGCGCTCCCAGAACGAAATAGTATTGAAATGAGGACGGTGCTCTCTGCGACAGAGAGATTTGTCACCCAGGAGCAGTTGGGCTAAGATAAACTATAAAATTATACATTCGCTATATAGATCCGATAGATCTCCACGTGTGGGAGATTACGTATCCCACGCGCACACAGCAATAAAATAAGGATACTGAGTTGTTAAAAAACTTCAGCCCCATAAACTATACAGCGAGGTGATCGTTATAGGGCAGCAGGCACTGGGTGGTTAATTGCCCACCTAGCTAAGGGCTCAGAGATTCATTAGAATGTGAGAAGAAATTAAAGCGGAAAAAAAGTGATACATTTTCCTGTCAATTCATTTGTCTTCGATTTCAATTTATTCTTTAACCTCTGTAAGAAATAGGAACTAACTGTGGCAGAGGGGTGTGTGTACATGTGTGCATATGCACCATAGACGTACAGTACATACGTCTGGGTGTGCGATGTAAAAGTGTGTGTAATCTGACCACATGAATTGGCTCACAAACAGTGGAAAATCGTGACAGTTCCATTTTTCCTCTTTAATTAGGAAATATTCCTTGATTGTCTTGGCACCCATTACTTTTTAATAACTCCTTAGAACCGGGAGAAGAAGAATAAATGTCTGCTGTAAATAATCTGCTATAAAGCAATTATTTTACTAGGATAATATGCAAGTACAGCACCGTAACGGCCATGAATGAGATACAAATGGAAAAAATAATCGCTACTGGAATGATGGTAATATTTGACAATACATACACTTCAGTGGGTCACAGTAAGAAATACCTAGCATTGTTAACGTAGCTCTGTTACAGCTAGACTGAAAAGAAACTTTCCCTTTCCGTGTGTTTCAGGCAGCAAAACGCTGGGTTTAGAAGACTGCTAGCGAGTTTCCTCCAAACAACTATAATTAATTTACGTGCAGAGATCAAAGTTCCGAGGGCGAAGGAAGTGATTGATCGCGCCAGAAAAAGCTTCCCTGGCGCAGCCCACGGACAGTCGCCACCCACGGCAGGTAAGCTGCTGCGTGAAACTATTTTTAACTGAACAAAAGCCTAAGCAAACATCTGACGTCAGGGAGCAGCGCTCCAGGAGGGGGTGCTGGCAGCGGTGCGTGGTGCCGGGCTGCCCGCCCCCCGCCCGCCCGTGGCCCGGCACCCACCGCAGCAGCGCGGCGGTGCCGGCGGCCCGACCCCCGTGGCCGCCTCGGGGAGGGGAGCTGTCATCCGCCGGGACAGGGCCGAGGCTTCGGGGATGGCCGAGAGGTGACAAAGAGCAGGCACAGCGCCCACCGGGGAAGGCCGGTGGCACCGCTCCTGCTGACTGTGGTCTGCAACGTCTGCGTGTGGTTTTAAAAACCCGAGGCTGCTTTTATGCCCGGGGAGTTTGCTATGTTTACCTGCAAGGCACCCGAAGGCTCCAGGCACTCGGCGGGCGAGCACCGTTCCCGGGAGTCTGGGCGCGCTGGCCGCCCGGGACCAGCGCCTTCGGGGGCTCGGGGCGACGCCCCCAGCCTCCCGCATCGCCAAACTTCGACTATTGAGGCGAGCGAGAATAAACACGACAAACGCTGTGAAGTTCGGCGGCCAGGAGGAGCGCCGGGCTGGCTCTGTCATTCGGCTGCAGCCGGGGGTGGCGGCGGCCGGGCGCCGCTCGCTGCTCAGCTGCCCCCGGCGCAGGGCGGGGGGTCCCTCCCCGGGAGCCTCTCGCTGCCCTGGGCCCGCTGGGGAGAGCTCTGACCCTCACCTCTCCCTCGTGATCGTCAACTTGAGAAACCCAGTGACGGGGCCGCCTTTACCCCCTGTTTGAAACACTCATCCTTCCCCTTTCCCTCTCTCGCTCCCCACAAGCCCTTAGGCGCCGCGGCCCCGGGCGGCCCGGCCGGGGGATGCCCCGCTCCGCTCCGGCCGATGCCTGCGCTCGGTGCTGCCTTACAAGGGCAGCCGCGGCCGGGCCGGGGGCCGGCGGGGGAGGAAGGGGAGGGGGGCGGTCACCGGGGCGGGGGAACCTGTCCCGGAGGGGCCGGCGGGCAGTGGCAGGGAATCACTGCACGCACGAAGCACCGCAGCCCCGGGGCGACCTGTCAGCTCCGCCGGCCCCCGGCTCCCCGCCTCGCCTCTCGCCAGAGTCAACACAGAGCTGCGATCCATTTGGGCGATTTAGTTAAAATAAATAAACCCGCGAAGATTCACTAGCGAGCGATGCATCATCGACCCGGAGGTTTATTAAGAGGCTCTTTACAGCCGCGGCTGCAGCCCCTGCTCCGCCGGGGGTGGGGTGCGGATGGTGGTGCTGGGGGAAGGATGTGTCAGCCAGGGTCGTCCCCGAACCCCCACACCAGGCCTCCGCCAGGAACCCGGTCCCCCCACCGGACAGCCGCCCTGTGCTCACCCCGCGTCCCCATTGAACCCGCAAGGAGGGGGAAGAGGCCCACCCGACGGCTGCTGCAAACCACTGTTACTCATTTCCCTGTATATATGAGGGAAGGAGAAGACGGTCTGGAGACATTGTTGTCAGTGGCGATTGTTAAATAACAATAATAATAACGATAATAATAATAACTCGTTACACCTGGGTACTGGCTGAATATGGCAATTACTACTATTGTCAATCACGATTAGAAATAATTATTCTGAAAGCAGGGAGAGTTGAGCTGCCAAGGTGTTTTGAATAATTGCATCAAAATGTGCAGCAAAATATTAGGTTCATACACAGGGATAACCGCAAACTTTCAGTTGCAGCCGTCTGTAAAGGAGACCTTACCATGGGTGAGATTTCTACTTGTGAATCTTCAATTTCTCGTCTCTTACAGGTCCAGTGCTGTGCCGTTCAGTTCTCCCCCAACCCTGCATGGTGACCCTTCCACAGTGCCCGTCCTGTTTCCCTCCACCAAGTTGCCTGAACACACTGGTGACCAAACACCTTCTCAGGGCAGAGATGCACAGCACTCGGGTCCCTCCATCTTCAAAAAACAAAGCAAACAGATTACAAAGGATAACGTGGTTCCAGACTGAAACTCCACTTACTGTATTTTGTGCTACTCTACGCAGGCCCCCTCATTTCAGCTGTTTGAAATAACGTGTCACTAGGATGAGGTCACAGGTGACTGACAAGTTCAACCTACTTAGCTCAATTATCTAAGTTTCATTTCCAAATTGTGTTCAATTTGATCTTTCTGCTTCCCTCCAAATTATCTTAGAGGAAAACATAATCAAATGAAAGCAGACAATTTAAGCCAAATCCTGTATACCATTATTTATATGCAAAATCATTTTTGTGATATATACTCCCCTTAATGACTATGGGATGCCGGATCTTTCCAAGCAAATTTACAAACCTAGCCATCAAATTATTTCAAAGGCAGGCCTATTAGGGACAAAAATAATTATGAACTTTCAGAAGCTTTGTAAAAAAATAAGTTTCGGAATGTTGTCTCTTTAAATTTTTCTTAAGTTTGTTTTTAATTTAAGCCTGGAGGCATAGTAGAGAGATATGCAGAGTCTAATAAAGAGTTTGGAAAATAATGTGCTGTAATCCAGTGCTGAGCTATTTCTCCATAAAATATGGATAAGGGATCAATTCGTAAGTGCAAATATCTACTAGGACTGAGTTTTAACAAACATTTCACATGATCATTCTTATATGCATTATTAAGGAGATAACAAAAGTGCTTCAAATCAAGCCCTATACAGTCACATCTGGAAATGCTCTTTTCTGTCTAATTTTCATTTTTTTTTCCTCAAAAAGAGAATGTTAGAAGAAAAACTAGTCTGTCCCTTGTATATTAATTATTACCATCAGCATTCGATCAGCAATGTGTATAGTTAGATTTACAGAATCCGTTCCATGTTGCCCCTTTAGAGAACATTAAAATGAAGATAGTATCTTTATCAATTTATAGAATCTGATGTTAAACCCAAACCCACACATAAATAGCATATACATTGCTTTATGCATATAGACAGGCATGCAGATACGTAGACACAACACACTTCCACATGGAAACAAGTTATGACCATGTGTTGGAAAACATACTAAAAAGTATTCGTGCATTTCACCAGATCCTGAGTCAGACATCATCAGATAAGAAGTGATCTAGGGAAAAGTAGTTTAAAATCAGATACGGCTAATTTCTGAAAGCATTGGAACTATAGTAAGCTTTGCTGTACAATGCTTAAACACTGTCAGTTTTAAAGAAAGCTCTTCAGATTCTTTAGTCAAATAAAGCATTACCATGAAGGAAAGAAGACTTAATAAACACCGCTGGAAAGAGTTGATACAAGTTTGTGTTTGTTTTTTTTTTTTTTTTGCTAATGTATAATTTAATGGAATTGCATTCTGAGGACAAAGATAAAAGAAGCAGCTAAGGTCTATCAGTACTATTTTAAAAAAAATAAATACTATGTATTTTTTTAAAAAATACTCTAGAGTTTTCTGAACAACTCTGATGTACTCACATTCTTATCACAACTATTTTCTTTTTACTATTTTAAGTGGGCATTCAAGATAAATTGATGCTTTATGTATATGCTGTCTCAATTTGTAACACACTATTCTCTGTAAGGATATAATTTGAAAAAAAAAAATACAAAAAAGGAATGATACCACTGGCAACAATTTACTTAAATTCACAAACCTTGAAATTGGTGCATCTCCTATCAATCACAGTCAGAAGCCACGGTAAAACACATCCAACATTTGTATAACAAAACTAGGACTAAAACCCCCTGGTTTTGTTCAATTTAAATGTCCTTCAACATGTTGTCATTTTATACACTGACATTACTGGGGGATTTTTACTATGGGTTGGCTTTCTTCTGTCAAACATATGCAAGACAGTAACCTTGCAAAATTAAAGTGCGTGCCATTATACTGCACAGATGTTTGTTCTCACTCAGTTACTGACAATGAAATACTTATTAAATAATAATAAGGCGATATTGACTTCTCTATTTTGTCGATATGAAGATCTGTTGATCTGTGAGGTTAATATTGATGAGGCAGAGTGAGGTAAACGTTTCATCAGGATGCCAAATAAATCCCAATACCGGCATAAAAAAATAAATCCTCCAACTTTGTATGTAAACAGACTCTAATCCTCTTTGTATTTATTTGGGATAAGAGCACCAATTCAACCTACCAGCACGCACAAGCTAATGCTGAAGCAAGTCCTTGATATTCCTTTCAGGAAACATATTCCAAAAATGTCTCTCATAGGTGTTTAAAACTAAGCTTAAATGATGCCAAGCACTTATGCTCTTCAGTCATGCTGCATGTTGTGTTGCAAATGGCACATTTCCTTTAAGTATTACTATAAGGCTCTATGTGCAACCTCAATATTCTTCACATTAAGGGAATTTCTGTTTAAGCCAGAGAAATCAGAAAAATTCTTTTTTTTTTTTTTTATAGGATGAGCTTGCTGTCAAAATATTATTTTTATTTGTTGTTTCATCAAAACGTTTCTGAAAGTTCCCTCTCTTTACCCTCTGCCACAAAACACAATATTGTACACATTTTGAACAATACAAAGAGCCATTTAACTTGATGGGTCTGGCAGAAGAAGCTACTTTCTTATTCATTATTATCTTTAGATTTTCCTTCATTCTTTATAAGGGAAGCTTAGAGCTGCTCTTTTTAGAAGAATATTCCATCAGTCGAGTAGGTCTCATACTTTGACAGTATTATTTCAGCACGTTATTTTTAATGTATGGTATTTAAACATATGTAAGGAATCCATGTAACTTGCTTCTGGGCTTTTGAATAGAAATTTAAAAGATGTGACCTAATGTGTAAGACAATAAGAGGCCATATATTTTTTGATACTAGCACCAAAAATGCACTTGTCAATTTCCCCATTTTGATTATTAATTAAGGCCTCAATCCTGCAATTAGATTTGCAGGAGCAAAACACAGGCATGAAGCAACTTTGCCTGTCTCTTTGTCAGAGAAGACAACTATGCCTTGTCAACAGTCTGCCTGTTGACAAGGGAAGAGCTCAGTCACACAGAGCTTACTGTAAGACATCAACGTAAAATTCAAAACATTACTTCAGCTGCCCTTGCCAGAGACCACAGCCTGGTTTCTGGGGCAGAAGAGCCATTTTCACAGCCTCCTCCTTCTCACCTGTCTGTAGCAGAACTGCTGTGCCTCAGCAGGGAAAGTTGGGCAAGCACTTGGCACTTTCTCTGCATTATGGTGACATCTTTTTTGGTAGGACAGTGCAGGAAAAATCACATTATTGCTATTTGTGCTGCTCCTGTTCTGAAGGAGTGAGGCCAGCCATCTCCTGCTCCTTCTAGGAATCATGGAAGGGTCTAATACCTTTTATTTTGTTGTTGGTAAAATGTGATGACTTTTGTCTGAGAAAGGTAACAAAAACATTTCTTTTTTGACCTCATGCTTGCTTGTTCTGCTTCCCAGGGTGTTCTCAGCAGAACATTATGGCTGCTTTTTTTTTTTTGCACCTCAGGCCATGATGCTGTTTGAAGACTCCTGTCTCTGCAAATTCCTGCTTTCACCTGAATCTCTGTTAAAGGCAGTGTGTTTTTTTGTGTCTGTGATCTGTCATGTTGTCTGCTTTTGGCTACTTTTTTAGATGTTTTTATCCTTCTATATCTTGAGAATCTTTCCCCTACAATTATCTGAAATATTTCCCAATATCTGTGTAATGGTAGTCAGATGGCAGAGCATCTGGGAGCAGTGCTTTGGTTCATGGGTACCTTGTTTTCTACCATGTGGTTGGATGGCCTTAAAAAAAAATCCTTCTAACCCACATGTCAAGTAATTCTGGTCATAAAATCACCAGAATAAGTAACTTTTCAAGTTTTAACTCACACTAAGATTTTCTGAAAGTTTGCTAACATTAAAAAAACCCCAAACATTTAGGCAATTTAGAGACACAGATTTTGCTAATCTCAAGACTCTGGGGCAGAGTTCCACATGTACAGATAAAACAACTAGATTAGGGTCTTGTGCCCATGAATATCTTTGTATGCACTTATCTGAAAAAACTTAGTTTAGTGGATCTTGGATATGTAAAAGGATCCAGCAAATGAATTGAATACTTTTAGTAATAACTATATATGAGAAATATTATTGTATGGCATTATTTCAGTACATGCCTTTGCAAATGCAAGGTGTATTCTCTGTAAAGTTCTCCTTAATATTCCAAGCTCGCTCCCCACTGTGGTTTCAAGGCTGGAGATTCTGTACCTGTGTTTCTTATGTGGCAATAAGAATACTGAGGGAACAACTCTTCAGTTAGTGAATTAAGCTGAATAAAAGAAAAAAAATCTATACTGTCTGGGACTCCCATCTCTAGTCATATGCTTTGCAACAGAGATTGCAAGAAAAGGAATAGGCAGCAAACTCTGTAAAATGAGCACAGATAATTCTCATGCTGTAAAAACCCTTCTGCCTTAAGAACACTAGCAATGAAAAGGTTACAAGAAAGGGGGTAATAAAAATATCAAAAGAAACCAAATAGAGATAGGTTTCTTTGCAAATAGAGAAGCCACTTTTTAATATGGTGGCCTTATATATAAGTACATTTGTCTTCCAGACCCTCTGCTGTTGATTAGAATTCTGATACCACTGGAGGGGTTACAGTTTTGTTGAGTTTCTGGATCTCAATTGCGCTGTCAAGGGGTCATTCTTTCTGGTAATAAGGTAGCTAGTGACCCCTGGGAGAGAAGGAAAACAATTGACTCTTGAAAGCAGAAACATATACTGAAGTCTAGAGTAGATTTCTGGCAGTGGACCAGGTCTTTTCTCATAGCATTTGTCATTGTAGCAATGAAAAAATTGTGGGAGTTTTACAGGCAGCCAAAAAACGAAAACAGAGTACAACAACATCAAAAAAAGAGCTAGATGAAATTTATTTTGGAATTATATTTCAGAGCAGGTTGTTTTTTGTTTGTCACACTGTTGGTTCACTTGCTAAAGATGTGGATCCCATTACATAGAAATATGTTGCTTATTTTAAAGCAAATGATTATCAAATGACGACACTTCAAAACATTTTTTGCTTTAATTTGAAGTGAAGTCATTTGAGTTTGAAACATATGCCTTTGCTAAATGCTGAATATTTTCTTGCCAAAACCAGACAACTTCGTTTTGTGTCCACTGCTTGCAACCATTGTTGATACTGGACGTCACTGACAATATGAGTCTTAGCAGTCTTTACAGAAGTCAGTAGTAAAGTTTTGCTTATTATCACTAGGTACTACTACTACTACTACTACTACTACTATTATTATTATTATTATTGTTATGTTGAGTCAAAGGATCTCACCATATAATTATACTCAAATGGAAAAATTACAATATTGCATTTGATTGGCTCTAGAAGTATCATTCCACTTTGTACAACTGGATAAAACTCACTTCTAAAAAATAATTTAAGCTGAGATCTGCATGTAAGGGTTTTCCACATATTTCTGAAAACTGATTTCACTGTTTCACAGACTACATTACCAGGCTGTTTTCCCTTGTTGTAGTATAAGCATACACAAACAGTGCATGCATACATGTAGTATCATGTACCCCCACACAAACACATGATTGGCACATATGATTTATACTACATTTGCAAGACTTTAAAGTGAGTTTCAAATTTATTACAAGTCCCAGCATTGCAGCTGATATACATGGATTCATCCCATCGTTTAACTGAAGTACCTAAGGTGGCATTGTAGCAGCTCAAGGCTTCTGTTTTCACTGGAAAAAGGCAGGCACATGCAGAAACACATTGCTCTGAAGGTACTTTCCTTTCTTCACTGGCTATAGAGCAAGTCTAGAGCAAATCTACTTCTAATTTAGAATAAATGACTGAAAGGGACTGCAAGGAATCCTTGCTAAAACATGCAAAATGCCATATCTTCTGCTATCGTCTGTACATTCTGCGCTGAATACGATCTTTCAATTTAGAAACTAAACCACCTCATAGAGATAATCATGTGTGAAGTCTTACACAGAAGAAAACTGAACAAAGGTTGGGATTGATATTTTTAAATTTTATTTCTTTGAAAGTCAGACATCTAGTCATCTCCTCTTACTCCATACTCTAGTCATTGAACTAATTTGTCTTAGAATTAGATTAAATAAGATGAAGAGGAGGATCCTGAGACAAATGTGTGGTAGGTGAGATAGAATGGTAGGAGTGCATTAATTACAGAACAAATTTAGATGCCCAAATTAGAGAAGTGACATTTGGATTAGGATTTTAGGTGCTTAGGATACCTTTAAGACAGATAAAGCAAAGTGAAATGAAATGAAATTTTTGCTAAGGGATTTGTGTGACAACATGCAGAGAAGGAGGTATTTGCAGATTTAGAGTAAAAAAATAGTTGTACTGTTGCCTGGTAAAATCCTGACAACCCCCTGCCTTGTTGCATTAGGTCAAATGGGAAGAACAAAGAACATCTTGAAGAAGCTCTTATCTCACAGCACATAGAGTACTATTCAACAGACTGTGAAAGAGAGAGAGGTGTTACTACTTAAGCAGTATTAGAGAGGCTGGCTACAAAAATTACTTTTCCTCATGACCCTGTCTAGGCACAGGAAAATTAGTAATAGATATTCTCACCTTAACTTCTCTATCTCTCCTTCCTTACATTCTGCCTCCCCCACCCCAGGAAATAGCAGTAGATTTGTATGAATATTTTTCAATATCCAACAGAGCGTCAGATTTATCTTGTTTGTCTCCTTCTCAGTACAGCTCATGGAAAATCATAAAGCAAATTTTAAAAACTGTGGTGTGATCAAAATAACTAATATTCTAATATTCATTCTTTCTGAAGACCTTTTCTCTGTTTTTGTGTTTGTTTTTTTTTTTGTTTTGTTTTGTTTTGTTTTTTTGTTTTTTTTTTTCGTTAAGACTAATTGTAATGTCTGATGTTATACTTCTTGTAATGGTGAACTTCTGTCCCAAGCAGATTATTTTACTGGAATTGGTACATATTTATAGTTATATTTATATTTTAGCATCCTAGAATGCATCATTTGCTTAAAGAATAGGAATGTTACTTCAGATCTTTTAATTTAGAGCATCTGTTGTTGAAGGAGCTGCAAAATATTTCCTCAATAACTAAAATTCTCAGCAGGTAATATTAAAAACAGTATGTTGCTGTCCAGAATAACAGTAATAGAAAACAAAAATCAAATGCTAATGCTAGCCATAAGATAAACTAACTGGTGACATGCTCTATTGTGAGCTGAAGCTCTGTCAGATTGTCAAGAGGAATTAGTTCTTAAGCAAGATATTTATAGCAACATAAGACTGGAAGGCATCACCAGGGTCACAGAATCATTGTAATAGAAGAGAATTTGTTAAATAACATTCCCTCATGATCCTATGAAAATTTTCCCCATAGCTTCTCTGAAACTCCCTGCTGGTCCATTTTTACTGTAAAGCTGGCATTCAGGTTTTCCTGACCATAGAATCAAGATTTACAGACAAGACACTGAAGCAATTTAATACCTCTAGGTGCATTGGTTCACCCTGACCTACATTGTAGTAGTGTGTAACTGTCTGAGCAAGGAAGGATGAATACTCATTTCTCCTTTCTGAAAATCAAGAAATGCATAAGAAAGAATAAAATTCCTTCCTGGATATTGTAACTAAGCAAGAAATGCCTTGCAGTAGGATAAAGACAGTATAACTACAGCACAGATACACATTCAATAGACACAGTTTAGGAACTGAGAGCAAGGGCTGCTCTGCTGTTCTTATCTCTTATAATGAAGCTTTCGAGATTTTCAAGCAGCTGGTGTCCAGATAACTTAGAGATTTGCAAGCAGAATTGCACACAGAAGTGAGGAGGAATCCATTGTAAAGGCCTGAGTAACTGAGGTCTGTGGTGATTCATTCCACTCACAAAGCAGACAGCTGTTTTCAGCAGGATCTGCAGCTTTTGGGTGGACTTACTGGGCCAGTATCCTTCCTCCTGCAAACCTATTGAAGTGAGTGGAATTGCATATGGAATGAACTTGGCTCTTTGGGTGTGGAAGAATATTACCACTTCTTTATGCAGGGATTACAGACAGGATTTAGAAATGTTTACAAGGTGGGAAGGACAGTGAAAAAACATGTAAAATCATTTCATCTTGATTCAACTTTGGAAGGAACTCTGCATGTGGATCACTCTCTTTCCAGAAGGATGTGTCTGCCAGAACCTTTCTTCCAAATCTCAACCTCATAGCCCTCCTACAATAAGGAATTTGGGCTCTGTCCAATGGAGGGCTGGAAAGAACATATATGTTTTCTCCACACTCCCACATCCTTCTCATCTTAGGGACTAAGGATAACGCTGCTGAAAAGTCCAAGTGAACCAAGTAAAAATTTATAAAGGGTTGTTATGAAATAGGGCTGTGCCAAATCCTCCCTTTATCTATTTATACTGTGGTCATTGCCCTGAGTCTAGGAACCAGGGCCCTCAGTTCTTTCCTGGCAACAAAAGGATGGCAAGTGTACCCCACCTGCAAAAGAACTTTAAAAAGATCAAGCCATTTTCTTTTGTCAGCTCCTATGCCTCTATCCAGGAAGTTAATACATCTCCAGAGTCCATTAAAATTAAAATTAAAAATTGAACCCAGCACTGTATTTTTATACCCAGTGGGCCAACTGCCTTTCAAGGCTGCAGAATCTGAAGCGCAAGCGTGGAGTTATACAGCTATTTAAACTAACACCTTTCATTCATGAATGCCATAGCATGAACAACCCATCCGCAGGACAACAACAGCTAGAGGAGCTGACCACACCATAACTCTGATCTGTAGGTACACCTCATTTAACACTTACTTGCTTTCTCCATCATGGGTTCTCTGCATTCCAGAAGGCTGCTGTAGTGGCAAGGGGGTGTTCTCTAAACTTGTATTACAGTGTCTATCTTTATAAATGGAGGGCTTTAGTAATTTCTGAATTATGATGTCATATATCTAGAAATAGGGTGTGGGAAGCTCCCAATTGTTAATGATAAAAAGGTACAGTGTCAGTCCTCAATCAAAAGTAATTTTAGCTTTGACACAAACGTGCAAACTATTTCACTTCACATCACAGCAGAATTTGGCCAGACACTCTCATAATTTTGTCCCAATTAGTCTCAGTGTGTGAGAAATAGAAAACATTTGGATATATGGGAACAACTGCAAACTGCTATTCCCTTCAGCATTCATATCTTTCTGCTGTAACTTGAGTCAATGATTTTCTGCTAATGCATCTTTAGATACTCATTTGGAAGAGATAGGTAAGTGCTTGGTTTCAATTTTGGAAATTAAATATCAGTATGGAAGTGCTTCATTTAATTGTCTGTATGCCTAAATATATTACAGAAGAGGGGTTACAACAGGTGGTATTTCTGAAAGAGCACCAAGGAGCTGGTGATCTGAGTGATTATCTGTGAGTTAGGGCTCAGAGGTTTTATGTCTCATTTTGCCACTGACACCTGAATAAATTTGGCTACATCATTAGCCTATTTTTACACAAATCCTCCCTTAAGTGACACTAATCATTACAGTCTTTACATGGTTCCTTCCTGAAACTTAATTCATTAATGTTCAATGAGACAGTCAGACAAAATGTATTAGGTATGTGAAAACTGTGTACTGATTCTGCCAAAAAGCAAACTCTGCATTTTACCTACTATTTTGAATCTGAAAACAACCCCAAGGCCATCTCAGGGATGAACAGACATCAGGTTTATTTATATTTATATACGGGCACCTAAGTAAAGATAAGGGCACAGGAAGTAACAGCCATAAGTACGATTATGCTAACCATCCCTATTAAGAGTGTGAGAGATGAGAAAGGACAGAATCGAGCTTGACAGTACAAAAATGCTAGCATGTGACTTTTATTTCCTTCCAAAACAATCTGCCAGTGTAAAACTTCTCCCTTGCATTTCAGCCCAGGTTGCTGAGACCCTCTGTGATATGTTGAGCAAGACTGACTGGTACAAGTCAACAGTGCTTGAGGCAGCTTTACTTTATGTGTAAAATATGTAAAAAACGAATGTAAGTTACAGCTTTGGGAAGTGTTTGTGGACCACAGGAACAACTGAAAAATGCTGCATTGCCTTTAAGCTGGAGGACATGGACCTTATTCAGATAACTCCCTTCTTATTTTCTTTGTTCCTTCTTCCCTACATTCCCTATGCTCTTTCCCACTTCTTGCCTGGTGTAGGCCTCTTCCTTAAAATAGAAAGTTTTGGAAGACACTGAAAATTTTGAAGATGAATTTCATTAACTTAATTTTATTTAAGAAAAAGGAAACCTTTGAGATGCACCCAGTGTAAGTAGCAGGAAAAATGTAACATACACTTTACACTAAACCAAACAGAAATTGGAACCAAGAAGAGAAACACACCTTGCAGGTGGCAACAGGAGCACCATAGAGTTTCTCTCTGAACATATTTATACATTTTCATAACCCTTTGTTCTATCTCATAGTCTCAAACTCTATGGCTCCTTTCTTGGAGATAGTTTATATTCATTTTCAAGCAGCTTGTAGGGACTATAGAATTTTGTTCAGCTTGATATGAAGAACTTATATAGCATCTCTTCTTTTCTCTTGTTGCTTTTTTGACCTCCAGGTGTTCAATTGCCTATGAGAGTACTCAAGGAAACAGTTATGTTGTATTCCAATAATGAATCAGTTTAATTGAAAAAAAAATCATGTGATGTGTACAGTAAGGGAATTTTAAATTAACTCCCTAGCACATTCATGGTCAAATACAAGAGTCTTGCTTTCTAATAGGATATAATACAGTGCTCCTAAATGATTCTTGTGTAAAAAAAAAGAGTGAACTTAATATGCAAAGCAGGGTATTGCAGGGAGCCAGGTGCACATCACAGAGTACACCATATAAAAGAGAGGACAGCAGACTGCACTATCACCCACTGAAGCCTGACCCCACTAATTTTGTTCTTTCAGAAATGGTTTCGTTCTTATGCTCATGGAAATGTGCACTAGCAAGAGCAACCTGATCTTACACAGTAAGTTGTCATGCCTGATTGATGCTTAGGACTAGCTGGACTTACATGGCAGTAGAAGCTCTTCTGTGCCAAGCACACCTATGCACATATAGGCACAGTGAAAGCTTATTGCAAAGATTCTGCAGCTACTGCCACTACCTTTGTTGTTCTGTTTACATAGCACAGAACTATGCTGATAGATACTCAGATAGGACAGATATAAATTTGATGGATGAAGTAGTGTTTTCTCTAATAATTTAGATTGAAATGTTAAATTTTGCTCTGCATTTATCATGCTCTTCTAGTCTGTATTGACAATAGGCTCACTCATTGTTCTAAATGGCTGTAAATAGCTGTCAGGTTCACAGCATCCAGGGGATACAAGCCTTTGTTCACTGGTATTATTGAATGCAAGTCTGCTGCCTGCTGCTTTTTAACCTGGAAGATTTAAGCAAAGGGAAGCTATTCCTTCTAGCTCAGGAGGTTCCTAAGCTGCAGAAAGCTTCAGGGGGTTGCATGGGAAGAAGTTTTATCAGGCACTTCTGCTCCTACACTTTTCCCTCAAATATACTCTATTAGCCACTCAGAGAGAGTCTGAATTAAATAGCTCTTTGCTCTGGCTGAAGAGGGCATTTTTTATGGACTGTCTTTACTCTTAGTTATTGCAGCAGCTTTCGGGCTTGATTCTATAAAACACTAGCCCAGGGCAACCTGCCCCCAGTAATACCAGGGCAGGCAATTAAGCAATTAACACGAGTGTTTGCGGCTCTCAGCAGATGGTTGATACCCATGCAGACCTCGGTTCTTATGGAGAAGGACTTTTACAAGAAAACCTCATTTCTCCCTGCAGCAGCAAGTACACAGCCTGGAAGTGCAGCAGGCAATTGGCTTTAAAGGTCAAGAGGAAATCCCACCCGAGCTTCCAGCTGCCAGGCAGCTTTCAGCAGACCTCAGCTCTAAGGTGAGCATAGTCTGCCTGCTGTGGGGTGGCTAACACCCATCAGCTGTGTTTTGGAATTTAGCAAGAGGCATGCACGTGCTTTAGTGTGAGGCCTCTTATTTGCTCTTGCTTTTACAAAGACATTTCAAATGGTATGCCTGGTTGGGGTTTGGGTAAACCATTTGGATAACCTACTCCAGTAAACTAGAGAATTTGTCTGGTCCAATCTGAAGGAAGACTCTTAACTACATCAGTATTCATGGAAAGAAAAACTCATGATACCAGACTTTGAGTATTTGCCAGACTAGGAAAAGCAAGGAAACACCCTAGTGGGACAAATTAAAAAGGCTTCTCCATTTCTTACTTGGCTTAAAGTGCACATTTATATGCTGAAAATGAACTTGTTTTGCTGTTGGTGATGTGTTCCTTGTATCTTTCAGTAGAGACACCCCATCAAAATGGCTCGACTTGAAACATATTACTGTATTTCACTGATGCCTTCAGGTCTTTGTTTTTCCTAAAGTTTCTAGAAGCAGTAAATTGGGAATCAGTCCATTAGATTTGCAACTCTAATAAACCCTGGTGGGCACCATACATAACTTTCTTCTGTGGCTGTGATTGTTTGGTGTCTGCTTCCAGCAGATTTTTAAATGACATTTTAAAGTGCACCAATGGCACTTTGCTATCTTAAGGAATCATTGACAAATTATCTGAATGATCAACACATACTTTTCTTTAAAAAAAGAAATACCTCATATTTGTACTACTAAAGTACCACATCTAGCAGCGGTTTGGCTGATATTAAGGATGAACCTGATCTTTCTGCCATGTGTTTCTTGCAGCATAGTAATATTCTCAAAATAACAATTAATACAGTATTTGATTACTAGAGTATGGCATAGCATTTGGAGCACTTGTAAAAGCATTTTTCCTTTTGTTTCCTTTCCCAGAAGGCTATTGGAATATTGGAGAAATGGAATTAAAATATGTTAATTGAAACTATGCTTAATTTACTTCAGCATGTACTGTGTATTAAATATAGTTCTTTAGAGAGAATTGAATTTTCTATTTTCTATTTATGAAATTAATAAATGTATATATTGTGTATTTCTAATGCTTGGAATTATGTGGGAGATATCTGCTCACTGACTTTGAAAATAAGAGGGAAATAAAATGGAAAAAAATAATTGGATACAATGGAAGACTTCCAGTAACTTAGCTTTGGAATGAACCTAGTATTCTGGCTAGAGATGAAATATGTTCTTACTTCCAGCCCTGGAAGTCTTTTTTTTTTTTTTTTTTTTTTTTTTGTGGGTTTCTATAATGCCAGTACTTAAATTAAATATTATTCTTTGAGACCTAGTGAAAGCAAGCTTGTTGGTTTTGGCTGCCAGCACCTATAATATGGTCTCTCTTTCCCATTAACACTGACTTGTCCTTCTTCATGTTAAACCCTGAACAGTGTTCTTACTTTGATGCTGCAGTTCATTTTTGTGGAATGTTTTTCAAACAGAAGCTTTTCAGTATGCAAGTTTATAGTCCAAAAGAGTATTCAGATGCTCTGTTGTATTATTACATGCATTTAATTTTCAGTTTCCAGTAGGATCCAAGTAAAATATCTATACATTTCTCTGGAAAACAAACTTGCAATTCCTGAGTAGTGTCTGGATGTATCTGTTGCCCTAGTTTATTTGGGTCTTTCATAAAGATAGTGAAACTGTTTTCTTCTGAAGTCCTACCATTTGTTTGACCTTCCCTTCCCTTCCCTTCCCTTCCCTTCCCTTCCCTTCCCTTCCCTTCCCTTCCCTTCCCTTCCCTTCCC
>JAWWEE010000158.1:32629153-32705464 GCA_035221455.1 Xenops minutus
CCTTCCCTTCCCTTCCCTTCCCTTCCCTTCCCTTCCCTTCCCTTCCCTTCCCTTCCCTTCCCTTCCCTTCCCTTCCCGCTCCATTCCCCTCCCCTCTTTTTTGCTCTATACAGGATGATTGTCTTCTAAAGATGACTGATTATCCACGCAAGAAGTTGTTCAGATTGCCTGTCCCATGGGTGGCAAATTTGTTCTGGATTCTGCAGTGTGAAAGATAGATCCTACCTGGATGTTACATGGTTTTATTTGGTTTGAGTAACTGAAGTCTTGGACTGCTCTTGCTTTTGTTGGCATGTCTGTAACCATGAGGTTTCAACAGCATGTGACTGTGCTCTGTCTGACCCACTCATGTGCTTGTCACAAAGCAAGTGAACAAACTTGCCGTCCTCAGGTGAACTGATCAAAGGTATTTACAGTAAGTAGGAACTTGCTTTGCTTCAATGCATCCTTTTTTTGGCTGTTAAAGGACTCAGATAATGCTTAATACTTTTCAGAGTACATTCTGAGCACTCATGAAAACACTCTCAAGTTAGACAACCACAACCTGAAGTACATCCTTCTGCATTACTGTTGAAAATCCAGCCATTGCTTTTAAATTGCCCCTGTGCTTAATTTTTAGGGCTAATTATAGATGTGCTAGATATAGGCCAGTGCAAAAGATACTGGAAAGCTGTGACAGGGACTTAATGAGAGGTTTGAATGCTTGTATCTAAAAATTAGGCTGTTCAGTTAAGCTTCTCAGGTGGATAGATGGATTGCTTCAGGCAGCCAAGTTTGAAAAGCCTGCCCTACTTCTCTGCTTTTGGAAACACTAGTATAAAAATGACCTGTATAAGGTAGCTGAATGTATCACTGCTTCACTTGTGTACTGCACAGTCTGCAAACTGCTGGTGTGGTTATTCCAGGATTTCATTTAAATGTCCGGTGCAATTGATGTAATTGTATGAATTGGATGGATGTTTTCTTATACAATGATCAGGTGTCATCTTTGCCTATTGCTGCTGGTGGGGATAATTGTGTTCAAAGGAGCAAATGAAGGAAGATGGTTTTGCTTGCCACACTGACTAGCTGCAAATCAGGAAGCACCCACAATAACCTGTCTCTTGCTTGCATTTAACTTGGAGATAATTGAAGGGTTTGGGCTTGTAAATTACCTGCTCCAGATACTTTTACTGATTCTTTTTGAGTCAGTGGCATGGAAGCCAATACCTGGCCACTTGTGTTACTGTACCAGAATTGTCTGTTGATGTTTGTATCGCTCATACTCCTATGGTAATGCACAGTAGCAGTCTCAAGTATTAAAACACTAAAGCAGTGTGTTTATATCGGAAATGTTACATGGAAAGGAAATCTGTGGATAATTGTGAACTCTTCTACAAGAAAGCAAGTAGAATTAATGACCAGACAACAAGAAAGCTCTCTGATTGTCATAACTATAACTTTTATAGAATCATAACTAAACTTACTGAAATTGCAGTAAAATATTCTAAATTCTCTTTGATGCTCAGTTGTTTTTTTCTTAACTTTCTCCTCCTGCTGACAACAGTTACTTCCTATCTGCTCTGGTCTACATGTTTGTGTTCCTTTGTTTGTTTCAAGATGCATTTAAGACACTTGGGCATAAAACCGTCATCCATGGTGCTACTTGTCCAACAGAAGGAAAAGTCTACATAAAATGAAGATGTTGCTGCATCTGCATTTTGTTACTCAAGATTTTTTGGTGAGTTTGTTTTTATAAATAACCTGTTCTGAAAATCTGAATTGTTTCTGAAATTATATTTTGGGGAGAGTTGCGAAAACTGATTAAAGCTTATTTGGCTTCTGTGGTAACTTAAAGTCAATTGATAAAGTGAGATAAAAATTAAAGCAATGAGAATGAAACCTTATAGTGAGCAGGGCAACTTGGGAACAAGCCCAATCCCGAACAGATACTGAGAAGGGCTGCTCTACACCAAGGAAGAACTATAAAAATCTGCCCAGAACTTCCAGCAAAGCAAGTTTTGTGGAAACCAACAGCAACATCCTAGAGAGTTTACTGCCAGGTAACCTGGTGGCCAACTAAACAGACACAATTTGTGCAACTTGTGTTCTGGAAACCTCTTCTGCCTGTTCGTTTAATATTCCAGGTACAAGACAGGAGCAAGCAATGCATACTCGTGTGTTTGCTTTCTGCTTGCTTGGCTTACTTACTCCACAGCATCAAAAATCATTAGTAGGGAAGGTGGTGGTGTCTTCATACAGGATGATCCTTAGGAGGAGGAGAACTAAGAGTCCTACTGTTTGCATGGAAGTTGCTTGTGCACCATGCAACAGGGTATTTTTCACAACTGTAGGGATGAGGAAGAGTTATACTGCTGAACTACTGAACTCCTTGGGGGACAACTTGTCTGCAGAGATTAATTATTCTAAGCTGTAGTAAGAATTAAAATTGGTAGGCTTAATTTTCATTGGTATAATGGGAACTCAGAAAGGCTTTCTCTGTTTTTTTTCATCCCAAAGTTGCAAAAAGAAATAAAAAAAAAAAAAAATCACAAAATAGGACACTGAATAAACATGGAAAGCACATATATGTTTTATCTCTTTCTCCCCACTCGGAGAGTCCCCCTAGTGGCATGTGTCAAGGTATTTTCAAAACTAGGCTTCAGAGCATTTCTGAACTCTATTGTACTTTAGTCTCTGCATCCATAAATTGACTCTAGGGTCATTCAGAGGATAATTTTGCTTTAAATACAGGGTTGCAGTAATATGTCTGTTGGCCCTCACTTATCCATTTGAATTGGATGAAGTCCAGCTGGAATAGAGAAGAGAAGCTAAGAGACTCGTTCTTCATGATGTTACATTATCATATCTCATCTTGCACTTCCCGAAGAAAAGACAAGAATGGTATGGGTGTAATGGAGGAGACCTCTTTCAGTGGTGGGGAAGTGAATACTGGCTTTATAAGAAGATGTAGTGTAGGGCAGAGAATGGTCCAGACTCTGACCCAAGGCGAATATAGATGGAAAGAAAATAGTAATTTTTATGAAGGCTGATCAGTCACACATAACACTTACAGTCCAACTGTTGTGCCAGTTTATTTTTATGTGTCATTTAGAGGAAACATATCTCCAGTTTAAAGATATGACAGAGAAAGTAATTTACTAACAACTGTTTTGGGTTATTTGCAGGGACAAGATAAGAAATAAAGTACAATTGTATTTTGACCCATAAATAACTCCAACTTTCAGATGTATCTTGTACTCTCTGAATATGTAAAGGAATTTTCTTATGGCCAGAAGAATGAATTTTATTTTTTTTTTTGTAGTCCATATGCAAGATGAACAGGATACCTACTTGTATCAGTTTTCACAGCGAATAAAAAAAATTTCAGAATGTTTATCAGCTAAGTTATTTTGTGTGGCAAAGCCTAACTCTGCAGACACTAGCTTGAATGATTTAGGGTTTTTAAAGATGCGTATAGACAAAAATGTGTACTGCTAAACATTTCTTTATTTAAGTAAAGGGAAAAATTGTGTTTGTGAAGGCTCAGACCTTGACTTTTTTTTTTTAATTGTAGATTCCAGTGGTTCAGGCATCTGTATAACAGGCTTGTCTGTGCTATACTGCAGAGAAACCTTCCTCTTTGACCTACTAGGTGTTTCTCTTCTTAGGGAGGAAAAGAATTCTTTCCATGTTAAAAGAGTTCAGTCTCCTCCTGTCACTGATTGCCTCTGTTGCTTAGTTGAGCTCAATTATATGTAATAGCTTTTCAAGGGTTCAGCTGTGAAGAAGGCATGTGTGCAAATGATATCAATAAAATAACAGGATTTGCATACACAGGAGCAGCACACATGCTACTGCTTTGAAGATTTACTGTGTGAGGTACACCTAGTGTTTAGTAGGACAGCTGTTGACACTGCCACTTTTATACTCCTCCTGCTTAGTTTTCCTGGTTACCACAGGCAGAAGCAAAAGAAAAAAGCAGTGCTAACTGTTCATGCAGGAGTTATAACAGCCCTTAATAGAAGAAGAGTACTTACCTTTGTCTGTTTCTCCCTGCTTAAAAATCTAATAAAATAGACACCAGTGGCTACACAGCTGATGGATACAGAAGTCCTCCTGTTTTCACTAAATCTGAGGCTAGTTATGTAGGATGTCCTTTGCTCACAAACTGAACTCGCATCTTAATTTTGAAAAAAATCCATTACTGATGGGTAGATTTCCTGAACACATTTGACAGCTTTCAAGCTAGCGGTATTTGGCAAGGCCTTTTAAAGTTATAGGAGATTTATAGCTAAAGAGATTACATAGCAGTGAGTTCAGATCCGATCCTTTTCTCTCAGCTTCTGCTTTGGGTAATAGCGACAGGAGCTGTCTGTATACCAGAAGGAACAGTTTAAGAGGGGTGGCTGCATTTGGCAATAGAAGGCCCCGTTAGCAGCCGGAAGCATTGGTGCTGAAAAGCAATTGCTGGTGTCAAGAACTTTCCTAGCTAAGCACTGCAGCTGGTGGCAATAAATAGCATTCTAATAAAGGAGGATGTTCAACCCGTGACATAAGCGAATACTGTTTCAACCACAAAAAGTAATTTACGGTGCTGCATATGTCTGAAATGGATTTTTTCCCAATACATTTTAAAATAAAAATGCTAAGATTTCAATGGAGGAAAAGATCTGCATTTTAAATCAAAATGAAATTGAAAGATCAATGAAAAGTGTACTGCTTTTTTAAGTACGCAATGATACATAACATCTTAAGGATGTGCACTGTCACAAAGCACAATTACCTCCATTCCTAAAAATGAAAGATGCTGTTTTCTGACTGTGAATGTTCTCTGTATTGCATCAAACCTAATAACTTTCCATGTCAGTGATAATCCTCCCAAACATTTAGACAGAACCATCATCATCTTCTCATAAGAATGCCAAAATTATCATGCAGAAAGCAGCAAATAACAATATGTTTGGATTGCATAAACACAATTCCTGAAAAAAAAATGAGCTCCAGCCTGCTCAGTGAAGAGCAAAAGGAATGGGTAACAGTCATTAGGCTCATTGGACCTGTTATCTTTGAGTCCACTACAGTAAACAAGTTATTACTTTTTGGTTTATAAGAACATATGCTCCTGCTCTTTGTTATACATTCCATTTGTGCCACATGTGACTTCCCATACATAATTATTGTGGAACATAGCAATGTTACATATTGCATCATCTCCCACTGGGATGAGCTGGTATCAGGAGAAACCATCCTTTTACTTTATTACTGCTGGCTAGTTTGGGGTTCTTTAGAGGTGCATGGAAGAAAGCGTAGTTTTGGTTTGGTGATCATAGGCTGGATGGGTTGTTCTGAAAGGCATTTTATACCGGAGTTTGTTTCAAATCACAAGGGTTGTATGTCCAAGCACATAAAATGAGTAACTGATGAAATGTTACTCATTGTCAAAATCCTTTGTACGGGACTGCGAAGTATAGTATAGACATTTAAAATTCCTTAAGGAAACATAACCTTTGTATTACTCTTTTGCACATGTTTATTAATTCTCTAGTTTCACTTTAGGAAGAAACAGGCCTGTCAGTTTTAAGAGATGGCAGATACCCATTTATGAGTATACAGCTGTGTACTCAAGCTGATTCCCACCCCTGCCCCTTCTCCTTCCCCCTTAGAGGGTTTCTGCTGTCACTTAGGAGTTAAAGAGCCAAATTCTCAGCTGGTGCACATCAGCACTGCTATCCTGAAATAAATAGGCATAACTTCACTAGAGTCACTGAAACCTAAGCTCAGACTTGTGGGTTTTACTGTCCTTGAGTGCAGTGTTTTAAGGCTTACGATACACACTTCTGCGATACTTGGTTATGGTATAAACAAGCACTACACTTCTGATTTAAATTATAATCTCATTCACCCAGAAACCAATAGAGCTTTGCTTATTTATCCCAGCTGAGAAGATAGCCCAAAGGCTTTTCATGTTGTATGATAAAGTCATGGGCTGCGATTCCAACTGCCCCTTCTACCCTCTCCCCCCCGCCATATAAACAAGGAGGTGACTCCACTACTGCTGGTGCAATTATTTAGATGTGAAACAGTTGTTCAGAGAATTTTGGATTCAAATCAGTGCCACAATGTTTATTCTGCAGTGAAGTGATGTGTCTGCTAAGGCTTTAGTCAGTTCAGACAGAGAGCAAGAGTCTGAATTCAGGTATTGGTATGAAGAGTTGGGCAGAAATTTGGGAGTAATTAAAGGTTGGAATACTTACCAAAAATGTTGAATCTAATGTTTCCTGTAAACTGTGTGTGCAGCCACAACACTCTGATTCTGAGCTGCATTTAAGCTGGGGATGGAATTCAGCTGCAAATCCTGGATTTAGATCTGAATTTCCACAGGTTTAACATTGTTGCAATCAGTGGAGTTTATTTGGTTCCATATCTAATTGAAGTGCAGAAATTTTAAGGTAACTTTAGTTAGATGTTTTTGAGATCCACTGGGATAATAGTGCAATAAAAACTGAAATAAAACATATCTGGTATTGTGTAGGGATTTTATTAGGATTCCAGCTTAAGGTTAAAATAGTGCTCTTGTGCAGTCAGCCTACATTAATAAATTAAAGCAAAGGAGTTTGTAAATGATTTAAAAGCATGGGTTACACATTTTTCCAAAGCAAAAGAAGAGAAGCACAGAATATTCATCTGAATTCTCAAGGCAGTGCATGTGGTGAACATTAGTTTTCCCTTTCTTTTTTTTTTTTTTTTTTTTTTTTTAGGTTGACTAAAGCTTTCTTTTTCTTCACAAATACTGTACTGGTAACTGAAGCTATCTTCTACTTGTGTACAACGTCAGGGGTAGCAACGCCAATGATATAAGGACCTTCCTTAGGTGCAGTGAATAGTAGCAAGGAAACATAACTGTGTATTCAGATCTCCACAGTGGAATGCTCTTCCTAAACTGCAAATCAGATCAAAAGAAGGAACATGGCCTGGTAAGGAGGAAGAAAAGAATGTGGAAAAGAGCCGGTGGAAGAAAAGAATGCATCATTAACTTAAAATCAAAGCAAACCCTAAAACAAAGAACCCAGTTACTGCTAAGTTTAACTTGTAATATGTCATTCAATATGCTGTCTTGATCAAAATCACGTATAGGAATATGATAGCTATCAGTTGTCCCATTTTTTGTCAACGAGAAACAAAAATAATCAATAATACCCTTATTCTACTTTGTTACCTGTTTTCTTCAGTTCAGTGAGGTTAGTGGTTATCTAGGGAATACCAGCAATTGACAATTCTGATAGAAACGCTGGCTCATGTTTTTGACTGGTGAGAAGGCATCGATAAGAAAATGCCAGGTAAGCTGAGAGGAAACAAATGTCCAAACGCTGCCTAAAGGGCTGAAGTTTGTCTTTAGGTAGTTTAAGAACATACTTTTCAGGAGCTGATTTACCCCAAGAGGGTATTTGTTCCACTAGAACCAAAGCACTTGATGCACCAGACTGAAAATTCCAAACTGATACTCCCCTGTGATCTATTGCTTTTTTGATCATCAGTTTTTAAGACTTAAAGCCCATTGCTTTTTCTTTTTTCACTCCCTTCTTCTGACTTAAATATTTGCAAGAGATGACTTATTGCTTTGCAACATAAAAGCCTATCATGTGGCGCACTTGGCTCTTCCCATTTCCCCCATTCTTGTGATTTGCTCTGTAGCTGCACTGCTTTCTGTGGTGTTAGACCTGCTTATAGTTATGCAATGGAACAAATGGGATCTGCCCATTTTTTAGAGCCTTTAAAGGGTCAACTAATATCCAGAGATGCAGCAATGACCTAAGTGGTCTCCTCTTCACTTTCCCCTGTTCAGAAAGTTCAAAAATGCCAGCATTAACAGTGCGAAAATCAAAAAAATTAAAAAGCCATGTGAAGCACTCTGGTACTCGTTTTTTGTGCTCTTTCTTCAGGTTACCTCAAAGAAAAGACATTGACTCTGCTAAATGTGTATATAAGGTGATGGCAGCACTCAGCCTTTCTTTGTGTATCCCACTTGAGAGAAGAATGACAGCTGATGAATAAATCTTTCTAAAGAGGTCTGAAGAGACCATATTTCCTGAACTGGATCTTTTGAAGACTTAGATAGTGAGGCTACATTTTGTTTACCATTTTTGTATGAAAATAAACTATGAATCACTTCAGTTATGTCCTCTTCTGCCTTCAAGTAATTTTCTATTTCTTATTTGCATTTTAGTAGCATGGAATAGGGATCTTGAGCTTTTTGGACAGAAGGTTGTATCTTTAAGAACCCAAACTTAAGAGACTTGCCAAATCTTGCATCAAATATGAAACTCACATAAAGAGCATTAAAAATATTTAAACTAAGCGATTAACTTCTTACCATCTGGAAAACCACAATCAGTGACGAAAGGAACTCAAAAATTCAAATACCATTAATAGGCTGACTGCTTCAGTACAGAATATTATTCTGTTTATAGCAACAGCTTTTCAAACACATCAGAAGACAAAATTCTGTACATAATAGGGAATCTCTATATTATGTCCAAGATTTATGATGTTAGAAACTATAGGTTATGTTGTTTTGATGATAGAAGAATTAATAAATGAGACATATTTGCCTGCAGTGATAAACTATACCATATAGAACCATTAATAAAGAGAAAACATGTGGAAATTCTTTAAGAAAATAACATTTTTGCTCTTTTTTCAAGGAACAAAAGAAGCCAGAAACATGACAGATTTCATCAAGAGAGCTGTTCACAGATTAAAAGTAGGTCTGATTTTTGTTTTGCTGTGCTAGACTTCACTTCCCAAACCACAAAACAGAGAGGCGAATGCTTTCAAGCTTATAGTATTGTTTTTGTTTTCATGTTTTGGTTTGTTTTTTTTTCTTTTTTTTTTTTTTTCCTTATATAGTGGATATTGTCTTCCTCTAACTCTGTTATACCATACAAGACTTATTTGTGTCTTGGCTGGGTTCTTCTGTTCAGCCTTCTGGTGTACTCAGACAATGCCACATAGGTTCCACTGTGATCTTTACGTCTGTCAAAGCAGCAAGGCCTGTTCTGTAAGGAGCTATGGCGACAAACCAGGGCATTGGGGGTGTTCAGCACCACATAGAATTTGCATCTCAGTGTATGGCGGCTAGAAGGGTTGGAAGACTGTAAAGAAATGCTCAGAACAGTAGGAGCTGAAGCAGAAGATCCTTTGACTACTGCCTGACACAGGCTGCTCTGTAAAAGGGTACTTCTGGCCCCAGTAACTGTTGTGGAGGGCTACTTGATGCAAAACATGGAACCCCCCATTTCTGAGTACCTAAATGCCTTCACTAGCATCATTTTTGGAGGGCTTGGCACTTCCTGAATGAAACTTATTTATTAACTCAGGCTACAGAAATCACTAGATTACTTACTTCATGGTTTGAACAAAAAAATAGCTGACAAGGAATGACAGAGAAATGTTGGTTTTAAAGTTAACATCCCAGAAGGAGGGGAACTTGGAAGTGTGTAATTGTGTACATTTGGCATCAGCTAAAAAGGCCCAGCCAGAAGACTGAGGCATGAACACGGAAGTCCATATTCAACACGTGAAAATTCGATGTCAAGAGCATTTCTTATCTACCTTTCTTTCATATTTTTTATGCTACTTTTGTGCTAAGCACCTTCAGAGGTTTATAAACCAGTTTAGCTGGGCTGTACCATTGAAGAAGACTATAGAAAATGAATGTCCTTTTGAGATTTAGAGAGAGATTATTAGATCGCTTAAACTCTCTATTGAGTCTTTCCTCTTGACTTTCATATTGCAAAAAGTATACACTGGTTACAGAAACATTCGTATGATCAAAAAGATTAGGTAGCTCAGCATGTAAGAAAGGTTTTTCTGTATTGCTAATGAGATGAGAAGTCAACCTTATTTGTCTTCTGTTTTGTTGGCTTTCATCTTGGCTCTCTACTATTCTAATCTCATGGGTCAGATCCAAAATGCATTAATTTAGATGCCTAAACATGGTTCCTGCAGATCCTGGTTCCAGCATATAATTTCCCAGGTGTCCAGGGAAAACCAAGACCTCAGCTTTTGACCCCAGAATTCCCCAGAATCCTGAAGTTCTCTTGCTGCTCATGCCCTGGAGCACCTTGGTTGTACCACCATCACCTTGTTACCTTGTTCTGGCTTTTTTCCTGGCGAGGATCCAGAAGTAAGAGTAACTTCTCTGTGGGGTTTCAACGGCATCTCAATCTAAAGGCAAACCTACATATGGCGAGTCAATCAATCTCTCTTTGAAATGCAGCGATAGGAATTTTTTTCTTTACAGAACACATATGGAGTCCTCGCTGTCCCCCTCATATACAATTGCATTTTGGTAAGTGCATTAATATGTATTTGTTTTTTCTCCTTTGTATGAAGGATTGATTTAGATTGACGGAAGACACATCCAAAATAGTACTCTGATGCTCATTCTTGTTCCCACTTTCTGACCCATGAAACTTGAGTTTTTCCTGCATCAGAATGACTGTGACAGATCAGAGTGGAGACTGTCAACTGTGCCCATAGATTTGGACTCCCACTTGTGTCTTTCTGATCCCAAGAAAGTGCTGTAACCACCTGCCTTTCCACACAAGTGAATTGAGAGAGGGCTCTGTGTCTTCTGTCTGTTGGAGGAATTCTCTACATATATTTTTTAGGAAAGCATTTGTAGGCACTTACATTTAAGACTTTGGATTGTAAGTAGGTAGAGACACTGCTATGTCCTTAAATGAAGACTCCTGTTTCAGGGGGAAAAAAGAGAATTTGCTTATAGTTCTCCCCAGTTTGCTCCTGCTGGAGTCAGTGTGTCAACCTTCAGGTGGCTGTTCAGTCTGGAGGTGGTTT
The DNA here is from genome assembly GCA_035221455.1 of Xenops minutus. Classification (NCBI taxonomy): domain Eukaryota; kingdom Metazoa; phylum Chordata; class Aves; order Passeriformes; family Furnariidae; genus Xenops; species Xenops minutus. Next base: position 32,639,996 of record JAWWEE010000158.1, read on the forward strand.
CAAATGCACCTTCTGAGGTGGTAGCTCCTTCAGTGAATGACACGGGGAGCTGGGATCCCAACATAAGGTTAGAAATGTCTTTCCTTAGAACAGTTAAGCTGCACAACACATGGTTGCAGCACCTGCTTGGTGCTTGTTTCAGCTCAGCATCAATTCATACTATGGACTCTGTAGCTTTGCAGAGTTGGTAAAACCTGCTTTATGTTCCAATATGCATCACTGAGTAAAGCTGTTTCTGTTGGGAACTATTAAAACTGCTCTGCTAACGGTAAACATTCCACTGGGATTCTGTCTTACTATCTACTAATCTGCTGCTAAATAATAGTTTGGATTAAAAAAAGAACCAAAAATTAGCTTTATACTGGAGAAAATCAGATATACAACCATGTTGCTTCTCTTTGATTGAAAACATCCATGTAACTATGTCTACGATAAAAGTAAGTAAAAAATACAGCCACATTTTATTTCAAATTGAAGTCTTAAAAAGCTAGATAGGGAGTTTAAAGAGTATTTGGCAACTGACAACTTAGATTCCCCTGAAATAATTGGTAAGTGACGCCTACAGCCAATGAGTTAAGTTGTTGCTGATTGCACCAGCAAAATCCCACTCATGATTTCTTAGTTAGTTTCTTGGAAGATACGACAATGAGGTATCTCTTGTAGATTGTAGTATACAGATTGCCAAGAAGTGCTTAGAAACTGTAGTCCTTGTCTTTCTAAATTAAGTGGCCAATACTCTCCTCTGAATATCAGTGGTAGGGCTATATTACTTCTAAGAGATATGTGTAAGACTTTTCAGAGCTGAGATAAGCCTAAAACACTGAAGTTTTAAAATTCTGCTGCTTGCAGCACTGAATTTCATGGGGCAATTGAAAATACAAATCTGTGTGCTGACTTATTTGCAAAATCCTCCTCAGATTCAGTATATAGCAACCTCACTTTGTCTTTAATCAGAGTACACAACACGAATGAAAACACACTGCAGGTATTTTGTGCAGCATGCGACTGCCTTTGAATGTTATGTGGGAAACAAAATCAACCAATAAAAAAACCCCAACCCCAAACAAATTTTAAACAAACAAGCAAAAAAGGCAAAACACGGTATTATAGAAGCAGAGATGTACACATGACTCAGAAACTGAGGTACCATCTATTGTGTTTTTTTTTCTAGTGTAGTAGTTGGTAATAAACTTAATTTCATTACCTTGGTTTACCTGTGTCAGGCATGTAGTGGGAAAACTAACATCTTACAAGTATTGTTAGATTAGTTGTCTCAGAAGAATAATTCACCAATACTTATACAATACTAGAACACTGGGACTTTTTAGCAAGAGATTTGTGTATCTGGAAGAATCCAAGCCTGTTTTGAGGTCAGAGGCAGGTATATAATCTGAGTTTTTAGTTATTGCTGTAACAGGATTATTTTTAGAATTGCATTGGTCTGCTTTTGTGCGCTGTGATCCCTTCCTGCCTTGTCACCTGGAATCTCCTCCAAGAAACTTCAAAGTTTGCATGCTTGAGGGGCTTTTTATCTAGCCACCTGGTTAGCCAGAGATACACCAGATCCTTTAAAGAGAAATCTCATCATGCAGTACAGAGGTTTCTGAATCCATTCTGTCTGAACTATTTCTGTGACAAATCTGCTAATTTCACAAGTAGAAAAGTCATCTCTAATAGACAGTTTACTGTAGGTTCTGACTGACCTCACCTGTCAGATTCTCATCTTCCCATTTTACATCTTATGCTAAAAGTCCTCCTGCCACCTTTGGTGTGTAACTCTATTATAATCAGACTACGCAATTGACGAGAATCTTTTGAATATGGAGGTGTCACGTGACCAGACTTTCTGATTAAATTACCAGGCCTCTCACTGTGCCTGTCTTGGCCTCCTAGTGTTTCTGGCAATTTTTATTTTCCTGGCAATTTTTATTTTTCCCCTCTTGATGTGCTTTAATTTTTCCCTTCCCTCTTGCCTTTTCTATAATTGTGAAGTGTTACAACCCCTGTCCAACTTTACCAGGTGTGCATCCTAATTTCAGACTTCAACACATTTTGCTCACATGAACCCTTGTAAAGCCCTTGGTTCTTTGGTACCCTAAATTAACATCCAGAAATAACTACACATTTTTCTCTAAGAGATTTCTTTTAATTTGGTGAGAATATAGGTGTTTCGGCAAACAGGGTTTTACAAAGATAAACACGCAACTTCACAAAGCATTAAAACAAGTTACCAGGGTGTGGTGTGAGCAGGTCACCCTTGACTGCCAGCCCAGCCACGCGTCTCTGTGGCCATGTGGCTGCAGCCCATGTGCTGTTGGCTGGCCTTGTCACGTCATGTGCCTGTAGGGCCAGCTCAGTCCTTCCCCTACACACACACATACTCACAGACAGGGTGGTTCTGACCCAATAATAACTGATCTCGTGTGTAACATGAAGCTTAGAGCATTCACCACCTGCAACGAAGAACGGCCTAACAAAAAAAAAAAAAAATCCAAACACTGAGCCAAGCACACTTCAAATCCCTCAGTGGCACGGCTGATGTTTAGGGCACAGGGAAGTAAAGCATAACTGCATTGCTATTTCGTTATAGCTGTTTCATCATCAGGTTCAAATGTTTGATCTAGAGTTTATAAGTTGGAGTTTAGGTGGGTAGTTCATTGTAAAAAGAGTGAACCATGGAGATGGGTTGACAAAGTGCATTGTGAGGCAGTTGTGTTTCCCTTCGTTCCTTGGCTCAGGTCAGCCATACTCAGTCCATGGATATGCAGTTTGTTTAGCGGTATGTTTACAAACATAGAAGAATAGCTTCTCTTTGTCTTGCACACAGCCCAGCATCAGCACTCATTCACTCCTTTGAAAACTGTTCAGCATTTTGGTGATTGGATGAGATCTATGTTTTGAGCTAGTTCAGTGACTGAAGACACATCTTTTAAAACATGAACAATATAATGTTATAATATGCTGTATGTCAGCCAGTGAACAATTCTGGCACAAATCAGTTGCATCTCTGAAAGCTGTGGTGTTTTTCCTTTTTGTCATTGAATTCAAGCTGTACAGTAGGCTCCCTTTCATTAAATGAACAATGGCACAGGCACACAGAGGTAATTTTATTAGCTCAAAGTTACTTCTTATTTCTTGACAAACCTGTGTACCTTCAGTCTGCTCATTGCCACACAGTGTACTTTGTGCCACTCAGATACATCTAAAGCTTGCCAACATTCTTGTTATATCTATATCACGGTATTTTTGGCAGAGGCCATATACAAAACAGAGAAATCTAACTGCTCTCTGTTCCTTCTCCAAGCATTGACTTTTATACTGTCACCAGAGCTTTAATAATTGTAGATCGGCAAATACAGAAATGTTTTTTAAGTCCGTGAGGGAGTACTGATTTACAGCACAGGACTGACCCCACAACTGGAGCAGATAAAGTGATTTGAAGGTGTTTCCTAACAAAGGTATTCCAGTCACGTGAGAAAATGGAACTTTTCAAAGCGAAAACAATTTGGAAAGATTAAACAAACTAGACAATGAAACAATTATACAAAAGTATCTTCATTTTTAGCACATTGGCAAATGAATGTATCTAGCTAAGTATACTAGTGTCACAAGCTGCCTCTCAATCTGGACCTGTGGAACTAAGAGAAAGCACTGCAGTAAGGAGGAGAGAGACAGTGAGAAATCAAGAGTACATATGCAGATGATGTGAACATGCTGTAAAACTGCTTTTAGACCCTAAGCCAGTGTGACAAACTTCTTGTTCTGCTAAGGTCAGGAGTAATCCTATTGCTCATTCAATACTGTAGAGCTAGATGATAAAACCCACTAAACTAATTGAAACAGAGTTACAATTTGGCTCTTCTGTCACAGAATTGGAAAAGTCTGGATTGAAACCTGGGATTTCATCCTTATGACAGGTACTTCCCTTTGTTTTTCTCTGCTCCTGATTCACATTGAATACCCCTTGCCAAAGAATTCAGGAAAGCACTTTTTGATATCTTTGAAGGAAATGGAGGCCAAGAAATCAGAAAATGCTTTGCTGTTTAGGTCTTAGTATTTATAAAACCAGGAAGCCATCACTTACAGGCTTGCCATCCAAGGCCTAAATAGACAGAGGAAGTCGTGTTCTCACATTGTTAATGGATCAGTGGGAAGCACAGTAATGCATTTCACTGGCTAACATATTTAAAGACACAGCCTATGTACATGAGTTTTAATATATCACTGTTGTAAAAATGCTGGCTACTGTGCCTCTAAAAATACTATTTTTCTAAATCCTAGACTGAAAACACATGGAAAGGGGATAGCAGAGATTTAGTAATGGGAATGTGGTGAGAGAAGACAGTGAAAATTACGTAAAGAATAATGGCAAACCTCATTAGTGAAACTGGAAACAAGCAAAAAAAGTGAATTTCACAGAAACAACTAGCAGAGTATGCTGGGAGGACAAAGTGGCTTTTGATTAAAGACAAAGGCTTTTTCTGAATGCAATGTAGCAGAAGAAACTTTCTCTGGGTTACAGGATGCCTGTGTACTGACCCAGAAAGGGGAAGCATCTTGAGAATGTTCCAAACGAGGACTGAGCAAAGATGTCACCTAAGTCTCTGGTGACAAGTTTCCCTCTGTTGTCCTTCAATGGCTGCAGGTTGCCTCTCTTCAGAAGCAGTCCCTAAGTGACAAGAACCACTTTGGCCAGGCTTAGCATATGGAGCAAGCAGAGCTTTGGATTACGTACATAACTCTGAAAGAGGAAAGAGACAGAAACAAGCAGTGTGGAATGTGTTACACACCAGATAAATTGTCATTGGGTCACAACCACCTTGAGAGGGATCATTTCTGTGAGTGGGTGTGCAGGGGAAGGGCTGGGCTGGGCCAGCCAAGAGTACATGGCCACAGGAGCAGCGTAGCTGGGCTGGCAGTCAAGGAAGGCACGCCTGGTGACCCACCCACACCTCACCCCCTGGAGCTTCTAATTGGTTGTGACACCCCTCACCTTGGCTAAGGGGACAATGAGAGGTCAGTGAACCAAACGTCCTGCCTGGAGGGAGTGGCCACAGTGACCAGAGCAGGTAAGGAGGCAGCACGAGGTCTCCATCGGACCCTGGCCTGTTCTCTTCGAAGCTATCAGCTATCAACATGTGACCTTCTGAGTGGTAACTGTATTCTTTCTCCCTTCTTTTCATCTCCTTACTCTTTCTTCTCTTAATCTCTCTTCCTTTATTCTTCTCCTCTTGTTGGTAACCTAAACACTTATTTTCTGTAAGTTGTGGGTACCTCACTTAAGTTGTGTGGTGTTTGTGTTTGCTGAGTGTAACAAAAGTTCATTACTTTAGCAATGCTTGCTAGTCCTTGTAATTTGTTGTAATGCTTTTGTGAAGTTGCATTTTTATTTTTGTAAAACCTTTTTTTACCAAAACACCTATTTTCTCGTGAAATTAAAAGAAATCTCTTAAGAGAAAAATGTGTAATTATTCTCCTGACGTTAATTCTGGGTACCAAAGAACCAAGGGCTTTACAAGGGTTTGTGTGAGCAAAATCTCTTAAAGGCTGAAATGTTCACCCGGTAAACTTGGAATAAGTTGTAACAGGAGGGAAGAACATGGAAAAGATAACAAGGATAGTACAGCACAATTTTTAGAGGAAAATAGAATTAGAACCAAAGTGTTATTAACACATGAAAAGAAATTGGAAAAAACCCTATTGGTTGAGTGTGAAGTAGTTTCATTAGTGAAAGAGCACTGGGAAATGTAAAGCAATTCTAAACTCATTGTTTAAACACAAGAATATATTTTTCTACTTGGTGTTCTCTGCACTGGCTCTTGCCATCCTTGTGCCATAGCACGTACAACTGCAAAATGGACATTGTGTCATTACTAGTCACTATCATTTTTAAAGGGTTGTCCCAGAAAGTAGGGATGAGACCTGATCACCTTCTCTATTTTGGAAAAACTAGCTTGTTAACATGACAAGACTTAGCAGATCAGTAAGGCTGAATAAAATACAGTCCGTGTAGAAGAATAACAGCTCAGCCATCAGCATAATGCTGCTGAATACAGATGCCAGTAGACCACCATCTCTGATCTAGCCTAGTGTTGCAGTGATGTTGGCTGGATGAGAAAGAAATCAGCAACAGAATCACAGCCCCTAGCATATCTGGAGCAGAGACGGGGGAGCAAGAGAAAAATCCACAGTTTGCTTCTGAGCCCTCATGGCAGAGCTCTGACAAACTGACCACTTTGAGAAAGTAAATTCTTATGCCTAATTGAAGAATGAAGGAGAAAGGTCTGCAGCTTGTAAAATGGAAAGGGGGAGATGGCAAATTACCTACTATAACAACTGACATTTTCGCCCTAAACAGACTCTTCAATGTTACTTTTCCAGCTAACAGGTATCTCATCTGGGACATAATTAAAATTCCCCATAGTTGTCCAAATATTAGATACTTAATTTTCTTCTTTTTCTCTAGTTACTATTAGCTTCGAGTAAGTTATTTATCTCTGATCAAGGAGCATGAAGCATTAATGGACAGAATTATTTCAAGCGAAGTACAACATGGATTAAGCAAATGGAATACAAAGATAAATCTGTGACACTTATTATCTTGTATTCGTATGACACATCTGGTCATGCCAGAAAATGTTGCTGAGCTTCAAGGAGCTGTGGGTTGCTGGAGCACAAACAACTCTTAACCTCTTTGATTGCCTCCAGCAAACCTTACAGAAAGACTGGCATGAAAGGAAAGCTTAGGAAAAGTTCTGTCAACTGGAGCCTCCAACTTTTTGGCAAGTTGGTATGAGTTTATCACTGTAACTGAGTAATTGGGCTAGTAGTAACAGAATCGTTAAGACGAACAAGCCAACTGTGAGAATTGAGAATTTGGACTTTCGTGGCAAATGTACACTTAAGCAAAAGAAGTCATTGCTGCTGCATACTTCATCTGCAGACTCTTTCCTACTATTTATTTTGCTTAAGTAAATGTTTATTTCACAAACTGATCAGTAAGTCACCTGTCTTCTGAAGATTGGTGTTAGGACTTCTATGAGCATATCCTATGATGGATATATCCCATTAGTCTATATTTTACTTGTGACAGCTAACCATCAAATGCTGTAATATACTTGAAACGCTGAATGTTTTAACTCATGGACTTCAGATTACATGACCAAAACTTTGTGAACGACAACAAGTATTGTGAATCTCACCAAAGGGTGAAACTAGAATTTAAAGTAAACAGACCACAGAATTAGTTTGGAATCAGTAAGTTAAAACTAAAAATACACTAGCAAGTAGTATGTGCAGGAGGGAAAAGAGTAACAGGAATTAAAAATGATGAATTTGTGATGTATCTGGATGTAGGCAGTATAAAGGGCACCAGTCTCTATAGAAGCCACCAACTTGTCATTGAAGGAATGTATTTGCAGGGATCATTTACATAAGATACTGGGTTTCTGAAATACAAGACACGTGTAAAGTAACAAATATAACTATAAAGCTAAAAGCTTTCTATGAAAAAATTTTGGAATAACTTTTGGTGTTTCATTAAGCAAACAATATTCAAACATAGAAAAGGTCAGAAAAAGAAAGTAGACACCAGATTTATTCTCCATATTCATTAATAATTGGATGAGATGTAACAGGCTTATTACAGCAAAAAGAGATTTATGTAAGACATTGGAAAATCTTTCTAACTAAATAAAGATGGGTAAGGGAGTGCATTCCCATAATCTTTCTAAGCATCTCCATCACCGGAGTTTTATAAGAATAGATTAGACAGACGTTTAAGCTCATCTGTATAGACAGTCATGCCTCAGAGGAAAGATGAAACTGTATGTCTTGAGACCCAACCGTGCTTACAATTTTTTTTTCATAATGTGTAGCCAGTCTATTTTTTTCTAAATGTATTTTATCATTTGTATGTAAGGCAGTGCCAAACATTAAAATAAGGCTGCTTAAAGTACATATGAAAATAAACTGATCAAACTAATTTTTGTGGTTTTCCACTCATTATGGAGCTATCATGCTGAGACAAAATACAAAATGGAGTGTGGCATGAATGCTTACTATGGAAAAGCAAATAAAAAGTTAAAAAGTTAATCCAATACCTCCTTTTGCAATGAAAATGTTTTCTGGTAATAAAACTTGCATTGTCTCAGGACTCTTCTGTGAGTTTCAAAGACCTTTCAGAAATTTTCTTAGCACTCCATAGGCACTCTGTGAGCTGAGACCACAACAGTGCAGCTTCATATTGGAGACAGAAGTCCCAAAATGCCCAGGTCAAGTTCTAAAAGCTGCTGGCTCTCAGCGGGGTTGGGCCTGGTCTCCTCCAGCTGCAGCTCATCTCCTCTCCTTTGTCATGCTCTTTCAACATCACTGTCACTTGTCAACTTGGAGAAATGTCTCATTTCTCTCATCAATGCTTAAACATGGGATACCATCCTCTATGACAGAAATAAGTGTTGAGCTACTGCCCTTTCCTGAAGACCTTCACCAATACACCTATATACAGCAAACATGTAAACAGGGACTTTTAAGAGAGAAAAAGTAGTTGGTATCTATTAATAAAAAAATTTGTGTATATTTGGTATATTTATGTACAAATATACATGTGTTAATATATAAACATGCATGAATTTATATAAATAAATATGTAAAAAGGAAACAAATGTATTCCTTTGATCGTCTTCTGTCTTCTCTCCTTAGGACAGAGACCCAGGTAGATTTCATGTGTTTGTACAGCACGATGAACCAAAGAGACATTGCTCTCGGCAAGCATCTCTCATTGACATTATAAAATGAATAACATATTCCACAGCTGTGTCTTCATGTACAGTCATATACTCTGAAAAACTGAATGTCCATAAAGTTTATAACCTTGATTTGGTGGTTGTTTAGGTATTTTCAAAAATAATTATTTAATATTGTTATTGTTTGACCTGTTTACATGTCTGCTTTATGTTAACAGTGAATACTTGGGCTATGCAAATAGCAGTTCCTGTGTAAACGAATACTTCTCCATGTTTATATTATCTTCATTTGGCAAGTTCTCAGAGGTAAATGTAATACAGTAAGTCTTATCTGTTTACAGACAGTTAGCTGGACATTAAGATAAATCCGTTAAATGTCTGTATTAAAAAAAAAAAAAGGTGTTTTTCTGGTATCAGGGGATTCAATTTCTAATAAAACTTAACTTTGCACTAATATGCCTTTTACTGTTCTTCAATACTACACTTTATGCATCACTATTAAAAGCAACAGCAAAAAGTATTTTCACAATAGAGGGAAAAAAAGCCTCTCAACTCTCTAATAATGACAAAAACCTCAGCTAAGGATATTTCTCTATTTCTCTAAAATTAATAACTAGCTGGGGTTAATGGCCATTGGCTTCACCTTAGGCCCTCAATTAATCCCTGAATCTCAATTGTTATTACCTAATTGACTTAGTTTCATTTCATTTTAACATTTCAAAGTGATCCTCCTAAAATCACACTGACAGAGTAATGTGGTCTCTGCAGATACGCACTGACATGGTTTCAATACTGTTACTTCATCTCCATACACTTGCATTGACATTTCATTTTTGTGTTGACATTGCAGTGCCACATCTATGGATCTGTGTAGATGACATGTGATTGTTCAGATTAGGTGAAAGCGCGGCCAGGAGCGAGGGCAGGCCAACATCTTATACAGGGACATGATGCCAGCTGAGAGCTACTAAGCAGAATTACTGTTATCATTGTGAATGTTTTCTATCCTTACAAATATGATTTGTATGTTTGTAAACAGAAAAACAAAATTTCACTTGCAATCATGCTCATTTCTTAAACAAAAAAACCACAAATATTTTGATTTAGATCAGCTTAAAAATGTAGCCTGAAAAATGCACCAGGTAACAGATTTACAAAGAGCTTTTTTCATATTACCATTTAATGCTTATTTGAGGCTGCAAACAAATTTGAAAATCTTGTGTGTTCCAATATCTTAATACCAACAAATAATATTAGCAAACAGCTGAATACTGTAAGATTTTTTTAAATCAAGAAATCCTCGTAAAATAAGGAATCAAGTCTTTTTATTATGTGAAGTTTTTGAAAAGTCTTTTGAAGTTCTTTGATCCAGCTCTGAAATAATTTTTGTAGATTACTATTGTACAACCCCCATAATTTATAGTAGCTGACCTAAGCTGCTCTTTGTATAACAGCCATGTATGAAACAATAGCAGGAAAGTGAAAAATACAAGGGGAACTAAAACTGCTCTGTTTATTATTTAGCTCATAATTACATCTTCCTTATTTAATCTTTTGAGTCTTGGCATGTTTTTAATAATACGGGTTCAATTAATATTTACTATACACAGGAGAGTTAGTTTTGAGTAACACATTTAGACTATCCAAACTTTGTGTAACTTGTGACCTTTCCCTAACCTAAGCAAGGTCTATTTTATACAGATCGTACTAGATAGACGGTTTCTCTATAAATGGTGAAGTTGCTGCCAAGCTCCCATTGTTAGCTAGTTCATTTTTCAACAGGCACACTTTAGGTTCCTATCACACCACTGTAAAGAGCAAGCCCTTGAGGTTTCTTCTTTTGTCAACATAATAAAAAAGTTATTTCTGAATAACCTACAAATCCAAAACAAATGGCCCTTTTTGACTTAGAATAGTATGATAGAAGGAATTTTTTTTTTGTTATTTTTGCAGGCAGCCTCCTATTTTATTCCATAGTATTAAATCAATACTTGAGCAACATTTGTCTTAATGTATTTAATCTCATCCTCAAAATAACAAATGCATGTTTCTAACAAATGTTACCCTTGCTCAGTATTCACTGTCTATCCCTTCAGAAGAAGCTATTTAAATAGTAAGACCACATCAAATGAAACAACAGGAAGAATCAAGTTCAATTTTGGGTCCATTTTGTTGACCCTTGAAGAGTTGCTATCAACGGTGTTAAATAACAACCTTTATGATGTACAAGCCTTTGCCAGATTGACTGTGGTGTGAAAATGGGGCGATAGCCACCTTTTCAGTTCTGAGCCAAGTAGATTTTGTCACAGGAGCAAAGCAAAACCTTTGCCTTCAACAGATCTCTTTGCAGAAGTACTGCACAAACAAGGCATGAACTTGCAGAAAGCAAGTCTCCTTAATGAAAGAGACTGCTCTAACAGCTAAATTCCCACTATTGGCTATGCCTATCTTCCAGTAGCACAGATGCACTCCTAACTTAGTCCTTTGTACAACTGTACTCTCAGTACAGGGTGGGTGATTGTTCTGCACTAGTGCTCTGCTTGGGGAACACTCCTAGCCTGCAGAAATAACTAATGTTTCAAAATGTGAGAATGAAGAGGAGCATCACAGTACCTTCCCATTACAAGGCCATGTGGAAATTTGAGGACAGTCTCCATGAAATCTAAGGCTACTATTTAAATGAGAGCAAGAGCAAAATTGCTTGAGGTGATTGGACAGTCCAAAGGCATACAGAACTGGAAACAGCACTCTTCAGATGTAGTAACAAACAGAAGCAGGCGGCAGAAAACACAGGACAGAATTTTCAAATGGGACACAAGCAAATGGGAGGGTACTGAATAAATAAATGTGAAATAGTTAAAGTAAGATGGAAAACTAAAAGGGGAGGATTTAAAGGCAATTGGAAAGAGGCATAAATAGTCTTCTGTACTAGTCTAGGTGGTAGAGAAATCCAAAAGCAAATATCAGGAAGGAATGACTTTTTGGATGAGCCAATATAACAAAACAGGATGAAAATTATTTATGAACTACCAGTACTATTAACGTAATGAGGTAAGACATTTGGTCCCTTTTCTTCAGCTTTAGATCTGAATTTTTATTCTGCTCTAAGATGTCTTTAGGGAAAGATTATTAAATTCATACTAATAATATGTCTCCAGAATACAGGAATCATAAAAAACCCAAACCATTTTCTTCTTCTACTAGAGTGTGTCACCCACCACTGTGCCGTTCCACCTATATAAGGAAGTTTTACTTCCGTGTGCAACACAATTACATCAATTCCTAAAACTCAGAGCAGACCTTATTACAGTGCTTTTAAGAGCAGATGCTTGGCAAGTCTGTGTATGCCAGTGAGAACATCATTCAGTTTTATGCACACTTCTGTTTTCTGGCTTGGCATAATTCATTAGCACACTCTACAGAATACCCCATAAAACTGAATTTGGCTTTAATGTTAAGGTTCTAATGACTACAGCATTGTTTAAGAAAACAAACCCAACAAACTCACAAACAAACAGCAGTCTCTCCTCTTTAATATTAAAGTTGAAGTTTACATCTAATAAATGGAGAAAATACTTAAAGGGTTTTTTTTACAGTATACAAGTAGGAATAACAAGACAGTCTTAATTTTTAAATCTTTTGCTTTCAGCATTTAAAATAGAGACACAGCATAGATTTTGTGGTGGCAAAGCTTTTTTGATTGCATGTAGTGAAATTTGTACAGTAGGTACACTTTTGTGGTCTATTTCATCCTCATTCTAATACAAAGATTCTTAAAGTGGGCAATATATGAAGATGAGGCCAAAGCTCTGAATAAAGACAGCAGTACTGTTTTCCAACCTGTTATGTCATAGCATTAGGTAGAGGAATAAAAAAATATAAGCCTAACCTGATTTATCTGTGTGTCTCCACATAAATTTGTTTAATGTAAAAACAAATAAAGCAAAGCTTTGATGGAGGTTGAGCAGAATTTTCAACATCTGTGCAGATAAATTTAATTTATTCAAAAAGAAAAAGCAGCATTAGTGCATCATGTAAAAGCTGATTTAAATGATTTCATACAACAGAAAGCATATGCAGTTGCTAAAACAAATTCGGTTTGCCTTTAAAACCCATTTAACTTAGACAACCATTACTTCTGAATTTTCTAGTACGATAATGTTCAGTTATTTCTTCTTTTTTTATTCCCCTCTTGATTTTACACATTCCACCAACCAAAACCAGAGTTAGAAGTCTCAGGGGCAGCAACACCCTAAATGCAGCTCCTGTGTAGCATCAGGCTGGTACACTTCGCAGATTGCTTCTGTACATCTTTACGGGCAGATCCTTAGAGCTGGTCAGGTAAAATAAACTCAGCATAATACCTTAAATAGTTGAACATAAATGAATTACAAGTGTTTGAAGATATTTTTTTTTAAATAAATAATTTCACTACAACACATTCAAATCCAGGAAAATATCTTTATGTAACAATAACTCACTGTAATGAAGCTATATTGGCTTATCTCTGCAGCAAGGGACAGAGTACAGGAAGACTAAACAGATTTTTTCCTGAAAATGAAAGATTAGTCAAAATGATAAATTCCTGTCTGAAACTTATCTGAAAGCTTTAACATGAGAACTAAAAATTAGAAATAATAATACTGTGGATGCATCTGAAAACTATAGCTGAAAAATTCCTGAATAGGATTACTATTCTTTTAACGCATGGCAAGACTATAAAAAGTCTGCACGTGATTCTTGAAATCGTACAGGGTCACAATGAATCACCTCAACTGAAAAAAGGTGATGAATACGTACTGCAATGTTTTAAAGACCCTTTCCTTTTGGAAAAAGTTATCAACTTGTGCTTTAGGGAGACTGTTGTCATACCTTTAATTCTACCACAGAATCTGTACCTCTGCTTCTCTGAAAATCTGAACATGATGAGCATACATGCAAAACTCTCATTGACTTTTTAAAATATTTTGTCCATTCCTGAATAGCAGTTAGCAAAGAGTACTGAAGTGTGTCAAGCCCAACAAGCTGCTATCATTAAAAAACATCTAACTAGGAGCACAAATCTGAGCGGTGACATGGATGGAAATAGAAGAGACTGAACTCAAAACTTCAAGAAGGGCTAACACCCTTGTCAAAGTATTTCTGATCCTGGTGGTTCCAACAAGAGAAAACAAGACTCTGACAAGAAAACACGTATGCAGGAAGCTTCTCTCCATTTGTGTACTTTATTTGTCTTGTGGAACTGATCCAGTATGAAGCACTGTTTTACCTTTTATTCCCCTTCTTGGACATCAGGACAGTAATCTTCAGAAAGAACCCATATAGAGAGTTCCTGCACGTTCTTTTGGACTTCAGAATGCCAGAAACTTGCCTGCTATGATACCTACAGGGATCAAGACAGATTTGTTCCTTAAAGTCAGTTAAGAGAAAAATTCCTAGGTATAGATTCCCTGGGGGGGCAGGGGAGAGGAAAAGACAAAATACAAGTTGTTTCTGAATCAAATACTAAAATATTTATTAAAACCCTCAAAAAACTAACCCCAAACCTCACAGGCTTATATACATAAAACAAAATCTGTGTTCTTCACTTTTGCTTCCTGTAAAAATCCCCTACCTTAGATCAGTTTTTAACTGTTAACTTGGGATTCCATTGTTGATTTTAAAAATCACATAGTGATGAAACGCATATACCAATTATATTCTCAAAATCTGGCTATTTACTGCAACAGTCATGATCCTGTCTTACCACATGGGCTTCATGAGCTCTGCATTATATTAAGCTCCAAAACAACAGTCTTAACCAAATTTTCCCATCATTGTAGGTATTTCAGTCACTTCACTAGCACTGAACAAACTTGTGAGTGAAACCATAAAAAGTACTTAATTTTAAAGATGACTCTGTAACAGGGACAATAATTGAAAGCTCCACCTTTCAGCCTATGCATTTTTGTCTTTGGAATGCTAGAAGAAGCTATCCGGAAGGAAGAAAGATTAGGAGTATCTAGAAACTAGCTGTTTGACAGACACAGAACTGCTGATAATGAGTGGGTTGTGTCTGTCTTTTTTGGCTGATCACAACAGAGGTCTGAAGCAAAACAGAAACTCTTGATATGTTTGTATAAAGCGGCAGTAGCATAAGGGCGGGCAGCAGGAGTTCAGCTGAAGTTCAGGGCAGATGCTGCCATTAGTTTACACTGCAGGAAAGTAAAATTGCTTCCGGATTTACCTCTTCCTCCCAACATCAGTGTTGAGCCATGCTGTGTCGCAGAGTCACAATGTCAGTAGGAAAACAATCTTTTAGCAGGATACCACGTTCACGATGGCAGTCCAACTCTTCAATAAATCCATACCAGTAGATGACTAATCCAGGGCCAAATCTATCAAGCAAAAAAGAAAAATGAACTTATGTGATTGTGTTAGGGGAATTTTAATTTCCCACCTCTGCGATTCCAACACAAGGAAACCTGTTAATTTCACTGCAAAATTGGAGAGAGTATTTGACGTCCACTTAATTTTCAAATTGACAGATGTCAGTAATACCTGTTTCAAAACTCGAACAATCCTCATGAGAGTTTCTTTTTTTCCACTTTGAATACTCTGCACATATCAATAAAAAAATACCTAGGTATCAAATATTAAATAACATTCAGTAACTTTGATACATAGAGAAATCTCTCTTCCCATACACTCTGCTTTTTTAGATTTGGGTGTGCAGACATCAAAAGCACAAGGGTTTATGCATGTCCCTATTCATGCAAATTATAACACCATGAAGAAAACAATGAATCCTTAAAAAATAATCTCTACAATGAGCTATTATTCAGGTCATTATTAACATAAAGTGCAACTCAGAAGAAACACAAAGTTTGAGCTGTAATGTCTCTGAAATGTGCCTCAGGAATTCCTCAGATATTGCTAACTCTGACTGATCCCCACTAGGCAAACTCAGGAAGTAGCCCCATGGACTATTTTACCCATCAGGAAGTTCAGACCTTCAGGCTGGGTTCATAAAGAAGTAATCACTATCAATCACTGTGTACTGCGATATGTTTTGCACATCAGTTTCACGTTTTTCCTACTGAGAGCACTTAATTAAAGGGCAGCACTACTTCTGGTGTAGTGTTGCAGGAATTTTACAGTGGAATCATAAATTATGAATGTTGGGTTAGTAAAAGGATGTCTAAAAACAGAACTGCTTTCTGTAGTCTAACATTACAGCAGTCTGTACAACATTAGGCCAAAAAGCTTTTTCTTCCTTGATTTATTATATGCTGTAGTGAACTTGCCAAAACCAACAGTGCAGGATGAGCTGTTAGATACCGTCTGTACAAGAAAAAGTTCAATAGAATGTCATGTAATGGTTTATATGCAGAGCCGTGCTCAGGACTCAACCAATATGGAAGAAAATTTTTGTTAATGTTTAATCATAATAAAAATGTGATGGGAGGAGCCATGGTAACTGAAATGTCCATTGAGCAGAAAATATAAGCACTCAAAGCCATGGGTAGTACCAGACTGGCTTCACGAGGGTGGTTTCATTCCAGCAACGGGGGAAACCTCTATTTGATGTGCTCATGTAATGGAATAGGCATCAAAGGAGGATGAAACCCCTGTGGCTTCCTCCTGCAGTTTCAATTAGATACAGTAGTCTTTTCCCTGAAACTGCTGCAGAGTTTTGTAACATTTCCGTCTGTGGCTACTACTCTTCAACCTCGAAGTGGCCACAGTTCAGTGGTGGAGTAAATGACCCCTCAGCATAGCTGAGGCCACACTGGCAAATGTGTTTTTTGCAACTGAAAGATGATATTCGAAAGTTGAAAGGTTAAAACTGACAAATCTGGCTATACTAGATAACACATCCTGACATGTTTGGCAATAAATACTGCATAGACTAAAAAGTGGCTAATATGGAAGGATGATGCTGCCTGCATACAATTCCCAAGTTTTCTTTGGCTGGCCAACAACTTCATCCTCTTCTGCCTCTACGGATTTCTCTCCATTGTCCCTTGTTTAAGTTCACAGGGGGCCAAGACATGCAGAACCTCACTGTTCTGGGGAGGCCAGAGAGCCTAGCAGGAACAAGGGGCCAGTGGCAGGTGAGGCCAAGGGCTGATGTCCCCTGCCTCCAGTGAGAGACAGCAGTTTGCTGATGCAACATGGACCCTTACTTTTTTATTATTTTACAGACTATGTATTTGTTTCCACATCAAACAAACACAGAAATGGGATAATTGGGTGGGGATTTACTTATGTACTAACCAAAGTTATTTTAAAACCCCAAATCCCTGGAAGATAGGGAGCAGACCTTAAATTTCTAATGGGCTATTTTGTGCAAGGCAGAAGCTATGAAATGTACTTAAGTAATTACTCATTACAAGCACATGTTGCCAGGTAAAATCCTGATGCTAATGAGCAGCTGCTCACACGAGTTTTGAAGGGCTCATTTTGCTGTGTGGCAGTCTGAAACCCCCATTCATCATAAAATGCATGTGGCACTCTGGTTAAGTAATTTCTTAAGTTATTTTTTTAAACTGTAATTTTAGACAAAGTTACTATTTTGAGACACCTCAGAAGGCTAATTTATGTCTTTCTAGCAAATCACCTCAGCTCAAGCACAATTTTTGAAGTGCTTAAAAAATTATGTTCAGAAATGCCAAATTTGATAATAAAATTTTATATACAAGAACATCTGTAGACTGTTAATGGCAGAAGCAAGTACATCTTTAGCATGAAAACATCCATCAATTCTGATTTTGACTGTGGTGTTACCGCAAAACTGTTTGCCCTGTACTGCCTAGGTTGCACATTTTCAACTCTATTGTGTCATTCCTTCTATTAGTATCTCTGTATCACAAAACCCACGTGTATGATCACATAAAACCCCACACCATACTTTTGTTTAAAAGCACTTAAGTGCAGCACTTAAGACCAAAATTAACTTGTTGGCACATTAAGCATTTGCCACCGACTATCAGGAACTCCTGCTGCTAAGTGCTAATTTCTCACCCATTAACGCCCAGAGTTGGCAAATCACAAACAATGCCACTGGTTAATTACTGCTGCCTTAATTTGAAAAGACATTTAACCTTTTTGTGTAAGGCGATGAGGTAGGGAAGTGTAACTAAAAGTAAGAACTATCCTTTTTAATTTTCCTCCTTCCAAAGCGCAGAGGAGACACCATGAAGAAGGAAAGTCAGTACTGTGAATTACAAAGTAAAGATACAAATTGACTTCTTTCATCAATTGTAACATTTAACAAGCTAGTCACTACCCGTGGCTTACACACCAGAACGAACTAAAATGACAGAACGCTTACTCGGTATTGCTATGGAAAGAGGACACATGCTTTGAGGAGGAGAGAAAAACTTTGAATGTACCAATTGGTTCTAAATCTATATAGATACAACACAGGCCAGGTTATCTCATGTCATATGAAAGACACATTGGAGAAAGTTTAAACTTAAACTGAAAGTTGCCCACACAAGTTGCATCAGTTTACTTAAAAATCAACGAATAAATAGGTACCTGCCATTACATAAATCCTGGTATAGTCTAGTTTTGACATTAGAAATTGTGACTACATGGCAGCCAAAGGCAACTGAGCTGTACTTGGGGTCTGAGTACCAGAAGTGCTAAAAGGGAGACAGGCAGGCTTACGACCCCAAGGCATGGCAAGACTCGAGAAGCATTACAAAAACTCACGGATTATTTTAGGCGTAATTTAGGCTTGATATAGAAGACTAAATTTAGTCTAAGTATTAAAGGCAGAAGACTATGTTTTTCAAAGGGTCAACTGAAGCATTTGAAGTAGATGATGGAGACTAATAAAACACAGGATGAGTATAGTTAAATATAGTTGCAGGTTCAAGAATTTCTTTAAATAAAACTTGTATCTGACCATACTGCTTGCTCTAAATAAGTCAGGTTTGCACTAATTTCAGATTGTTCAGAGAAACTCTTGTACTGGTTTAATCACACAAATTTTAAAGGAAACCCACAGTTAAAGAAGTACATCAATAATTCTGGGACACTGAGTTTTTTCTTGGAAGGAGTTTCACAGAGATAAGCTGAAAAGCAAGGAAGGTAAAATTCAGATAACCCAAAGCCAAATGGTTATTTGCCTTAAGGAAAAAAAAAAAAAAACAACAAAAAACCAAAACAACAACAAATCAAACAGGGGATCATTTGAGAAGGAAAAAAAAAAAAAAGGAAAAGAATACAACTAAGGAAAATGTGAATCTGGATTTAACTTGCCCTCCAGTTGAACCAGTTTTGTGCTAGAACAGAAGGAAGACTTTTATTTATTTATGAAAGTGGCCTAGTAGGCTCACACATATTCTACTTCACTTTGAGAGAAACTGCTTTCTAGTAAGGTCTTTTCTTCTGGCATGTCTGTGTGGGGTCCATACTAGTTTCTAAAGATTTGCCTAGACATATGGCTTTTGTGAAGGGATTTTTTCACCATCAAAAAGCCTTACATGTGGTTTTATAAAAAATACATTTTCAACACACTGCTTGATACTAAAAAGAAATGTAGAACAACTTGCAATTGTTTTTATATAAATGTTCACTTAATTTATTCTTAGTCTATTTGTTCTACATGGGTTGTATGCATTTCAGCATAATGCAAATAATTTGAATTCCAAGAGACTCTTATAATAAACTGCTGGCATATAGATTATTATTTCTAATATGCATGCATTTAAAAAAAATATTTTATCAAACAGAGTCGGCCAAGTATTAATGTTACAAAAGCATAACAGTCTATCTGACTGGTGATTTTAACTACGAGGATCACACCTGAACGTGTCTTTGAAGGACAGCATTCTGGTCTCCCTCACTTTTTAATGTCAGCTAAAGAGCTGGCTTTGTTTTCTTGTATTTCTTATTAAACATGAAGAAATTCACAGAATTACTATTTGCACATTACTACTTACTTTCTGGGAAAGGGGAATTACAAAAGTTCACAAATATTATATTCTAAGTCAATTTAACACGGTTCGTCAGAATCACAGTTGTGAATAAACAGGTTTTACTGCAGTACTAATAAACCCTGGAGACAAAATACTTAACTTCCCCTATAATATCTAATAAGTTTACTGTTTAAGGACTCTCAACTTTATTTTACTGTATTTGTAGAAGTGCCATTTATGTTAGTGGAGGAAATTTAGAAACTGGCAGAGTTAGGCTCATAGGCAACAATCACAGACCACATTTCTGAGTAAGGCCAATTGGCATCAGTGAGCCAACTTCCTTACATCTAGACCAGTTCACTACTGTTGATGACATAGCAGTATCTTGGCAAACTTATAGTAAGCACTGCTCAGAAACTTACTCCAATTAGCAAGAAATTTTTCACTTAAACAGATGCTGCAATCCTAATTCAGAATAGTTTACAAGGCATTTTTTTCTACCATTTATACAGAGTTTTAAAATCAAATAAATGTACTTGTGTATGAAGACAGTAGCTTTAAAAACTCTGAATGGTGAGGTTTTATTATTCCCATTAGTTTTCAAACCCTCCACGCACTTTCGTGATTGAGTGACACAAGCTCTGTATTACTTTGACTTCACCAAATCGGGTCAAAAGAAAGGAAAAAAAATCCAGTAATTAGTAAAATCAAGTAACCGAATGATAGCTTCTGCTTTATTTTTGTGCCCAGCTCCCTTAAGCTACTTAACACTGCCTTCCTGCAGTGGCAACTGCACGAAAATAAATTTGCTTGCAAATGTGGTTCAAGAAAGTTTAAAAAGTTCTGATAACATACTTTTAAAGATAATACGAAACTTGTCCATGGTACTAACAAGCACTATTTCAATCTTCACACCCAGAAGTTACCAAGCATAATATGTTTCAAGGATCCAGGCATCTAGTTTATGCTGCTTAAGGTAAAACTAAGCAAGTAAAACCTAATCTGCTTTAAGCTTTGATATTACCATAGTAGTTGGGGGAAGTCTTATTTTTACTGAAGACAAGGACAAAATCAAAGTCTATTAATATTCTATGATACTACCATTTCCAAGGAGCTTGTAACTCTAAAGTGGGAATTTCTTTTGGGCTGAGAAAGGTAGGCATTTCCATGAATGCCGGATACTGATGTTATATGCAGTTGATGTGGAAGTTAGAGTTGTCAGGTGAAAAAAAAGTGGATGGAAACTAATATCAGGCCTCTTTCTCTATAGTTACACCCCACTTGGATATGATTAAATCTTAATCAGCTTTTTCTTACACTAACTGTCTTTTTATCTCTGCAATGAGACTGTTAAGGCTTCAATCAAACAGCAACATTTCATCAGGCTAATAATATGACTTAATTGCTTTTGGCATTTGGAGAAGTAAAAACAAATCAAGTGATATTTATGTGGACATAATGGAACATTTAAAATATTTCAGAATTTTGCATAGCAGTTTTTAAATGCATATTAACAGACTGCACCAGAAACTCTGCAAGTCACTGTCATTAAAATATTATAAATACAATATAACTTTTAGCTGCATAACACATTTTTAATAAATAAACTGTCGAAACACATTCTTCAGTTGCACTTATTCATTCAGATCTGAGTACTGTTCTCCAGGCAAATAAAGGATTTTTATAATCCTCAATGACAAGTTAGGCTTTTTTTTTAAATACAGTTCTCATGGAAATTAACATCTAAAAACTATGATTAAATAACATTGAGGTTACAGTGATTTACAAGGATCAAGGCTTTCTAAGTGAAGACTGATGCAGTGAGTGAGAAAGAAAACATACACTGGCTCAAGGCAGCTTTTCATTAACAGAGCCTTTAGTGAACTTTGAATCTCTCAAGTTTTCTTGGTTCATGTCCTAACTTCTACTGAAAGTACTTTGTTGTCTCTTAGCAGTATTGCAGATGCTCAACATTCAAAGTGCTTGTGTGTACTTAAGGTAAATCACTTTTTTACTTTCAGTCTCAACATGTTCAAAATCAGGTAGATGCATTCTTTGCACATCAGACTGCAAGGATTTGTGCTGTAAAGACAGACTATAAGGTGACCCTCTGCCTGCACAGCAGAATTTGCCTTGATGTACTGAAAATTAACATGGTTAATTAATTCACATCAACATTTAAAAAAAGAAATTGTTAATCCTCATACTGATGGACTGTTTCATGGAAATAATGGCCAAAGTTTTTTCATAAGAATCACAGAATGGTTTGGGTCAGAAGGGACCTTAAAGACCATCTAGTTACAAGTCCCCATCCCTGTAGACAGGGATGTCACCCACTAGATCAGGTTGCTCACAGCCCCATTCAACCTCGTCTTGAACACTTCCAGGGTTGGGGCATCCACAGCCTCTCTGGGCAACTTGTTTCAGTGCATCACCACCCTCTGAATAAAGAATTACTTCCTAACATCTCATCTAAACTTGCCCCCTCTGTTTAAAACTGTTGCCCCTTGTCCTGTCTCTATCTACTTGTATAAAAACTCCTCTCGCTCCTTTTTATAACTTCTCTTTAGATACTGGAAGGCTGCAATGAGGTCTCCCCAGAGAGTTCTCCAAGCTTAACAACCCCAACTATTTCAGGCTGTCCTCATAGGAGAGGTGCTTCATCCCTCTTCATCTTCCTGGCCCTCCTCTGGACCTGTTTTAACTGGTCCACATCTTCCTTGTGCTGGGGACTCCACAGCTGGATGCAGCAGTCAAAGTGCGGTCTCACAAGAGCAGAGTAGAGGGATAGAATCCCCTCCCTCGCTCTGCTGGCTACTTGTATTTGGATGCAGCCCAGGATGTGTTTGGTCTTCTGGGCTGCAAGTACACACTGTTGGCTGCTTCTGGCTTTAGTGGGGATCACTTCCGTATGCATCTTGGCTGCCTGGCAAGATGATTCCTGTATCTGTCTAAAAGAGATAATAGTGTTCCAGGTACCTTACTTGGTAATTTGGAGATAGGTCCAAGATTCACAGAAATTACAAGGATTCCACATTTAACCACCTCAATAGGGCAAAGTGACTTCAGGCACCCTAGATGATGGTCATAACTGAGCAAAAGAAGTTCAACCAAAAAAATCTCAAATCTGAAAGGCATAATATATGAAACATTTTCTAAATCTTCTTTTTCAGAAGCTTCATAAACTCCCTTCTGACCGAGAAAGTCTAATATTCTATTATATTAGACATATTAGATATTATATTAGATATTAGGTGTGGCATCTACATATTTGTCTTATAATTCAGGGCTAGCACATTATTTTCCACTGGTTTATAAGTCCATTGATGTATTCCTGTTCAAAGGAATTTCTCTTCCATCCTACAACATGCAACGTGAGGACTAATTTACTAAAGCTATGCTGCTTGTATTTTACGTTGTGCTACTTGTATTTACCACTTAAGACACTGCAAGAATGTTTCTATCCTTTGAAAATACAGGGAACAAAGATTATTGTTTGCACTGCAGAACTATTCCATATATTGTTGCTCAAAGCCTCGCTTTCTGATTAAATCCAGGCAAGGAACAGTGCTTCCTGAGGTACTTGCTTGTTACTCAGCTTCCCTTAGAAAACCTTATGTCATTAGTTTGCTCTCCAGAGACTGCTGATGCAAGGCTGCTATTGTTTGATTCTGCACATTTGAAGCTGTGGATCAGTGTTGAGAAGAGTTACTGAGGTTATTTCAAACATTTTGTTAAACTCACAGCAGCCTTCCCAAAGGAATGCTTGGCTGCAAACCACCTCTTATCCTGGGTGACAGAAAATATGAGTAAAGCTTTTGAGTACTGTTACATCGAAGTCCTGGCAGCCACAACTCCTGCAAGTAACAGGCCATACTAAGGCCAGTGCAAGATGATATCTGAATAAATCTGCGAGTGCCTCATAGTTTGCAGCAATCGTTTCTTTCTGTGTAGCTGTTCATTTGGTGTCAGTGCTCATAGTAACGACAGGATACATTAAAAGTGCATTTAACCAAGGAGGCAGAACTGCTCTCACAGCAATTGATTTCTGTTTAATAATTATTGTAAAACAGAACCAAACTAACTGGAAAAGTTAGTCAGCAAATTTTGACAGCAAAAGTGTTGCTAAATAAAGGTTCTAGATATCTGTGTGTTTAGCATTTGCTGAGTGTAAATCTTGGAGCCAGCATTAAAGCTATCTCAAGACATTTTGAATGAATTATTAGACAATTCTGTATCTCCAAATCCTTATACACAAATATACAATAAACCAAATAATATAACAGATGAATTAACCAATGAAGGACAGCTCATCTGTGCTTTCAACTTCCCACATCAGAGAATTAGTCCAAGACTGGATAGTAAATCACTGAGTATCTTCACAAAATGTTGCTTAGCAGCTAACTATCAAACACACTATTGTGCATAATTGACAGGCAGAATCATTTTATATGTGATGCTGTACTTAGATTTACTGTCTCTCAAAACGTCAGTCACCTATTTGTATTAAGCAGGGAACAGATGAAAAAAGGAAGTGATATGTCTGCTGCCCATTACTGTGACACCTGGTGCCCACTCAGAAGGAAAGAAAAAACCTCTGACCTCAAATATTGCTGTTGTCTTTGGAATTCACTGGCAAAGTTTACTTGCGCCTGGCACTCACTTATTTCTAATGCCTAAGGCTCTTCAGCTTGTCTCTCAGTTCATTCATATATCAAGTGTCTGTTCAATCTGAGTTTGTTCTGCCCCACTTTGTATTTGAAAACAACGTGGGGTATAGTTGTTATTTAGAAAAGCAGTGTGTCCTGAGAATCACAAGTCTTATGTATCACCTGCAAAATACCCACTCTGTCAGAAGAGATATTTTCACATGGTGAAAGCTGAAGACTGTTCCAGAGACTTTAGGAGACAACCAAGGCCATCTGTAGAAGTGTTACATTCATTATTGGTGAAGTAAGTGCATAACTGGGAATGTGCAAAGAAGTCTATTTCCCCTTTTAGCATTCTGTCTCCTTCACTATTTACACACACACACAGCTCTACTGCGTGCATCTTCTGAAAAATACATGCTATTTAGATTTATTTACAAGTTATTTGTTACTTCTTAGTATACACCAACACTAGAAACAATTTCCTTTCAGTTTTCTTTGCTTACTATGCACCAAACCTTTCTGGGATCACCATCAAGGTATAGAACTCTGTTCAAAAGGAAGACATAAAAATGTACATGGCCATGTAAGTAAGCCTAGATGGAGAAAGAGGAAGAATCAGAGGAAAATGTTATTGCTTGTGAAGGTTTAAAAGCAACGGCAGATTAGTCAAATTAGCCAATGACAGATTACAATCCATGTCTGATAAGAACTGAGGCAGAAGTCTGCAACATGATAAAATAGCACAGTATTAACATTTTCCCTCATACAACTACATGTTGAAAATAATGGAAGATATGTTGGACTACATATTCCTGGTTTTTTTTTTTCCCTTTTTTTTTTTTTTTAAATTCTTTGCCATGCAATTGCTAGATTGCTAAAGGAACATTGTTTGTTGGCAGACTCATAACAGCATAAAAGACAGCACTAGCAGTCTCATTCTAAACAAAACAGAAAAAGCATGAGTTATTGAGCTGCTAGTCCTGTTTAATTCCTACTCCCTTAAAGACAAAAGCAAAACTACTAGAAAATAAAAGCAACAACAAGCAGAAAAATAAACACAACTTTCCCCTCCAAAGACAAATTAAGTTTGAATATGCAGCTGGGAACATCATGAAAAAACAGTTTTACTAAATTTTCTGAATCTTGGCTAACGTCCACCTGAGCACAGCCACTTTGTTGTTTTTCAGTTCTTACACTGCCTAAAAGCTCAGAGTAAGTACATTAAGTGATAAGATTAGTATCTGTTGTGAGCAGCTGTCTTTCTCTCTCCCTTGTTAGCCAAAAATTGCAAGTTTTTTTATTTCTCATTTAAAGTGCTTATTTTCTAGTGTTCTCTCTGCATTTGCGATTGGAATGTCATAGCACGCCATGCGTCCAAGACAGTGATGAAGGACAGTGGTT
This sequence comes from Xenops minutus, assembly GCA_035221455.1. NCBI lineage: Eukaryota > Metazoa > Chordata > Aves > Passeriformes > Furnariidae > Xenops > Xenops minutus. Next base: position 32,665,706 of record JAWWEE010000158.1, read on the forward strand.
AAAAATGGTTCCTGAACTCTTACAGGAACCTCTCAAGAAAGCTGCCTCTCACAGAAATCCACTTGTCAGGAACAACCATAATGCAGCTTAAGGAGAGGTGCTGACATAAGGTTTCCATCTGCTCCAACCTCAGTACAGATCACTGAATATGTTGAAGATGGCAATGACACCTTCAACTTGAACCAAGTAATGGAAGACCAGCATAGACAATAAAAGATACTCAAGATATTTTTCTTGACATTCCCCTCAGTTTATAGCACTCATGCAAAAAAAGGGGGGTTGAGTGGGTCTTCCTGTCTGGTCAAGCTAAGACCATTGTCATCTGGAAGGCATAAAAACCCCCTCAACTAAACCCCAAAAACACATACGAAAAAAGAGGCTAATAGAGTCAATAAATAGGAGGGAAGAGCAAAAAACTGCCACTCATTAAACAGTTGGTGAACACTTAGGCAGTATCAAATATTTCCTTCTACTTCTAGGATCTCTCCATACCAACTGACTTTTGCCAGAGATTTGAAAATGTGTTTCTGTACCTTTGAAATACCACATTTTTTACAAATCAGTATTTCTACACTCGAGGTAACTTTGACACATAGTTTGAAGTAAGTGAATTGACTTGGAGGTAGGCATGTGCACAACAGACTAATACACCTCAATTTGGTATTACATATTACTATGTAAAAATACAAAGTCTGGCACCATCTTCCTGAAGAATGAGATGAATCCTCAGTGGGATTTGGAGCTTTTCAGTACCAAGTCTTTGCTATGTAGAATTCCCCAGTGACAAACCTACTTCCACCAGGCTACAGAGATAAAAACTGACTGACTATCACTTGAAATAGTATGGTCTGTTCTGTCCTGGTTAAAAGACCAAGTTGTCCAGTCACAAAAACCAGTTGCACCAAAAACTCCCTCCCTGCTCAGCAGTACCTGACAGCAAGAGGAATAAATTGATGCAGACATTTTTTTCCTTCAAGCCTCCCTAAGCCTAAAGCACCAGGATGAACTGCTAAAGGAAAACTTGCACAGGTATTGCATTTTTGCTGAGGATAAATAGACTTCCAGTTTGAGACCAGAATATCTCTCAGTTCCACAGCTGCTAAATCCACATTAACATTTTTAAAAGCTATTTCTAAAGCTATGCCAATAGATTAAGCATTATTTTTAGTTAAGTTCAAAGGGAAGAAAAAGTACAGCTTTGCCTGCTCTACCTGATTTCACTATGGCAACAGAAGAAAAATGGTAAATTCAGGAGATTAAGAGAACTGTAATTCCAGCTGAACCAGCAAAAATAAGAATAAAAAATTAATTTATGATTTCTTGATTACCTACAGGCACTTTTGAACCATTCTTTAATTAAAAAAAATCAAGTCAGACCACATACAAAATGACAGAAATTGTATAGAACATACAGAACAGCCTCTATTTGCTTAAGTAATGTTTCCACTTTAATGTACTTATTTGATCTCATTTGCTTAACACTGCCAATATTTAGTACTGTGCTAATTTATGGAAATCTGACTTTAAAGAGCTTTGTGGTACTGAGTGATTTTTTAATTTTTTATATACTGATGTGACTTGATGAGACTCTGGAATAAATGAAATATAACTCAGTAGCATGTAATGATGTCTTGTGACTTGCTGTGAGTTAATATAGGCAGAAACATGTCATCATATAATCTGAATGCTTCCATGATAGTTTACTTTGCAGAAAAGTTTGTCCCATGACTATAAAAAACTATGAATAAAACCTGATAGATTTTTTTCCCTCATGGGCATTTAAGGACAATTGTCTACTTGCAGAATACCTTACTTACATACTGCAGCAGTTGCCAGATTGACTAATATTTACATTAGAGGAACACAAATTGCATTCCACTTTTTAGAAAACAAAACAAACCCAAACAAGATACTATATTTGGATTGCTCCTGTGTAAATACATGATAATAATAATAATAAAGAATAATCACAGAAGAGAAGGCTGGAAGGGACCACAGTGGGCCATCTGGTCTAAACCCCCTGCTCAAGAAGGGTCATCCTAGAGAACATGGCACAGGATTGTGTCCAGAAGGTTCTTGAATATCTCCAGTGGGGGAGACTCCACAATCTCTCTGGGCAATCTGTTCCAATATGCAGTCACCTGCACAGTAAAGAAGTTCTTCCTCATGTTCAGGTGGAACTTCCTGTGCATCAGTTTCTGCCTGTTGCCTCTTGCCCTGTTGCTCAGCACAACCAAGAGCCCGGTTCCAACCTCTTGACAGCCCCCTTTCAGATACTTATGAGACATTGATGAGGTCCCCTGTCAGTCATCTCTTGTCAAGGCTGTATAATATGACATGTATTTATAAAATGAGATACCAGAAAGTTATCTAGAATGCAGGAATACAGAGTTTAAAAAAAGGTAAGATTAAAAGGAAATCTCCTTTTCAAATGAGCAGTATGAATCTGAACCATGTTTATTTGCCCACAAACACTGTTTAATAATTTTTCATAAATAATAATGTCTTGTCTGATTTTTATCACAGTTAACATCTTCAGATTGCAAAGGTTCTCTATACTTGGAAGTTAAATACATAAATATGAGCAAATTTTCTAATTGAAGAAGTATATACAGCTTTTCTAATTTCACTTTTTTGCTTTTACAACACATTCACACAACGTCAAGCTCTTCTGGTTCACTGTCATTCAGGTTACTCCTGTCTAATCCTTAAGCATAAAGCAAAGTGAACAATCAAAGATACATTGAAAGAAACGAAACAACCATCATACCTCAGAATTCTGAGTATTAGCTCTGGTACTAATTCCCTGTCATAGTTTTTAAGGAAAAATATTTTATTATCTGTAAGCAATACCCATGCCAGTCACACCACACCACATCCACATATACTTTAAAAAAAAAAAATAAAATGGATTCTTCTTAAGGGTTCCAGTTGTAATGTACACAGATCATAAAAGGTTCCTGGGATCAGGTGAACATCTCGTCAGCCCTGGCCCACCTGGAGAAGTGGACTCTGTGGATTTTGCACACAGCAAATCTAATGGTAAGTGAAGGCACCAAATTGTCAATGGAGAAGTTGTGCTTGTAAACCAGCTTCCTGGCAGAGTTAAGTGTGACAGGTGGAGTATAACACAATCCCTGCCACCTCCAACACACTTGTCTGCAGTGAAAGTGGGCTGAACATTTTTTGCTTACAAACAGAGTTAAACTTAACAGTAAAACAGAATAAAGCAATAGCAACTGAATCAAATGTGACAGCAAAACCCCCATTTTATGCACACACTTTATTACAGTTCTTAACTTTGTGTTTGTATAGCAAGTGAATTTATGCTTCAGCATGTCTAAAACTGAATTAGAGAGACACAAACAGTGGTAATTTTCCTTACAGTCACCTATCAGCTGAATGAGAAAAAAGAGGGCAACTATTCCAGAAGTATACACTCAGTTTCTTTGTCTTACCTGTTCAGCCACTTACAGAACAAAAACATTTATTGTAAGGATAAGCCATAAAGTGTCAGACATTGGATTCAAAGTGTGAAGGAAGAACCATCTCTATCTACATCTATATATTGCTTCTAGTAAGAATCCCTTTCATTACACTGTTTTTGGAATAATTAAAAAAGTAAGAGGCATGAGAGATGAAAATTACATACTGTCACAGTAAATTTAGTCTTTTTGAAGACAAAAATATACATAGATATGCAAAGTAGAAGTGTGGTATGAAACTTCTGGACAATAATTAAAATAAAAATCCAAAATGTATTATGTTAGAAAAGCAGAAAGTTAAGCCATTGCTCTCATTCAGCATTAACTGCCACTTGCCAACAAACTTGCAACAAAGGCTGATGATAAATAAACAAATACTAAATGATGGCACCTCAACATTCACATAACTCCAGAAATATAAATGGTCTAAGTTACGTAAGGAGTGAATAACCACGTTTCCTGATTTTGTATCCAGAGTTTAGTGAAATATTACATATTCTTGATATTTTCCAAAAACAAACTCAACAAATTTAGTGTACTATCAGAAGGGTGAATTTAAATATGAAGCTCTCAATTGACAATAAATATTTTTATTTTTAACATCAAAATACCTTTGAAAATCCTTTATCTTTTGTAAATTCTAATGTTTCCATATGAATCTGAAAAAATCAGCAATTGTCATGTTGGACCAACTTTGTATTTTTATCATTCTATATTCATTAGATTCTAATAAATAAGATTAAGATTAAGAGATTGTCAGAAAGGTAAGCTCAATAGTTAAGGTTTTTTTCGTTACTAAAATGAAAATGATGACTTGTAAAATTAAATGCCAATTTTAAAATAGTATTTGTAAGTAGAAACCAAATTCGTTTGGGGATATTTCTGACTTGTTAACAAGGTCACTTCAAACATTTTTTTTTTTTTTTATGTCTTGCCTCTAGTTTAAGTTGGAAGGGACCTTAAAGGTCATCCAGTTTCAACCCCTCTGCCAGGGGACACTAGATCAGACTGCTCAGAGCCCCATCCAACCTGGTCTCGAACACTTCCAAGAATGGGGCATCCACAACTTCTCTGGGCAACCTGTTCCAGTGCCTCACCACTCTCACAGTAAAGAACTCCCTAATATCTAATCTAAGTCTACTTTTTTCGTTTGAATCCATTCCTCCTTGTACTTGTCAACTACGTGCTTAGTAGTTGCTCTCCGTCTTTCTTGTAGGCTCCCTTCAGGTACTGGAAGGTGGAAATTAGGTCACCCCAGCGCCTTCTCTTTTCCAGACTGAACAACCCCAATTCTCTCAGCCTTTCCTCATAGGAGAGGTGATCCGTCCCTCTAATCATCCTGGTGGCCCTGCTCTGGACTCTCTCTCCCCAGCCCTTCCTTTGCTGGGGACTCCAGAGCTGGATGCAGCACTCCAGGTGGGGTCTTACCAGAGAAGAGCAGAGGGGCAGAATCCCCTCCCTCAGCCTGCTGGCCATGCTGCTTTTGATGCAGCCCAGGATACAACTGGCTTTCTGAGCTGCAAGTGCACGTTGCCAGGTCATGTCCAGTCTCTCATCCACCAATGCCACCTTTAGAATAAGTGAGGAGTGAGTATTTGGCTCTTAAGAACTGTCTTATGGGAAATGTGTATTATGTTTACTGTTACTTGATGATGAAATGTCAACAGACTAAAATATTTCTATATTAAATTATTCCATTCAAGAAAAACATCAATAGTTTGCCTGGTTTTAAAATATAATTTCACTACAATGCATTAAAAGAAATAGCACTAATGTAAAAGCCCTGCCATGTGCACTAGTCCACACTAAACCACAGCCCCCCAGCCCCTTGCGTTAGGGTATTGTTAAAGGTCTGACAAACCCACAGCTACAAAGAAATTCAGAGCTCAGACTAAAAATCTTTACTTAACACTTTGTGCCTAGATATAATAATTCACTGACTGTATTAAGGATAGGCCAATAACTAATAATACTCTGTCTTTGTGGGTTTAAAATAAAAGCATTAAAATAGATGGTATCTTAAAAAAATAGTAAGTAAACATTAAAGACGTGCACAGACACACACATATATTACACAGCACTGTTTATATTATGTGGTATTTTTCACAACATGTGGGGGGTAAAATGGTTTCCATTACCTCACTAAAACACAAATAAAGAAATATTGACCATTCAATCAGGAGTTGCAGGCATTGGACTGTATGATAGGGACCTTCCAAATACAATTGAAGAAAATGCACCTCATAAATAATGCTCTGGCCATTAAAGCAAAGACAGTCAACTGACAGTTCACAGGATGCAATATGAAAAAGCAAGGTGGCCAGGAAATTTTTGCAATAGTTCAAAATTAAGACAAAACATTAATGAACAAAAAAGTTATTTTTTCTCGATATATAATCTTGTTTACTATTTCAGATTTTTCCCTGTTTTGAAGCATTCCATCTCATTCATGGTTCCCTTACATGAATGGAAGGTAAACAGACACACTGAAATCTCTCATGACTAAAGCATCTCACAGTCATGTATTTTAATTTCTGGCATACATTATGATCTGTACTTAATGGATCCTCTGTTCTTATGCCATTTTGATTATATCAGCATGTATACTACTCATTGATCAGCAACTCTCTTTGTTTTCTATATCACAATTTGACACCAATACCAGAAATAAGATCTAAACAAAATTATATAGAATTACTAAATAATAGTTGATCATTAATTACATTTGCAATGCATGACTTGTCAGAATCAGATTTAACAGTAGGTAATGAATGCTTCTTTGCACTGTACTTCCAGAAATTTGATAGAAAAAAGCTGCTTCCAGAGCTAAAAAAATTTGCTATTACCAGTGGCTAATCACAACTGAGGATTATTGGTATTTCTGACTAAGAAGTCAGGAATGCCATCAGATGCCTCTTCATAGTTACTGTTATCGGTGACTAGGTGATCTCAGGTGAACCTCTAGCAAATGGTACTTTTCCTAACAAAACCTTGCTGTAATGCTCTCAAAACTCAGCTTGGTCCCAGGGAGTTACTTTTCAAGTTGTTATTCCCAAGTGTACAGACACCAGAGAAGCAATGCAGAATGAGTTGCACCACTCACTACTTGCCTGAGGAAAATCTAGAAACTCAATCCGTAACATTCAATTTGACACCTGACTTAAAATTAAGAGTTTGAATGCGCAGGTTACCACAGCAAAAAAACTCAACTATGTTTTGATTTAGCAACATAAAAATTGAGTAATTTTTGAAATTTTTGAAGAAATTTTTCATTTTAGTTTGCTGAAACATATTTCAGCATTAAAGGGAATCCCTAACCCCTCTCTCCCTTTTATTTTAACATGTTGTAATGTCGTTAGACTTCCTCAACTCTAATGAAGTACTATAAAAGAGTGGAGGAGGAGATATGGTTCTCCAGAGCCACAACAGCTATCCACACTAAACATAGAGCATTGAAGGATTGCAGTTGTTGCTTTATTAATAATTACATGAAAAAAACAAATTCAAGTTCACCCAAATAATTCAGCTGGACTGAAGCAGACATTTCATATTGATTTTCATAGCAGAAATGTTGAAAGTTATGTAAACTTAGTTCTCTGTCTAAAACTTCCCCCAATATTCAACATAAAAATTCCTCAACAAATTTTCTGGAGTGACACTGATTAAATAAAGGAAAGAAAAACATTATAAGAAATCAAAGAAACCGGTAATTTTGATATCTGATAACCAAAAGGAATGTTTGGAAGAAATGAATTTATCTCCACTGCAGTCTGATGAAGCTTTTCAGATTTTTAGTACTTGCTTATCTTTGTTAATACACTCAGGCATGCATATATCTTCTGAGAGGTCTGCTTTAATGGCTGAGCTTTAATGGCTCAGCTGACAGGATATGTTAAAAGACACCAAAATTTAGTAGGAAGTTTGATCTCCATGCTATCCACTTTCAGACCTCCAAAAGTGCAAGGCTGATCTATATATGAAAACAATCCAAAACCAAAAAGTGGAAAATAGACAAATGGTAAAAAAAACAACCAAAACAACTCAAGACTGGATGTAAGCTTCATAACAAATGAAACATTTTCAGCCAGACAACTTCAATCCAATACTTATTTTCCACTTCTCTGTTCTGTCTTTTAACCTAAAGTTGTTTATAAATGATATATGAAAAGACTCCTGGAGAATAAACTCAAAGATAGCACTAACCTGATGATTTATATATTGCCGCAGTAACATAAAAAAGGGTATATTTATAGTTATGCTTACATATACATAAATATATGTGCCTATATAGGTGAAGGTGAGTATGCTTATGATGGGATGCCCCATGTTAAAGTAATCCTGGCTACTTATTTTTTCTCTCATGACAAAGCAAATGTAATGAGACTTGCCTAACATTAAAACCAACTCTGTGCACCACTGCTGCTTTCTAATCCATACATTTCACCTTCTGGATAATCTGTGTTAAAAGAAATAAGGTTTGTTTCTCCATTACCCCACATCTCTCTGAATAAATTCAAAGTATAAATTTATTAAACTGGTCATGAAAAATTACAGGATAAATAGGAATAACTTGCCTTCTTTAGAGCAAAGTGTGACTGCTTTTCATTACAGTTTCATGGGATTTACCTGAGTTTCATGAAGGCAAATGCTTTCTTTTTAGAACTAGTTTCATCAGGATTTCAATACAATATATAAAAGGAATGTGGATATTTGTTTTGGCGTATATTTTGTTTTTGTTTGCTTTGTATACCGAACAGATTGTACAGGTTATTTTCAGTGTAGCAGTTGATTCCATATTTGCAGAATCAACATGAATATTGTAACACAACTTTTATTACAGAACAAACTGAATTTAGCAAGAGACTGAGTTGTGTAAAGAGAAAGTTGCATATTTTCCGAATGGCTGACTTTTAAGAATAAAAAAATAAAGAAAGCGCTGTTAAAATGGGTATTTTTTATTACATTTAAAGCTTGGCAAAAAACCAAGCACTCTTTACTTTTGCTACACTGAATGAAGTTCATTGCAAAATAGTTTCTTGCATTCAATAATCAGTTTAGAAAATTGGAAGTTTAGGAGTTTAGTATTCTCCTGGTCAAAACTTTTGTTGTCCCATTTAATCAGTGGTTAGAAACATTTTTTTGTCTGCTGCTACTGTTCTTAAGCTCAGAAAACTTTCTCCTAGCTGTTTAATCACTAATACACCTTGAGAAAATCAATGTATTTGCTCATATTTAGCCCACTTGCCTTTAGATACATTTGGAAAAACCATATGTGATGTACTGCAGGCTGTACTTTTTTTCTCCTACTGAAAGTGACAATGAAAGTGACTCATCACTTGAAGTGCTTAATTTGGAGGATAAAAATTCAGTCACTTTAATGAGGAAAGTGTAAGACTGTTCAGTATCTTCTAAATCAGATACACTTAAACAAGGATCATACCATGTTAAATGCTTCTTGAACTCTGTCAGATTTGGTGCTGTGACCACTTCCCTGGGGAGCTTGTTCCAGTGCTCAACCACCCTCTGGGTGAAGAACATCTTTCTAATATCCAACCTAAACCTCCCCTGACACAACTTCAGGCCATTCCTTTGGGTCCTGTCGCTGGTTACCACAGAGAAGAGATCAGTGCCTGACCCTCCAGTCGGAATAGACCAAGCAACCTCAAGCCGCTCCTCATACGGCTTCCTTGGCAGACCCTTCACCATCAGTAACATTAATTTATAGAGCCAATTACTGTCTTTTTTTACCATTGCACTTTGCATTTTGAAACTACACTGGATAGCTCTGGTTGCAACTACGAAGATCCACTATTTTATCTGAGCTAAAAAATACAACTACATTTTTTAAATCCAGCTTTCATCAATGTGTTTTTCATAGAACAAGATTATTAATTTCCAGGATCTGGGGAGTTTCAAACTACTACAGTTTATTTAGAGAGCAGTATATTAATTTCCACTAACCACAATTTGACTAAACCTAAACATGTTGTCTGTTTTGCATTTCACTTGCTAACAATAAAATAATCACTTTCAATTACAATAAACTATAGTCAAATTGACTTTGTAATCTGTGGTGAGACTGCAGTAAATGCTAAATCTAAACATCTTCTAGAGACCATATAATTAAATTTTAGAAAACAATGTTTTTAGGAAACTATGTTTGCTTTTAATAACACAACTGATTCAAAATAATTCCATTTTGAAGTCATCTGGCTATATTAAAGGGTTAATTTAAGGAGGACAATAAATTTTTGGCATATGACTAGACAACATGAGACTTAGCAATAAGAAAAAGCAAGTCCCTCTCCTGCTGTTTCTCTTCCAGATTAATGAAACTTTTATGTTTGGTGTTGTGTCTTGATCAGTTCAGTTACTGCTGTCAGGCTATCCTTCCACCCCCAGATGTTGGAATCCTGGTCTAAGATCACTGTTTTTACTAGTGGGATCATAACGAGAGCATTCTGCTTACACATATATGGATACGGTAATCTGCCACAAAATAGTCCGGCTGGAGTTAGGGCATGGAGCTGAAATGCACAGGATAAAGGCAAGTGAAGACCAGACCGAAAATACTGCTACTTCTCAAAGTTGATTTTAAGAAATCAGACGTACATATACAAGAATTTCTCCCCACTTCATTTTTAATATACTTGAAACATTAGTGTTCTCTGTCCTGTTTACAAACTCAAAACAGAAACCATACAGTACATTTTCTAGTTCACTTTCCCGAGTGTTGAGTCTTTCTTTACTGACATCATATTAACACAGGAAGGAGATAAGAACGTTGCTAGGAATGAAAAAGACCTACACTCTAAACCAACCTTTTATTGAATTGGGCTTCCCTCCCTTTGTAGGCATTCTCATTCCAGATACTTAAAGGGTAATGAGACAGTAATTACTCACAATGGACTTCTTATACTTCCTTTTAAGTAGGAGAGGCAGCAGATACTGTTCTAGCCCACTGATGATCCTCTTTATTGCTAACAGAGTGTTTTCAGTTTCACAAACGTGGTCACACCCCGCCATGTGCTAATCAAGTACCTCATACTTGAACTCTTGATGCTGTAGTCTTAAGGAAATCTGTGTCTAGCTGACTTTTGCAATAAAAAGTAACATGCATGGAGTCAAAGGGCAGCAATAGGTTCTGTGTTTCAGCTGCTCAGTAACTGGCTGTCAGGATTTACAAAAATAAAACACAGTGGACAAAAGTTAGTTAATACTACTACTAAACAGAAACATTCCCAGGTAAAAGTACTATGCCAAAAGTTTTTGTGACTGACTGCTTTTATTTCCTCTTGTTGATATTATTCTACTTGTAGATACTACACTTAAGAATACTCATAATGTTATTTCAGTTTTCCTTATATCTAGGTTGTTGATATCCCAAGTGTTAGGTCACAGTTTGACACTACCTCAATCTGTTTCAGCCATTCCTGAGACTTGGAAGACCCCAATGCAGATCTGTAGTGACTACAGCTCCCAGCTACCTCCAGATCACCTCAGTATGGCACTGAGATCTCAATGTTGCCTATGTAGAAATTGTATAAAGCTGAATTTGCCATGATCATGGTAGTTTGTTACCTGCCTGCTGGTTTCTTACACCAAGAGGTGCAACTATTACAAACAATCTGTAAATTCAGGATTAGCTTAGGTCTCTGGTGACAGCATTTGTTGCAGTGTTTTGCAATGCCCACATTTATAACTGAAAAAATGTATCACTTTTAGGCCCCAAATTCAAACAGAGAAGGAAAACCTTGAATCCAGACTACTAGATACGGAATCATAAGCAACTTTGCTTTTTGTAAAGATGTGACTTAGTTGTCAAAACTCAGGTGGTTTAGGTTCATACTCAGAATGAGTAACAGATAATGATGTAAATCCATAGTAAAGAGTGCATATTTTCTAAGAACTCCAATTGTAAATATTTCTCAGTTACTGATTTTGAAAAAAAACCAAGTAGCATTCAAGCCAACTATAAACTACATCTTGAAATCCAGGTAAATGTAACAGATGTAACTAAAATCTTAGAACTGAACAGATACAATAGTAATATTTAGGAACACATTGGTCCAGGGCAAAATTACTCTATCTCTACCCTCAAAACAAAGCACAATTATAAACATCACACTTAGAATTATAATGTGTTTAAAGCCTATTAGTCAGCTAAGCGGGAGAAAAAACTTGTAGTTTTAAGGGACACTTTGGGACAATAACACCCTCATTAAAAAATAAGGATATATCAAAACTCTTCAGTTAAAAGGTTAAGTGTTAGTCTCTGTGTAGTTGATAAATGTCAAGCTAATCTAATCACTGGTTGTAAGAGGCAATGCCATCAGCTAGTTGCCCTGACCTATGTTTCTTATGTTTTCATGAAAGTAAGATTTCACAAAGATGTCAACTTCAGGCCTTTGACCTAGCTAAGACCTTGTTCATGCCAGCCTCGTGTTCTGCTAAACAGACTGAGAACTTCAGCTCAAATCAGGAACATGTGCACTTCTCTAATACAACACATGACTTGGAAATTAAAATGCAACATGATCAAGTGCTTTAGTACATTTTAACAGTTAAGAATGCAGCTAGGGAAAAAAAAGGCTGTTTCTGTGTTGTGATTTGGGGAGGGGGAAACGGACAAATTCAATGCAATTGTAATGGTTTTCTTCAAAAAAGTGAGGCAACAAAAATTCAGTTCATTAGATCATGCATGACCAACCTAGAGGAAATAAGGAGGTTGTATGTTTCTTTATGACATGTGTCACTTATTAGATAAGTAGGTTTTGCTACTTCTAACTGAACAAAGTTAAAACTAAATAGATGGCAGTTAAATCACAATCTAAATACAATAAAACCAAATAAAAATAGCAAATGGCATTTTGGTTATCAATAATATTCCTAAAAGCAGTTGATTATTTACAATAGTACCTGTATTGATTATTTTCAAGTATTAAATTAAGAAGCTTTACCAGCTGCTGGAGTGACAGTTTAATCCTATATACAGTAACTAGGAGAGACTTTACACATATGCCATATTTAGCAAGATTAGTTTATTTTATTCCACCTTCTAATGGTACTTACACGTGACTCAAGACATTACATTTGAATCTGGACTCTGTATAAACCATAATCCATCCACCCTTTTTTTGCTATTACAGAAAAATCAAATTTACAGTAAAATTGACAGGGAAACCTAATGATCCAGTTACTAATTACTACCAGCATCTCAGGCCAGTGTTGAGATTTTACATTTGATAATAAAGGAATGATGCTTGTAAAACCCTGCCAATTTTCACTTACTAAGTGTGAAGATTATATATCACTATTTCACAATTATGGGCTATCAATAAATGTATCTAAATAGATACATACATTCCTTCTATTTCAACTACCTACAAAGTAACTAGCTAACCACATTTTTGGCACACATATACTTATCCCTTACATTTCCAGTTTTGAGACTTAGATGGAAATTTGATTAGGAAATAAATTGCTCAGCTTGGATTAGCCAAAGATGACAATGAGTTAAAGAAACTAAAAAGAGGAAATAGAACAGTTAAACTACCTTCCATTAAAAAAAAGGCTGTATCTCTTTCTGATACTCAAGCATTGGAACATACTAACTTAATCTCCTTCTGTACTAGAGGACCAGGCAGAAAATGTGACTTTTCTTTTTTCCTTCTATCTGGAAGATGCTTCTCCTGATTTTAGAGTGCCAGTGTCTATTAAATTCATGGTCAATCTATTTCCTTAGTTTTCAGAGTAAGAAAAGCACATGTTCAGAAAGTGAATTAAAGTTACAATACTTACTGGAATAGAACGTTTAGAGGATATTAAGATTACATATTAAGGAAGTGCAGTTCACATAATTTGTATTTCTTTTGCAATTAAAATTGTTAGTGAAAACATACAAAGAATTGGTTACATGTAGTTTAATCATATCTAAATATATTTACCTCTTCTCTGTGTAAAGCTGCTTATATTTCAACCTCTGTACTGCCTCAGATTTTCCACCACTTATTTATACCTGTAATGACACAGGTAGTGATTGCTTCCTCGGAATAAAATAAATAAATACATTGCCTGTATTTAGAATGTAGAATGGTTAGAATTACACAGTATAAAAGTTCTTAAACATTTTTTTTTTATATAAGGGAGCTCTGCATTTACAAGTTGAATGTGGTATTGTACTTCTATAAAAACATTTTCTTCTACAATTTAATAAAGGAACAGGACCAGAGTAGGACATTTTCTTAATGGCTGCGAACTAAAAAAAAAAAAAAAAAAAAAAAAAAAAAAAAAAAAAAAAAAAAGAATTGATTTAGTAGCCATGAGAATGAAAGTCTGTTATTATTCACTATAGCTTCATTAATTCAAAGTAATGGGCAGTGTATAGGTAGAAAGGATTTAATATTTGCAGAAGATTTTACATTTGAGGAACTGAGAACTATGCCACACACATCCCCTAAACTCATGCAACAATATCTACTGAATTGGAAATACAATTGATATGCAAAGACCTGTTTGCAGTTTTGGTATAAATGATTGTTCTGCATTTCTATTCCAGGGATACTCAATGCAGGAATTGAGATTGTCATTGGCCATATTGGTTATATTTTAGTCAGACTGAGACAATGTCAAAAAAACCAGATTTATACTATTCCTGCATAGCTTTCCATGAAAAAAAATATTTTCTTCACTGATTTTATGTTACATTTTTTAATATACTAACAGTAGGCCCATGTACCATTATATAATGACAATATTTATGAAAAGTCATATGTACATAGCAATACAGAATCTTCACAAGTATTCAAAGGTCTGGTAATGGAAAACAGTCTCCATTATTTCACTGAACTTCAATGCAAAACCTTGATATATCCATTTAATGCCTTTCAGAATTTATTCAGCCTTTTCCCTTTTACTTTTATGGAAGAGAAAAATTATTGAATTCAAGTTGCTAAAACTATTATTTAGTTTAGATACAACTTTTATAAAGAATATTTTGTCATGACTTTTTTAACCCTGTGTCGTTTAAAATGTTTAGTTATATTAATCCACTGCACAATGAAATATTCTTCCATTTCCTCAATTAGAACTAAATTGTCCTCATTTTTTCTCAAATATAATCTTCTTGCCACAAGGCGTAACTTCAGTCAGTCCTCCAGAGCACTAATATCTTTTGCAAGAAATAAAATAGGCATTTGCCTTGAAAAAAATTTAAAAAATGAAGAAATCCTGTTCCTCTGAGATGAATAACTAAATGTGATAAAAGCATTGAAAATCTAAACCAATTTAGTAATGAAATCTCTTATTGAAGGAAAGATATAAAAGGTGTTACGAGTAACATCAGAAAATCAAAGTACTGCCACTACACTGAAAATCTCTGAAACTTCTGGTATCACTGAAATACTACCCATACTTTTTTTAGACAGTTTCTTTGACTTTGCTTTTCTGACTGACACATCTCTAAGTGCTTTCTTATTAGTCTTTGTGTCCCTTGCCAATTCCAGCTTCAACTGTACCTTGGCCTTCCTGACCCCATCCCTATTCAACTGCACAGCATGCCTATACTCTTCCCAGGATACCTGCACCTGCTTCCACTACCTGTCCATTTGCTTCTTGCCCTTTAGTTTGACCAGCAGATGACTCAGTCAAGCCAGTGTCTTGTCTTCCTTGCCTGATTTCTTACACCTGGGAATCGAGAGGTCTTGCACTCTATGGAAGGAGTCCTCAAAGATCTGCCAACTCTGTTCTGCTCCTGTCTACGAAGGCAGTCTCCTAGAGTCCTACTGACTAATTCCTTGAAGAGCAGGAAGTTTGATTTCCTAAAAATTCAGGGTCCTGACTGTAACCTTTGCTTGAGCCATATTTCACAGGACTGCAAAATTAATCAGCGTAGGATTACTTGATCACAGGCTGTCCCCCATCTTGATGTTCCTGATTAGCCCACTTGCACTGGTGACCATCAGTATTGCACTGTCCCTGGTAGGGCTGTCTACTACCTGGCTCATGAAGTTATCCTCCATGCATTCCAGGAGTCTCCTGGATTGCCTATGGCTTGTCATGCTACTTTTCCAGTAAACGTCAGAGTTGTTGAAGGCTTCCAGTGGGATGACAGCCAGCATGATGCCTTCCCTTGATTAGGCAGCTTGGAGTAGACACCAACCATGAGGTTCCCTTTATTGCCATGGTCTCTGAATCTTATCTATAAGCTTTTGGCCTGGTTGTAGTTGTTCTTCAGACAGGTCTTCACACTCAATACGTCTCTGAGGGCAACTTCTTTTGTAGAGGGAAAGCACCCCATCCCTCTAACCTTGGCGTGTCATCCCACAGCTTGTTATGGGCATATCTGATCTTATGCTCTTCTCCCATCATAAGAGGGGGAAGGTCTGTCCATGAGCTCCAATAGCCTCTCAGCAAAAACCCTCTCTTCTAGAGGAAGATGAATCCCATCTGCTATCAGCCAGCCTGGTGCCCTGTAGGCCATTATATGTATACCATTATCAAAACCCCACAATCTTGGCAGTGACACCAGACATGGAACCATGTGTTAATAGATGTTTTAGCACATGTTCATAATTCCTTTGGTTCTGTTAGAGAAAATTCTCAGAAAATAACTAGGTAGAATATTTGGCACTAATATAAACATGTGTACTACAGGCAACCAGAATAAAGGAAATTCAGGTGTGGACATAGCATGTTTAGGTGACCACCTCATAGGGTTGTTGTTTTTTGTAGTTTCTGACTCAATGGCCCATCTTACAGAACTACAAGCTCCTTCGATTTACCAAGATATTGCCTGGGCAAAATCACTACAACACAGGAAATGTTCAGACACTGGGAATCAAGGGCTAAGTTCCCAGCTGGCCTAAATTAAGATTCCTTCAAATCTGAATGGTGAAACAAAGAACAAGAGTGTAACTGAAAAAAAATTAGGAAAAGGTGATGGATGAGAGCGGGACAGCAGGATTCATGTCAATAAAGCAGTCTTATTTTTTAAATATGGCACAGAAAAGTTCTATTCTAAAACCTTTATGCAAGAGAGAAAATTAACAGCTGCTGCACTAGCTTTAAAATCTGCAAGAAACAGGACATTTGGTAAAATGAAAGAAATAAGAATCTCAGTAAAACATTAAAATGAATATATTCAATCCTATTTCCTAACAAAACAATCACTGCCAAAAAGGACAAGTTGATACTTCTCACTAAATCTGCATTCAATCCATAAACACATTTAAAGAATTCAGGAGCCTGCATCTGGAATTCAGAAGGCACAGTGCAGTACTGAAATGACACTTTAATCATACTTTGACTTTTTATCTCAATGCAAATAAACAGGTAAGCACCATTGATATGGAAGCTTGTGATTTTTTAAAAAATCCTTAAGAAAATCATCTCCTGCTGAGCACTCAAAAAAAAAAAAAAATCACAACTTCTCTTGTGTCATCAGTAACTGTGTCTCAATAGATGTCAAAACTGTAGAACTGGAACACATTTCAAGAGCAAAAAGCAGGAAATGAACCTTAAGAAATTTTAACTCTGTACAGTAGGGTGAAAGGATAGGAACAGAGGCTTATATTTTATTAGTTTTGTCCATGAGAAATAAAGTACTTCCCTTATCCATAAAAAGGGTGCAGGCTAAAATAATAAAAAACACGTTAACACCGCTAGCTTGTAATAGATGCAATCACAGTATTACTATCTAAATTTTTGTTTATTTTTTCAACAGATTGGTGTCTGCAGATCATGCTGTCTTACACTGCCGTTCCTCTGTAACCTTAACCATTATTCCTACTGTGTAAAGTGAAGCACAAATTTAAGGTGACAAAGCACCAGTTGGCTGATGTGAAGTACGCTACGAAAGCAGAAACCTCTGAAAGCTTCACAGCCATTATGAAATAACTGACCTATATGAAACTGCTACCATGGTTCACAAATTTATTGTCAGGTTCCAGCCTCTAGCTGTTCTCTGATTGTTCTAAATACTTGACAAACTGAAGCCTTTTCACTTCCCGTTGAAATTGCCTCATCTCCCTGTCAGAGCGCCATGGGGGACTCCATTACTTTTCTGACTTCTTTCCCCTACTGACAAGTCATTTAGCTGGCTTCTTGTTGTGAAGGCTGTCCATGTCAAATTAGCCAGGGCCCCTATTGTCCTTATTACCACTCGAAAAGCCATCATGAGTAATGCTACGGGGTCCCTCAGTTGTCATCATTTGTCAGAAAGAAAGGGAGTGTGGTTACATATAGCTGACAGGTAATTTCAGTGTCTACAATTACCCCAATTAGTCTTGTCATAAACAATTCGATAAATGCACACCAATACAAACAGATAAACACACCAAGGCTTCTCACTATTAATGTCATGTAATGGATAAATCAGTAATATAACACTATATTTTATTTATTTCTTTCAACTATCCTCAGCTGCAAGCTGGCAGTTGCTACCTGGTCAGCACAAATTGTACTATCTACTTTCATTAGCTCATCACCACAGAAGAATATTAAAGGCTGTGACAAAATTCATTTAGCAAGAGCATGGAAGAGCAGATTGCCTAAAGCAGGTGTTGTAACAAAAATAAAACAAAGATTTTTTTTTGTCAGTTCAGTGCAGCAATGAGCTTTAAAAAAGACTATTTTGTCCTTAAAAACAAACATAAAATATGAGACTGACAGAAAAAGAAAACAGTAAAATAACATTCCTTCTGAAATGAAGAGCTTGCTTTCCACCATATCGTAAGTCAATCAGCAAGTGGATCTTCTAACGATATATGTATCAAAGCCTCATTTGTGGAGGGGGTCGCAATATGAACCAAATTATTTCCATGTATTTTTTCTAATTTTTTTAAAAAATACATCTTGCAATGCCATACAGCTCCTGAAAGATCAGATAATTATGCCACATAATCTACAACATAATCCCTAATGTTCTTACATAAGAATTATCTGAGAATGAATTTAGCTATTCTAACTCCCCTGACAGTCTGTAGTACTGTGTTTAAATCTTCTCGGGTATAAAATATTGATGATGTTGACTGCTCTTCTAAAATGTCAGGTAGACCTGTTACAAACACTGTACTGGAAAAGGCAGCTTTAATAACAATATTAAGCACTGAATTACACATTGCTAAGCTTATCCTTGTGATCCACCTAAATAAACACTAAAGTCTTGACATCTCCAGAGTCCACAGCACCCTGTCTGTTTGCTGACCACAGGCTTAAGTGATGGCTGGAAAACTGAACACAGACATGTTGTAGGAAATTGCTTTTGGCAACTATTTGTTCAAACTCAAGATTTTTTTAAACCCAACACTAAGAACCCACCAGAAAACAGGACAGGTCTCCCTAATGAGTAATCTATTTTAGCACAGTCTTGTCTAGGCATGACAGTTTACTGAGAGGCTTGAAAAACTCGTAATTACCAGTGTTACAGGGCAATTAATGTATATTACACTGCACTACTCATGGCAGCAACTGTCATTTTCTCAATAAAAATGAGTACTCTTCAGCTAAAGGTGACATTAATTGGGACTTTAATGACTATGCAGAGGAGCTGAAGCCAAATATGAACAAAACAGCGATTCAATGAGCGACTTCAGAAACGAGAAAATTGTACTAAAATGAGATTAATTGCTGTTTAGAAAAAGGAAAGAACCTAAAAAGCTATTAAATTGCAGGGTTTGGGTGCCCGGGTGATGGTTGTGATGTTAATCTTGCATTCTCACAGCAGGCAAATATTCACTAAATTCAGAGCCTTTTGACAGCAGGAAAAATCATGTATGCTTAACTTCAATCCATCAAAAATATATTTCAGCTTTTATCAGTGTTCTAAATACTTCTGCAATTTCAAAAATTACTGCTCCATTCCTTGGCTGTCATCATGCAAATGCGAACACTGTCAATATTGCTATGAAAAATTCCCTGGCTTCAAAAGGCCTACTTCGGTGATAAAGAAAGAAAAACGTGGCGATTAGAATTGCAAAACACACACTACTAATATAACAGAAAGCAACAATAAGAATTTAATGTTTAAGTTGTGAAAACTGCTAAAATAGAAAATGATGGGGTATTGTTTTAGTGTGTGTGGGAAAAAAAATAAATCAAAGAATTCCCCAACTCTCTCATAAAATCTTTAAAGCTTAGAGCTTTACAGATAATTACTCATTGCAAATAATTAGGACATAATTTTGTAGCTTGACTTCAGGTGATATAATTATTAAAACTGCTCTGTAGTTTCTAAAAGCCTTTATCTGTGCTACTTAATTCTTTAAAGCAATTATATAATTGCTTTTCTTTATAGCCTTTTTAACTGTCATGATGACTGTATACATAAAACATTGCACTTAAACTCTGACATATAAGAGGGATAAACATAGCTCTGATTCAGTATTCACTTTGAAGTTATATCTCCTGTACCTTCAGATTTTAAAACAGAAAATCTGTTTAGCCTGTCAGGTTAAAAATTGCATATGAAGTATTCACATATCTTAAGAAGCAAACCTCCTCTTCTACCCAAACCTGCAACAGTTGCATCCTGGAAGACAAAAATAGAGCTCTTCATTTCTTAAAATTTCCTGTTCCATAATCAATTTTGTTCAATTTGCATCTTCAGAATTAAGTATCTGTCTCATCCACATTTAAAAAAACTCTAGATGCATTAACCCACTGCATTCTCAAGTGCTGCATCCACTAGGTTGTATAACAAATACGTTTAAAAAACAGTTAATAACATTATGTCTATTAGCACTTCTGATAGCTACATTCAGAAATTCCACTATATGTCTATAAATGTCTTGAGTACAAAAATCATGGGCAAACAGTTTCAATTAGGAACTTTAAGCAATGGCTGTATGCACAAATTGTCATAAAAGTAATTCACCTGCTTTGCATATACTACTTTGATTATTAGTAGTCTTTGTTACATAGTTCTTAAAAGTATCTGAAAAATGCATGACAATGTTACCATAGTAACCTTTAAGTTACACATACAATTCATGAAATGACTAACACTTCAAATTTAAAATCTGATGATGCAATTTTTGGCATTAAACATCCACATTTTTGCAAAGGATAAAAAACCCAAAAGCAATGCACGGGCACTTCATGTTTGAGTGTTCATGGTTTGAAAATAAATTTCCTTCAGGTTTTGATTCTTCTGTTAGCACCACTGAAATGCGGACTTAGGAAATCGTGTTTTGGTCAGCCGTTTCACAAGACAGTGTAACTCCGATGAAACAGTTCTTGCTAAACTTTTAAAACAAAGCTTAGACTCTGGAACACAAGATCATCAGGTTGAATTTAATTTGTAATACAAAGCTTTGACCATGAGTTACGAGCAATCCCAGAGTAGGCAAATACCTTATTAGCACCTATGACACTCTTAGAATTTTGTGCTAAGAGGTTGCTTGGGAACATTTCAATTATTAGACTCCTAGTCATCCCTAAAGAACAAAATTATGTACTTCTGAAGCCAAGCCTGGCAAACAAACAATCACAAAAGAGAGATTATATTAGGAGCCATCGACACAAG
This sequence comes from Xenops minutus, assembly GCA_035221455.1. NCBI lineage: Eukaryota > Metazoa > Chordata > Aves > Passeriformes > Furnariidae > Xenops > Xenops minutus. Next base: position 32,686,715 of record JAWWEE010000158.1, read on the forward strand.
GAGGTAAAATCAGAGCCCAATGCAGTTAGTGCCTAACTACTCACTGTCTCCAGTAAAACAATGATTTCATCTAGAGAATGATACAAAAATTGCCATTTGCCATACTCATTATTGTTCTAGTCACAGAACCCTGCACAGGCTGCTGGGCAAGTAACAATCATGTGTGTTTTTTTTTTCTGCTAAAATTTTATTTTGGGAGCAGAGAAAACATGTTATTTTTTTTTTCCATGTGGAAACCATGTTTCTTCTTCCTCCCAGGTTCAAATGAAGTATTAACAGTAGTATTGTTCAAACTTTAAATAAACAGGTCTTAAACTTGGACTTTGGAAAGCATCATCTCAAAGCATGAAAAGAAAGGCAGCTACTGAAAAAATCTAAGTTCTTCCTTTTCTGCATGGATTAATACATATAAAATAGTCAGACTGTAGTATATATAGATCAAAGGAGTAAATTACATTGAATTTAGAGACTGACTCTGCTTTCACAATGCACACATACTCCCTCCAAGTTTTGTAATAGGACTGGCTTAAATTCATGTTAACAATAGAAACAGCAATTCATACACTCACTATCACAATACTTTCCTTTTTTTTCTCCTTCTCATCTTTCCCCAGTTTTGTCCTGACTTCATTTTCATTACTTGCACATGATAATTTCATATGTTCTAAGTTCTTATTTAAGAATGCTGACCTGCAAACATTTTTGCAGGTTATTTTTCTCTTCAATTTTATTAAGAGCATGAACTTCTCAGAATGTAAGTCATGTCCAGCTGAAGCCTGTCATAAAATCAGAAGGCATTTTTTCCCTCTTAAAAAGTGGCAATTTCCCCCCACATTGTATGTACTTAGAAACATAAATTTAAGAATTGAAGCTCCAAAGTACATTTAGGATACACACCTATTTAAGAGCTGCAAATAGTTCTAAAAAAGGAAAAATTACAGTGATAGTTTACCTGACAGAGCCAACATGTACTTTAAAGTTTTAAAAATGTTTTAAGCATTTTCTTGACCAAAGAAAAAAGTCAATAGAACTTCTTGGTAAAAGTAGCAATAGAGTTGGTACTATCAAGATGTTTGTGTGTCATGTTGAATTAATAAATTCTAACAAAGCCCCAAAAGAACTGAGAAACCTGAGTGTGCTAATAAGGACAAAAAAGGCATCATGCATCTTTTGCTAAGGCAACAATGAAAGCCCGTTGCTAAATCCCTCGGAGACTATGCCTACTGTGTTCCTACACAGAATTTAATGTCAATGGAATTTCCATTGTCCTGTAACATCATATACTAATTATTCACCTGTAAAGGATCAAAATTCAGAAGAACTGTTTACATATGCAAAAACGCACCTTCGTAAAGTCTGTAAGTCCTAAGCTTAGGGCTGTCTGTTTTGAATGCAGAAAACAAAGGGGATCAAGTAGTGAGAGTAGCAGCTGCAACGTAACATAAAGCTCCTCATAACTGCCTTCATTGCCTTTCCTAAAATTTTTTTAAGGTTTCAAGGGTTTTTTTAAAGTTTTTGAAATCAGATTTATCTCATTAATTCTCAAGGTGAGAGTTTTCTTACCTATTTTCTGAAACACTGCTGAGTCTCACTCTATCTTCAGGCCTAAGGTCAAACAGTATCATAATTCAGATCAAAACCATTTGAATAACACCCCCCTTCCACCCTGTCCCAAACCCTGTCAAATGGCAGCATTAGTTTCCCTCTCAGTGTAAATAAAACAGTCTTCTAACACTACCACTGTGGGGATGGGGAAAAGAACAAAACCAATACTTGTAATGTAGGATGGTAGATAAAAAAATCTTGTTATCTACCAGACCAGACCTCTCATGGGGAGAAGATGATTACCTTCCAACTCTGCCTACAAGCAGTATGGTTTTGATAGAATATTTCTCTTGCTATTCTTGCATCTTCTATGCCCAGCGTAACCTTCAGGCTCATAAATTTATTAACCAGGAGGCTGCAGTTCAGGATGGTATATCAGCTGTACTTTGGGTATGCCACAGAAGAAAGAATTGCTACAAAATAAGGAATAACTAGTACATTAAATTATCTCATTAACAAAGGTACACAGTTTGAGATTATTTTTGTCTGTGTTTTCCATACAATTGAACAACCAAATTGCTATAACTTTAATTAAAAAAGTCAGTATCATTTGTATTGAAAGCAGAAGCATATGCAAATGTCCCCTGGACTTGATACACTGCTTTAGCCTGGGTTTCACAGGCCCACTTTTTCTGAAAGACTTCAGTCTGAAAATGGGTTTCCTGCTGCAAGATACTTGAGTTTTGTTTTAGACTTGTATGTCTTATAGAGGATTTTCCAGCCCTTCTACAGCTCTCCAAGGAAGTTCCCAAGGGCTTTGAGCATAGCCTATCTAAATCTATATAGAAGAAGCTTATTTAGAAACTCTAATTTAAGTGCAGCTTTAGGGAGTTTATCTACCTTACTGATTCAGTGCATTTCCACAGGTCTTGTGAAATGCAGATTCGCATTGCATTTATGGGTAGAATCTTGGAGTATGAACTTCAGAACATCACAAGAGGGCTTGAAGAGGTGTCTCTCTGCTGATATTCTCCATTTAGGATCTAGGTCCCTCATCCTCCAGGAATAATAATTCATTATGAGCATGTGGTGTGCATTATTCATTGCTGGTCAAGGTACAAGGATATATGAATGCAGAATCATAATGGGTCTCTCTCAAAGGCACACTTGAGTCCTCCCCCTTTCATGGTGCACAAGTCAATAACATATGGGATGACAGATGAGATCCACTCCCCCCAGTGTGTCTCATGAAAGTTCAAACTATTGCCAATGACTGTACTGTGACCACTTATGTTATTTATTTCATACCTAGATAATTACCAACATAGCAAAATGGACCTTTTTGCTTGTTATTCATCTCACCCTTTTTTCTTAATTGTTATAGTCAACATGATCATCTTCATCTATTAAAAACACCTATAGCCCTTTCATCAGTCTCCATTTGGAGTTCTCTCTGAAGGTTCTCATATCTGAAGTGTTCAAATCTGGCTAATACTTTTTCAGGGTAGTGTTGTATTATTTCCTACTTTCTCATTTCATCTGGACAGATGAGAACCCCTTAAAAGCATTCATTTCCTCTGTGCACTGCAGCAAAGTACCTTTTTATGAACTTGATCAGGGTAATCTGCTCTGTTTATCTCCATCCGAAACAATTCTGCAAAAAAAATTGTGTGACTATGTAAGAATGTAATTTCTTTCTTTGTGTCTATAAAATGGAAGACTCATTACAGAGGAAGACCTATATGCCTTTCATGTTTTTATCATCTCTCTCCATTCACTAGGAAACTGCCAAATTCCACACTGAATTGGCAAACCACCTTTATCCTCAATTGCCTCTCAAGGTTAGAAATAATTCTCAAAAAGCATTAACAAAAGCAATCTGTTATTTTCCTCTAAATATCTCAGCTGTCAAAACACGAAAAATTTAGCAGTCTTCTGATACACTTATATCAGTGAATATTATGCTGACCAATATCATCTTATTGCCTTTTTGCACTGCACTGTAAACATTTCTTGGCTCATGTATTATGCTGGAACATTAAACTCTACAGGACAAAGTATCTCCTGTTCTATAGCAATTTCTAGCACATTTTATTAGGCTTTCTAGGTGTAGTTTCAATACACTTAGTAAATACTAACAAAGATGATGTTTAACAGAGGAGGGAAATAGTTCATTCCAGAGCCACTTCATACACTAACAGAACATCTCCAAACATGAAATATAAAACCAAAGCTGAGAATTTACTCTTAATCCATACTGCTTAGTTTTAAAACATATCCACACAATAAAAATGATGATACCATCAAATTTAAGAAGAACAATGATATAAAACACAAATTAAGTCTTTCATTCTGGATGGTAACTAGACTGCTTCAAAACAACAAAAACAAAACAAAACAGAAATCCTAAAATACAATCTCCCATATACCTTGTCAACATCTCTGTAATTCAAGGCAAGTAGAGATTTCTTTGAAAAGTCTTTCATATCTTCTAAGGATTTGTATTTCATCATGTGTAAGAACAAAGCCTTTTCTGTTACCTTAAACAACTGTAAAATTAATTGTAAGCAATTCTCAGCTTTTGTAAACTTTGAGAGGCAGTAACACAATCACAGTAGTTTAATTATGTATTACGTAAAACTAAATTAGAAGCACTGTATTTCAAAAGTCATCCTTAGACAATAGTAGGAAAAGGAATTTTTAAAAATAACATTATAAAGATTATTTCTCTGTATTTCTCTGCAGACTTGCTATTTAAGAAACTGGATTACTTAGGAATAAGGATAATATTTGAAGGTAGAGTTTCTTTGCCTCAAAAAGAGCACTAAAAACTCCATTAAACTATTACTTCTGCCATTACCTGTGGGGAGGGGGAGAAGTGTGAGATGTTAAAACTATGAATGTGTGAGAATAATTTTGAGGGTTTTTTCCCCGTTTCTGTGATTTTATCCCATGGCCCACCAGCTGCAAATGGCTTATGCTTTTGAATTAAGGAGACAATGAAAATTTAAACATTTGCTGTTAAATATGAATATGTTGTAATTATCTGCATGAAAGAATTTAAGCCAAAACAAGGCTTGCATGTTTTTAACGTAGAAGTTAATACAGTTTATTCACTGCTACACATGCATATAACATGCTTCCATCTCTACTTGATTCTACTTGATAAAAATATTTGGAAACAATTACGTTGAAAGTCTGAAATTTGATATTTATATGATGTGAGTTTGTCTTAGGTAAAAAGATGGGTACACCTGCAAAAGACAGGAAGATTGTTGCCTGATTTTTTTTCCATGAAAATGGCAGACATGGCATGAACTTATCTCAAAACCCGATTCATTAGTTAAATCCTATAAAAACTTAAATATTGAATATTGGATCACATTAAGTTTCAGTAGATAGAGATTTCCTTAGAATTGTAATATAAAGGAAGGAAGCAGTAAAGATGATTCCTGCTCCAATTTCTTCTCAAACTTCATTAGCACTGAAGAATTCCTCCTCTTTACTAATTTTAGGACATGGAACACCAATTTGAATCTTTATTCCCACTAAAGTTTTCCTTCAAGTTTTCAGTTTATCCTCAGATTTCACATTCTTGTATAAAGCAATCATGTAGCACTAATATTCAGGACTTATATGCTGACAGGTTAAAACAAATGCTATCTCCTTCAAACATTCAACTTAGTACTCACATCCAATGGAAAATTTCAGCAACTCAATGCTGATGTTTTAAATTCTACACATATTATATTTTTTCATTTTCATACAAATAACATATAATGAGATTTACAGAGTCAATTTTGGAAACTATGATTTGAAAGAAAAAAACCACATAGCATACACAGAAGAAATGTGAAAAGTGTTTATATACTGTCTGATATTCCAAGGTATATTTATGACATTTACTTTTCTTAAAAGATTTTTTGATAGGAAAATACAGAACAGCATTTCTAGAAAAGAGTAGATTGAAATGATATAAACATTTTGAAAAATAGGAAAGTTTGTAATCCTCATGTGTGTGTTTCATGTAGAAACACTTACAGACATTATCAAGATGTGCAATAGCTGTCTTATGTTCTGCTGATCTATTTCCAGGTTTTCATCGGTACCAGATTAATTTATGCTCACATTTCCTGAATTTCAGACATTTTTGAGTCACCAACATTCACTGTAAAAAATTAAAAATCTCAATGTAACTACTTTTTTATTTTCAATTACAGTTTAAAACTGCATTTTTTTAAGGCAAGCATAATCACTGATCTACTTCGATGAGTAACTGAAATTATTCTTTTTATTATTTGGCTTTTCAGATCTCCATTACTAAGTCATGTAAAACAAAACAGAGAAAAAAAAAAAGGCAAACATTTCTAGGAAATATCTTAATCTGGTCAAAATAAACCTCTGTGGCTTTGGTCCACAGAAGCTTTATTAGTTTCCTGGGCTCCATAGTGGGATAAACTATTTTGTGCATGAAGGGATCAGCATTCCTTCTTCTAATCATTGCTATTATACCCATTACAAAGCTCTCTCAACACCTCCTATGGATATCACATGCTATCTTAATTACTCCTCAATTAATAACTTTATATTCATATTTCAGTTCTGCCACTTCTCTATACTGTTACTTGAGGATGATCCTGAAGTCTTAACCGAGTATGGTGAGATACAGTAATTTTCCCACCACAAATACATTCTTACACTGAAAGTGCCCAGATAGCAGTTTTTAGTGAATAAGTGCAACAACAATACAACAGGTAATCCCCTTATAGTGCCATGACAGACGCTGGTGCCCCATCCGTTGTCATCCTATAACTTTACAAAAGCAGAAAACATTTTCCTATGTGCTTTGATAAGCAATGTGGTAGCTGATACATCAGAAATACCAGAAATCTCTGCTAGCACCAGCTAAACTTCTAATACCTGAAAGCTATTCTTTTATAGTCTGGATAAGGTAGTGCACTGTAGAACAGTCTTCTGAATGTAATATATGTGGACTCAAGGAGGAAAGTCAATAATTTTTGCTTTAACGTATTAATATTTTAACTCATTTGCTAAATCATAGTACCTGTCTCCTCAGGTAGAAGTCACCTTTCTAGTCAGCTTCCTGCCCACTTTTTGAAGATGGGTGAGTGCTAAATGCTAAGGCGAATAGTAAAAGAATGCAGACTGACATCATGATGATTATTCTCACTTGTAGAGGATAATACAAGAACTACCATTTCAGCTAAATTATACTCCTCTTGATATTATAATAACTCATGCAGTCCTGCTTAGAGAAAGAAATAACTAAATTATATTTAGCTTTTTAAAACCTTCCCCTTAACCCCATTCAATAAGCTCTTATTTTTTCAGGAATATCTAAATTCCAAAATTTACGTACTGTAGAGTTTGACAAACAGCATTATCCACTGTTGGATATAGACAGCACGAGAAATCTAACTGAAGCCTGCCATGCATTCCACCAGGACAAGTGTGTAGATCAGTACTTGTCTCTTGTAACATGTGAATGCCCAGCAGGTTTCCTGTATATGTAAATTGACATACTAAAGGCCTGTTTTCCCCAACAACTTTCTACAGACCACTTAGATACAGTACGAGAGCAGAACACGGGCCCAGATAAGAGAAAATAGAGTATTTCTTCTACAACAGCAAAGCATTTATGTAATAAGCTTCTATTCAATAAATTATAGATGAAAACCAATTAAATGTTTTAGCAAAGTGGAATCAGCAAAAAGGCAAGATGTGTGGCCTATGGATATTTGACTAGTGTGCGGCAAACTATTTAGGAAAAGAAAAAAGTGCTCCCAAGTATCTGCTAGTTACGTTTCTGAAGGAAGCCTAAAAAGTCATTGAAGCATAACCAAGCATGGAAGATCTATATACCTCATCAAATAAAGCAGTGTTACCATTCTAATCACACAAAGTGGACTTTGACAAAAAATATGGTCTGTTGGGAAATGAGCATATGAAGAGCTCATATAAGGAACAGAACGTAAGACACAGAAAGACTTCAGAAAGAAGACATTGCTTTTATGGCCTCTAAAGTAAGTCCTCTGAAAAAAACATGTGGGTGAGTGAAAAAGATGGCAAGCTACAAGAAACAAAAAGCATAAAGAGAATTACGACACAACACCACAAAATTTGTCACACAAATAACAGGCTGCAAGACAGAAAACTTAATTTTGAATTGGTATGGTTTTGAACTGGAAAGAAGCATTATTTTAGGATCATAATACAGTTTCAGTAAAGTGCAGTCTGTTTTCAGAGATCAATTGCTTATAAGAATAGGGAACCTGCAAGAACTAATACCATTAATTACGGTATATATCAATAATACCCATTCTGTGATTCTGTAATTCAGTAATACTGTGGATGGCTGCTCTCTGGCAAAATGAAAATACTGTACAGGCAGCTTGCAGGAGTGGAATAATTAAGAAAAACTTTTGGTAGTTATGGCCTGCACAGTGCCCAGCTTGTTAGAAGGTATTGTGTAAAGTCAAATAAAAAAATCATAAAGAAAAGCCAAAATCATATTAGGTGATTACAGAACTACAGATTATTGTTCTGACATTGGTAAATACAAACACATAAGTTATTTTTGTCATCTGGTTTGCCTTAATCAAGAACTAAAGATTCATTTATAGCACTGTACACAAATGCCATGTTTATATCGATATCATATGTAGCTTGCATGAAAAAGTATACATTAAAATGAAGAACAGCAATTCATGTAATAGTCAAAGACAACCAATAACAAAACCATGAAATTCCAGTTGTCAAACACAATTTACTATGTATATTTCTTTTCTTCTCTGTTAAAACAGTAATTATTAAAACTAAAGTGGTATGAGTGAATGTTTACGACTTCTTATTAAAAACTCTGACTTAAAGCAGTGTTCATTTAAGCTTTAGTTTAAAGAAAATCATGTAGAGATCTCTGCGCGATGGCCTAGTGACTTTATATCCTCTTGTCAAACCTCAGCAGTTTTATTTGTAGTGATACATGCCGGAGAAGGTTGGAGGTTAAAGTTGATAGGAGGGCCAACAGGAAAGCCAACTAACTTTTGAAAGATTACAACCTTTAACATATTAGGATCTGTCGGCAGTTACTGCTAACTTTGTAAGTCTACATTTGTGTACTCTTCTGTGAACTGATTCCCAAATTCCAGACCAACAGGGTTTATAAAAATGTCCCTCTTACTACTTTCCTTACATTATTTCTTCACAATATTCCTACTGTTTAAATTATTATTTTAGGTTTTGGTATTATATGGATGTTTAGTGCTTATTGTTAGTTTTCAGAAGAACATTTACATGTAGATAAAATATCTTCCTCATTTTCTTCAGCCTAATCTTCTCTCTCATTCTTAAGAAAGGATTTAGGAAAGTGACATTAAATATAATAGCAGCAGTCTACTGGAACAAAGTTCTTCAGATTTCCCTTTCTCCCACTTATTTTGACATCAATTCCTCTGTGACTTTGAAAAGAAAAAGTAATACAGATAAAACTAATGATAAATAAAATAACACAGAAACACTGAACAGCTGAGGTAAAAAGGGACCTTTAGAAATTGTCTATTACTGCCTGACAGGGTGAACTACAGATGGTTGCTCAGGGCTTGTTCAGTTGGATTTTGTATATTTCCAAGGAAGGAGACTACACAACAGACTGCTCCAGGGTCTGACAACTCTCACAATGAGAAAAGGTTTTTCTAATGTTTCATTAGACTTTTCTGTATTTCAATTTATGTCCATTGACTCCTGTCCCCTCAATGGGCACCACTGAGAATATCCTGGCTTACATATTTTCACTCCTTCCCTTCAGGTATTTATGTGCACTGGTATATCCCCCTGATCCTCCTCCTCATGCTAAACAGCTGTAGCTCTCCCAATCTCTCTTTATATTAAAGATAGTCTAATCCCTTCTTTGCGGCCCTACTTTGGATTTGCTGCAAGTTACTCTCTGTACAGTCATGAGTCTCATGTGTTATCTAATCACTAAATGCAAAGGACCAAATCATTACACAGCTCAAAACTTGTACTGGTGGCAGCTTTATTCTTATTTGCACTGAGGGCAGTGCAAGTTTTACCACTGACTTCAAACAGAACTAGACCTCTGCTGGATAGATTAATCCTATGGAAAAGGTGTTGTGTATTTTACTGTAGAAGCCCATGATGGCCACATGATGCACAAATCCAACGAAAATTCTTTTAGTTATATGCTTTTAGACAACAAACAACTTTTCTTCCAATATATCTGAAACATTTAACTTGCAAGTGTACAGAAACCAGTCTACAGTTATACATTACTGCAATCCTACAGCTTTGCATTTTAAAATGAGCAACTATTGCAGAAACTCTACACATAATACTATTGCTGCTGCACAAGATCAACATAACAGAAAAATCTACTATGCCTAACTTTTGTATTTTATACAATGGTAAATACACTTCTAAATAAAACTCAAATTTTTTTGTGTGTCAGGCTTGACTTTTAAGTTTCTCCCACTTCTCCACTCCTTCTTTGAAACCCTAGAGAAGAACATTTGGCAAAGCAAAGATTCTGCATTCCACATCTCATGCCATTTAGCTATTGCTACAATTTTAATTATGCAAAACTCAATGGGCCTTAATAAAATCTGACTAGGTAATTAATACTCTAAATCAGACAGTGTGAGCTACTGAAAGCAATGTTGTACACAAATTTCTCATGCCACAGAAAAGACTTAGGAAGCATGGTGTATTTCTCCATAGGTAAAACAACATCCCATGATGTTAACAGCTTTTTTTCATCTTCTCTGCAACTAACTAAAGTGTCTTAATATATTTAGTTTTTTTAAAAAAATTTTTCTGGTTGTTTCAGTTCGGACACATTCATCTGCATATGATAGCAAAACCAGGGAGAGAATATTATAGAAGAGATACAAGAAATATATCCACAGCAAGGCACAATTTAAGATATTTTATTGATATGCACAAGAAGTATTATGATAAGATTACAGCATTAAGTTTAGATTTTGTATTTTAGTTACATTTAATTCATAGCTATATACATTAACTTATATACACATATATGTATTCTGAAATAAGATCTACATTATGATGCAGACATTTTCCTGAGATTTGCACATGAAGGGGATTCTCCCACTGAGCCAATTCCATAGACACAGCCTAAATGTGAGGTGTATTTAAGACAAGAAGAGAGCAGAGGCTGAGCAGGCTAAGGGTTGTAGTGCTATTACATCTTATTGGTCTTGTGGCGATTAAATGAAAAAAATAAATAAATATACAAGCGAGGGTATTCATTTTCAGAGCTCCACATGATGATTTTACAGAGAAAGGGCAGAAAAACAAAGGACACAAAAGACAGTATGGTGTGCTTTTACAACTGGGAAAGTCTTCTCCATAGTAGTGAGAACACAGACTGCTCTCTCTGAACTTGTACCCCTGGATATTTTGCAGAGAAGCACGATTTGAGTGGTAGTTCGACATGATTTGTGTTTTTCCTAGAATCCTATCCTTTATCTTCTTAACACAAGCCAAAAAACATCTGGAACTTTATGTTGTTTTTATAACGTTTTATGCCAAAGCACAGACAGTACTTCTGGATTCTCTTTCTCTTCCTTGACACGCTATAAATGGTGATAAGAAAATGTGAGTTATGAGAAGATCTGTGCTTAGGTTTATACTTTTGCTACCAAAATATAGAGGTTTTTTCCTAAGAGAGCATATTCATATGTCTCTATTTGTAGTGTCTTTTATCTTGAGTTTTAAGAAAACAAGTTTGATCTTGCAGTATTTTTATGCAACATCAGGCTTTTACAGGTAGTGAATTTTAAATATAGACGAAACAAGTAATTTGGTAGAGATCACAAAAGAAATCAATGATGGAACAGATTCAGAGCTACATTTACAGCCATTATCACTTACCCTACCCATTGTCCAGAAGCAAATGCCTGACAGTTACTCAGACTCATTATGCATAACAGTGTAAATGAAGAACATTATTCTATCATGGTCATCTTACTATTTGCATTATGAAACCCTCAGCTTGTATTGAGGTTAGATGTGCTAATTATTGGGCAAACACATAAGGCGCTGGAGTCTGCCCTAAAAGATTTAAGCTTTCAACCTTCCTATAATGCACATTTCTCTCTTGAATATTATGTTTTAAAGTAGTGAAATGATACAGAAAGTTTCCTGTTTTTAACAAAGTATTATCAGCAGTAAGGAGGTGTCTTCAGATATAGGAAATCTAATTTTTAACAGAGGAGAAAACAAAAGAATCTGATTTTTAATAAAAGAAAAATCACATGAAAAAGTAAAAATTACTGCGTCAAAATTAAAATACTGTACGGTAGTAAGTTTTACTCAGTGAGAGCTTAGTGTGTTTACCAAAGTTTACAGAAGTCACTACTGAAAAAGTCATCTCTGGTATGCAACAAAGTCATAAAACTTCAATTACACAAAACTTTGGTAAGTAGAATAACAAATGACTGAATAGGAAGGGAAAGGAAGCAGACTTCACATTTGACTTGAGCTTCTACTGAGCTTACAAGCCCAACAGAAATGATCAAAACTAATGATTCGGCAGGAGACCACGAGTTTAAGATTAGAAAATATCAGATAGTAGAGCATACTCTACAGAAACATTATCACACTTAATAGTCCTGCCACACCAGAAGGGTGAGTGGAACACAATGCACATGGCCTGTTGCAGTTCTGAGGTAGTTCTGAGTCCTCAAGCCTCAGGAAGCCCATCAAGGAAAAAAACAGTGAGGCATTTTTATGCAGAACAGTGCCAGACATTTGTACATTTTCAGCAGTATCTTAGCTATCTTTCTCACATGGACGTTATTGTCCAGTGTATTTTACATAAGCTGTGATATTAATTCATGCCCCAGTTCAAAGCATGTGAGCAAGCAGAAAACAAACGCTTATTTTTCTTAAAAGAAAAATCACCAACTCAAAGAACAGGGATGCCTTCCATTTTTATGATCAGTCGATGACAAAGTGAACACTGACATGAATTAACAATCCAAACTTAATTTACTAGAGGATATAGCAAGACCCTAAATATTGAAGTCACGTTTTCATTATGGACAAGTTTTATAATGTACTTGGGCCAGCAATTACAACTAAAAACTGATAGAGTTATAGCATTTGCTGAAAATGTACCTTGGTGAAGTTGATTTATCTGTAAAAACCCTTGCTACACAAAGACAATTTGCATGTAGATTAATTTGGTACTTGGCTAAAACAAACCAACTAGTTACTGCAATTGATATGTATGCACGTGTGTGAGAGAAAACAACTTAGAAAAGTAACCTCTGGAAAGCACAAGGCTAAGCGCAAACTACTCTAAAAAGACAGCAGTCTATGTTGTTTATAATCTATTGCTGATCACATGCAACTTAAGTTGCTCCCAGTTTGCCAGAAGCAGTATAATTCAATAATGCAGAACAAGTGCTTAAATAAACTTTTCAACACACCACACAACCAAAAACATTACTGGCAAATATGATTTTTGAGTCTGTGAGAAGAAAAAAGCAGAAATCAGAAATATACCTCGAAATGTATTTCCACAGTATGTAATACAGACACCAATTATGAGTAGGAACCTACAGACTCTATGAAATATGCAACTGAACTTCTGCCAGTAGGGCAGCTGTGTTGTTCTGCGGGTAATTGTGAGAACTAAGAAGCTAAGTGTTCACCTTCATTTTTTTTAAAAACCACCCTTGTTAAAAGCTAAAATTAAAAAAATCCAAATAGGTAAAATCATGTTCAGAAAACATGAAATATCTCTAACATGCTATTCATAGTCTGTGTTTTAAAAGCTGAAGGACATATATTAACACACAAACCAAAGCTATCACTGCTGTGTAGTCTGCAGAGTATTTTCAATTTTACCTCATCCTTGGAAACATACAGTAGGATCCTGCAATTTTAGAACATTTTGGATTTCTTTGAAATGAAAATTCCATTTTATTGTTTTTTAATTAAATCTATTTCCCCAAAAGGTCTTTAAAGGCTCTACAAACTACCTTGTACTTTATTATTGCTGACAGTTATCTAAACCACGCTTGAATGCCCTCTTTATCCTTTAGTGAACAATTGAAAGATCATATGCTAAAAAGACTTGTGCTTTTTCTCTTCTAGCCCTATAATTAAGGCATTTTAATATATTTCTTCTTAGTCATTAAGAGAGCACAATGTTAAAAATTAATGAAATGAGACAATTTTGAGTTTAACAACCATAAATACATACAACATAAATTTGTCTCAATTGTAGATATGAAAAAAAGCATTCTTGAAATCACATGGTGAGATTACCGAATTGTCAAGATTTTGCCTTTGCCATCTAAGGGCATTTGAATGATGTATGGTAGCCTGGCAATAATACAGTGTTGTTACATACCATACAAGAGAGGTAAACATTTCTGTTGAACATTCAAATTCCATTGTGTTTTTATTTATCTTTTATAGATGCCTATAAAAAAAAGTGGTACTGCTGAATGATGCTGAAATGGGAAAGAGAACAGAAGAAGCATGGCAAAGGCATATGAAGGGAAAAATGACCATAACTCAAAGACAAACCCCTGACATATCATGAAAAATATCACTATAATGACACCCGCTTATAGCAGTACTTTAATAATTCTTATAATAGAATAAATAGGATTTTTAAAATTTGGATTTCTTTTCCAAGAAACAGAGATGACCATGTTAAAGCATCACATATTTTTTGCAACAGACACAGTAATAAGTGGGTTTCTTTTGTTACACAGTGAAAGGAATTCAATGTTTCTAAGTACATCATCATCGCTTCTATATACACCAACTAAATATACGGTGCAACTGTACTACAGCCACATTATTACTGAGTATCTCTAAAAGGTATTAAAAATGAGCAAATTATACAGCTTATATTTTAAAACTAAGTTAAGCTTTTCAAGGTGTAAGTTCTTTATGCTTTCCTACCTAAATGTGAAAAGATGTAGTGCAAAAAAAAAGCAAGAAGAGATCTTTTTCCTTAAGAAAGAAAAGATAAAAAAAAAAGAGAAGTTGCTCTCCAGAAGATTTTTTAGGGTTGTCAAACTGTTATATTACAAACAACCTTATTAGTCCTTTATAATTACAATAGGTACCTCTGGACAAGATCGAGCAGACATGACAAATGCTTCCGACTTCTTTTTAAATCGAACCTGGAAGGTCATCGCTGAACAAACAGAATGCTATACAGCTGGGGCCATAAATTGTGAAAGCTAACAAAAAGGTAAGTTTTTTGATATTAAAAATTAAAATTATTCTTTCAGGCTTTTCTGTTTAAGATCAAGAAATAGGACAATGAAATAGTTAAAAAAGGATAAGTAGGTAAAGAGAAAGAAATCCATACAAACTTTATTATCATACTTTTTTTTTGGCAGCTGAACCTGTATCTAAGTACTAATGCAATGTCTTTAGAGCAATTGCTTTATTTTAAAAGTATGTTCTTAAATATAATTCCCTAATGAGTATTTATCCATGTTTCCACTTTTTTTTTTTTTCCAGCACTATGAGGAAAGTGTGGACAGTTAAAATAAAAGCAGTCAATCTCAAATCTATGGTATTTGCTTGATGTTATGCAAATATCAAGCCAGTAAAAGGACAGCATACTACTGTGCATTTTTCCTAACATTTTTATTTTGTTTTAGGATCATTTAACAGTACTGGTAGTTTTGGATTAAATTTAATTTGCATGGAGATAAACAGTAACTTAAGTGACTGGAACTGGAAACCAATTGATGGATTCGCTTTTAAATCTCATATTTCAGTTTGGAGAGGCAATGTAAGGATTGAATTAGAAAGCTGTAAACTCTTGATGAGACTTAGTGGTATAGAACAGAGGAAAATGAAACCTTCAGTTATTTTCCTTACAGTTAGCCTGAATGAAATTGTAAATCCACAAAAGATTTGGACAGCATTCAAATCAACAGCTTTACCTAATAAAAGTTCTAACAGAGCACTGAGCATACCATTTGAAACAAATATGAAATAAATATGAAATATGAATGACTTTAAAAAGAACCATATGAGAAACAAAAGAGTAAAATCACCAAAATTTGAGCAAAGGAAATTTGAACTGAAATGTATGATGGGCAATTAACTACCTATTTTGACAATTCTAAGTGGTCAAGTTTTTAAAGTATGACACAGAAACCTTAACCTATCTCTACATATGAGTGAAAAATGAGGCATTTTGTGTCATTACATTCCCATAAATCACCTTCTTTAACTGCTGATGGCTTTCATCAGGTCTAACCTTTTCAAGCTTCTATCAGAGTGCTAACATTTTCAACTTTGACACATATGCAGTTTACAAATTCTGCAGCTGATTAACTCTGGACAGAAGCTCACTGCCATCATTGTCTTCTTCAAGTTGGGTTACAGCTTCAGTGTCTCAAAAACTTAGAGGACAGGCATGCTTCATATGCCAGAAAATCTCACTTCATTTGTTGAGCTGTGTTGCAAAGGGTGCAAGACATTTCTCCCTTTGAAACAAAAAAATGAGAATAGACTTTCAAAAGTACTTTTCTACAGAGATTCTGAAACATGTATAATTTTTTTTAAAATATGGTAAATAGCACTTTCCAAATAAAGAGATATAAATAATGTGATCAATTTTTCATGACTTTATAATTTAAACAACTTGAATCAACTCAACTACACAAAAAATGTGGTTAAGGTCTCTGAGGCAAACAATAAAAAGCTGAAAAATCCTAAATACTGCAGTGCATTGTATATACGATATTACCAAATATTGCAATTATAAACTAATTATGGGCCCTTAAATAATTTTGTGCGATCCCTCACTAAATTCCTCTCTGAATTATTTTGTAAATTTCAAAGATTATAAATTGCAGTATCTTGAAACTGCAAATTTCAGAAATTCAATTTCAGAAATTCAACTTCAGCACTTCAGTACTGAAAACATGAAATGAATTCAACCCTGATAAACTCAGAACTCCGTAAATACAACAGCAGAACAGAAATACAGGAAAAAATGTTTTATCATGTGTAAGTGAACCCAGAGTTTTCAAGAAACAGTTGCTTTCTCTAGGAAATGAAATTAAATTTCCTATTGCCTGAGACATTCAATTTTTGCTACAAATAGACAATAAAATAGTTGATACAATCCTATCTAGGCATCTGTCTTCTAGAACATTTTAACTTACTGTACTATTCCAACAATGAGAAGCCAGACATCAGGCAGCTCCTTCTGCCTTAGTAGCATCAAGATATAGTAAGAATGATAGCAAAGCTTTAGTCTAAACACTTGTACTTGCACTATTGTTCATATTTTAAAATGTGTAGAATATAATTTGGGATTTGTTTCATCTATTGAAAGAAGCAGGGAATAATTCACTGAAATGAATTGACAAGATGTAATTGATCTAGACACCGAAACAAAGGCCAGGTTTAAAGAGATACTGTCTCTAATAATATTAGTCAGAATGAAGAAAATTTCATGTTGGTTGTGTGACCACTGGAAGCCTGGTACTTCAGATGGTATTAGTTTTGATAAGAGCTAACTAGACATCAGACCTAAATAATGAAACATGAAGAGACAGACTTGGAACATGTAAATAGGAATGTCCACAGATGCTCTCATGAAGTTGATTGTCTCTTGTTGATAAACAACACATCTTAGAAAAACAGTGGATGAAGTTTTTGCAGCATCACAACCAAATCAGCCTTGCAGCGTCAATATTTAAGGTCTATCTGTAAAAAATTCAAAGTTCTTTATTTCACCAATAACGTGACACATCAGATAAGTTGTGCAGTTACACTTTGACAATTCAGATGTAAATCTTGGAATGTCTGTAAGTATTCATGACAAAGACACATTTATAATTAAACCAAAAGCACATGATTTCTTGATGTTCATATCCAAGACTAGTGATGGATGAGAGCATGCTAATCAAATGAAAGAAGGGACACAGATGCTTACTATTTTGATTAGAAGAGGGACTTGAAGACCTCTTTCCTAACTAAAGATACAAACTTTTGTAAAGTATCCAGACAAATATATATGTAAGTGTTTATAACACACTCTGTACACATAGCAGCTTGATGTGTTTTCTAGCAGATATGTTACAAATGCTAACTAGAATAACTGCCAATTTACTTAAGGTCAGAGGAAGCCACATACAGTAAAGAAAATCAAACACTGACTTTGATCAATTCCAGTTAATTGCTTATGAATTCATATATCCAGAAGCAATTTTAGCTTTCTCATATTAAAACTCACTAAGTAATGAAAGAGAATAATATAACCTATTTTTTCTGTTGTAATTTGTTTCCTACTGCCTTAGTTCTAGGTTTAAATTATATTTCTGTAAAATTACCCTTATGTAACTTAAAATTGCATTAAATCAATGTAAACATTGCCGAAAACAAAAATGTAGACTGTTTCAGTGGGATGAAATATTGCAAGATAAATGTGGAACTTCAGAGCCAAATTTTATAGTAAGCTTTTATATTTTTGATACTCAAGCAATCTTATTTCAGTGACTTACTTTAAGTATATCTAAACTGTACCAAACTAATTATGCACGTTTAGCAAGAACTATTAAACAACAATTCTGCTTACTCAGCCTGAGAGTCACAATTACTGCCAAAGAAACAGTGAGTTTGTTAAATATGTAGATTCATGGATGCAGTGGCAAGGTCCAATGAGGCTCAGTGAAACTTTGATAAAATATTGTCAAATTATGATAACATGCAACTTCTTGAAATCCATCTTTCTCATTCTTCTTTAAGCAGGTAGCAACTGTAAACCAAATCCCTCTGATACTTTTCCATTAAAATTTTGTAATGAGTAAGCAACTCTTTGATATCCTCAAGTATGTACCCTGGTCACCTGGTTCTGAATAGAGAAAGAAAAGCCTTTTGCTAACTGGAGAACTATTCATCAAACATACTTGTTTATACCTTGCTGTAGTTATGAAAAAGTGCCAAAAAATGAAAATAAACGAAAAAAATGAGTCCACATCATACAGTTTTCAAGAATTCACAAAGAAGAACTGTCATGGGTTTCCCTGATTAGGTTTTTTTTTTATAAGAGGAAGATCGGCTTCTGATAGAAGCCTCTGGAAGTTTCCCTCCATCCTATAGAGCAAAGCCAATGAGGGCCAGCTCCGAGGAAAACTTCCTGCTTTT
>JAWWEE010000158.1:32705564-32724919 GCA_035221455.1 Xenops minutus
GCGAAAAAGGAGGGGGGAAAAGACCTTGAAGGAGTTTTGCTGGACACCAGGCGTTTGTTCAGGGTCAAACCACCACAAGAACATTTTATAATCTATACAAAAATATGTAATTGAATGTAAGCTGGTGAAATTGTGAGGGAAAAAATATATTTGAATTAAAAATACTCTTAATGCAGTAATATTTTTCTTATTGATAAAATAATTTTTACTTGATCAGAACTGCATTTGAAGTCAAGAATGATGTAATTTCTATTTGAACTGTAGTGCTTCAAAAAATACACCAACAATCATTCTGCTCTTCTGCTCAGAAGCTCTGGTAAGACACGGTCTAGTAAGATCATGTGCTTAATGCAACTTATCCAAATACCCCAAGTGCCTCCATTAATGCAACACTGGTGACCAAGGGAAGCAGATTCCTGTGCTCCAGAAACACAAATCCACATTGTACCTTTGCTCAGAATAAATAAAATGTAGACATTTCAATATACACATTTTGTTCTCATCTTTAACCAAAGAAACTCCTGTCACAGAGGCTGAACAGTAATTTGGTACTCCACAATGACATTGTATTTCTTTTTGCCTAAGCCAAGATTTCCTAGACACAAGGAATTTGTGCAACTGTGTGGAAGTGTGATTCCTGTTCATTAACTGTCCAGGGACTACTGAATCTACTGGTCTTATACTTCAAATTTTTCTTAGATTGTGCATTAACCTCACCAGTCTCATGCTTCTAAGTGCTTTATTTGCTGAGTCCTATCTGTAATCACCTATTGACATAATCTACTTTTCCCCTTTATATTAGTATATATAGATTTACATTCTATATATAGTAATATATCATTTAATATATTAAAGGCTGCTTAAGACAAACAAAATTCCTCCACCTCTTAGACATTTTTTGAAAAATTTACTGGACACCCAATATATATAATATTCAATAGCATGTGAGAATAATTTTTATGCAACTGATAGTTAGAAAGATAGATAACTCAATTATTAGATCATCTATCAAAATATTCAGATGTATAAGAGGCTACTAAAAAGATTGATGACTGAGAAAGTCCACTGATTCTCTAGCCATCATATTCACACATTTGGCTAGACAACATTTTTCGCTGCCTTCACAAGCAAGCTTCATTACCCATCACTCCGCTGAAAAGAGTTTATTATGAGGCTGCCATCTTGGCAAGACTATTATTTAGATGATAAATGTTGGGAGAAAAAAGTGTGTCTAGATTTTTTTTTTAACATGAGCTTTTTGACAGATAAAACAAACAGCATCTACATTTCTAATTAACTTAAATTTGGCATATACAAATACAGGTCACTAAAGCTATGATATGCTACTAGATTACCTTCTGTCTGAATCTTGCCCTTAATTTGCAAAACGTAAATTAACTAATTAGAAGAAAAGCAGCATTATTTGTGACAAAATGCTGCTTCTACTTTTTTTGCTTTGTGACATTTATGATCAACTGTAGCCCTTCATTCTAACTTCTATATAGATGGATAATTATGCTCATACTAATTTATTAGGCTTTTAGTGTTTTAACCCAAATGAAAACTTGAGATTTCTGAAGGCAAGGAAGCACAACAAACTGCAACACGCAGCTAAATGACATACTTGCAAGCTTTACTACACTTACAATATTAAACTGTTAACATGCATATGTCACATGAGCACAGGTAGGAAGGTACCACTTTCAATATTAGGGTACCTGACTCAAAGGAAAATCTCTACTCTTAAAATTTTCTTGAAATCTCCGCATCCTTTCTGTGCATGATATATAGTAATAATAATTGCTTTATGCATTACTACTAACAGTAAAATTTCATTTTATATGCCTACTACCCTCCTCAATTGTACTTGAAATGGATTAGACTAGCACCTACAGAGTTGCAAGAAGGAAGGGACAGTCGCTCAGTCTTGACTTTCAGACCAGCAACTTGGCCTTGCTAATTAAAAAATACATGACATCATAGTTTACAAGAAGGGATTCTTTTTGCTTTGGTTTGGTTTTAACTATTAGTAGGTAGATAAAGACTCAACACTAAGAAATACATTGAAATTGTCAGATGTAAATGTCAATTAAAAATTACAAGGAATTCTGAAAGGTAAGGTCTGTGGGAGGTTGACATTCTTTGACATAGTGGAGTGTCTGCAACCAGGCCTTTGGCAAGCATAGCAGGATCTGTGCTGTCAGCTCTTATCGTACATAAACTTAGATGCTTGTCTAATCTAAATGAGAAATACCAGGAAAATTGGAGCTGAAGCCTTGCAGTAATGTGGAAGGCAGCCGAAAATGTTCTATCTACACTATATCAGTACTGACATGAGAATATTTAAGACAGTACAGAAAAATATAAGAGAAAAATAATTTAAACAAAGATATATACTGCTTCCTTTAATATTTTTAAAGTTCAGAATGTAACAAGCACTGAAAGAGGCTTACGTAAGAGAACTAAATTATAATGAAAATCCCAGTTCCATGTCCATATGAAATACAGCATCTAAGGAGAACAATGAATGAAAATATATACTTAATATCAATCATTCAAATATAAATGTTAATATGAATATAATGGTCCGCTCTTTCTTTGCTTTGACAAAAATTAGTTTTGATACAAAATCAAACAACCTACAATGCTCAGCAAAACAATTAACATTATAGCAATGCTAGGCATAAGCCATGGTCTCAATGAGAATGTCTTCATGCCCTTTTATTCAACCACTTTGTTAAAGAGAGCATGATGGGTAAAACCTAAAAACATTACCTTTGAGCTAGAGTAAAAAAAATATATTTTTCGTAAACTACATGTTGATTTTTATACTGTTTATGTGTCATTAAATAAATAAAAAAATAATTTATGTCAAATGCTATTGTAAATCAGCTAAATGTGTCTAGAATATTTGTGAAGTGCAGAGGTATGCCCATATATGTGTATATGTATGTCAGAGTGTACACATGTATCTGTTTATCTTGCAGAAGAACACAGAACTTTATCATCTTTGTGAAGTAAACTAAACTACTGCATCAGTAAACCAGTAGAAAATGGCACTCTTCACTGCTTCTGATTCTCTTCTTTTCTATAAATAAACATAACTTACTTAGTGCTACTAAGCTTAGCAAGTTGGCATAATAACTCATTTTAAAAAAGTGAATTATTTTTGAAGAAACTTACTATATATAGTACTACACAGTAAAACTCGTCATTAACTCTCTGTTCTATCCACATCCATTTTTGATTAAGATTAATTCAAGTGAAGCCAGAAGGGAGAGAAAAAGGAGCAAAGCAAAACCCAGCATGTGTGAAAATCTACAAGCATTAGATAGCTAAACAAACCCTAAGTCCCTCAGTGTTACAGTAAGGTCAAAACCTTTCAGCATTGTACCAGTGTGTCAAAATATGTCAACAAACCATCATACTGCAAGAAGAGGAATGACCTTTCAGTTCTTTATGTTTGGGCTGCCAATGAAGCTTTGGATACTGGGTATGCATGAACAGTTTTCGTATCCACTTGACAAATGCAACTCCCAAGGTTTCCACCAAGTCTAGTTCTTACACTGGCTTTCAACTCACCAGTACAACTTTTTAAACTATCTGCAACTGAAGAATACTGAACTTGTTCATAGAACAGACATCCATAAACCCACAGCATAACACCCTTTTCCCCTACCACCTACAATCAGACAACAATTATTACTTCAGCGGTCTTCACAGTAACACGTCAAACCAGTTTAAAGAGCTGAACAGTAAAAATGTCTATCATTCTTGATGTTCTGATTCAGCCTTTGCTCACATATACCTCATCCTTATATTAAGCTGCAAATTAATTTGAACTGAACACTTCTCAAAAAACTCAAGAACACGTCATCCGTGTTTGTGACTGAAATATACCCTTTTCCATTGTTTCTGTTTGCACTTATATGAAATAAATACCCTTTTTAATCTACAGGGTTCTATGATAATTTTATTATGACTGTTAGTTTTAAACTGAAGTCTCAAGACCAGACATAATTAACAACACACTAAAACAAGAATTTAGGCTTCCAAAAAGTGTGGTTGCTATTTTAAAATTACTTATGGGAAAATTCCTTTTATTTATTTTTTCAAAAAAGCAGAAGCACAGGACTAATAACATTTAGAATGCAAGCAACTGGGGGAAGAAATTTAGTACAGAGATGACTTACCATTTTTATTCAAAGAGAAGATGAAATGCTCCTCTTTCACTATGTGAAATTGCCCTTAATATCAATGTCAAATATGACATTTTCCTACGGTCTTCCTCACATATAGTAAAGTTTCTTTAGCTAATAACAATGTGAAGCTTTCTCCTGGGACTCTCTACAAATTACATTCCAGAATGTACATATGCCTTAGCCATGCTTGCAGAAGATAGAAAATGTAAATTGCTGTATTTGAGTTTATATCTTCTTACAGCAAGTCACTGGCAGTGCACCTACTAATTACTATTTGAACTGAGTGTTACTGATCTCTATATCCTTTTTTAGAAAACAGCAGTCATGCCTATCAGCTCTGACTAACAAACTTTTACAGTAGGACTCGAAGTTAGAAAAAGGTTATAAAATTAGACACTATGGGGGAAAAAAAGGGAACAGCAACATTCATCTAAACCCTAAACCAATTTACAGCATGTTCACACAATGCATTTTATAATGCAATCTGCGTAACTTCCTGTTTATGCTCTCCAAATTACCTTTGGTCACAGTGACTATTCAACTTCTATCAGTTTTAATCCTCATGGTTACAAGAAATACACCAATGTAGGCCAGTGAACAATGAAAAGTGTGGTATCTACTACATGTGCACAAAGCAATTATACTTTGCACATGCAGTTGTTTTGTTTACCCAGCGGTAGTGAAAGCTATAGCCTGCTCAGTGGATGCCATTGAACAAACATACTGAGGGAAGGGATTCTGCAAGTACATGAATCCTTTTATGTTAAGTTTTTCCAGTATATAAAAAAACCCCTTTTTTTTTTCTAAATCACCACTCTGCAAAATCAGTCTAGAAATACACAAGACCAAACTTGTATTTTCCTGTTTCTTCATTATTGAAAAATCTCAAATATCTAAAGAGCATCTTAAATTACAACTGTGCAAACCCACTGACAACGTACACTGTACATTTTTAATATGAAGCTTAATTTGAAGATGAGGTTGCAGTGCACCACTGCAACTGAAAATTGCTTAACAATACCATTGATGTATGAGCCATAAAAAACCTTGCTAAGCTGTCCCTGCAGAACTCAGAGTAATAAAAAGGTGTTCTTTTGCACTGAGGTGAACAGACATGGTTGACTGCATCTAGGGAGCTGTTCTGTTAAATGAGAAAGTGCCATTTCTTTCCTGTCAGTACAGACCAATTTAAGACACTCACAGATTTAGTTAGCACAGAGTACAGGATTTAATGAAATACACACATAACAGCAAACAAACCACAGCTATGTTCAAAGCTTTCAGTCAGATTCTGAGTAGAATTCATCTTACATCTGTGACATATGGGAAAACAATCCAGAAACTTTTCCAATCTGAGTCCTAATTTTTAGAGAAGCAATAAAAAAGCTGAATGGAAAAGGTCTAAAACCTCTCACTTTCATTCTTTTCAAAGATTTGTATTTCTATCCACATATAACAGGTGATACTACAGATTTTTTCTCCAATTTCATTTCTGCTTTAAGTTCAACCAACTGATCAGGTTTACAAAACCCTAAACTATCAGTTGAGTGTCATGGTATCTCTATTGTGAACTGATGCTTCTCCAAATGATTTCTCCATCAAGAGGAAGTGAGACACAAAGGTGTGATGAATTGACTGGGAAGCTGGTTCTCATTTGAGAGATGTCTGCATGGGCTGATTAAATAATACAAAATTGATTCACATTTTGTGCAGCTACACCTGTGTCCTTTCATATAGTTTCAGAGACCAACAAAAGTTAACTGTTCAACCTATATGCAAACTAATCTGTCCATGTGTGTTCGCTAACCCAACTGTCATTACATTAGAAGTAACAGTGACTCAAAACTCATTTCAGAGGATGTGACACTGTCAATTTGGCCAAGCAGTACCAAAATTAAGTCTAACAGGATTTGCTCTTTAAAAAAGGCCACAGAAATCTGGCTAATTGCCGTAGTTAACCTATCACTACATTTTAGATTTAGGGTGTAAAAAATTTCACTAAAGAGAACTCTACTTTCCCTTACATGAATGTAAAGTCACTGTATGTAAGAATCAACCAATTTTGTACTTGTTTTCCATGTGAACAGCTATAACACAGATTTGGCAAAATCTCAAAAATACTTCCAAAACATTTTACTGATCTACATATCATTTCAGTCTAGCTTTTGCAACATTAAAGATATTTGTTTAACAGCTCAGTGAGAGGTATTATTCCATTTTTGAAGTTGAATTATTAATTTGTACATGTCGAAATTAAATTGAAGTTAGCTACGTCTTCATTTCTTAATAAAAGCGTAAGAGAAGCTTCCTTTGGAAATGTCAGATTCACATGGTATACACTATATTCTCAAATGTTCTACACATTTTTATAGCTGAAACCAAAATGCAGATAGATACTTTGTTCAGCAGCAAAAAAACCCAAAAGCAACAAACCAGGAACTTCAACTTCGCAATGGCAATTTTACTGCAAACAACAAATGGATCAGGGCCTTCATCCTACTTGTCTACTCAACTTTCACTCCATCTCAACTTAGTAAATACCTTTATGCCCATGTTATATATTTAAAATTCCCTTCTTGGAGCTGCTTTTCTCTGATACCATCATGGATTCCTTCAAACACATCCTTTATACTCAGAAAGTACTCAAGTCAGTATATCTAATGGCCTCCTCCCAGCCTGAGCTGCTCCATTTCATTTACACTGATGTGCAACTCAACACCAATTGGATTGTCATCTTTCCTGCCATCCTCACCATTTGCCTAGGTATTGTATATACTCAAATTTCTTTCTAAGTTTCATATTCTCTTTATATGTTTCACAATTTACTTTCTACAACTTTTGTGTAGTATCTTCATGCAACAACTGACAGCCTTCCTGAGGTTTTCAATACTTTGATTCAAGTTTTCCAAGTCACTGTTTTATCTGACTGTTAAATAAGAGCAGGTTCTTATGTCAATCAAGAATGTTGCTGCAGAGCATAATTCTGAACTTTGATGATGTTATTCTCAGGATTTGGTTTCCCTTTCTCTGCTGCCTTCTATGGAATCTGCTTTTAAAATATTTCCAAAGGTAATGCTAGCTATTTTCACCTTGACATTTTTCACATTCAGCTGAAATACTAATGGTCATCAGACTAGTCTCCAATGCTGGAACACACTCCCTTTTTGTTACATGTTTGCATGTTTGTGCCATGTTTTACACCATCCCTCAGATGGTCTCTTATGAATACTGAGCAACTTCTACATTTATGCTTAAAAAAATCCTTTATTAAAACTTTCATTTACCTCACTCACTATCTTGCTTAGGGCTCTACCACATACACAAATGGCACTGAAGATGAAGCATTGTTTTTAAGACTTTTTTGGAAAAAAATCCTCCAGTGTCTAGTATCATGGAAAGATATATAAATATACACAATAATCATTTTCAGAAGAATAAAGCAGAAGTATTTTAACCTCTTTGAAAGAAAAAATCTTTATACCAATATCATCATCACATTAAAAAAATTTATCTAGCATAACTTATTTCCCTGCTTACATTCCTGCAAATTTTTGACTTGAAGATAATTGTTATTATTGCTTTAAATGTAGATAATACACAAAAGAAATGCTTTATAAAAAAACCCAAACAGTATTGTCCTAGATACTATGACAATAAGCAATAAAGTTCTTTACACGCAAAGCCCACCTGGTTAGACTCCAAAGATTCTTTTTAAATTTGTCACCTTGCCTATATTCCAAAATGTTACAGCAAAATCTTCTTTCAAAATCAGGTACTAAAAAATTGACATTTAACTTCTGTACCAAAGTAACTTTGTCATCTAGCATCACTGTAAAATCGCCATATATATCTGCTGCATGCTAACACTTAGGATCTGAATTTTTCACAAATATTTCAGTATTCTAATTTGACATGCTAATAAACGACATTCAAAATGCCAGATTAGTAACATGTATTTTGCCCACACAGCTTAATACAAGTCACTAGTATTTTATCCAGTAACTTCCTTTTAAAATGCAGTCTTATTTATCCAGAAGGAAAAATAATAAAAATATACCTGTTCCAGTAGCTCCAAAACTGGTCCTGCAAGTAGGCTTGGTGGCTACTTTCATCACCGAATGAGGCTTTGCTTTCAATCCAGTGAATTATGTGTCCTTCCACAGCTAGGGTGACAGCAGAAAACAAACTGAATGCTGAAAATCAAACTCAAAAGCCTGTATGAGTGTGTTAGGCACCACATAATTCATGCTTCCAACAGTTATGTATTTGTAAAAATTATCTTTCAAATATGTACAAAAAGGGCATTTAAAAAACTTATCAGAAATACTTTAATGGATGCTTTTATCAATTTCAGCTTAATTACACCCTGTTCTAGATATTTGCATTTATTTCAACACAAAAAGAATGTAAAAAAAAAGATTAGACTACCAAGCATGTTATTGGAGAATCTTATCAATATAAGGGCAGGTGATAAAAAGAGGGAAAAAAGCTTTTTTCAGTGGTGCTCACTGACAGGACCAAAGGCAACAGGCACAAACTAAAACACAGGAGGCTTCATTTTGAACATCAGTAACCACTTTTTCACTGTGAGAGTGACCGGGCATGGGCACATGTGGCCCAGAGAGGTTGTGAATTCTCCCTCCTTGTCGATATTCAACAGCTGTCTGGACATGGTGCTCAGTAACCAAGTCCAGATAAACCTGCTTGAGCAACTGGCCACCAGCCTCAGCCATTTTGTAATTCTCTAAGTTCACAATTCTCCTCGCTAACTTTAGACCTGGTAAAAACCAACAGTTCCCTCATCCCCTCAAGTTCTTGAAGTTCCTGAGATTCTTCATAATAAGTATGGAAGTGAAGGACTAGAAATTAACTGAAATCTCTACAAGTGTGTCTTGACATGAGTGAATTGAAGACGATTAGGATGCCAAATCTCACTGTTTCAAATATGTATTTTTTTTTTGTTTTGCACATATAACCTCTTATTAACATCATTACCATTTTTCTTTTTTGGAAACATGGCTACCTATACAAACATCACTGACCTAAGGAAAGTATTTAAAAACTTTTCAGAAGACTCTCATATAAATAGTTGTTTGCTGGATGATTGCACAGAAAGATGGTATCTCAAGCAGTTCTGCGTAGTGAGGCATTTTATAGTACACATTCCGTTCCATTCCTATACTAGTGTACAAATCAGTTACCTCAGGAAGAATGCCAGCTGTTGCCAATATGAAGAAAGAAACCAAACTAGTCATGTATATGACTTTCAAACAGTACTTTCAGCCTTCTTACTTTCTCTGAGAGACAGAAAAGTAAGTAGACATCTGCACAGATGGGTACTGTGTTCTGAGGAGGCAAAGGAGAAGTCTTCTGGCACAAAAGTCAATTTACAAAAAGTGATTAATAATCCCTTACATTTGGACAACTCAGATGTTTTTTTTCTTCTGTGGCCCAGTGACTAGGTCATCTGGTTACCTTCTCACATGGCCTCAAGACCAGAAAAGGTAGCTGAACTTTATGACCTTTACACTTACTTTTAGTCCTTATTCTTTCCTGTTATTAAGGCTTTTAAAAAATAATGAAGAACTGCAGAGCTGTATTTGGATGCAAAGTGATGGCAAAAGAATAATTTCACAATGACAAACCTTTATGAAATGACCTATAAGTGTAATGGTAATACTCTTGAGACTGCTTTGAACTCATTTGGTCTAGAAGTAAAAGACAAAATTACAGGCATTTCAGAATTTAATTCAGAAAGACAGTGGGGAGAGTATGTTAGAGGGAGCAGGGATTTGAAGGTTCTTATTCTTGCTTTTTTTCCGGTTTTTGATGAGATAAAAAACATGCAGAGACTAAAGAGGAAACACTGGGTAACACTGCTTATGATCAAACCTCTCTGACCCAAACTTGAAGTTCTTAAAATTATTGGTTAACTCCTGGAGACTAATTTGTAGTATCTTAGGTTATGCTTAAGTAGCCATAATATTTTAGCATGAACTATTTTACACAAAAAGTAATAAAAATTCTTATAAAAGACTTACCTACTGGCACTTCTAAAATAAAGTCTGGTGTTTTGTCATAACCCTTTGCACGAAGCTGATCTTCAGCTGTACATAGAGAATAAGAACTATAAGTTTATACAACTATCCCATTAAGTAGACAGCAGCATAATTAATAAGAGTGTAAGAATTACTAATGCAGTCATACATATCTTTCTTATGCATGCAATGCTGTGTCAAATTAAATGAACCTTTGTAGAAAACCTGAAGCATGGATATAAAAATGCTTCTTTGTCATCCCTGCATTTTTATGTCTTCATTATAAACATCATTAATTCAAGCTGTCATACAGTATTTTATAACCTCCAAATATTCAAAGTAAAGAGGTATATTTGCTGATTGAAAGAAGAGCCTCTCCACCTTCGGATGCATTAAGATTAATCCTACCGACACACAAATGTAGATATACTGTAGCTGCTTTCTTCGTTTTATTTTTAATGTTAGCATAAAGTTGTTAAAAAAAAGGCAGGAAAATCCTTCTCTCCTAGCAGTTTATTAAAGTAGAACGGAGCCATAATTTTAGTTTCTCTTGCATTCTGGATTCTATAGAAGTTATCCAGTTTCAGAACATAAAGATTTAGAAATTCTGCTAACATTTACTATACAATTCTATTGCTTATAGATACATAGAGTATTTCAAGAAATAATAATGACTGAGCAAAATAAAACCTCAAAAGAGAAAGCAAAAAAAGACCAAGCAAGCCCTTAATATTTTTAAACTATTGTCCTTAATTTCCGATACCATTACATCAGTATTTCTGAAGCACCATTTCTCCATTAGAATTTGAAGTGACCTGGTCATTCAATTCCAGGCATGGCTTTCTGTCTTCACCCAAGCTTAACTAATGGCACTACCTAGTAACAAGTAAGGCTGTGTAGCCTCTTAACACCTACTGGGCTGTTGACATTGTCATGCATCCCATTCGCCTTTCTACATCACCTTTGATTAAAATTAATGGTCCATTCTCACTGTTGGGTAGCTTATTTCCAACCCATTTATCAGGTTAGGACAGTAGTTTCATGGCCAATGTTCAGAACTCAGTTTTTGAATACTTTGTGCATATCCTGAAAGGTCAGCAGTTTGAGTCCAAGTAACATTTTAATGACAAAAAAAACATACAGTCTTAGAAATCAAAATATTGTAAAAGTGCCAAAAGTAAACTCCCCCACTCTTTCCATTGCAGAATATAAGTCTGAAGTATTATTTTATATAGTGAATTCATTCTGAAAGTGGGACAGGAGTAAACTTAGAAAGCTCTATATTCACTTCAGTATAAACTGCAATAGATGTTTATTCTTTTCAAGGGTTGTACTGTCTGGTTTTTTTTTCTAATTTTGAGAGCATTTTTTCACTATAAACAGGCTATATTGTAAATACAAATCTTTGCAGTGCAACACTTCATTATATTACCCAATCAGGTAATGGAAAACATTTCTATGATTTGGAGACAGACTAGGTTGTTGGCTGTTATTTCAAACTAAGATTGCCATGTATATGGATAAATGATGTTAAGATTAAGAAGGTTCTAATTTAACAGACCTATGAATGGAGTGTTTTATGCCATAACATAAAAATGAATTAATGTTCTATGTAATCTCTTGATTTTAAAAAAAATCAGTTTTATCTAACTCTGTTTAACTGTAACCTTAACACCTGTTAATTGTTAAAATTGTTTAAATTAATTTTTTAAAACAGTCTAGAATAGACAAGATGTTACAACTAAAATGTTCATCATTCAAGAGCAATAACAATAGAAAGATCAGTCTTTTCTTTCTCATTTAACAAAGTAGTACCACAAATTAAGGAAAATGCACCTTAAAAAAACCTCACTGAAAACCAGGACAGATGCAACCATGTTTGGATGGGTCAGCTTGGCACATGTCTGAACTGGAGTCTGCATCAGCATTACTTCTAATATTCTTCAGCAGATTCTTTTTTTCCAAGGATGCCTGATTACTTCTGAAATATTTTGGTACTAATTCATGACTTGAAAAAGAACATGGTTTTTGTTTTACATCTGTTTCTGAATGTCTTTACTTGGTTTCTCCTAACATTTTGTGATAAACATTGGAAAATATACAAAAAAGCATGCTTATTATTGATGTGAGTTGCCTATCTTGTGCAGAAACATAATTTTGCATTACTATTTCTTCAAGTGTTTTGAAGGTTTATAACGCTGAAGAAAAAAAAAATTATAGAAACTCCCCATAATCAACATAAAATTTTTGTTTTAAACCATAATCCCATCAAAAAGATGTTCTAGCTTTTCAGCCCAGAGTATGTTTCACATGGGTCCAGAAACTAGAGGTAGCATTCTGCACCTCAAAAGATCTTTTAGCTCTAGTATGGATTAAGAGAATAACAAATTAACTGAAAGCCAGCCCACAGTTATTTTGGCCATTCCATTTATGCATCCTCAGATTTGAAAATTATGTGGAAACAGCCCCAGTAATAGTTTGTCTACAGATTGATCATTAATTTAGATTTCCAGCAAAATTTCACCTTCATCTTTACCATAACTTCACACTTGGTCATTACCATTTAATGCAGCACTGTTCTTACGCTAGCCTCTGGATATTACAAAGAGGCCAAAGATTCTTTTGTTGGTGCATGAATGAGCTGCAACTGCAAATTTAAGATGACAGCAGAAAACACCAATCAGATTTCATGATTTATATCCAGGCTACTAATGAGGGACATCATGGTGAGAGCCAAAGGAGGATAAAGCTCAGTACCACCCCATATAGATAAAAGCTTTCCTAACATATTTGTGATAAAGATATAAAAACGTGTATCTATATATATAGGATCTATACATAGAAATTCCTGGCATTTCAGTATGGTATGTGAAGCTGTGAGCCTGTTTAGAGAGAATAGTTCTATTGATCACTTTAATCTCAGGAGAAGTATTTTTGCTGAAGAGAAGACATGGTATATGATGCGCTTCTCATGAGCAGTGGATAAATAAAATGTAACCCCATTAGTGTGTATAGGTTTCCAATCAATTTCAGGGTGAGTCTGAAGGTGTTACTTCTGATCTGTAGGCTTTGAAAGCTAACTGTTCTAGAAACAGACAAATTATGTTATGAACCTGAAAAGCTGTTTCATGCTCCAATACTATACTGAGGCAATTTATATTCAGTGTCCTTTGACAGTGCTGTCTTCTCTTGTGCCAGACTCTGTTGCACAGGTGAACACAGCTGATACATAACCCCTGACTACTCTTGAAGGACAGTAGACTGGTATAATACACTAATATGGAAACTACAAACATCCTGTTTCTTTAGAACATGTTAAAATGTAATGGAATTGCAAGTCAGAAGCCATCTTAGTCATAAACCATCTTCAAAACTGGAGCATGAATTTGTGGACCTATAGGAAATACTGTCATCTCTTTTTCCCATGAGGTTTTCTTCAAGCAGTTTTGGAACTAGTCTTTCAGAAATGGAAGTGGTTATTATGAGTGACTTAGAAGGGTTCATCTTGCAGATACTTAGGGAAAGCTTTTTTTTAAAAAAAAATCACAAAACAAAACCCAAACACATCTAGAACCTGCAAGACACTTGTACTGCACAGATATAATAAATACAAATGCTTAACATATCTTAAATAATGACTAAATAATACTTCACTACACATAAAATGTCAACAATAAATTAAGCCCTCTTATTTATATCTTCATATTCTAACTATTTAACCCATTCTAGATGTTTTGATTTGACAGCACAGATTTCTTAGAGTTTATTTCTAAAGACAAAATTGATGCTTATCCAAGGTCACAAAACATTAGAATTTAAATCTGACTTGTATACTGAACAGCTTACACAAGCCAAATAAAATTATAATTGTTAACTTGAGGATAAGTGAGTCATCTAGTCCATTCCCTTGTATTGTGACAGGATAGATTTCATTACCAGTTTTGATAGATGAGTGTCAAATCTAGACTTGAATTTTCCATTGAAGTTGATTCCATAACCTTCCCTGGCAGTTTGTTTTATACTTATTGTTCCTAGAACTGTTTGGTATTTTAACTCAACATCATCTCTGCAATTACAGCTTAAGCCTATTACCTGCATCTATGCTCTTACAGTGAAGTAGGAAAATCTACTGCTTCTCATTTCTGTAGTGTCCTTTGCAAGCTTGCATGTGATTGTTATTCCTGTTCTTTTTTCACTTTTCTCTAAACTAAAAGAGCACATTAACTTTGTTCCTTAATCATACAGACAAATCTGTTGAAAAGCTTTATACCCTGTCTAATTTCTTAAATTTGTTTAAGGTTTCCAAAATCTTAACCTGATACAGCCTCAGGAGAGATCACAGTTCCTGGTAAAACCAGAAAATACACAAAAATTTAGTGCAATGCTCAACCATTAACAAAAGACAGCATTTCACTTTGTTCATCACATTTGTCTCATCACATGAGGAATCCAAGATTTAGGAAGTCATTGTTTATTATTATACCAAGAGAACAGATGCTTTAAACACTAATCTTTGTTTCAATGGTGCTCATGTGAAAGAAACATACTTCAGGCTAAAAGAAAAAAAATAAAATAACTTCCTAACTAATTAATTCTTAAAGTAACTTTAAATCCAGGGAGTGTGAAAAAGAGTACTTGCACTGATTGGGAGGTAGGGGGCAAAAATTCAGTGGAAACTGCACAGAAAAGTAAATGAGTGAATCCTCTAGCAGTTCTTTCATACATAAAGCATTCTGAAGCTAATATTTCTCATGCTTCCTCCTAAGTCTCATAAGGCCTAGATTATGGCTAATATCTCACGACACCAAAAGTAATACTGCAGCAGATATTAAAGCATTTTTTTCAGCTACTTATTCTATAAAATATTAATTGCAAGCCTGTGCATGTGCTGTATATATAGGGTATTAGGTAACTGAGTTCCTGCTCAGTTCTATATCAATAAAAGATAACACGAACAGCATCAATCATTTTTTACTCTTCCTTTACTACCTAATACAGGGAATGTTGAGGCTTATTTTTTTCTTAGGTAAACAGTCACCAACATTTTTAAAGTTAAGAATACACTGGCTAGCCTCTGCTACAGATTCTTACCTATGAAAGAGAGATTTTTTTCCAAAAGCATTTCTCGCAGCAAGACTTCATGCTCATGCCCAATAGCACTGATAGCTTTCGGTTAAGAAGTGAAAGATTAGTTTGAAAAAGCAAAGTAATAAAAACATCATAGTAATTCATCACAGGATTTATTGACCTTCATCTGCATTTCAGAAGTTATCAGTGATTTGGACTCTGACTTTGGGAAATACTTACACGGATTTTCAGAAGCATGTACCATTTTGTGAAAATCAGACTACTGTATCAACAGCACGCATTTTACAGAAATAAGACCCACTTGGCCATATTTATTAAGTATAATCAAGGACAATATTTCCAGTTTTTCTTTATTCTCCCTCTAAACTTAAGAAAGTGTGATCTTAAAACATTTAATTAAATATCTTTTAAGTTGCTCTTTCCTGACTAGTGTATCAATTCTTCAATTCAACAAAGGATGAAATAAACTGTTGTTTTTTTGTTTTTTTTTTTTTTTTATATTCTGAAATTAATAGGCACTACATCCATCTGAAACATCTTACTGTAAAAAACATCCTTTTAATTGATTTTTCAGAAGCAGGAACATAGGCCAGGGAAGGATGAAATAATATTTTATAGTGAAGTTCTTTTCACTTCACTGATGGCCTGTTGATCCAATGTGCTACTCTTAGTGGTATGTAAAAAAGTCAGCACATTAAATATTTTTCATGTATCCTTCTGGAGGTCAAAGTTCTATTCTGGAAGCTTTAAAGAAGAATCCTATGGAAGGAACATAATGATAAAAGACCTTATATTAAAAGCAGTTGAGTTCCAAATTCTGTTTAGAAAAACTTCTGTAAAGTTAAAAACTACAGATCACCTTACCATTACAGTTAATTACTTAATGTATAGGAACATTTTATGCTGAACAGCAAAAAAACCCAATTCTCAGTAATCATTCCATATGTATAGTTTTCATTAGGTGAAACTATATATTATGTTAAACTCTACTAGCAGTTTCGGAAGAACAGCAAAAAGGTAAGAAAAATACTGCAAACAGAATTTATAATGCCCTATAAGCAGAAACACTTAGTCTATACTAATACCTGTTATTGATGTATGGCAATGACCATGGGGCAAAACTTGTAAATAACCTCACAAGCCATTTTCTACTCATGCAATCTAGCAGCCTAGTTTCCCGTAAGCATCTGAACTATTACTGAAAAATAGCCTCTTGGCATTTACAAAGAGGTTGACTTCATACTCTAGTCCATGCATATACAATTAGATAGTTATATTTAAAATCAATATACAATCCTTCAGAAGACATAATGCTTTTAAAACCTTAACTTTAAATTGATTTTTAACTATTTTATGCACCTCAAAATTAATATCTAATTCAGCAACATACTTGCAGTAATGCATTCGCACAGATTGGCATTAAACTTTTCTGTACCAAAATGGAATTGAAAAACTTCTCATCACTCTCATTGATGTCACTGTGTTTTCAATAACTGATTTGAGCCAGAATCTGAAGAGGATATAAAAGTCTTTTTTAGACTGCAGGCAAATTATTCTTAAAAATAGTTCATAATTCTACATATGTGTGATTATTACTTTTAAACATGACATGTTCAGAAGTCTGCAGGCAGATTGCTCATGCACAAAATATTAATCTTAAAATTTTGGATATAAAAATCAACAACTTTTTAAAAAGTGCCACTTACTGATTCACTTTCAGAGAGCTCTGTTTAGTCTTGAAGACAGTCTCAATGAATATTTAAAATTACAATTAAAAGCACAAAATACAAAGAAAAATAGGCCTCTATCCTGATGCTCTTAAAGTTAATGGGAGCAGGGCTGAGACTGTAGCAGACACCAAACAAGTATTTCTAGTGGAAAGAACATATTTTTAAGGAGTGACAATCAAATGTACCACAACTACAAAAAGTACTGTTTTTCATGCATATCTAAACATCATAGTAGCTTTGCTATCCTGCAACTTTAGAGTGAAATCAAGGTCTTCCCCCAAACTGCATGCAGAGATTTGTGCAAGGTTTTCCAGGACATGGGAGGCAGCTGCCTTACTAGCCTGCTCAGTGATAACAGGCCACGATTTTGAAATTTTTCCTTTGATTTCAGACTGAAACAGAAAAGCTACTCCTTCAGTACTTTACTAAAACAGATTTGGGGGCTCAGGATCATTCCTAACAAATTATAATCCTAGTCTGGAATACTCAGTGCCATATGCAGTTCCCTCAGTGTACTCACTGTACACTGAGGCTAATTAACCATTCAACATTACAAAAAATATCCCTGAAAATTCAAGCTACATAGGGTTTTTACTACAGCTAGTATAATTTCCTTTAAGAAGAAAAGAAAATAAAAGAACTGGACTGAAATGTCAGATAGGAGTTTAAAAATACTAATCAGTCCATCAAACATGAACTGCACTTGAAAACATTTTAATTAAAACTCTTACTCATAACAAAGCCATAATGTTGAACGCTATCTACGCAGCTTATTAAATACAAAATAGCTGAGATTGGAAGGTATCTCCAGAGATCATCTAGTCCAACTCCACCACTCAAAGAATGGTCAACCAGTCTTAATAGAAAACCAGACATGCATTTCAACTAATCAAAACCAAAGAGGTTCAATCAGGCATATGAATGTGTAGCCACCAAACTGACATCTTCCCATGGTCCATCTGATTTTTGTTCGTGTAAGAGAAAGCTCTGCAGTGACCCTCTAGCTGATTGAATGTAAAACAGAGGAGTATGAAACGTGTTTTGTGAAGCAGAACTTTATGTCAGGTTAAAGCTAGACACATCTCTTCCACAGAGTCTAAGCTCGTCAATTGTGCACCTAAAATTTTATGGGAAAGGATACTGTTTGATGCAGTCCACCAGTGGTCCATAACAACAGTCATTCACAGTACACTGCAGACAAATAAGAGAAGTAGTATAGTGATGGGCACCTACAAAACCATTACACTTAAAGAGTATCTTAAAAACAGTAATTACTTTTTCTCAAAAAGGCTATCAGATGCTGTTCAGATTTAATCACAGAAAACAAAACTGTATGCTTTTATTCACTATAAAAGCAAGCTATTAAAAAGTGAAATGCTCCCCTCACAAATACTGCATTGCCATTTATGGTGCACCCTGACCTCACTGACAGTTTACGATGACAGTAATTAAATGAGGTTTAAAATCTTTTACCCTGCTAGGCAGATAACAGCATTGCCAAAGGAAAAAAAAAAAACAAACAACCCACAAACAAAACAAAACAAACAAAACAAGACAAGTGTGATTAATACCTGATAGACTTGATTTGCTAGAACTCCATCTGGAATCTGAGAAGGGTCCCGTAGCATACTATTTATTAGAGTTTTGGACGCTAGAGAAATAAAGATCAAAAACATACAAAAAAACCTTGTTATGTACTTGGCAGGAACAGCACGACACTTTTCTAATAAAAACATTGATGTTAAAAATTTTGAAAATTATCAACCCAGCAACTACAAACTTACAAATTCATCGCTACTGAACCACTTCAATACAATTCACTCTAAAAACCTTGAAACACCATAGGATTTTATTCACAGGGAGAAAGCAGGCCCTTGTTTACATAGTCAGTTTCACTGGTCTGTTTGTGCTTCAGAAGCACCATGCAACTTCTGAGGAAACTTAAAAAGTAAGTTTATAAAGAAAATATAACTGAACCATATACTATTAGAACTTTAGGAAGAAGATCTGTAAAAATTCAAAACAACCTTTAAAACTTACTTTAAAGACCTGATGATTTCAGTTTCTAAGTTTTCAAATCTATTTATTTATTTATTTAGTGTTGACATATTCTTCTGACTGTGTTTAAAAGCTGGGAAAAGGCTTTCTGTGCTTTTTTCAAAGGTATAAGTCAAAGTCACTTCTCCATGGACACCCCCTTGTCGTAGGGGAGAAGCTTGCGTGCCCTTATGAGGTTGTGAGCTGTGCTGGCGGTGGTTCATGCCTCCAGTAGGGTCTCCCATGCTAGTCAGGTCTCA
>JAWWEE010000158.1:32730575-32740575 GCA_035221455.1 Xenops minutus
AAAGGAACTGAGAATGCAAAGCCAACAGTAATTCTTTTGGATCCACAAATCACTATTGGCATACATCGTTAAACATCCTGGACATGATTATCTACTAAGGTGTAATGATTTTCTGTTAATAAGAAAATAGGCTTCCTTAGGCAAGGATTTAATATTTCATTTATGCTATCCAGCTACTTTGTGAAATAACACACCAGCAAATAGTAAACTTGGAAGGGGGCGAATACTAGCTTCAATTATATGCTTAGATAAGTTAGCAGTGATTAGGGAATTATACAATAAAGTGTATATCCACTACATTATGTTTTTAATCATCACTCTAACAAGCACTTAAGTGACTGTGATACACTAAGGGATGACCAATACCACTGAATAAGGTTGAAACATCACTAAACTCTGGCAATTTTTGGACATGTCATAAGAAAGAAAGCTAAAGAAAAAAATGGTCCTAAAAAAATCTTTGTTAAAGTTCATTAGTAGCAGTTAAGGAAAGAAACTAGTCTCTCTTGCGTACACACAAACAGAGAAAAATCCCAAAGCCTTGTCAAAGGTTAGACTCTGAGAACAAGCAGAAATAAATGTTCATTTCCTCACAAGAGAAGTTAGCAATGGTGTGAAATAAGTTAACACATAATAAATCAGGTTGTTTAAAATGTTTTGTAAGGACCTAACAAGAGTTATGTGATGAGGTAATAGAGGATTCAAATACATCGAACTCAGATTACAATCCTCTGTGAAGATGAATCTGAGTAAATTAGCACATATTGAAAAGTTGCAGCTCCACATAGCTGCAAACTTCAGGTCAAGCACATGATGGCCTTGCATATGTCTTTTCCTGATTTAATTTACAGAAAGAAAAGCAAAGAAATTTCAGAGCATAAGAATAAGGCTAAATGAATACATGCTTCAGTAGCAGATTGAAAAAAATGATTTTTAAGTGAAATATGTGCTTCTTTATTCTGTCTAGTGAATTGGTTTACCAATCTGAAAAGAAACATAATATTATGTGTAAATCAAGCAATCCTTGATACTGAATGCAAGTAAACAGTTCTGTCAGCTAGGGAAGCACTGAGAAAAAAAGGAATAAGCCCTGAAGCAGGGAGAAAGAAGAAAGTTCTTCAGAGAAGTAGATGAAGAATTACAATTTGAGAACTTGAGACAGAAAAGAAACTCTACAATCTGGAAAATAAGTTTAGGGTTAATTGTATTGTTAGGGATTCAAAATAATTTTAAAAAGCTGTTTCTATTACTTCAATCTTCAGTTGTTCCTAGCTGCCCTAAAGAAAACAACAACAGGGCATAGACAAAATTGCATCTCTTGAAGAAAAGAGATACTTTGGCCTATTCCCAGTGTAAACTTAATATGAATTATGGGATTCTGCTGTTCAAAAAATGAAGAATTTGGGGTTTAACATTTGGAGATTACATGTTCAGAGACACTGGTAGAATCCAAGACAGAAAATATTCCCAAATCATAGCATCCAGTAATGCACAGTGAAGAAAGAGGTCAGTTATTTGTACGTTTTACTAGTCTCTAAATTGGCCGAAACAAGCTTGTGCACACCCCAACAACTGACTGTAACTAGGCTGAGTAAGAAGAAATATTGGAAAATAAATATTTGGAAATATTGCCAAACTCCTTATAACTGATATATCCTGATTAGACTCACCTGTAATCATTACATCCATTTCTGTCATCTTATCTCAAAAATGGCCACTGGAAGTACTAGGGGTTCAATGATAGAAAAGAATAAGTGGTGGCCTAAAAAAACATATAACATTTGGGCAAATTTATTTTAGAAGACACCAAAAAAATGAGCACCACAACAGATGATGCCTGCTTACCATTTTTGTTAAATGTCAGAACACCCATGGGCCCTCAAGTTACTCTGAAAAAAGCATTTAAACTTTTTTTCTAGACAAAGACGCATGTTTGTGAAACTCATAGCT
Organism: Xenops minutus; assembly: GCA_035221455.1. Lineage (NCBI taxonomy): Eukaryota > Metazoa > Chordata > Aves > Passeriformes > Furnariidae > Xenops > Xenops minutus. The sequence goes on from JAWWEE010000158.1 coordinate 32,732,526, forward strand.
ACAAAACATCAGGGCCAAAGGCATCACAGGATTTAGAAAATGCTGGATACTTAGCATTTTTAGTATTCAAAATAAAAAGAAAACCAAACAAACTGAAAGAGTAGATATTCCCAAAAAAGGATCAGCAGTTTAGAAGTGATACAAAACAAAAGCCAGTATTTAAGAATTTCTTTGGGAGACAAAAGATAGATGGATAAAGGTTATCTCTAAGTGCCTGCTGGAGGGTGGGGTTGGGAGAAACATATTCTCTGTGTTTTTTGAAATGTCATGACTAGCTGCTCAGTCACCCCCACCACCAGGATCAGGGAGAGAACTGGAAGGGTAAAAGCCAGAGAACTTGGGGGTTGATATAAAGAACAGTTTAATATGTAAAGCTAAAGTCACTCATACAAACAAAGCAAAACAAGGAATTAATTCACTGCTTCCGACGGGCAGGCAGGTGTTCAGCCATCCCCAGGAGAGCAGGGCCCCATCACGCATAACATTTACTCGGGAAGTCCAACACCATCACTCCAAGTGTCCTCTCCATCTTCTTTCTTTCCTTCAGTTTATATACTGAGCATGATGTCATATGGTCTGGAATGTCCCTTTGGTCAGTTGGGGTCACCTGTCCTGGCTGTGTCTTCTCCCAACTTCCCATGCACCCCCAATGTCCTTGCCAGAGTGGCAGTATGGAAAGGGGGAAAGGCCTTGGCTCTGTGTAAGCACTGCTCAGCAGTAATAGAAACATCTCTGTATTATCAACCCTTTGTGCAGCACAACTCCAGAACACAGCCCGATACCAGCAACCGGGAGGAAAGTTAACTCTACCCCAGCCCAAACCACCATACCCCCTAAACCAAACACTTCACTGCACACACTTCTCCTTGGGAGAAAAGAATAGAACAAACAAGAGAGGTAGCCATGCAGCTTAACATACGACTGCAAGGCATTCAGGTATTGTAGAATAAATTGAGGATATCTCCTATATGGAATGGACTAGAATTTTTTTAAACCACCAAAACCAGGGTTGTTAAGCCACAAAAAAATTTTTGGGAGAAGTATCACCACAAATTTTGTATACATGAATAATAGATCAAGGTCAATTAATAATCCCTTAAAAAGAGTAACCAATGAGTAAAATAACATGCACATCCTGTGGACTAGAAACATGTTCCCTATTTCATTGGAGAAAACAATTGGGAACGGTTTTAATTTTTAATTAAGAAAAAGTATTATAACCCATTTATTAAATATGTTTTGAATAGCTCCTCTGTGAACCAAGGTCAAAATACAATTTCTAAATTCTCAAGCTATGACATAAGATTAGCTTTATGGATCTCCTGCATGATTTGTTGGAGCCCTCAATCATTATTTTGACAGTTTTATCATACTGTAATAGACTTTCTTTTAGATAATTACAGTTACTACATTCAATTTCAATCTTTTCTAGGACTTTAGATAATCACATCTAGATCTTGTTTCTTTCATCATACATATACAATATGCTTTGGACAACAGTCTTATTTTAACAGCGTAACTTTAAGACTTCCCAAAGAAGTTCAAGAGCCAATTATACAATAAAACTTTAATTCTTAAAATCTCTCACAAAATTCATGTTATAAGTAATGAGCACCTATTTTAGCAAAACAAAAAGCAGAACATGTGACACTGGTAGACCACGAAAGTTATTTAAAATTCCTTAAGTTATATACATCTCATGCTTCAATTTATACCTATGCCTCATCACACCACTACGCCACTGCCGTCAACAACCTGCATGTACCTTCCTAATGACCTCCCCATAGGTACCACCTTCTCAGGCCCCTGTGAAACCCGCTCTTCTCTTAACTGAACAAGCCCCAGTTCTCACAGCCTTTTCTCACAGGGCAAGTGCTCCAGTACCTTTACCAGCCCAGAAGCCCTCTAGTGAACTCTCCTCAGTCCATCAACATCTCCCTTCTATAGCTGTGGTTTGACGTAGGAGTCCAGAGTCTTGCTGCTGAGCTGAATCAGTCTCACAGGCATCAGAGAGCACAGTGTTGACCGTGCCTCAACCACGAGGCAATGTGACTGAGTAAAGCTGGGATGATGTCTTCCCCTTCTGTCTACAGGTTCTGCCTAAAGGTATTTTTTGCATGGTCTAGCCCACCTAAACTATTCCTTTAAAAATCAGAAGAGATCTCATCTGGCAGCATTATACTTTGTTGAACTGCGTATTCTTTTCTAATTTTCAAATAGTGGTTTCCAGTCTCAGTCAAAGAAGTGATTAAACTCAGGTAAGCTTATTTCTTGAAGGCTCTATTATTTTTTGGACTATGAAGACACAAAAATGAAAGAAAGAGATGGAGTTTGTTTTATTTTAACTAAAAGGTTTGAATATCTAACCTAAGGAGAGGTTTCAGGGTCATGGATCCCACAAGTGAAAAAAAAATTCCAACATCACCCCTCAGCAAATTGTTTTTCATTGGGTTTTAAATACCTTTTTCAACTGCTTTTCACTGTTTTCTTCGGTGTTTTTCATTGTCTGCTTAAGAGAGTTCTGAGAATGTCAAACATTTGGATCTCCCTTTCAGATGACTCTTCCTGTACTTTATTGCACAGTTAGCTTTTTAACTGTGAAGTTTTAATAACATCCTTCAGGCTCTGTATTTGGCACCCTTTTTTGCTCACAGTCATTCTGAAGTAGAAAAAAGTGAAGTCACATAATGCCTTTTCAGTGCCTTCAATATGAAGTACTTGGATGCTGCAGTTATTCAAGATAAAACTGGTGTCAGTACTTGTGCTTCAACACAGTGCTGCACATATGCTAGGGGAAAGTTTGAAGAAAAGTTTAAACTGGATTATGTGCAATGAAAGGCATTTTTAGAGAAGCCAGCAAGGCCCATTCACACTGTTACTAATAAATTAACACTGAAGTAGCAATAGCTACACATGTGTTACTGACTGTGCTATGGAACAAATGCATCTCACACTAAGGGATGTTTACCTCCTGTGAGTTTGAAGATATGCAATTCTGTAAACAGAAACAATTTAATGTAGTTGAAGGCCTTGATCTAAAATCTGAGATGGCATTGGTCAAGTAGCTCACCAGTGTGCAATGCTTAACACTAAGCATGTTTTCTGCCTAGCTAGGACATAGGCTTGCTCTAAGTATTCTAGAAAGAGAAGTTAGAATAGTCCAAAAAAAGGTAACTTTTAGGATCTGAAGGCAAACAGCTTTTCTCAGCAATACTGTCTCAAGAAAAATTCTCTCCAGCACCAATTTATCAGTGCACTACTGAGGCTGCATTCATCAGACATTTACACAGAAATGGGAAGACTGAGCCTTTCTCAGTGTTATAGAAAAGCTGATTTTTCTCTGAAAAAGTAGATAACAGACTTACAGAGGTTAAAAAGAAAAATTGCCTTTCATTTTGTGTTCATCCATTTTTCCCCTTCTAGCTTAAAGAGGAAGCAAGGAATGAACATGTGTTGATTCAGAAGTGTCTAGCCCTCATAAATCCATGCCTGTCAAGTTTAAGATTGAATCTTTGCTTTGACACAAGCTCTCTATAGGACTGTGGCCAAGTTAATTAACCTGCTCATGGTTCAAATGTTTCATTTGTAAACTGGGAGTAACATTTGGATGAAAACTCAAGCATGGCTACTGAATAAGCTAGTATTTCAAGATCATCAAAAAGGTGGTGTGTAGTGATTAGAAACCTGGTCATGTAAGCATCCTTCACTTCAATTGTGCACGCTGTCCAGAATAAGTGGAAATAAAAAAAATATTTTCCCACATATAAAACGAAAAGGCAGACCAAGAGTCCTGGCTTCACTAAATTATTGTCAGTATTCATATTGAAAAGATACAGAACTGGTCACATGAAAACTACTCTTTTGCAGACTCACACTCCTGCTTCTGTTACACTTTGAAAAATAAGCTGTTTGCATGTATCCAACATAGGGGCTCTAGAACCACTCTCCAGTTACCTCAAAACCAGTTTTAATTCAGTTGCCAATTTTCACCTGTAAGAGAAATTTGCTTTGAATATCAGCATGCAACAGCATCCCTACATGACAAGACTATTACAAGACAAATGAATAAAGCAGGTTGTTAACAGTCAATCTAATGGTGAAGAAAAAATAGTTCAGCATTCCTAAAAAGAGATCATGTGAAGTACTGACAAACAGATTAAAAAAATGGAGTGTAATCTAATTTCAGAGGCAGAACCCATTCTGGACATGAAAACAGAAAAATATTTTTTATGTTTTGAGGATACACAGTTTGTTTTCACTAGTGCGACTAGTGCAATCTACTTTGAAAGCTGTTCCTACCCTACTGGCTCTCCACTCTCACCAAGGCAACTAGAAACACAGATGCTTCCTACAGTCAAGAGGAAGATTACACAATAATGAGATACGTAAAAAAAAAGAAATTGTTTTCCAGAGAGGGAACTTCTCCTTCTCAGAGGACAGCTGGTATACTTTCTGTCCACACCTTTGTAAAAATATTCTGCATTATCAGCATGAATTCAAAAATAGAGAAAAGGAAAAATTAATAGCAACTTCAAATGGTTGTTTAGAAACACTATCATTAGTCAGCATTACAAATGAGACTTTCTCAAGTCTATGTGTTTAGAACAGTCAGTCAACAGAATGCAAACTTAAAAGGACCACAATCAGAAGCCACACAGCAAAATACTCAAATAAAAAGCTCTTGCTTTTTGATACTAATTAACTGAACAAAATTTCATCCATGTGGAAAAACACATGCAAAAAAGTACAACAGAACATTGCCAAGACCTAATGTGCACTTTTAATTTTTACTAGAAAGCAACCTATCACAATTTAAATTTTCGCGTATTCAGAAGACACAAAGTGAAAACAGTGTTATATTTGATTGTTTTTACAATCAGCAATATATTGCATTCTGCATTTTCACAGCCTGAAAGACTAGAGATCATTGTTGAATGTCTAGACTTGTTAGACACTCAGCAAATTCTCTTAAATGTGCTGTATTTTAACATAATTCCAGGCTACTAGCCTGAAACCAAATCCTTACTTCTATGGATTCTGCATTAGTACACTCTGATAATTAGTCAATGGTAATACACTTCTGAAAGATGAAGTGTTTTCCTACAGTATATATATCTCAGCTAAAAAACTGTAATAAGGAAAAATGTGAAAAAAGACCATCAAATGTACATTTTAATTCCTGGAGACTTAATTAATTTGAGATTCCTGCAAAAGAGCTTATTTTCAAAATAATTTCTAAAAGCTATGTATGTGTTTTTAGGAATGGTGATACAACTTCGAAATTAATTTTAAGTATGCTAAAGACTGTTGACATACAAGGGACTCACATTCAGGCAGTATTCTCAGAGTAAACATTAATGTTATATATGCTGCATAGATATCCTAGACAATTTTGAAGTCAGTTTTTAATTACCTTTTATTAAAAATGATTCCTAAAATTAGGAACTATTAGCTATAGCTGTACTGTGCAATTTGTAATGAGGCAGAATATTTTAGAAAAGTTTTCTAAATCTTGCCTTCCACCAGTCTGTCTCCACTGCGCAAGTGGACTGTAGATGCATTTCAGCAGAAGCAAGGGATACTTGCTTTTGCACAACTGCTCAACTTGAGCACATAATCTGCATCTCGTTGAGTTTTTTAACATTTCACCAAAAGCTGAGTGAAGAAAGCCTGATGATACTGATTCATCTTTTAAAGCTGCTTATTCAATGGCTAAGAGAAAGCAGAGAAAGATGGGAGGATATTCTGACCTTATATACATGCAGGCAGTCATACTGAAGCAGCTTGAGCCCGTATTTACATTGTTATCTAAGTGTAAATAAAAAGTGGGTGAAAAAGGTAAGATTAAAGAATGGTGTAGGATTCTGCCCTTCTTCCTCTTTATGTAGTTGCAATCATGAATTTCTATTCCTGTTTACCATCTTTAAAAATGACCTGATGGATGCAAGAGTATAATTTCCTCAAGTTTGCAGATGACAACCAATTGGAAGGCAGGGCTGCCATTACAAGGGGCCTAGAGAGACAAGATAGAGGATGGGCCACCAGGAACCTCATTAAACTTAGGAAGGGTCAATTTAGCATCCTGTACCTGGGCAAAAGGAATCGCAGCAGCAGTGCAAGATGAGATGGACTGGTTGGGGAGGAGCCCTGCAGAAGAGGACTTGGGGGCCCTGATGGGGCAGCAAACTGAATGTAAGACAGCATTGTATTGTGGCAGAGAAGGTGAGAAACAGCAACCTGAGCTTTACAAAAAGGAGCCAAGCAAATAGATTGAGGGAAGTGATTATTCCCTTTACTAAGCATTTATTAGACCATAACTACAATAGTGTTTTGTACCCTGGAATTCATCACTTGGAATTCAATGTTTTAAAGTATTTTAAGTACAGAATTTACCAATTTTGATGACAACATCAACTTTATTTTTCTTTTTAGGATACAGAGATAACTGCAATATGTGATGTTATGTTTATAGGGTTTTATTATGCTCATATAAGGCACCCACTTTCCTTGGCCCCACAGTTTTGTCTGGAGTTAATCTTCCATACATTGATAGAATAATCTGAGAGCTCCAGTAAGGTAATAGGCAAAAGAATTATTATAGGGCTTGGTTGAATAATAGGTTTTGAAGTTGGTTAAGTCAAAGGATACGTAGAGAGAGCACATTCTTCAAACTGTACAGCATCCCAACAGAAACTGAAGATGGTCACAAACTGAAAACCGGCACAACAAGGCTCCCCTGTTCACACAAATAATGAAAACACTAAAAGGGTATATTTTGTTTGCATCCAGAAACAGTGACCTTTTTATTTACAACATATGGAATGGTGATTATTACAGCATAATTGTCCTTTGATGTACTTAAAAAACAGTAAGTGGTATAGAGGTCAATTCTAAGCTCTATTACTTTGTATAAAAGAAAACTAAGAGAATTCAAGAATATTTTCGACTGCAACTGCAATATACTGCATAAATAGGGAATTTGGTGTGGTATCACAGTAATCTCTATCCTAAGATCAAAGTCACTGGAAAAGGAAAAATAAAAGGCTATCAAATAAAGTCAGTTTTCTGAAATGGAAGAAGACTAGGTTACAAACTGTGAAACTTCCCACTGTACTTAAACCACTTGGGCAGAATTTAAGTCCATGTTACACATTTATATTTAATATGAATACTAAAGGTATTATACTGTTAGTTACTGTAACTTTTATAACGGCAAACTTGTTTCCTAGGAGTATAGGTCAGCTGGTGGAAAATTTTTCCACTGTTAGTACTGATATTTTTATATATTTATTTTTAACTTTCAACAGATTTTGTTGCCTACCTTGCAAACCAAAATGTAAATACTCCTGCTCAGTGACAATTCTGCTCCAATATTCCTTAGCCCACAGACTTACTTTTCTAGTTTCTGATTATTTAGAAACAAAAACTCCTTCCCAAAAAACTTTCACTTATAAGACATACTAGAAACAATTTTGATCTGATACATGCTGCATTTAAAAGCACAGCCAAAACACACTTTCTTTATATTCTAAATAGACAATTGTAAAGTGGGTTGTGCATAATTTTAAAATAATTTGAGGTTAAATACTTTCAGTCATGTGAGATCTTTTTATTCCTTTGCATTGTGCAATTCTATGGTTTAAAGTCTAAACATGAGAGTCAAAGGTAATTTGTATAATACTGCACCACTCTGTGTTTTAGTAGAATAGTGTATTACTGGAGCAATACTGTGTTTCTCCTGATATATATCATCCATACATTTTTGTAGAAGCAAAACTACTTAGAACTATGAATTGATTAGTGAAAGTAATAGTACAGCTACAGTACGTTTCTCTCCCTGTGGGAAACCTTTTTTCAATTTTAAAGGGGAAAAATTAAAAATACAAACCCAAGACTGACTGAGACTTCCAGCTCATTAAAGCTGAGGTGATTTCCACTATACAGAATTCTATTGATCTCCATAGTCCACAGTAGACAAAAAAGTGTGGTCAGGGAGGGGATGATGGATGCCTCTGCCAATAGCACTGAACAAACCTGTTAGCTAATTGCT
>JAWWEE010000158.1:32743075-32772376 GCA_035221455.1 Xenops minutus
ACATATAATACTGGTAATTATCTTTGTACATTTTGCATCTGAACCACCCTTTCCAAAAGATGACAGAGAAATCCCTTTTATAAGGTCACCCACCAAGGAAAAGAAGTGGTGATCCTTTGCTACGAATACTCAGTACATGTGGTACCCATCAAGTGATACCACATATTCTTAGCATCAATATCTCTAGCAGATGTGTTTGGTTTGGTCATAATTTCTTAAGAGGTTATATTTTCAGTTTTAAAAAAGCTATTCCTCCATTTAAACTGTTTTTATATGTATGAAAATTGTATGGCCTAGTTGCACCTGAAATTACAATAGCCTTTTAGATACCATTAAAACACTCCTTTAGTGAATCAGAATTTTAACTACAAGACAGTAAACCTTGCTCACACATTGTCACAGTGAATTTTTCTTGACATCTTTTCAAGTTCAATATTAATGAAAAAATTTTATCTTGATTTAGTAACTAGACCAAAAAAAGTGGCTTCATTTGTGCATGTGTATTTTTCCAAATATGTATGTACTTGGATGGCCTTAAATTCCCCAAGTAGGGAGAAATGCTTTCCACAGAGCTGCTTATTTCTGTAACCCACATCAGAGCTGACACATGAAAAATGGTGAAATTACTGAAGGTAGTCCAGCCTGAATAAGGACTACCTTATTAGTTCAGGTACTTGCATCGCCCTAATTTTCATATTAATCATGTGTCCATCTTTCTTTGAAATAGGGCCATCATGCTTCATGTCAGAATTTACCATGTAAGTAAAATTCATAGTGCTTCAAATCTCACTTGAAAATATTTGTATGAAGAGAGGAGTAACCAATTTTATTATTTCTAACAAAAAATGAGATTTATTTTAATCCTTTTGTGCTACATACACAATTTGAAGAGTTGGCAAATATTTTTTTTAAAAATAATTAGAAATAGTTTCATAAATCCTCAAAAAACAACTCCAAAAGATAATAATACGGAGCTTTTCCTGTTTAACAGAGCTGCTACACACTGTAATGCACCTATGTTATATATTTCTCATCAATTTTTACAGTTTCCACTGATTAAATATATATTGACTCATAAAGTATTACCATTACATCAATTGTCACCAGATGCAAGAGTATGTCATTTAAATATTAACTATCATATAAAAATGGCAGCTTGATTGTTTGGAAGCAGTAATCTAGTGCTGGTTATTGCCACATTTCCCTAATGCATTAGGCAGCAGTCACAAAATGCATTGCCTTTCTTATATACCTGCTACTACAAAAGCAGAAGCAGATAAGTTCTTTGTGTATCTTCGTTTTCTCTTAATTTTTATTTATTTCTGAACTGCAGATTTCTTTGATCTGAATTGCAAAAATGCATTAGCGTAACATAAACAAAGATATGCTCACTAGAGTCAGAAATTGTATGCATCATCTCTAAATCAATGGGAAAAATATACAAAGAATCAGTAACAGATATATTATTTTGTGCTTGAAATATTTTTATGACAGCTCCCATGTAATACAGGTGCGATATATCATGAATCAGGTTGTTTACCTAAAGTCTTAGTAAGATTGTACTTATTTATGTAAAGTACATTCTAATCTCAGTACTTCAAGACTTGTCTTTTCCAGAGATGGTAAGAAGCTACACATTACCACTAATATGAAATAAATCCTTTATTCTATGCTAGCTGTATGATCAGATTACGAAGACACTTCACAGACCATTAAAACCTTCTAGTAATTGATAGGTAATCACTCATTTGCTGGCTGCAGCAATGTGCATGAGAGAAAAACCATTCCTTTTTACTAATGTAACATGTAGAACTTCCTGCTATTGCAACACAATGTTCCTACTGCTGTATCATTTTTAATGCAAACACTCATTTTCGGCTTCCTTCTTATATTTTCTATTAAAATAGAATACAAACCAGCATACATTCCATTCTATCCCTATGAGGGTTGCATAAGCAGTTCTTTGGAGTATCAGCTATTATACTGTTATATATTTGTAAATAAATATTTTAGACTTTAAAGAGTAGATATTTCATCTTTTTTTTTTCTAGGAAACTCCTTGCCGCTCTTTCAAACTTTTTACCTGTTCTTTAGGGTAGTGCTTTAGACAGCAGTTTTTAATGCAAATAACACGTTGTATCCCAAGGCAAATTCATATTCTAGTTAATAAATGGCATCAATAAATTTGTCAAGACTTCAATGGCAACTGTACAGAACTTTTCATACACTGAGGAATTTATTCTGCTTAATTGCTTTATATTAAGCAATTTTCATTAGCCATCCTCTAATCCGTATGAACAGAAATAAATGGGAGTCAGGAATTATCTGTTTTAACCCTTCTTATTACTAAAAAATAATATCTTAGATCAGTTTTGTTATTAAAAACAAGGAATCAAATGTAAACAAAACTGATACAACTCCATTTAATTTATGTGAGAATTTTTAGTAAGTTTATGCATCAAAGACCTATGGTCTGTCTGAAGTTTCCATCAAAATACAAATTCAGAGTATCTTACACATTTGCCTTGAAGTTAAGAGGCTAATTACATTAACTGATTTATTAATAAATGGGGCTTTTTGTCTAATTATTGTAAGTACTAACAGACTGGGGAACCATTTTAAATGTCTAATGTGCCTTGAAACCATTTTTTTTAGGTTAATTACATTTCTCACTGAAGTCACTATAGATATGCCCCTTAGGTTTTACACTGGGAAGATTAAAGAAAAATGTAAAGATGATTACCTCATTGGCCAGCTCCAGTAATACAGGGTCAGCTGCATTTTTCATCACCCCATTCAGGTACCTAGACAAGACAAAGCCAGGTAATTTTGCAGTGGCAAGAAAAGGACAGTTTATATATGTCAGCATCCCTTGTGAATCTCTCTCTCATTTGGGGTAAAATACTCCAGTACAGAGTATTTAATGGAAAATCTTTTAAGAAATAAGTATTTTAAGGCATCACTAACTCTCCAGGGTTGTCTCCTGTTCTATTCATCTGAAATATATATCAATCTCAATGAAGTCACTGGTAAAAAAGACAATAAATCAAGAAATTAAAAAAATTGTGGTTTAATGACCTACAAATAAATTGTATCTGTACTACTTTAGAATGCATCACAGACAAATAAACCTCTATTATTCACAGTAAAGATTTTTGGTTCCACATGACCTTCAATTATGTAGGTGCACTATATATCTTATTCAATTCACTACTATGCACAAAACCATAAATTCTCAAATCTAATCCAGATTTTATAAATTGGGCAGGAGTTAAACATTAAAGGCTTACTTCAGTCTAACAATTAAATTAATATTCCAAAATAAAAATAAAAGAAGAAACATTTAGGACCCAGTTAATGTTGATAGAAAGTCATTATCCTATCAGTGGCAAAGCCTTAATGTTTCTGGTTAAGGGTATCACACAGGGATATTTCTGACCATAGCTTCACACAATATCGCTTTCCTCCCTTCTGTTTCTTTCACTGCTTGCTGTTTACATTTTGATAATGTCTAAAATCTGTGTTCAGGAGCTGATGGGTAGAAGCTATTGAAACCCATTTTGTGCTTTGCAGCCATGTGGAAAAGAACAATAGTTACCAATATTTGAACCTGCTCGCTTATCCTAGCTGTATTCGCATAGCACATCATTACTGCCATCATTAGAAGGCCACAGCCTTTCCAGCTCTATCATTATCTATCCATCTGAAGACACTCTTCTGCTCATTAGTTACAGACATTAAAATACTTTATCATTTTACCTTTCTGTGGAATGGTGTAACACCTTTATAAAACCTCTTCAGATAAGATTAGATAGAGGGCTTTTTGCTTCCAAGTTGTTCTGAGGTTTAATGAATAAAGGAAATGAAAAAACCTCTTTGCTGCAACCCATTTCAGTTTTACATAAAAAAAACCATAAACCAAGATGCCTTGTGTATGTTTGAATTTTGACAATTTTTAACAGAAAAAGAAATCATAAACAAAACACCTAATTAGAAAAATTTACTTGAGATTTATGTTCTAAAACATGCTTCTAGATGATCGAACAGCAAAACTACAGCTACCAATGAAGTAATTTTCTGGCAGATATTTCTAATGCTACTTGGCGACTCCATTATGAACTAACAGGACTCACATTCTGATGGCAATACTGTGATGAAAACTTGCTGATCTGTCTCGTAATTTGTCTCTGCATTTGCCTAAATTTCAGACCAGTAAGTCTCAGCAGAGCAGCAAAAACTACCTTACTCAAACTGTTCAAGTTGTTCCCAACAGGGACTACTGGAAATGACTACTTTCAAAAACTGATAGTTTCTGACCTAAGAAAGCAATGACAACACAATTATCTGCTTGTATGTTGGCAGAAACAGTAAGGAGCATAGCACACAGACTGGGGTTTACAGCAGTAAAATGGATGCTACAGAAGAATAGAGGATGTGTTTGTCATCTATACGCCTGAAGCATTTCAAAGTGGCTTCTCACTCAAGTCGGCTGCCTCTGTATCTTACAAAACCTACTACACAGTAAATCTACTAAAACAGGATTGAGATGAGTTTTCTAACTATTAACCAGAACATCTCTGATTTTAAAACATGTGCATTTTATTCAGCCATGTTAATACACTTGCAATATGAAATACCCAGAAATACCATAAAGAATGATTTTCCCTACCACCACCACACAGCTTCATACATAATGCATTAGTTATGTACTGCTATCATACTTCAGACTACAGAAAAGGACAGGAGACCAAATCCTCCTACCTGATGTGAGACAAACTTAATCATACCTACAACCCCACTGACACCAACACAACTGCTGCTTTGCATAAAGCAAAATTTGGTCCCATGTTTCAGATTGAAGTTGCTGAAACTAGTGATTTACCCATATGCTAAAGAAGAGATTTACTTACTCAGCAGTTACAATTAACACAAGTCACTTCACTGAAACAGTGCTAGTGAAAAATACTTAAAAATAGTACTGTATATACATGGTTATTAACACAACAAAATTTCAAACCAATAGTCTTCCTAAGCAAGAATCAACAATAGGAAAAGTGCAATGCGATCCAGTACAAATTTTTACAGAACAGTGCAACTACTAAATAAAGAAAATCAAACACCCAAAAACCCAGCACACTTTACACTACATATTCTAAACCAGTGTCTGATATAATCAGGCTGTGGTTGGAGATTAAATATATGACTCCGGAGGAAGCACAGTTATTTGTTTACAAATGAAGGCTTTTTGTTTATTTCCTGATTCACACAGATTAATACTATGCATGAATATCAGACATCTATAATCACAAGTATGAATTCACTTGCCATGCATGCTCCTCAGATATGTCAGTCTACAAAGTAATATTTTAATCGCATATCTTTACCTGTTATCAGTATGCCCCAATTATGTCATTGTAATATTTTTAGTAAAGCCTACAGATCTAACACACAAACTATAAGGAGTGGGAAACACAGTTTATTAGCCAAGATGCAAACAATTGTAAAATATTGTGAAATGACATAAAGGTTTTCATCCTCCCTTAAAAACTATTTCTGGCACTTCTGTTGATAAAACAGGAGTGGATCTAAAAATTAGTGCTTTAACTGGCAATACATGAATATGTAACCTTTTGTAATGTAAGAAAAATGTTGTTTTAAAAGTACAAGCAGCAGTAACAGAACAAGCTCTCTTGCTGTAAGGAAGTTGTCATCAATATTAGTCTTGACACAGAAATCCTATAATTACAAACTATAGGCAATACATAACAAATGCTATCACATACCCTGTGAAAAATACTTATCTTGACTTAGAGCCAGGGAAGTAAACTCTTTCTTAATTAAAATTATCAAATACTGAAAAATTTCTGCATTTTCAGTGAAAAACATTTTAGGTGAAACATTCTGTATTCCCCATCTCAAATTAATTTATTTTTACAGAAAATCAGCTTTATAAGCTAATTTACTAGTAACTGCCATAATAAATAGTAGCTAGAATGACAGTCTTAACTGAGGTAGGGAGGCCATACCTTTGGTAGTAACTTTCAATAGCTTCAGCAGTGTGGTGCTTGGCATGTGTTCTTTTGATTTGTTTCTAGAAAAACAAAAAAACCGAAGAATTTTAAAAATGTGTCATAGATAAAACCACAGAAATTTGAGTGTGCAAACACATGATCCTTGGCTACACTTTGATATAAGTGAACCCTGTTTTTAGATTCAGTACAGAAATGACATTCAGTCTACCTATTGAATTGAACATCTTCAGACTGTACTGCAATGTACCATATGTAAAAGCCAATAAGGTCACAATAATTGAATCTAAATAAGTTTACTGAAGGCTGCAGAGGGCAAAGAAAAACTTGTTCTGTCTTTCAACCTTTGTATTAATTTTCTCCAATTCAATTCCATCTAAGTCTGGTGCACTCTAGTTTTACAATTCAATTGGCATTTTTGACCAGGAAAACCATTGCTTAAAAACAACTTATTTGAAAAACTACAAAAAGTAATTCCATAGAGACTTGCCACTTGACTGACACCTGTCATCTCATGATAAATGACTCCATTTTCTGCCTCTCTTGCCTTCTGCCACTCCGGCAATGGTCATTTATCATCATCTCTGTCAGCAATGGAAAGCAGGACTGACAGTGCAAGTCAGCAAACATTTAGCACATGGAACCACGCAACACAGGGAAATTATTATTGTCAGAATAATAATGGTTTAGCATAATTTATTACAGGTCCACCAAATAAGCAAAGGCTAGATGTTATTAGACAGATGGATGGGTAGGCTTGGCAGCCATCCACTGAGACTCAGGCGGTGCTTGATGTGGAAAAAGGAACATCCTCCAAACCAATCAGAAAGCTGGCAGTTCAATTACAAAGAAATAAAGGGACATTCATCATTCAATTAGGCACCTGTCAACCCTCACAAAGGAGAAAACTTCTAACCTGGTACTCCTGGGAGAAGATGCTCAGCAGAGTGGACTGCGATTGACTGGAACAAATAAAAGAAGGACAAAGTTAATTACTGGAGTGCACTGCAAAGAAACAAAAGAGAAGGGAGCTTCAAAGGTAGGCCTGCTGCCCTGTAATCTAACAGAACACGAAAACAAGTGTGGAAAAGTTGTTCCAGATGAACACCTCAGACAAAGGCTTCCTGCTGCTAGGTCAAGGAGAGAGCGTATGAAGGAAAATATAGCAAGAGTTTCAAAGCAAACTAACACCTTGTTTGGGTCATTCCTTTTTCAGATTCAGAATCCCAAAGTCCTATCAGAAGTAGGTAGTAGAGCTAAAAGGCAACAGGGAAAAAATGGAAATTGAAGCAAAATTTCCATTAATAATTGATGGGAGTTAAATTCCATCAGCACTTGGGAACGTGCTGCTTGTTCACTGGCAACATATTGAAATTCATTTTGTTAGCAGCAAGGGAACCTCTTCAGTAGCTGTCTCATATTCAGGTTAAAAACTTCCCCCTCTGTCAGAAGTAGCATATGGGACCAGTGGAACATTCCCACTGAAACTGATGTGCTTTGAAAATAGAAACTTTCACAGTAGGAAGTCGAGATTCCCTGGAGTCGGTCATTTCCAAAAGCTGCCATAAGCTTCATTCATCTAAGGCTCCACTCAATGTCAAACACCTGGCAATGAAGCAACCTGGAAAGCATTCTTCCCAAGTGGGAATTTTTCTCTCTGAATTGTTAACATTTAGAAACAAGACAAGAATTTTTTTCCCTCTGAAAGGCAATCAATACCACACCACTACTGTTTTCAATTGTCCTCTGTGGATATATCTACCTCCTCACATCCTGAATACACTTAATTACTCCTGATATATTTTCCTACTACATGCAACTTGAACAAATTGTAGTCTCAATAAATTGAGTTTTATGGTACACCAAAGCATTATGAATAATTAACATTTTTTCCTTTCACGAACTTACCTACTAGGGCACAGCATAGATAGTTTAAAGATTCTGCAATGTCTAGTCTTGCTCTTCTGTCAGATTTCTTGTACCTAAATATAACACCTGTATCATATTTTCATTAAACATACATGTTCTCTCCATATTTAAATGACCTTTCTTCCAATTTCCATACTTCAAAAATAATAATTTTAAGATAGGGAAATCTTACTCCCACTTTCAAAAGGGAACACTGAGTTACAAAAAACCTAATGGTTTGTTGAGGTTTAAACAGAAACTAAGTATATGCAGCAGGATATAAAGTTACCTCTAAACCAAACAGTTAAAGAATCAGGAACAAAGTTACTAGATTAATGCAGTGCTATATAAAGAGTTTACTAGCTCGTCTTATTCATAGCTGAGCTTCCAACATATTTGCCATAACTTCGTATTTTGAGCTTGTCTGCCCAGCACATCTGTGTGACAGCAGTAAGCTGAGCCTTGATCTTTGGTATTTTACATGTGGAAATGTTCGCCCTGAATACTCACTGAGACTGAATGTTAAGACTGTAAAAAAATGACAGCAACAGAAACTAATACACAGATTTACTAAATTAATGAATTACAGAAAAAAAATCATTACAGTATACTTGAGAATTTAAATATATTATTTAAGTAAGTATTATTCAAATAAATATTTACTTAAATACATATAATGTGACACATAGGCCTGGAGTTACGTGTCACAATGCCTCCCCAAATAGTGTACCATTCAGTTATGACAACCTTCAACATGCACATGAAATCATTAGAAAATGACCAAAGGAAACAAGATTATATACTTACCCAGGCCATACACATACAGAAAACTAAGATATTTTAAGTTGATCTTTACAAAAAAAAACCCTGCAGGCTATAAATAAGTTGGAAGCATATGGCCCCCTAATGGCTTTCCACAGAACTATTAACTTGCAGATTTACATGGCCATAGTGGTAATACTAAATTTTATGAAATATGTGGGAAAAAAACAAATCAAGACAGCATTTGACTAGATTTGTGGTTTGAGTTCTCTCTCACTGACATAACAATTTTTGTGGTTTTAGGCTACCTCTGGAACGATAACTGTTCTTATTTTTCTACTATCCTATTATATCCCCTGACATCCCAAAAAGAATTAAGACCATCATCCCTCCTTTTACACTCAGGACTTAGTGGTGGACTTAGCAGTGCTAGGTTAATGGTTGGACTTGATGTCAGACATCTTTTCAAAACTGTATGTTTCTATGATTCTTGTCCATTTTATCTGACCCCTTGGTGTCCTTGTATTTTGACCTTCTACTTCAGTACAACACTCCTCCTCTCCAATGCTTCCAACTGGTCAGATAATTTAGGATTTAGCACAAACACTAAAAAATTCATTCCAATAACAGTGCAAGTTGGATAAATACTGTAGTATTGCAGTACAGAAACTTTACTACTGTGGCAAAGAGAATTATTTCATAAGACCATTCAAGCCTTACTCCCAGATGATCTCTTTCCCCAGAAGAATGGGATTTATACCTTCACATGGTTGCTTCCATGTTTCTTCTGGTTAACATAGTTCCTGTCTTAAACATGAAAACCACCTATCTGACACTCAGTGTTTTCTTGCTACAATTCCATTGACACAACTTCCTGGGAAAATTAAATAACTCCTCAAAACACAGCTGGAGTATCTATTGCAAGATGCCATTGAGTGAAAACTGAAATACTATGGTTTTAGAAAGGACTGAAAAAGACGGTACTGTGTACTTGGAGAGGGGATAGAATCATGAACATGTATTTGTATTGCCAGACAGCATGATCACCGCTGATACTGACAGCAGGGATACCACCATGGAAGATATCATTACTTCTACCGGAGCAGCCAAGTTCCCAGGGCTCTATCCATCCTCTGAGCCTTCTATATAGGATTTCAAAGCAACAAATGAGCAGTCAAATATAGCTAAGCTATTGAGGAAAACAAACTTATCACTGAAAATGTTTCTTACTCAAAATAACATTTGAGTGCTGCACTATTGCCTTCCATGGAATAAAGTTTATAGTAAGCCTCACGGCTTACTTGAAGGCTTGGGATATAGACATGTTTGTGTCAAGCAAGCTCTTTTGTTGAGAAACAACTGTAGGACCAAGATACAGATTTGCTGATTTTCTGAAACAAACAAAAAACTCCAAACTCATAAATCTGAGTACTGCCTAGTTTAAATAATTAATAAATTGTTACTCCTCTTGTAGAACTAAATCTATTTTCCTCTTAAGTTCTGTAGTGATCACTTCTGTGGAAACATTTTCTTCTGCAATTCCAGATGGTAATGAATCTAACTCCCAGAGCTCTGTTCAAAGCAACCAGCCTCACTCTTCAGATATCCTCTTTTTCATGTACACTGGCATCCATAATGAATCAATTTACCTTTTGTTATTCTGTGTTGATGTCAGTGGCATACTTCCATCTGAATGCCTGATATACTTTGTGCTCTTGTCAATACATAACTGGAATTGGGTAAAAAACTGTGAAATCTAAAATCTGCCACAAAATGCCCATTTTTAAAAAGATAAAATAACTTTTATTTTAAAAAATGAAGTGTAATTTCTAGGTCCCAAGTCACATAAATATATAAAAATTTGTTTGTAATAAAAAAAGGAAAATGTATTACAGAGATCTGTAATACACAAATCCTACATTTAGAATGGCATGCCCCAGTAAAAGTCAATCCAAAATAACAATAAGAGAAATTATCTCTAAGAACTTGGAGATCAGTCAAGCTAAAAAGACAACTGCAAGTCTGATGTGAGAAAAAGAATATGCCTTTTTGTCATTTAATGTGAAAGGATAAAAGCTAGACCATTCTCTTCTAATGAAACCCAGAATTTGGTAGAGGAGAAATGCTATAATCCTTGGAGGGTATTTCAGGAATGTTCTGGTTTGCAATGAGTATTCATATATAAAGTAGTAACAGAGAAGCTACTGGTTTATATAAGCAGATTAGTGCTTCATAATTAGAGTTGATATAAAACTCTGGCTAAGAAGCAGCTAGTAATGATGAAAATAATTTAACTGGATCAGGTCATCATCTCAACAAAGCATGGCTGCAGATCAAGCCAAGATCTGGAGTGCTGTCAAACTTAATAGTTGCTACTTACTTCAGCCTCACTAAGAGAAAATCCAAACATAACAAATTCTGCAAGTATTATATTATCAGCCCTTGCAAGTAATTAAAACTTTAGGCATAAAATAAAATTCAGAAGTTTTTACTTTATTTTTGGAGATTACTGAAAACATGAAGTTTCAGGTGGAAAACCAAGTTTCCACTTGTTTCATCTCTTTTTTTAGAATGAGTTTCCTTTCTCTCAACTCCACACTTGTTGCCTAAAATAGAAAGAGTAAAAATGCAGCTTTATATTTAATGTATTTTACCATGGAACAATGGAAGAATATATAGAGATACCTGCCAAAAAAACAAACAAACAAAATCACAAAAAAACCCCCGAGTAAATATGAACTGAAGTATTTAATCCAGAATTATTCACACGAGTGGAGACAAGCAGGGGCAAAGCAAAGTCCATCATGAGGCAAATATGTTATACATATATATAGAATAGCTTCACTGCTTTCTTTTCACAAAATGGAACATTCCATTTCATTAAAACAATAAATATATTGGTTAAAATACTGAGTGTAGCAGTGGGAGCTGTGTTTCCAAAATTCAGAGGCTGTTCCATGGGAAATCCCAAAGCAGCAGTGTCAAATCTTCTCTCAAAGGTAGAAATTCATGTAGGGGGAGAGGCTGTTTCTTTCTTTTCAGTCTCCAGAGTGAATATGTAGTGCTAGTCATATCCTTCATGATAGGTTGTGAAGTAGACAGCAAGAGTCTCTCATTTTTATTCATTGGAAAAGAACTTCCCCTTTCCATGTATAAGTTAAAAATACTTATTACTAATGTAATACTGAGCTTTAACATAAAAGTAATAGGGCTAGAACTGTGTGGTGCTGGATAAATAATCTAAGTCAGGATAGAAAGGTATATACCAAATGAATTTAAATGACTGGTGGTGAAAGAGGAGTTCTCCTCACAGCTATCCTGAAGCTCCAAAATGTGAGCCCAAAATATGTTTTCCTTGTTACATTATTAAATACAGGAAAGAAACCCAAACAGCGAAATTCTCATCTTCTGTACTGCAAACACTTTGGAACAGGGACTCCTAAGGGAAGCAATGTTTATATTGCTTATCACATGCCAATCAGTCCACTCTTATTTGTAAAAACTGTCAATAATGGATCACAAATAGATCTAGCAGCATTGTTTCAAACACACAATACATGCACGGATGCGTAAAGCCTCCATGGCTTCCCAGAACTGTAGTACATAGGCTAACAAGGACCACAGTCAAACCTGTAAGTCAACTAATGTCAGTTTGATGCTCAATTCCCCACCTGAGAGAAGGTGACAACTAGTGGATTCTCAGAATTTCTTCCACGCAACAGGATTGTCAGGACAAGAAAAAGGCTTCTTAGCAGTGTGAATGATTCCACTTGAGGACCTAGGAAGGTTCAGGAATACCAAAGGCCTACCAAAGCTTGGGAACTGTTAGGCTTATACGTATCCAAGCACTGAAGAACATGGTACAAGGGAGGCACACTGACCTCTAGAATAATTACAGCTTTAACCTCTCTTCACTGGAGCCTTTAATATTACAATCTTTCTTATAGTTAGTATGCTTATGTTCACTTCTCTGAATGAAAATTCTCAAAAAGTGGAGTATTGTCTCTGTACACATTTGTACTGTATCATTCACAAATCTAACATTGATTTGTTAAGAGTCAGTGAATTACCATTGTAAGCTAAATCAATATACTTGTCTATATATAGGTGTGTGTTAACATATGTGTTTAAATCAATATATGAGTTTGAATTAGAAAAACTAAGTCACATAAAAGTATCTAAGTCTTTAGTTACAACATGGTAACTTCTATCAAGTGGTCGTCTTCAAATTTTACAGCTTTCCAGTTACACCAGTTCAAGTCTGGAATACAAAACTACTTTTATTATCTCTGCATAAGAAGCCTTCCATACACCAAAGCATTATCAATAGCTAATACTTTGGGAGCTACAAAGGTCAATACAGTGCTGTTGAGGAAATACTCCCATTATAAATATTACTAATATAAAAGTACAGTAAATGTATATATCTGTATCTCTTTATATATATATATGACAAGAAGTACCTGCTGATTCGCTCATTTCTGACTTGTGACTATTACATTTAAAATCAAGATAAAATTCAAGCTCATCTGAAGAATGACAGCACTACACAATTTTGAAATTCTCTGATATTCACTGCAGTAAACTGTACAACAGCTCAACTCAAAAATTTAAATACAGATCACTAAAAATTGCCTTTGCCTCAAAGTCAATTTCATACCTTTGGTAAGATCAAAAATAAAACCCAAAAGTAAAGATTCTGAGGAAAAAGGTATCCCGCATTGCAGGCTTACACTACACAATGATAATAAAATGGTTAAATTCAGGCATGTGCATACAACTTTGCTGCCTATAGCCAGGGTTATGAGAATAACTGTATGACAAAGCTCCAAGAAGGCTACTTGAGAAGAGTCATCACTTCTATGACCTTGACATTGGTTGGTCCCACAACTTCTATACAATTTAGTGATGTGCAAGAACAGATGATGGTGCAATACATAGAAATGGCAGCATTTAAAATTCATAGTAGCGTAAGGCCATTACTTTTCCCACTGGGCCACTTGAACTTTAATAATGTCTGACCTAGTTGGCCAATAAGTTCTAGCAGCAGACAGAGGAAAATTGCCAGTATTAGATACTGTTTGATTTTTCATTTAGAAAGACTTAGAAGTTCCTTTAAGAACACGGCACCAATTCTTCCTGTAGACACCTAATTTTTTGGTGTCTGTTCTAACAGCCAATGTATTTTAAAACAACTGCAGACTATGAACAATCTGTATCAGATGTGAAAAAAAAAGTAGAGGTAAATTCAAATTACCAATACAAGCAATGATCACAAAATAATACCAGCTCTTTGCAGAGATAAATTACACCTTCTTTCACCACAAAAATCTTTCAACAGCAGTAATCCAAATGTAACTCAAAATATGCCATATTCAAAGTATTACAAAGTGTTTCTGATCAATCTCCCAACATGAAAAGAGAAGGCAGAAGACGCTATTTTTGCACTCTCATATATATGGTTATGATGATAAGAATAGTATCATGCTTTAACAGTGGATAAACACAGGCACATAATATGGTTAAATACAGGAATGGAAGAGTTGCATTTCCAAATTAAAAAAAAACAAAAACAAAAAACAAAAAGAAAACACCAACTCTTTGGTCTTATCTTAGTAAGCAAGTAGTGAAAATAAGACAGTAATTTGCCGAAGATATTGTTTTAATATTTTTTTTCTTTCTGGAATTAAACAGCACAGTGCTTGTTTGTTGCATGAATGTTTGAAATCTACTTTTAATGTCAAACCCACATAGAGACCTTTTTAATTAAATACTAACTAATGTTTCAAGTATATTCCATAAAAATATAAAACTATTTTGTAAGGTTCAATTTTCAAACTGAAAAATATTTTCACATGTAATACAAAATCAAAATATATTTACAATAAAGGCTTTAAAAAACCAATGTCGGTGCTAAAATGTGAAATTAAAACTCTCAAATATTCTGACATCAGGCTTCGATGACTATCAAATATTTACACTTTACACATAGCAGAACTTATCTGGTACCCTCTGGGTACCTCCCTTGTCAGGGAGTCCACTGACAAAAGAGACAGACAGGAGTCAAACACAGTTTGTCTCCCACATGTACCTTGATAATCTCAGTACCTGTCCTCCATATGTCCATCTCCTAGTATTCTCAAAAATTCTGCTTTTAAATCTACCACTAAATATTTTGAAAAAAATAAATAAAAAAGTAATGCTTGAGATTATCATAAGCAGATGATTTGCTATATCCTTGACCTCAACTACTCCAAGTTACCTAGCAAGAAGTGAAGTTTCTTAATATCCAGAAAAGGATATTAACATCCCAAAGCAGAGGCATACAGCAGCATACCAGAAACTGAAAGAAAAAGGTGAAACATCTACAAATTCCTCATTTCCACTTAACTGTACATCATCCACACTTTATTTCAATTTACTTCAGTTAAGACTGCATCAAAAACATGTTTGCAAGTTTGACCTCTTTATCTTAGGCCAATAATCTAAATGTCAAACCATCAGACAAAAATGCACAAAAGTAGTTACTATCCGATGTTGGTCAAGGTCCTAGGATGCAACAGCAACGGACCTCAACAAGCAGTTAAGGCAGAGAAGATACAGTTTAAACCAGGGGTTTAGCCCTTATCTTTCTCATCTGCCCTCCTGATAGGGCCAAAGTCCATACACTGGAAAAAATACTCACTTGGTAGGCTATTACTGGAAAGCAGTATTTTGAAATATTTATTTTTTTGTTTGCTTCCCTTATTTTATTTGGGTAATTCTATTACCTTACTTCCCCTTCTAACGAGGAAAAGAATCAGATCAAGAGAAGACAAGGTAAGTTTTTCAGACTCCAACCTCAACTTTACTGATTGTGGAGAAAGGGGAAAATAATTCTACTTTATAGCTTTTTTCTTCAAAACTATATTGTCCTGAACAAACTAGATGTTCAATTTTAGAAAATGATTTTTATGAATGAATGGCAATACAAAGCTAATTAGATTGTTGATTTTACATTAAAAAATTAGCCTGTATGTAAAAAGCATGTTTGTGCCAATTTGAAACTAAATAAATCCCTAAACTCCCTTAAACAATTTGCTCCTAAAACTATATAATCAAATTTAGAAAACTATAAACTATATTTAAGTTTATTATTTACAAGCAATTAATTACAAAGACAGCCAGGTGGCTTTCATTACATAAATTACTGTTAATGACACTTGCCTCATGCTGCTACTGTATTTAGCATTTGCATGCATCACATGTCAGGCACACACACTGTTGCATAGCTATCTCCAGGGTAAAAAGTGAACACCTTAAGTCAAAAAAGCTTCCAGTTATCCAATCAAAACTGTAAATTCCTTAAACGAATTAGTATTTCCCATTCAGGACATAATTTAAAGAATATTGAGGATATAATTTGAAAAATAAAATATGCATGATACCAAAGTGATAGCTTTTAATAAATTTTAATTTTGGGAATGATACAGATTTAAGGCCAGAGATGACTCCATTTATAGCTATTCTCCTTGAGATTTTTAGTCTTAAGCCTTAAAGAGTGTTTATAATTTACAAGTTTACAATTTTAAAGCTATAGGTAATTATTAAACAAATCAAATGGAAAAAAGGAGAATAATTCTTGTCTATCTACCTACCCAACAGTGCAGTACTTTATCTTCTATATACACATTATTGCACCATGCATGCAGATATTTACAGTCTACTTTCAGCCCCAGTGATACAGCCTACTGTGCCATAGAGGGAATAACCTAATTTAATTCCACTACTTACTTCCCATTGGAAAGATGGCAGGAAAGCATAAGGAGATCCAGCTATTCCTTTTTATTTATGTTCTTCCAGCATTCTTTGTTAAAAAACTGTCTACTTACAACTGGCAGGCAATATGAAAGGACCATCTAAATAGAGCTGATCACAATATTGCATTAGTCTATCCTAAAACTTCTCTAGCCCTTTCCACTCCTATCAACAAGATTTTCCTTTCCCTTCCCCTTTTCAAAGGATTTATTTTGCTGGTGTTCTTTATACTGCTCTGAAACTGCAAACAATACATTGCTTCCTGCAATGCTGCTGAAAAGATTGGCTTTCCAGAAGAACTCCTACTCCACCACTAACGGAAGAGAATCATCTCTGATGTAAACAGTCAAAAAGATTGACTATATACCATCACCTTCATTAAGCACCAAAATTTGACCAGTTTTGGTAGAATGAGCCCAGAGACCTTGATAAATACATGTGGTAGCCAAGGAAGAAGGAAAAATAGTGAAACAAACATTTGTTCTATCAAGTGATATGGCATGATTTGCTGACACTTCTTAAATTTTTGTGAGTTATCAAAAACCTAATAAAAATATACATATTCATATGAGAAGGGGGTTAAATAAACTTCACTGGAATTCAGTGAAATTTGACTGCTCATATGCTTCAGGCAGCTTTCAAAAAGGTCTCACATAAAACATCCAACGCTATCCTCTCATATTTTGAAGTCTAAATATATTAAAGCAAAGCAGCAAAGGCCACAGAGCCTTCTTCTCTTTCAGAATAATTTTATTTTGTTCTTTACATATAAGTATCCGGTTTGTATGTTACCTAACTTCTAAGAGTAGCAAACTAACAGAACTAGGACATCAGAAAACAGTGGAAATTGAAAAGGAGAAAAAAATATTCTCAACTAGACTGTTAACATTTCTGCATATAACATACATACATTATATATGACATATTGTTACAAAAGAGTGTGTATTCTTATAAAAATCAGAGTCAGCTCCACTTTTAACTAAAAGGCACCTGAACATCTTTCCCCATCACTGACAGGGATGTTGAGACCGAGTTTATAGAAACCAAAAGATTTAGAAGGAAGAGTGTAGAAGGTGGTTAAACAATAAATTAGTACCAATTTGTGGTGGATATCCTTTGTTTTCAAACTTCTCCTTTTAAGAATAAGTAGAAGATCCCTCTATCAACCTTCATTTAGAATTAAATGAAATTCATTTAGACAGTAGAGCTTTAAGGCCAAAAATTGAGGAAATTGCATGAATGTAATTTTTAGCACAGCAAATACACAAGTACTTCTTTCGCTCTTTACTCCCAAAATATTTTGTTAATGCACCACTCTCCATTAAATCAACTACAAACAAATCTTTAACTTAAAGTTATGGCTGTTCATATGTAATCTGTTACCTGGATTAAGAGGAAAAAAAAAAAGGCAGAAGGTCTCTCTATCCACCTAATCACCATATCAATGACACATGCCACAACAGAGAAGCACTAGTTTATTTGATTGATCATGGTAGATAAACTCCAAATAACAGAGAAATTAACAAATGCTTGACATTTGCTCAACATCCATTATTCTGACACTGCTTTCAGGATTTCAAAGCCTGGGAGTATGCTTAATCAACATTCATATTCCCTAGTGAGCTACAGGCACCATATTGCGCCCCGCCTTACTACTGATGAAAACTGCATATTGGCCATTTCCAAAATGTTCTGGGACTCCACGCAGGGCCCCTTCTCTCCCTTGTTCCTGTTCTGCAGTTTTCTTTTAAACACTTCCAAGACAAAAGCATCTGCCAGTTTTTCTCTCCGGGGATGTATGCAAAATGAACTTAACAGTTTTAAGGCAGGAGAAACCCTCACATCTAAATTCATTCATAGGACAGAAAAGGGCCTAAGAGGCCTCTCTAGGGACAAAACCCTGCTGAAATTTTCCCCGACAACAGTGGGAGCTTTATAAAATCTAAGTCCAGACAATTTCCAATTCAAATGCCCAGCATAGCATGACCTTTGTCAGATCTATGAGCCCTAGATGCACCCACTATTTTTTTATTCTAACCAGCACAGACATTAGACAGGGCACTACTGCTAAGCAGGAGGTTGAATATTTGCATGCTCTTCTATTGTGAAAATGTAACAGTGACAGCACTGTGTCGAATTCTTTTCCCCCTAGAACTTTAACTCCATAGGAGAGGCATAGCTGACAGATGACTCTCCCAACATCTGTGTTATGTACACTGCACAGCTGAGGAACCTTGGATCACTGTCACGGCTTCTTGGAGATGACCTATACCTTTCTTATATCTACACATGATCAAAAAAGTAAAATAAAAATTTGAAAATGCCATTTTATTAAAGGAAAAGTAAATATGGCAGGAAAGATTAACATAATTTAGTCATTAAGCTGTTCACATAGCAGCTCACCATATGTTGTATAAATGTCCTATACAAAATAATTTATCAGACCTGACACGTTGCACATCATATTGTATTATTTAATATGCTTACTAAAATTTCATGGATCAAGCGTCACTTCTGAAAGCACAGAGAAAGCCCTAGAAAATATTTCTTCATCTTCCGTGATTTATTTTGATTGCCTTTTACAGCTACATGATAAAGTGGAACTTGCAAAATTACGCGGTTATGGTTTACACAGCTATTGCTTCATATACTAAAATATAACAAATGGCTCCATGTCTATATACCATTTTACTTGCATTTAATATTCAGAAGAACATTAAACTAAGCACGCTGCTTTCCACTGCATATTTTAATATTTTTAACTGGTGATTTCAGTAAACATCCTGATCCACTAATGCAAAGTTCATTGAGAGAGATATTTTTGAAAAAGACACTAAAGAGCTAAGAATTACAAAATAAACTAATGCAAACAAGTAACATGTGATGAATGTTGACCACCCCAAATCTGTCTATATAGAAATATATTAATTTCTCCATTGTACCTGAAACATTTGAATAGTATTTTTAAATTATTGAGATTTAAAAAGTAAGAATGGCAACCATCTATTGCAGATAAGTGGACATTATTCTCTACCCAGAAATCTTGAAACCAGAGAAACAACAATGTGTAAGAATGATCATCTGTCACTGGTGAGGTCTGTGTATAAACAGTAAATTAAAACAAAAAGTGTAAGCAAGAAGCTTGTGGATAATAGTTGTTGGGCAACCAATGGAATTTGTTTGGAAAGAAATGGTCAACACTTAGAGGACACACCAAACGGACAAATATGGCTAGCAAAATATTAAGACTGAAAGTATGCATTTATTCCATAAAGAACCATTCTCCTTTTTCTGCCTCAGACCACTGATGTCAAAGGAACACAATATAAATGAGATAAAAAATGTAGTCCAACTTATTCTTTTTAGTCAATAATTACATTCTCATGTTGCTAATAACAGGATAACAGAAAATATATTCCTGTGTTAGACAACTCATTGCAATGATGTCATTAAACTCTATATTTAGAATGGAACTTGCTTGGCCTATTGGAGTACCTGCCAACCGGTTAAAGCAAATCTTCCTTTTTAAGCTCTGTAAGAACCAGAAATCAAGCTTCTGAGTTCTTTTTTTCTTTTTGTATTTTGTGTATCCCAAGAAAATGCGCTTGTCTAGGAAGACATATTGCTCAGCTGTGCTGAAGGACAGCTGCATTGACAACATGCATTTTATATTAATATTGTTTGGCTAATATTCAACAGCCATTTCATCTGTAGGAACACACATTCACTCTCTGCTTTTTAGTTATTTTACTCTCTACAAGCTGTAGCCTCAAAATGTGCATCTGCATTCCATGGAAGAGATGCAATAAAGAACTGGATGTTACCAGTATCAACAGAGGACTGATGAATTCTGTCATCTCCTCATCAACCACAAATAGAAAGTGAGATACATGATGTCCTTACGGTTGCCTGGGTCCTCTAACAAGGAGGAACTCCAAAAGACCCTTTATATTAATTCAGTCACAGGAGTATTACCTCCATTCTGGTCATAGTTTTTAATGTTGTCTTTCAGACAGACTGCATTACATAAAACACTACCTTTGCTATCACGTGGGTCTTACTCAAAGGAATATTTGGCATTTTGTTTTCTGCAAAAAGAATAATGTGTGCTATCTTAGGATATTTTTATTAAGTGCTGAAGTTTCTGGAGGTATATGGGAATCCAGGCCACCAAATGCTTCCAAGACCTTGCAGGCCTAGATACAAATATGGAAATAGAGGACAATCACCCAAACAATAAAGTCCTCTTCAACACTACATGCTGACCCGAAGTCATTTTGCAAGTTTGGATGGACAGCTTGCTTCAACATTCTACTTAGATGAGAAGGATAAAGGATGGAATTGAAGCTCAAGAATTCTCCAGCCTAAAGCAACAAGACTGTCATTATCAATCAGGCTACTAGATATCCTTGTGTGTGCACTGCAAGGGATAACTATTTGTATCACTACCATACTCAAAATGTTATGGAGATAAGAATAAAAAAAATGTACAAAAAGAAACCACAAGACAAATAAAAATGCTTTAGTAGCTCACAAAACAGAAGTTCTCATCCTAAGTTGTTCACAAACCAGGATGTTTTTACCACAACAGGAACGGGCTCCCCTTTGGCAAATTTAAGCCTGCTGACAAGAAGTTCATTTACTCTGACTTCTTCATTTGAAATCCATGGACAACATGGACTCCATGAGACACAAGCTGAAAACTAATGACAGAGCATGCCTATGGGAGTTTGAAATCTACATGTATGGTAGCAATTAGTCAAACAAATGAACAAGGCTTTTAACCATCAGCCCATCAGAAGAACACAGAGCAGTACTTTTCCACTCCTCTTTCAGTGTTGTTTGTTTTTCTTAGAAACAATACTCTATCTAGCTTATCTTAGAAGACACTCTTAGTAGGATCAGTTCCTGAATTCCATATTCTTACAGAAATTAATCCTTAGCATTATTTCACTCAGTTCAAAGTATAATACAAGCTTCTGAGACTTTCACATTGTAAATAGATGTTACTTTCATCAGGAACTTAAAGGAATAAACAATTAAAAAATTACTCTCATAGAAGCATATATGTTATTTTATTAAGTGATGTGAAAAGCCATAACAGGCATATATCAGAGCCAAAATGGCTGTAGTCATTAATTTAAGTAATAAATCATAGGTCCTGACAACAATGACAGCAAACAGATGCTAACAAGAAAATGTATTATTTAATATTGTCATGTGTTATAAAAATGTAGGCGTTTAGGACACATCTTAAATTTTTATAATAATATGCATTTAATACATTACTATTTTGATACATACAAGGATCAAATTTATAGGTCTCATTCAGCACTTGCTTTCTCTTCTGTGAACACAGAATGGATTCCTAAGGGAGAAAAAGCTCAAGAAGTGAGTATTTTAGATAGACGTGTCCAACAAAATCGAGTTGTTTGTCTTGCTGTCTTGAAGTAAATATCATAAGCATTGAATCTGGTTAGGAAATGTAAACCAACATATTTGCCTTTACATAAACAGAAATTTCCCCTGAAAGTTCACAAGAAAATCAAACAAATATGAAGTTTATCAATATGTATGGACAGCAAAAGATCTTACCATTTGCCATGAAGTTTAAAATAAGTCTGTACAATCCTTACACACAGAATGTCAGTATTGAATAACTCTCAATGAGTCTGCTAAGTTATAAAAATAGCATTTTTATCTACCATTCTGTCTAGTTACTTGTTTCTTATACTAGTTTACATAATATCGTGGAACACTAGAATTATTTTAACCAACTGCATCCATCGCAAAAATGTCAAAACCAAACCAAAATCTATGTTAGCTACTAAAAACTTGATCTATTCCATTCCTTTCATTCACAGCCACTCTCCTCTCTGGACTCTGAAAGCCAGAGAGAACAATCATCTGATTCAAGTACTGACATGTGAAAGTGTTGAAAATTTTTGGCAAGCCCAGTCCCACTGAACAGAACCACTGTGAAACACCTTTCCCAGCACTGCATCTCCACTGCTGTACAGCTTGCTGAATAAGGTTCCTCTGCAGGAGGGTCAATTGTTTCTAAGATCATTGCTGTTTTTTCCAAATATTTTTGTTTTGCTTTAAGGAAACTATTTGGATAATAACATTATTATTTGTTTCATTTTGATTTTCAATCAACTCCTCCAGTTATCAGCACAGTTCCTTTCTTGGAAGTGCTTCACTCAATGCTTTAAAACACTTGAGGAAGCAGTGATCAGAGTATGGAAACTAAATTTTCTTCATTAAATCTACTGAAGCAGATATTAAAAATGCATTTAATATACTGGGGATGGCTGGTGGGCATCACTGACTGTGACAGGCCAGTTACTGATGAGCTGCTGTCAGACGGCCTTCTCAGCAGGGATCTGTGTCTAAGGCTGCTGAAGGACAGCAATATCTTCCCTTGTGTGTAAGCTCTATTCATCTCCCAAGTATTTACTAAATCACAGACCTCTGCACACAAACCCAGTGTTTCGGCGCATGCTAACAAATGATGGATGGCCTAGTCAATTCGTTATGTCCTGAAAGCGTGATTTCCTGCCATTCCAATCATCAAACCTCTAGAGCCTTCAGAGCTGATCAGTCCTGGAGAATATATTTTGCAGGCTCTATTAAAGGAGTAGAGGTTCTTTCCATTAGTCTCAAACTTTTTTTTTCCCCCTGGGTGATTTAAAGAGAACTCCCTCCTTCCCACAGCACCACTGTTACCACTCTTCTATGTGTATTCAGCAAACGTACCTTTAGTACATTAGTAAAATAGCAGTCCTGAAACATCAGCCAGTTAAAAAGAGAGACTTTGCTTGTGACTACTACAAAACACAATCTTTTATTTAAATTAATCTATGTCTTTATAATTATTATTATTAAACCTTGACAACCCTCAAAACATTTCGTAACATAGCTTTTTTGATCAAATACCTTTTGCAGCAATGGAGTGCTCAAAAGGACCTGTTTTCTTTGTATTTGCCTAGTGAAACATATCAGAGCTCTCTTAATTGTGTCCCTCTTAAAAGCATAAGACACTTAGGAATAAACTTCGGATGTTCAAAAGATGGGTTAGCTGTCAAGAGAAACAAAGCTGCTAGATTTCACCCTTTTCATAGCAAGGCAATATACTTGACAGTCTTTCTTCTACATGATAGAGGAGAAATGTTATTTACCTATTAAGATCTATAAGAGCAGAATATACATACCTCACACCTCTTATTCTGAAACACTGAGCTTCAAGAAACAGTCCATAGCTGCTGAAGAGTTAGCTGTCTACACTACAGCACAGTTTTCGAATATGGTATAACAAATATGAGTAAACTTGAGGTAATCAAGCATTTGGTTACTCTGAAGTGCAAAGACCTTGGATTTCTTTGCTAGCTAGGTGTGATCCAGCCATAGCCGGTACAAACCAATCCACATTGCCCTACCGTTCACCTCAACCTTGACCTGGAGATTAAACTCACTTTTATTGCACACAAAGGTCATCTGTGTTAGGTCAAAATTCAAAGTCCCTTGTCAGCTAAGGTTGATATATTCCAACCTTTCCTACTTTAATGCATCAAATTTTTCATGGTGAGGTCATATTCAGCAGACAGTGTATTCAGCAATTTATTGTGCCATGGTAATATAGCCCAGAATATGACTGTCCAAAAAACAACGCATGAATAAAATATTTTTCGTTCTGATGCAGCAAATCCCCTCTGCTCATAAAACTTGAGCCTAGACTTGTTTGCACGCTTCAGAAGAATGAAACAGTACGGTGCTGTATTCTGAAATACAATCAAAAGTTACCATTTTTATCGTAATGCTCCTTAAATACAATCAACATGAATATAAGAGTATCCTAAAATCCCCAAGTCAATTAAAATTCACATTTGGTCAGTGTTAAAACTTCCACTTCACCCTTCCTTAACAACAACCATAATCTTGCCCTTAAATTTACAGACATCTGTTGGTCTGTCTGATGACACCAAGCTTGCTTGAGAATGAAATACTTAAAAAACTGTGCCACAAGCCTTATATTCCTATCATACTGGGGATTATCACATCCACGGAATCTATGAAGTGTCAAAAAGTACAAACAAATTAAACTACACAAAGCAATGCAGTAGTGTACACTGTGACCAAGACTACTCCCCCAGCTTTGACATATAAAAGGATTTTTTCTTTCTTTCCCTTTCTATCTTTTTCTGCTCTTTTTATGTTTTCTTTTCCTTTTTTCTATCTCTTTTTTCTCCCTTTTATTTCTTTTTCTCTTGCATTTTATCTTTTTGCCCTATCTACTTTTTTCTCTTTTTTCTCTTTTTCTTTTTTTCCTGTTGCTTTTCCCTTTTCTCTCTGTATTTTTGTTTCTTTTTTCTTTCTTTTCTTCTGTATTAAACAAGAGCACTTAACACACAGATCCAACAGAATCAGAATGCATTTTCAAATTACAGGGAACTAATTTCCACCTCTGCTTTAAAAGGCCCCCTCCAATCATTGTATTTCACCATCAAATCTTCAAAGGATTTAGTATTGGCTTCTAAGTGATTTGTATAAATTCCTCAAGGCCAAAAAAGGTTTCCCTTTACTCAGTCAAAATGAATTTCACAAGTGTAGTAAGTCCTGTTCTGTGAGAGTGTGTCTTTATAAAATAAACTGTACTCCCATATGGTAGCACTTCGCATACTGGAAGGGGAAAACATTAAGAGAGAAAAAAGAGATTTATCAGCACTCAAGAATGCAGAAAGTAAAACCTTAAGTTTCGCTGTGTATTTCAGGAAAATGTCAAGAACAACATTTAAACTTAAAAAAAGCTTTGCATTTTGCTAGGGTGGATGACATATGTGGGAATGCTTGGAAGGATGAGGATGGTTACACTTATAAAAATGGTAGAAAACTACAATGGACTTCCCTCAAAATTAATTTTCATACTGACACACACACACATATTACATCTATTTTTCTGTTAATAAGTAACATGCACACAATGTAAAAAATTGCTTTCCCTCTCTTTCCAATCAAATCTGGAAAAGGACCCATGTCCTATAAACCTAGTTCTTATGTGTGCCAGGGTAAGTTTTTTGCCTAAATCCTGCCTGTTGGTGTTGGATAGCCATAAACGTAAGCAAGAGCAGATACAAGAATCATGTCGGGTTTGCTATGAAAAGAGCCTTTCCAGAGAAAAGAGAGTGTAGCTGAAGTAGCAGTAGCTTACCTGCTCATAGATACAAGCTCTGTCTAATAACCTTGAATCCTGAGCCTAGAGCTCTGAGAGCCACCTAGACACCTATCTGCCCTCTGCTCCTGAGCTTCACTGCCAGTCCAACAGGTACCAACAGGTCCAAGTAGCACTAAAGCAGAACACAGAGAATTCTCCTTCCATCATGACTCAATCTGCAGGGCCCAGAACACAGAAATGGAAATAAATTTAAAAAAAGGGGAGAAGAAAGAGAGGAGCAGTTCTACCTCCCTGTTTCCCACCACACCATCATGGGCTCAGCAGTAGTGCTTGCTAATCTAAGCAACTGCACAAAGGCAGAATAAAATTATTCACACAAAAGCAATGTATTTCCTTGTCAGTAAGGGGAAAATCAGAGGCCTATCCACCCCCAACTCTAAACAAAAACAAAGGCAACAATGACACTGGAAAAGAGGAAGGAAAAATGATACCTCAGTCTTAAGTAGCTGGTAAAAGAAATAACATTGATACTGCACATTTAAACTTCTTTAGGGCCTTAGTTTCAGTACAGTTCATCACAGACAAAGTGATAAAAATGAACAAATAATAAATAGATTATTTTTTTAATTTACATTGTAAGACATTACTGTGCAGATGATTTTTTTTTTTAAATGAAAAATCTTACTGAGATGCTTTCCAGGCTCAATGTCAATTAATCAAGCATTTAATAACCAGTAATTTGGAGAAAGGCAAAAACAATTACTGAAAATGTGTGTACAACTGAACTGATATTAAGTAACGAAGAAGAGAGGTCATGAATGTAGAGGAACATGCATCCCTTGATATGCTCTGGAAAGAACTATGCACATTGCAATAATCAAACAAGAATTTAGATACATTAAAACCAAATATCCATATTCAAATATCAATTATATCAATATGAAGCTGTGCATCATGTTTTCCTCTTGCTTATTGGAAAAAGGAAGAAGAAAAAAAGTACTTCTCTTACATTTATGCCAGGTTCCCTTACCTTTCAGGTGTAAAAAAAATCTCCTAGTGATCACATGGAAGTAAGTTTTCACACAAGGGACACAAACAGGACAGTACTTCTTTGAATAGATGCACAGAAGAGAAGAACTGCACACAGTAGCTGATAAAAGTTCTAATACTTTGAAATTGTAGTACTTTGAAAATCTCTATAACACAGTTTGCACTCAAACAGGCTCAGAATCTAATGCTTCTTTTACAGGAATACAAGTGAAGGTACCTAAAGGTAAGTTAGGGTAGAGGTACCAACTTTGTTTAACAACTTGAAGAAAGAACAGAAACAATATATAGACAACACAAACTGTGCTATGGGAGAATATAGCGCTCCTAAACAGACTGAAATACATTTCACAACAGTTCAATGAAAGAACTTGAAAAGCATATAGATTTTGGAATCACTGAAAGATACTCAAGGCTACTGAGACAACTTGAACAGTAAGAAAGATAATGGAATCTCCAATTCAAGCACAGTCTAGTGTAAGAAACTTAAAGACTCAGAACACAATCAAACCAGAAAAAAACTCACATGAAAAATCCCCCAAGATAGTACTGTAATGAATTGGGCCAGCAAAGCTTGGTAGACACCATAGGAAGATACAAACAAGAAAACTCATTAGAGTTTTCTGAATTTTCAATCAGAATTGAAATACAAAAAAAAAGCAGCAAAATAGGTACAAGGTATATATTTGAGAAGGGCCCAGTCATTTGTCAAATATATTCTACTGATAAGAAGCTTTAGAAGAAGTTTCTGAGAGAATATAGTCTTCCATATATAGAAGAATTGAAACAATTGAAACTAACAACTAAACAGCAAACAACTAAACCCAAGTACTAGAACATCAATTTGGGTATGAATTGAACCATTAGAAGCTGGACTATTCAGGAAAAGTTAAAATAGTTTTGAATACAGGTACAAGTTTAAATGTCTAACATCTTGTCCCTGTAAACAGGTAGGGCTACAGTGATTTCTATCTGGAAGATTCTACTTGAAGGAAGTTCTAACTACCATTTAAGAGATAAATATGCACTGAAAATAAAAGACTGTACCTTTCTCAGAACATTTCCTGCCATTTCCTACATTTTCTACAACCAGCCCTACAATGGGTAATTCAATTGAGTCACTAGGTCTCATTGAGAAGTCCAGTATCTCAGAAGATGAGTCCATAGCTGAAGAGAAAGCAGAAGAATAAAATACAGAAGTAACAAAGAAAACCACAAATTATTAGCAAGTAGGTAAATTCAGGTGAGAAACAAAGCAGAAAAGGCAGTACATTTCAGAAAAGGACTGAACATAAAGAATTATCAGTCCAGTGGCATATATATTAAAAAGATCAAAGGAACTATAAATCAGTGATCCACTATTGGCAGAGATTTACTGTGCTTAGTGCTCAAAATTACATTTTGATAATCTTCAGGTCATTCAAATATCCTGTTAAATGTGAGCGTGCTAGAAGACAAATACTAAGCACGTAACAAATACCTTAAGAATAAAGAAATGAATAATACATTGGTAATTGCCAGGCACAGAATATGAAACACAGCACTAACAGAAAAACAACAGCAATTTGATTGCCAAGTTTTTGCAAAATAACTGGATTTTAAGCAAAGTAGACTAAATCCATGTTGTCTGTAAACATGTTGCTGGGTTGTAAAAAAACAAAACCCAAACCAGTCCCAATGTTTGTATAAAGATTCTTATAAACAGTCAGAGAAGCAGTCTAATTTTGACTTTCTGGCATTATCAAGTCGCACGGCAACACTCTTTTGAAGTAGTAATCTCATCTGCTGAAGTAATTCAATAATAGCAAAGCACAAAAAAATTACGTTAAAAAATTACTTAGATTCACAGGTCAGGTTGGCAGCCACAACACAACATACCTATACCCTGAATGCTGGAAATTGTTTTATGGAAATTACAACATATTCTTAGGGGTAAATTGCAGAACAAGAGCAGGCCCTTTCACAAAGGATACTTTATACAAATAAGGAGCATAAACTTTGAGACTTCGGGAAACACAACAGCCAAGGGAGGAACCAAGAGAGTATAGAATCATTGAATCAGCCAGCTTGGAAAAGACCTCTGAGATCATCAAGTCCAACCCTTGATCCACTACCACTGTGTCTACTAGACCATGGCACTAAGTGCCACATCCAGTCTCATCTTACAAACCTCCAGTGATGGAGAATCCACCACTTCCCCTGGCAGCCCATTCCAATGCCTGATTACGCTCTCTATTAAGAATTTCTTCCAAATATCTAACATAAATCTCCACTGTCACAGCTTAAGACCATGCCCTCTTGTCTCACTGATAGTTGCCTGGGAGAAGAGACTGACCCTCACCTCACTACAATCTCCTTTTAGGTAGTTGTAGAGAGTGATGAGGTCTCCTCTGAGCCTCCTCCTTTCCAGGCTAACCAACACCAGCTCCCTCAGCCTCTCCTCATAGGACTTGTGTCCAAGTCCCTTCACCAGCCTTGTTGCTCTTCTCTGGACCTGCTCCAGCACCTCGACATCCTTCCTGAACTGAGGGGCCCAGAACAGGACACAGAACTCAAGGTGTGTCCTCACTAGCACTGAGTACAGGG
>JAWWEE010000158.1:32775793-32833867 GCA_035221455.1 Xenops minutus
GGGGAACTGTATGGGGGACACTGCATGGGGAACTGTATGGGGGCACTGCATGGGACATGGGGGACACTCAATTGGACATAGGGGACACTGCATGGAACATAGGAGGCACTGCATGGGGGACTGCATGGGACATGGGGAACACTGCGTAGGACATGGGGACACTTCATGGGGGCACTGCACAGACTGTGGGGGGCACTGCACGGGGCATGGGGGCACAAGCTGCTGTGGAGGTGGCAGGATGGAGCTGGTGCGGGCCCGGGCGGGCAGCAGCGAGGTCCGCTGGGGCAGTGCTCCCATGTGTGGAGCTTCTCATGTGCAGGCCCTGTTGTATTATGGCTGAAAAGTACAGTTTTCGAGGTCCTTTCCAGTAGTTATGCTCAAATGACTGATTCTTGCTGTTTGAAGGAAAAATAAATGCTGTAGTAGCGGGGCTGCAGATGCGGACAGGGCCTGCAGCCTCACATATGCACACAGTAAAGGCTTCCGCTGATGTTTAGGACAAAACCATCGAAGGTTGTGCATGGATTTACTTCAAAGTTTGTTAGGGCTCAAACTGCAGCAAACTATTATTAAATATCATTGAAGTACCAGTAAATATGTTGCAAACTTCAGTTTCTATGCTGGGCATTTTTGATAACTATTAAAACTTCGAAGATGGGTATGTACTTCTGTAAGTATATAAATACCAGAGGTTACAAAGAAAATTGACCATCCATGTAACTGAGAAATATAAATGCTCCTTCTGATTTCAGTTTAATTGCATTCATTAACTATATATAGGCTACTGGAGTCCTAACCTTGAGGTTTGAAGCTCTATATGGATTGGGAACCGACTGTTTTTTTTATTATTATTTCTATAAATTTTAGGTTCCTTTTGAAAGCTTTAGAATCACATTTTGAGTGTTTTTCTTCATCTTAGTCAGAAACTTCTCAAAGTTTCTTGCAAGAGTACAAGATCTGGAACTTCCAAATATCATGGGTATGTCACCAGGGTCCGTGATTTAGGAGTATTCGTGAGACTGGTTTCTAATTGATTGAGAATGCCCAAAAAACCCTCTATCACTTGATCTTCCATGAATTTTGGTGAGTTTTGCTTGAAACTAGAAGCCTTCCTGGGAACAGCTGTTTCTGATACTATGGTCTAAATATAAATATTTGAAACTCATTAGTTAACCCACAGTATAAGAAAATACAGTGAAGCTGAGCCAAATTACAGATTCTGTTCCTCACTTTGAGACCAAATAATAATATGTGAAATTGAAAAAAAGTGCATTCTTTTAATGAGGAGCATTATTTAACGTAAAGATATTTTGTTTTCTTTAGCTCTCTCAAAGAGTATAGTAGGAGATACGTGTATTTGGGAGGGAAGGGGGTGTTCCTTTCAGTCTGATAGCCACTTTAAAGGCCCATAAGGATATAATTTTCTTGAAACATAGAAAAGGTAATTTTCCCCTATCTTTCCAAAGATTTTAATTATGCCTTTTTTTTTTTAAATAGATTTAAAAGAAAATAATTAAATAGGGTTTTTTTGCTGCCACTACCACTGCTCATTTAGAAACAATCAATAGTGCTTATTTAAAAAAAAAGCAAAACAACCAAACAACATTTTTCTGTCTTTGTTGAGTGATAATTTCCAGTGAAGGTGTTTTTAAATATCTTAATGTTGCTGTCTATAACTTCTATTTCTGTTCTTTTCACTTCTTCACTAGCACACGTTCTTGATTTTTTTTAATAAATCAAATGACCCTTCACTCTACAATGCACAGAATTGAAATAGATTAGAACTGCAGTATGAAGCTATCAGTCTATGGACCAAACTGTAAACATCTGATATATATATTATGTATATGTTTTGTAGTCTCTCCTACTGTATCAAGGTTGTTTGTTTGGTTTTTTTTATAAAAAAGCAAATAACCTTCTAACATGAAGGTTCACTGAAACAGAGAGGAGCTAATATCATACTGACATAAGGAGAGAACAGCCCTCAGATGTGAGCCGCTGCAGAGAACCATTTTGCATGGTGCAATGCAAAACATAGATGAGAAGTTCTGTATGCAAAGTATAAGCCACTCTTTGCCTAAATTAGTTAATACAGAACTATTCCAATGAAACATTCCAGGAATCCAGTGAGGAAAAAAAAGAGATGTTCCTAGCAGAAAGAGTCCATTAAATACTTTTTACAGCAATCAAACTGCCTTTCCAGTTTTAGTACATCAAACAAACAGATCGTGTGTAATTAAGCTGTGGACATCTATATTGTAAGATGTTGTAGATGGTCGAAGTTTCCATAAATTCAATAAGCAACTGAATGAAATATGTAAGAAAAATAAAAACATGAAAAACTTAGGTTTACATTTGGCTGAAGGAGACTGAGAGCTGCAAATGGCTGCATTCTGGGGGAATGTTCTCAGGATGTAGTTACTATGTGCTTGCTTTGGTTTTAGATTCTTTCCATGGTATTTGCCTGAGACAGATGCTCTTGATTTTGCCTTGAGGTTGGTTTCCAGTCCCTCTGTTATATAAACAGTTTCCTTCCAAGAAGGACAGTAGACTAAAGAGAAAAAAAACTGGGGGGAAAAAAACTCACCAATTGGGAATGACAAATGAGGGGGGAAAAAACATAAGAGGACATGTAACGTATTGGGGTAAAATAAAGACAGGGAGACAGAGTGAAACATTTGGCAGAGGACTTCCAGTAATGATCATCCTTCCTTGTAGGTAGTCTTGGGCACAGTTGGTGTAGGACAGTAGGTAGTGGACTGTGGGTCCATTGTGGTTTTTTTTTGTTTTGCTTTAGTTGGTAGTATATGATATCAGTGTCTGTCTCCCTTTACTTTAAGAAGATGATTGCATAGTGTGATTTACAGCCCAGTTCAGAGTTAAAATACCATTCATTATTCTCCACAGAGCTTAAAACCACTGTGTTTTATGAATAGGTAATTATAGTATGATATTATGAGGAATCCATGCACAAAGTGCAAATTTTTATTTGTTTTTTATGACCTTACTTACAGATATCTTTTTACTTTATCACCCTCTTTCTTTGTAGACAAAATCTGTGGTCCATGTTGCTTTCTGTAACAAAATTAATGTGAAGACTGCTAGCACTCATAAATTTTCCAATCTGTTGATTGTAAATGCTAGGGTTGGGAGCTACGCTAAAACTGGAATCTCATCTGCAACTGATTGGAGTGCTAGTTACAATCCTCTAATGTTTTTAGTATTCCCACTTCATTCATCTTGTTGCACATGCTTCTGTAAATACTTTTTAGTGTTTTCATGTATTTTGTGTGAGGTTTTTTGTTGTGAAATTAAGTTCTTCTTATTTGACATTTTGGTATTGAAAGAAAACTTGAGCATGCTTCCACTTAAATTGGTAGTGACTGTATGTGTAACAGGTCTAATAAACACCTCTACAGGATACAGTTGTTACCTCATAAACCAGGAGAACCTTCAATTTATGATCTAATTTATATCCATAGGTTAGGTTTTAATGTACTTTCTGAAAATGATTGTATTATGAAACAAACCATTATACCTTCAGTATGTAGCCAACAAACAAAAAAGGAGCAGTTACTCTATGCATCA
This sequence comes from Xenops minutus, assembly GCA_035221455.1. Classification (NCBI taxonomy): domain Eukaryota; kingdom Metazoa; phylum Chordata; class Aves; order Passeriformes; family Furnariidae; genus Xenops; species Xenops minutus. The sequence continues at coordinate 32,779,382 of JAWWEE010000158.1, forward strand.
CTGTTAAAACATTAACTGTTTTGCGAATTCACAAGATGATAAGTCACCTTAAGATTTTTTTTTCTTAAAAGTGTACATGGGATTGCTTGATAAAACAACAAAGTGAAGAACATGACAGCAAGAGAATGATTATACATAGCAGAATACCTATTAAAAAAGGCGGTCATTGTTTTCCTTCTGTGTCTTCAGATTTGTTCTTCATAATTACAGAATCATTGAAGCAAATTAATCCAGTTTTATATACTATTATTGTACCAGATGTATGTTTCTTGAAAATATTTACTTGTGTGTTGAACTGCTTAAAAAAAGAAAGAAAAGAAAAAAGTGCATTGCTACTGTATATTGAGACGATTGCTTTATACACATGGGGCCTGATCTATGGTCAATAGAAAGGCCATCAATTTTAATGGACTTGGGCCACTTTTATGGTTCTAAGCTGCATGTTTATGTATTTTTTGTAACAAGATATAAAAGATTTTTGAAAATGATGAAGTTATTTAAAAATCCATTTCTATAACTGAGATGGCAACATGCCTAAAGTGTTCTTACCCTGCCGCTTGACTCCACTTTAATTAATATGATGAAATTTTTGGAGGTTGGTTTTGCCTTTTTAAGCTCTCAGTAGTCAGATACAGTAACCTATATGGAAATACCTTTCTGGTTTAAAATTCAGTTATTTAAAGTTAATTTGCCCTCTTTGTCTGCCTGTGTTAAAATATCATTAACTACTGCATACTGCTTTTTCCCTAAGGGATTTCAGCTTCATTCACTGAATGGAAAAAAACCTGTAAGTCACGTGATGAATTAAATACTTTTCTGAAGGACTTCTGCTTTATTTGTTGCAGAGTTTGAAACATATACTGGGTGAATGAAGCAAGAACTATGGCAAGGAAATTTAGGTGTAAACGTAACTGTACTGCTGCCCAGTGAATACAGATTCTCTTTCCTTTTATGGACTTTTTATGTAAGCTTAGAAGCCATTTGATGGAATTTTCTTTCCATGTGGCTTTTTTTTTTTTTTTTGACATAACATGCATGTTACTCTGTGCCAGCCATCTAATTTAATTACATTGGTGCCATAAGCTGTTGGCTAAAGAGATCATCCCAATCTGCTCTGGCCAGTCTCAGAGCTGTGAACTTGAAGGACTGCTGCTGCTAATTGTGTATGTACATGGTCAGACAGATCTGTTGAAAATTTAACATGCAAAGAAAAGGCCACTTAAAAATATTATTTTGTAGCTAAATCAACTGTGAATCCAACTCGCTGAACAGCCTTGAAAATGTAAGTGCCAGCACACAGAAGGAAATAGGGATGCATAGACAGAGACAGCAAGGCTACCTCTTTCTGTTGATGGTAGCAGAGCCTTGAGGGATTAACCTCACAAATTAGACATCTAAATTAGGTGTCAGTTATTAAGCAATATGATTATCCTGCATATGTTCTGCTAAGAATTTACATTTGAGAGCGATATTGCACTCAATGCTAAATGCTATCAATTGAACCAAATTTAATGGAGGTTGAACCTTGAACATACAGAGTACTGAATGCAGTACTCTGAAAAATCAGGTTCTGAGTGTATTACACTGGAGAGCCCAAATTGGTGAACTGTTTTGGCCTAAATATTTCAAACTTAATTTCTCTCATGCACATATATATGAATTAATATATATATATATATATACATGCAGAAAGTATATACAAATATACATGACAGAGGAGATGCTTTGAAAATAGCATAAACTAGTATGTATTTTCTTGGTCATGCTTATAAAATTTGATGGTAATGTTTAGAATGTATGACATGAACAGCTGACAGAAAAGAATAAGTGAGGCCAAATTTTGAATTTAAGGGTTAAAAATAAGTAATGAAGAGGTGCACTATTTTCCATGTAAATAAGGCAAAACAAGGAAAAATTAGAAATTAGGAACTGTTTTGTAACTACAGATAAAGAGAAGACTGGAGCAAGGTTGTACATCAAAATGTATAGTATGTCTGTTTCTCAGTGTTTGACATAGTAACAGTAATGTTGCAATGTGTAAATACATCAAAACAAAATTATCTTGTAATAAAACTAGTGAAGTACTTTTACTGATTTCCTGTTTTGTTTGTTTGGGTTTTTTTTTCTGCTTAACAACATTTTATAACTTTGCAGTGTATTTCCCAAGCATTGTTATGAGACAGCAAGGCTCTACTGAATTTCCTGTTATTTTTATTAACTTGTCAGAAACACAGTACCTCAGAGTAACTAGGTAGCTTGTCTGTATCTCTTCTTACAGGCACGCTAATAGAAAGGTAAATACAAGGCTAAAACTCAAAAAAAGCTCCAATATTGTGCTTTATTGCTTAAAATCTTTAAAAGAGGAACAAATTCTGCCTAAGAATGAATCATGAAAGAGATAACATGTTCCCATAAACTCCCTGACCTGTTGATTTATCCAATGTCTAACAACTGGCAATAGAAACTTAAATTTGTAAAATTGTGTGCTGTTGTGGTAGTCTGGGTCTCTTTTCTGTTTACTTCCTTTTACTCACACAAAAAGACAAGAAAAGAGCCAAGGTTTGCTTGTATAGCTTTCTGAGACTCACCAGTGCTGTTTTGAGTTTAATAGAAGCCGGGTATTATTGGCAAACATGAAAATTAGGACCTTATTATGTGTAGTCTGGAACTCTTCAGCATATAATAATTTTTAGAGAACTTTGGATTATTTTAGATCAGATAAGCTTTGAGGACTGACAGAAGTAGATTAAGGATGATTTTTTTTTCTTTTCTTTCCCTCTAGTAGTGAAATTTCCATTATCACCTTATATTTATGGAATTATATTGGATAACTGAGATTTCTTTTGTGATTTTTCTTCTAAAATGCTAATGCTTTATTGCCCAAATATTCTCACCTCTCATTATGTATTGATTATTTTCACTATTAAAGAATTGAAATATTCTTTGAATGACTGTTACCACAAAATCATAGAAATTTTGAATGTGGCTAACCTCAAAATTATGTAGTCAACCTGATCAGGCATGTGATAGTATCGAATATAACTGCACTGTCTCATACTGAAATATTTTTTATTTTTGTATTGTAGATATTCATAATGAGGTTTTCATAGTCTCCGTTGTTTTAGTATTTTACTCCACTTGAAATTGGAAAGTTTGTTTCTAATATTTAATTCCAAGCTTATGGATTGCAAATGAAAACATTCTTTTCTGTATACTTTGAAGAAATGATAAAATGATAAATCACTGCCTTTTTTACTTGTTTCAGGATTACTGTAATGCTGATCCACTTCTCCTGTTTTTCTTTGGTAGTATATGCAAGCCCAGTTCTTTCAGTCCTTTCTTGTAAGTAATTTTTCTGAAAGGGTTGTAATTTCTTTTTGCTCTCTATACTTTGCAAAATCTTTCTTAAAATCCAGTGCAAACACTACTTCAGCTGAGGCATTTCATTTTGCTGAGCAAAATAAAAATTCTCACATTTTCTAAGCAAGATTCCTGTGTGCCATTTCCCAAAGTAACATAATAATAATAATAATAAAAAAGAAAAGAAATCACATTGTGAGTTTTATTCCGCCTTTGCACACTCCTCAGTCTGTTGGGCTAACTCATAGAAGCAGCACCAGAAAGAGAAAGCAAAGTATGTGTGGCACAGTGAATATGCTGGTCTCTCTCTCATAGTAGGGGATTCAGTGTGAAAAATGCAAGAAAATAAGAATGCAAAATACTAATTGATGAACACTGTGCTATAGATATTAGATTTTTTTTCATAGAACATTGCAGTAGCATTACAGTTTCTTGAGTCTTCCATTTCTTCTGATATCCATTTATTCTTTCTAACATGTGTAAAGCATATTTGACGTTTATAATAATGGAATTATTAGGCATGTTACTGACATCAAGGTTTAAGGGACTGGGTGACATAGGGAATTTATGTTCCACTTTAATCCATTTATCAGCCTCCTCTGGGAACAGATTTTAAATCTAACTCAAGCCATACCAAAAAAAACAGGGGAAAAACCCTTGCTTAATCTGACAGCCTGGAAAACATGTAAATGTATGAAATTGTTGTCTAAGCTTCCCCTCACCCCTCTTATTTTTAGAAAGGAAAATATTAATTGTTTATGTGAGGATGTTCTCTTGGAATCATATGGCTACTTTTTGAGATCTGTTGTTTTCCAGAATCAAGAGAGAAAATTATATAGATGAATTATTTGAAACACTAAATAATTGAAATAATATATCATTCCATAGAGTAGTATTAGCCATTAATTACTTATTTGCACATCAAAGCAATTTTAATCTCAATTATAAAAAGAAAAATACAAATTCTAGATTACTGGTGGGTTTTTTTGTGTTTGTTTTTTTTTTTTTTTTGTTGTTGTTTTTTTTTTGTGGGTGTTGGGTTTTTAGTTTGGTGATTTTTGTTTGTTTGTTTTAATTTTGTCAGGAAGGAAAGCTTTTGAGTGTATTTCCATTATACAAATATGTACGGTAACTCTAAAACCAGTTGCTCCAAGAATATCTGAAAAGACAATGTAGGTTGTCTAAACTTAGGCAGCCCTGAACTAGGTCACCTGTTACCCTGTAATAAAACTAATTTATTCTATAAACTAAATGAAACTTCCCCTTTGTTAGTAATGAGGTGTATAGGACCAGCTTCTAAACTACTCTAGTGTGAATCCAAAATCATTTAATGGGAGCCAAGGTGATGTAATCAAGATCAGAACTGGGAATGTTGTACAACTCATAGTGATGTAGTCAGTTACCTTTATAATGTAAGGAATGGTAAGAGAAGAATTATTGCCTTGATACTTGACATTGGAATTCAGGCATATATCTGGAGAAATTCAACTTGGGAACCATGTAATGTACATATTCGGTCAGGATAATTTGCTACATACTGAGATGCCAATCTTACAGTTTAAGATGAAAAATACACTCCTATTAGTCAAATATTTATGAGCAGAACCCAATGTGTTTAAACCTGGTTGACCTTTACATAGTTATGACATATATATCATCCCTTGGTTATCCTTACCATTGCTTTGTTCTGGAAAAAGTAAAACAAGAGGTTAAGTAGTCCCTAAGGGTAAGTTAAAATGTAGACTACTGCCATGTTGCATGGCTGTCTTTCAAGACAAGTTGATGAGACTGCTCAAAGCAATAAAAGACCTTGCTAGATGATGCCATTCAAGGAAAAAAAATGTCTTTGAGAATGAGTTTAGTGTTCCCATGTTTAGTGTTCTAATATTGTAAACACTATATTTGATAGAATTAATGTTAGATGTGTAAAGCCTAACTCCCGCTTTTCTCTTTAAGCATTCATATTCAAAATTAGTTTAAAATCCACTCTAATTTGCTGATACATTTAAATGTTCTTTCTGATTTGAGGCCAGAATGAAAGCCATCATGATCATTTAGTATGATTTCCTGAATAATAGCTATTTTAGGTATTTCGTTACATTAATTGCTGTGTATACTTCCTCACCTATAATTGAATTAGAAGGTGTCTTTTTAAAACAATATGGTACCCAAAAATATAATTAAATCTTGATTTAAACTCATCCAGAAATACAGACTCTTACTAAGTTCTTTGTGGTTAATTACTTTTGGTGTCAAGTGTAAGTAGTCTGTTTTGAACTTTTTTAGCTATATTTTTATCACATAGTTTTGCTGTTGCTTGTTTTCCTGATTTTGGTAGGTTGTATGGTAAATATATCAATTTAAAGTCAGTGTTGCTGCTCAGGTCACCTCTTAAACTGTTTTTTGAGAAGTTAAACAGGTGAAGTTCATTAAAGCTCTAAACACTGAATGTATTGCTGACGTTCTTCAAAGGCCTTCTTTAAGCATTTTCTCCTGTAACCAGGGTAAATCTTCTATGTACAGGGGTTGTGCATGTTTCCAGAGAGCATAGTAGACTATTGTAGATAAGAAAATGGTACCAGTTGGAAATATATATTGAATAATATATTCATGAAAGATTTATTCTATGAGGTTATAGGAATAAATACATAAATAGTATAGCATGAAATTGTCATTTACCTGTAGATGCATGTTACAAAGCTCTCTGGATTTTTATTGAAAATAAAAGGGACAAGCCTCAATGAGGTACCAACAAATACCTGTAATATCATTAAACTAACTCGAATTTTATCCATGTCTAGTTATTCTTTTCTATTTATATTACTTTAAAACTGTTTTTAAAAAAATAAAAAAGTATTTGAAATTTTAAATATTAATAAACATCTCATGTAACGATTTCACCACAGTGGTGCTTAAAGCATAGTTAGTTCTGTCTCTAGTCATGTTCTCACAATATTGTCCTGTGCAACTCCCAGATGCTCTTTGGCAAAAGGAAGAAGTCAAACAGAAGAAAGAGTATAAAATTAAAAATTAAGCCTGTCAGAAGAAGACTATCAGAAAGAACCAGAGACAAGTATCCCAGGCAGCATGTGGTGCCTGTGAATCTACATGAGGCAACTGAAGGGGACAGAAGTGCAGAGTCCTCTGTTCCATTTCTCTCGACCTGTTTAGTAAAGGTACATTACAAAATAAAAGTGAAATACTTTATTTGTTTTACCTTGCTACATGGATCACAGGAAAAGGGGTGTTATTTGTCAGGAGGTCCCTTGTGTCTTGTTTTTCCTTGTTTCTTAGTGACCAGTACAAGCAGAGATTAAATGGAGTTTATCCATGGACATTAACCATTACGAACATATTGTGGTGAATTTTACTATGAATCTTTACTTGTGTTTACCTGTCTTTTAGACAACTGTTGTATTTATTCACATGCTAAGAAAAAAATATTTATGCTATCTTGCTCTATAATTTTGAAGTTAATCCAACTGGCAATAAATTTGCTTTTTAAACATTTCTTGAGCTTTTGTAGAGGTTGAAATATAGTGGTCCATCTGAGTAGTCTTATGATATCTTTGGATTACTGAATGTACTTTAAAATAATTTTAATTCTCATGAAGTTCAACAAGAGGAAATGCAAAGACCTACATCTTGGAAGGAAGAACCTCAGGCACCAGCGTGTATAGGGGTTCAGCAGTCTTGAAAGCAGCTTTGCTGAGAAAAATGGTGTGATCAAAAACTGGAATGTGTTGCTCAGAGGGGTTGTGAAATCTCCATCTGTGAAGTTATTAAAAAGCTGACCAGACACAATTATGGATAGCTAGCTTGAGGTGACCTGTCTTTAGCAGGGAGAAGTTGTATGTCGTGAAGTTCTAAACAGTTCTGTAGTTCTGTGAAATTTGAATGATGAAAGAGATGGTTTTAGTCAAAACCAGATAAGTACATTTTGTTTAAACCCACTTACAACTAATAGGACAGTATTTTTGATCTAACACTTTATCCTTGGTATAAGCACCAAAGACTCCATTTCAGTTCTCCTGATGATGTGAGTTTCAGAGTCTGTGTTTCATGGATACGCTCTTGGGTGGATGTGTTATTTAGTAATTCATCTCAGGCAGATTATTTGGCTGTAGACAATAATGTTCAACTGTAACAGAGCTTTCAGAATAACTTAAAGTTTTGAGTTACGTTCTTTCATCACTTATTTTGCAACTTCAAGACTCATTACTTTGTAGTCCTGCAAGTTATGGCTAATCAGTGATACTGATGCAGGAACAAGTTAGTGAACCCTTTATTATCTAGACATCCTTCATAAATATATGCAGGCAAACGTAAGATTTTTTTTTTCCTGTGCTGAGAAAACTGACAATGAAATTGCTTAAGATGGAAAATATAGGTTTAATAGCAGTTAGACTGTGAGGGCCTACCAGGGAAGTTCTGCTTGCATTCTGATAGAGCATATGATGAGAAGAGTAGCCAGAGAGTATGTCATGTGTAGGGAAATCTCAGCTGACCTTAATATTTTCTCTGCACTGGAAACTTCCACAGAAATACAGTGGTGACATAGAAATTTTTCCTGTATCTTGTGGACACTTTTTTTGCTGCCTTGAAACTAATTGTGTATTCACCAATGTACGTAAAGCAGTGATTTGCACACTGCCTGCAGAAAATAAATGCATAATAATAGAGGAAAATAAAGCCTTCGGTGTTTGATATATATCCTCATAAAGTCTTTTTCAGGCTTTAAACAACTGAAGTTTTGATCTGAGCTGTGAGTAGTACTGTATATGGTCATCATATACTGATGACTCCCAGAACAGGTCTTTTTATCCTTTTTTCCCAGTTTTTAGAGATGTCAGAGAAAGACATATATACTGTCAGCGGATAGAATGCTTGCCTTTCTTGTAAAAATATTGCATACTATCTGTAAGTGACAGCCCTTATCTTTAAACTGGTTTTAAGTATTATATTTTTCTTCCAGTGATGATGTTTGGTGTACAACCTAGGCCTAATTCCTGAAGATCAGAACTGATTAATTTCTTATGAGTCTTTGATTTACCATATCTAAATAAAATTCAGAATTTGCATCACTGGGAATTTTTAAACAAATTTAGCAATTTTTAGAAAAAAAGGTAGAATTTTAGGAAAAGCTGAATTGAAATTCCTTATATATACAGAGAGATACACATGGGTGTGAGCTGCTCTTTCTGCATCTTGAGCTGGTCAGTGTGAGTCCAGAAAACAGATTGCTGTGTTAGTGTTGGTGGTATGTTAATCAGTGTGCTATTTTGCTTTGCAGGGCTTATCCAGCAAGCTTTGATATGTGGTTTCCCTGACAGCCTCAAAATGTGGGGGTGTGATTTCTGTACCCATTCGCATAAACATGAATGTGAGTTAGTCACTGAATGGGAATGAAGTTTAAATAGCTTTGGTCAAAAATAATTGGAGAACAACATCTCAAAGATTTGGGGTAAAATTTGATTTTGCAAACTGCAACTGAAAGTATAAATAGATTAAGAATTTGATTATGCAGTCCTCAGAACAGGAAAGTTTCCAGTGAAGATAATAGTAAGTATTTGTGGCAAAGGTTAAAATTTCTGGAATGACTATTTGCAAAATTTATGGTTCATTTTTAAATCCTAAGGCTTAAGCATTTTTTTTTTTTTTTGGCTGTTTCTCAATTGGGGAACTGGAGAACTGTTCTAGCAACAATTAAGGCTTATAATTAACTGGAATATTTATTCTATTATTTTACAGCTGTGCATAATATGTCTTTTATATGCCACAGTGCTTTTCTATTAATACCTTTGAAAAGTTAATCCTTCCCTGAGTTCTAATATTAGCCTTCATGTCAAAACTGAGGTTATTTTTAGTTTTTATGGGGAAAAAAATGCAAAATTGAGGGGTTTTCCCACAGTTTCCATATACAGAGGGGAAACTACTGGTTAGTCCAATGCAGCTTATATTTCAAAACTGAAAAAAAAAGAAAAATAGAAGGGGAAGAATGCTAGCACTCTGAGGAAAATAAACCACATTTTTTGAACAAAATTATGCAAATCTAAAATTTTTGTATCTTTTTGGTCAGTTTTTTTTTAATCCCATTGTTCTTGACAGTGAAATACCAGTGAAACTTCCTGGGTTAAGGAATTTTTAAGTAGTAATTTTAATCTTCCTGTTTATTGAAATGAAGGACAGAACAATGAAAAGGAAACTGCTTTAAATCAATCCTGCTATTTTAAACTATTTATAGGATCACTAATCAAAACATGATTCATAAAAACCTTGGGAGAATAGAAGGCTATACCTTATGTGCACTTATTTGCAAGTGTAAGTGTTCTTAGGCGGTATCCTTATGGTTAGCACTAGCTCTTATCTGTCACCATTACCATATATAGTAATCTTTACTGATAAACTTAGCCTGTAATCAATAATTTCACAGACTAGGAAAGTAAAACATAATATATTCCTTTGAATGAGAGTTATGTTAGTTGACGAGTTTGTAAAAACAATATGACACTTGTCTTCTAAATAATACTGCAGAAGTCTCTTGTAAATCCTTTGGCAATTTTTTCTAATTCTTTACAAGTTGTAAAATCATAGCTGAAAGGCAGGCAGAAATGGAATGCACAAGTAAGACATCTGTTATTGTTATATCAATGATGATGTATAACTAGCTCTGAAGTAATAACATTTTAACAAGGACTAGAGTCTTATTTACCCAAAATGAGATCTCATCTACTTCCATGTCTTCATTTGCTGCATTTGTAAGAATGAAATTTATAATTGGGAAATCTTATCAATTAGTGCTTGTAGGTCATCAGAGGTATGCTACAGTCTATTTTGGATTAATGGATTTGCTGCCAAGTCGTAATTTAACTGGTAGAGGTGTCTGTAAACTAGCTTCAAAGCAATGTATTTGTGTGCTGCTTATAAAATAATACTCACCATTACTAAGTACAGTAATACTATATTTTATAACTTCGGCACTGTGAAGTGTGGATACTATTTATGTATTTTCTAGTCCATTAAGGACAAGCAGCGTATTATGCTCCATTTAGTAAAAGATTTACAAGCCTACAAGAGGGCTATTCCAGGGCAATTTTGGGGTGTAGATGCAGCTGTCTTTTAGAGATTGTGTTATTGCGCTTGCTCAGAAACAAATTCTTTTAAACTATATTTTAGTGTCACATAGAATTCAACAGGTTAAACTTTCTACTTCCTTAAAATTGATAAAAAGCTGTTAAATAGTGAGACAGCTTGGGAATGGCAAGAAACTTCTCGCTGCAGCGGAAAAGGAGAAATGGGGAGAAAATATACAATTTTTGTCCAGGCATCAGTAGAAACAAAGCTAAGCCATGGAAGAACTATCTGTGTACTTCTTTCTTTCCTTAAAGCCTTTTGGTTTAATCAATGGTAAAATGGGTAATCGTGCTCTTTAGTATATTTCAATTCAATTACAAATTCAGCCAGTAACATCTAGTCAGATCTTCATTTTTGTGACTTCACTGTTGAATTAATATGAACTGAAAAAATGAGATTTGTGTCATTGTTCTGTAGGATTAAGTGTGGAGGTTTTGACTTTATTCTAACAGCCCATGGGACTTGGTCCAAAAATGTCTGTGGGATGTGGTCCAAAAAGCCAATGATCCAAAAGTTCCCTGGTAGGGCTTTTAAACTCAGTACTTAAGCCTTCAAGTTATCTGACTTTCAGTGTACATTGTGTTACTGATACAGCAGTATAATATTTTATTCCTAATCTTATTATTTATTACTTTAAAGATATCTTTGTAACTATAAATCTTTGGGGCCTTTTTCTGAGCTACATTCCTACTGGAATTAGAAAAATTGGTTGATTTGCTCTTGAAGATTCTGCTCAAGTTTTCTTTGCAGGAAAAGAGAAAGTGTATTGCTCTTTACCTTAGTTCCAGGCAATTCAGAAGTGTATTGTGTATTTTTCTGTCTTTTATGCATTACTATGTATTAATACTGAAGCAATATTTACCATAGTATGCATCTGTTTTGCTTCAAAGGTATTCTAATTCAGAGTAATACCTACTTTTATCTTCTAAAGCCAGGAAGATATACCTGGTTTTGTTACATTTTTGAAAAGCGTTGTATTATCACTATGCTATAGCTTAAAGAGCAGAATATACCTACCTTTGTCTTTTAGAGATAGTTGCAAATGCTGCTTCACTTATGGAAGAGCTGTTAAACAGATCCAACTGAAGAACACCCAGGGGTCTAGTATATATTTGGATATATTAGATACATTCAGATTCCTGAAATATTATTAGAGAGAGAAACCCTACAAGGACTTGTGTAACCATGGGAAATTAACTTCCTAGGTACAGACAGAGTGGAGAACAAATGTTACTGTTAATGTCAGAATCCAGTTACATATTTGTGATGACTAACCTTTTTTCAGTGTCTTTTCACTAAATTTATAGGCTATGATGTCGTTCTTAAACTTAATTTGTAGTGTAATGAAGGCGTTTATAAATTAAGACTAAAAAATGTCTAGTGAGACCACAGATTTACTGAAAATGAAAATATCAGGTGCTGAAATAATGCTCTTCAAGGAACCTTTTAGGGGACTATCTTATTTAATATTTTTGTTTATGACACTGGCAAAACAAAGTAATGCTAAAAAAAACTGGTAAGTGTTAGAGCAGACCAGAGATAAGCTTTCATGCAAAAATGCCTTACTGCTGGGTGACCTTGTAGCATGTAGTAATACAAAACTGTGAAAGTCTGTAATATGAGGTGCAAATAACAAGAATTTCTGCTATAAATTGCACTTTTTGACTGTTAACATCCAAAGAGCTGGAGACTCTTGTGGATCTGATTTATTTGTAGTAAAGTCAGGTAACTATTAATTCCAGAGTACAAGAGTTTCATATGTCTGAACATCACCTGGAATAGTGTTGCATTTCTGGTTATCTACTTTCAATAAAGATGAGTTCAACTGAACTAGATTGCAACTAAATGAAATAAGGTAAGACCTCAACAAACCTGAAGAGTTTAGTTTCCAAAGTCTATTAAAACACAGACGGGGAGATGGTACCATAGTTACCCATGAAAACGTGAATGGATGATAAAATCCAAGGCAGGGAAAAGAACTGTATAAAGTAAATGGCAGTTATCAAAGAGCAAATTATCATAAACTGGGCCATTGTTAAACATGAACTGAAAAATTATGTTTCTGCTTGTAAAATGACTGAGATATTGCAGCTACCTTACGAAGAGCGGCAACAAAGAACCTAGAGAGTTTCCCCTACAACACACCTTGGTTTCTTAATTTTGCATGTATGTTTTTTTGTTTCAGTCTTTTTGTCTCTATTTCAGTACATAAGCACCACTCAACAGTCTCATAAATAACACAAATAATTATGTGCAGACTGTTTTCCCAGGTAAGGCACAGATCGTTACTCTGATGTTCTTTTTCTACTGCATTACTCTTCACTGACCCTCAGTGAAATCTAGTCTTTGTTGTTTGATGAATTAACTGTTCTCTTTCTCCTCTTATTCTAAGTGCTTAGGTCCACTGATGGATCAAAAATTACTTCTTTCATAGTATTTTGTTCGTTTCCTGCAAGAAACTAATAATGAAAAAGGTAGACAATACAATTTGCCTAATATTCTGTCTTCTTCCCATGCTTTTCCCTATCTGGAGTCCTCTGTTGTGCATGAATCATGATTTTGTCTTTAGGGAGTCATTATTTCTTTGTTCATGTTCAGTGAATATACCTTTAACAAAAATAATATTTCCTTTTTTTTCTGGAAAAAATAATTATTCAGAGCTATAGGCATACCATTTAAAAGCTTAGAGGTTATGCTTTAAAAATATCTTTAAAATATAGAACATTGCTCCTTAAGTTTCAGAATTCTTAAAGTAGAATGACCCTGTAGTTTTATTATGCCATGATTTGCCTTTTATCTGTCTCTCATTTTCAGTTTGGTTTTCAACGGACTTTAAAAAAATACAGGAAGAGGTCTGTCTGTATTATCTTTTATTGGACCAAATGAAATGTTTGAAAAAGTTAGGCTTGCTATCTTCCAGGTGTGAAATAGAAACAGCAGCAAAATAAAAGCTGAGAACAGTTGCTCAGAGATAGCAGACGTATATCAATTCAGCCATATTTAAAAAAAAAAGCAGTTGGTACTTTTGGAAGAGACAGGATAATATGGGGCTGGGGGAGAAGAGGAGAGAAAGACAAAGATACTTACCTCTAGGGGAAAAAAAGTTGTTGTTTTTTCCATGTGAAACACAGATTAGTCAGAGAGAGAAGGAAGGGAGATTAAAATGTGCTATAAACCCACTCTCCTGCATCCATGATCTTTGGCATCCAATAGAATTACAAGTTTTGCTTACCAAAATTTCAAAAATGTTTCTAGTTTTTACCTGAGCTTAGGGCATAGTATGTTAGCAGTCAGAGAGGAAGGAATGAGAGATCAGAAACACAGTGTCTAGTGAGAGGTACTCACAGATGGGTACTTTTTTCCTCTACGGACCATGCCAGTTCACTCTGATATGTAGGTTTTGCTTAGTTTCATATAGATAATAGCTGTTGCAATGGCAAGCTACTGGGATAAACTGTATTATATTCTTGAAAGTGCAGTTATGGAATTGAAAGATAGTGGTGGTTCTGCAGTAATAATAGAAATATGAGATTTTACACTTTTTGCTCAAATATGGTCTTCATCCATTCAGTGTCTTTGGACTGTAGCTAGGGTGTTTCTGATGGTGAGTTTTCTGAGGCTAGATACTGTTAGAGGGCCAAGGTCATTCTTGGAAGATATCTCCAAAGTGGCATCTTCTTCTAGAATTGCTTATAATAGGTTTATGATTTTCTCTTGAAGTACCAATGTAATTTGACAGCTGTAATTCCCTCTGTGATGCTCAGGCGTCTCTTTCAAATAAACATGATCTGTTTACAGAGGTGTAATTTTTGACTAAAAACCTTCTTTGGATAGTTAATGTCTCTGTGGATGGTATCACAAGATTTTTCTTCAGAGTGAATGGGATGGCATCTGAGGTTGCCTGGTGTGTGTGTGTGTGTGTGTTTATCAGGCGGTTTTGCAAGACCGAGTTAAGTTTGTTAGCCTGTGTTTTTCTGTGTCTTTTGACTTGTCGATTAACATCTTTGATCTTGACCTTAATACCTAGAAAGGGTCTTAGCATGGGAGTATTTCAGAGGCAGTTTGACAAAAGAGTCATGATTATTTAATGTATGAGTTCAATTAATGAGGAAGTCCAGTTTTCTAGTCATGGTGATAAGAATGTTCCTTGTATGTCTTATGATGGACTTAGTGCTACATATCTCATGGTGAGTAGATGTTCTTTTATTTAGCTTTGAAAGCTGCTGCTTCTGCTTAAGACATGAGGAAAGTTTGTGCATCCTAGAAGTTTGCGTAGGGTGGTCAACAGTGCCCACTACCTTAATTCTACTTCTGTCCTTAGACAGTTTTGATTACAACAAAGTTCTGTGGGAGAAATAAAACCTTTTTGCCTTTCAGGCCCCCTTTTTCTTAGTTTATCTGCACTCAAGCTGACCTTTGCTAGCCCTGTTTCTAATTCTCCTCATATACTCATTTTTAGTAGGGGTATAGGTTGTAAGTAACCAAGGTCAAATTTCTGAGCCCTTGTGTGTTAACCAAATGATTTCTAGCCCCCTTTAATCCTTTCCTACACCAACAACTGCAGTAATAAGGGTCAAGGGGCTGCTAGGGATCGAGGTCATTAGCTTTTGGGTTGTATTTATTCACTTTGTTGGTGTTTTTCACTGGTCAGTCTTAATGGATATTATCCATTCAGTTGTATGGTAATAGAACAACATTTGAATGCTTAATCTTTAAATTTATTTTATTTTCACTATAAACAATGCTGCTTTCTAGGTATGGGAAGAAATTGTCTTACTTTTCATTGGTGTGAACTGTCTGTATGTTAGTTTGGATACCTCAAAGTTGACATGTACAAAATCAGATCCCGCTGAAGGAATGCAAAAACTCCATTGAGTTCAAGGAAATCTTTTAGGGTTTTCATTGATATTAATGATAATTTATTAGGGAAGGACCTGGATCCTTATTGTTTGCAAGAAGTAAGCTGCTAGGTTTTATATTACTGCTTAAACCAGCACCTTTATCGTTCCTTCAGCATTTATTTATCTTTCTTTGACAGAACCATCAGAGTACACAGCCTGAATCTTCAGGTCTATTGCTATTTTGTAAATGTAGCAAAAGAGTGAGCGCACACTATTACGTAACAATAAGAAAAATAGAGATTTTATGTCTGTCAGTTTGAGTCTTTAGCTGCTTCAGTATGAAAGCAAGGCTAAAATGTTAGATTCTTAGATTTCCCTCACTCTTATGCAAGGCAAGGTAAGGACAATAGACATTAGGACATAACCTGAAAATTTGCAAATTTGTGCTTTTATGAACTTTATCTGAAACAACATAATCACACAGCAGATCCCTCACTGACTTTGTCATGCTTTTAGCACTCTTTCTTCCCCTGCAGTTAAAATAGTTTGGTTTATGCCTTAATGTTAGAAATATTCTGAGCTGCTACTGGTGAGAAGCAATTTCTGCACAGTGAGGAGAAAAGTTTGCTGTATTTCGTGTTGCTTTTAGTGATATGGATGCTTGCTCACTAGGTATTGTACTGAGATCAGCTAAGTCATTTCATTGAAAAGTCCTTTAGGTAGTAGTTATATTTGGTTATGACCAAGTTGATGTGAATCTGAACCAGAAACACAGAAGTGAAAGGCTTTCTATCCTACTGACAATTTCCTGAGCCTTCTATTCTCTTATATTAAGAGGGGTTTTTATAGAGTGGAAAAATGCCCCATCATAAAGCTGTAAGGTTAAAACTGCAGCTCCCTCTCCCTTTCCCGACACTCCTTAAACTGTGGATCTTGTTTGCTATGGGAAGTGAACTGCAGGAGGAAGCCAGATGGCAGCTGTATTGAGCTGCTGCTTTGTTGTGCAGGATGGGTGCCCCTCCTCCCTTCTCCAAAGCAAATGTTGATTCACGATTGAGAGTTTTATATACCTGAATGAGGGATTCATATAATTTTTTAAAATGTCTGTTCTTTTAATAGTTTGCAAAAGAAATTGATCCTGTTCTCATAATAAGAAGCAGTTTGAGATGTGTATGTGGCAAAATTGCATAATTTTAAGGTAGACTTTCCAAAATGGTACATATAACCATTGTTCTTTTATTACTCTCGGTTAAACTGACTGAAGTGCTGTACCAGCACAGCGTACTTCTTGTGAAACATATTCTAAATAGAAAAATTGATTTTTATTTTGGTTTAAGGTAAAATGTAATTATTGTGTCAGTAGTGGACTAAAACCCCAGAAATTCTTAAAATATTTCAAAATTAACAAATTGCCAGCCAAAGGATGTTTATTAAATTATGAGAGGAAGATACATTGGGTGGATGGACCTGATTTACTTCATAGAATCTACACTGAATCTTTGAGTATTTCACAGCACGTAAAAAAAGTTTATTAAAATTTTGCAACACTTGGTTAATCCTCACGGCTGATTTTTTTTTCTTATTTTTATTCTGATTTCTTCATAAAACACAACTGTCTGTAAGTTAGTATACTTTTTAATTGTTGACAGACATGTTTGATTACCATTGTATTTATCATGCAGAATACTTAAGAGTTACAGATTTTCAAGTGTGCCAAGTTGGATCTTCAGTTAAGAACACATATGTACATAGTGTAAGGTTTGTATGATGATAAACTAGAACTCTGTTTCTTTCACTGATTACTAAGATAATTTTCTTGTAGATCCAAGAACAATGAACAGTTGTAACTGGCAGAGCTCACTTTTTTTCCTAAATATCCAGCACTGAATTTTCTTTAGTGCCATAGTCAATAGCATGTTCTAGGTCATGTCTTTTGCCATAAACTGCATTCAAAGCATGACAGAAATAGCATAAAAACATAAGAATTAGGAAATTATGTTATTAACAAGCTGCATTTTTAACCACCATGGGGGATTTATTTAGACTGCCTAGTGTGCAGAATGTGTTTTTTAATGTAAATAGCCACTGAGAAAAAATTCAGATCCTCAGAAGAATATCAGAATGAGTCTAAACAAAATGTTTTAAAGAATCTATACCAAATAAAGTAGTGTGACTTTCCCTGCTCTTTTCTTCTTCTTTTTCCTGCTGTCTTACTCTCTTTCTGATGTCAGTTCGTATCTTTTATAAGGCAGATATGAGGGAAAAGGAGTGAATAACTCTGTAGTACAGGTGGAAAGAGTTAAATGAATTGGATTGGAATGTTAAAACTGATATTCCTCCATCTTAACATACCACATTAAAAAGTAGTTTGGGGTGCCTGGCATCATCATGACCAGTAATATAAGAAAATATCAACAGTGTTCAGGATCATTCAGAATTGATGTGCATATGTTTTAGAAATAAATTAATAAATATGCATTATATGCCTTTGTGCATATTAGAGAGACATAATAGACAGACATATATGTTGAAATCTATGTTTCACATCAAACCTCTACAGCATGCTTCATGAGGGAGACAAGACCCATGTGTTTTGCAGAAGCTTTTAAAGCTGTTTCATTTATTTTATTAGCCTTTAATGAATGTAATTAGAACCCAAGTAATTAAATGCAATTGTGCTCAGTATGTTCCTGTTGTAAATTGCCCTAAACAATGTGCATGGTGTGAACAAATTTGTGGGATTAATAGAGGATAGATAATGTTTTTGGATAGTATTTCACACTAAACGGCCGCAGAGAGAAACAAAGAAGCTGGCGCAGTGTCATTAATCTTAGTCAACTGGCAGTTCTGGTGTAATTTGCATGACTTAGGCAGTGACACAAGATGGGGCTAGCTTGGGATGGGTGTTAGATCACTAGGATACATATGTATTTATTTCTCTTTGGTACTCTGATTTATAAGTAGAAAGAAGTTTGTTTTAAGAAGCTGATTAATTCTGTTTTCATCTTTGTTTTTATCTTAGATTAATAGAATTACTGGCAGTATATAATATGTGTTCCTTTGTTTTTATAGTTAGCATATTGGTTTATGGATATTAAAAAACATCTGTGCATCCTTATCATCACAGAAGAAAGGCAGATGTGCTGTGATTGGATAGTGTGTTGCTAGTGGAATAGCTTTTCTTCACTCTGTCTGATGTGTCTTGTTTCCTAGCTCAAAAAAAGACAACAAGAAACAGTCGGAAAATTCCAAATTACTTTCTGAAAAACGTTATAGTAGTCAGAGTTAGAATACGCATTTTCATGCTACATTCCATCTGTCCATATTATTTTCTAAAAATTATTGAATGCATGCAATCTAACTGAAGTATAACTCAATAGCCATAACTTACTTCTTATATCTTAGTGGGGTAACACATTTTCACAGAATAGTAGTGACCACTGCAGATAATTTTCACATGAATTTTCAAATGCCTTAGTTTAAGTGTTCTTAAACTTACAGCTGGCTGGAAATGCCCATCAAAGTGAGCTGTTTTGCTGAAAGTCTAAACAGTGAAATATTTCACTAGTTTGCAGTTTTAGAAGAATGAGTCAAAATTAATTTGAGTCTTGTTTGCTGAGCGTTTCTGCCCCAGACCTTAACATTGTTTTCAAAATACTTCCCTTGGAAAGCTAATATTTCTATATATGTTATGGTCCCATTTATGAGAAAAGTGACTGTTCTCCAAAATTGTTCTTGACCCCATGTCATGACACCAAAATCTTCCTATAAACTTATTTAGTTGTATATTATCCACTGACTGTTTTGACTAAAAACAGTGCCAGTAACTTATGAATGTAATGTCTCTGGAAGATAGTATTCTGTTAAATATGCTGCTTACACACACTCTATTGTGTTGTTATTCTGTATTTCTATGGTGTTACCTTAGTAGTGCAGTAAAATTGACCAATAACTAAACTGGGGATCTTCAGAAACTCTTAAGAAATTACAGTCTTGACAGATAAACAGGACAGGAGTCCTGTTTCAGCAGTATCAGTGGATCTTTTAATTGTAATTTTTCAACACAGGAAGACTGCACTCAAGCAAGACTGGGGAAGAATCAGATAGGGTGTTCAGAGGCTGTCTAGCCAAGTAGTTACCTGTTGTGCAAATTCTATCAGCTATATATAAATATAACAACAAACACTGACAATGAAAATTCCCAGGCATTCAGGCCACCTAAATCTGAAGCTGATTTATCCCAAACTGTCTTCTCTCCTGAACTCTGAGTAAATGGTGCAAAAGTAATTGGATTTAGATCAAACATAATAATTATTCTATATTTGGTGGAAAAAAAAGGATTAACCATCTATTAGTAATGATAAAGAGGGTTGTGATGGCAGCAAAAACAGTTTGCTGGTAGCAGTTTGGGAGAAGGTAAAATGTTTAAGCTGTAGTGTGTATTCATATGTTTTATCATGGATTGTAATGTAGGAAAGAAAGCATTTAAGGACAGTAGAATATGGTAAACAGAAAATGGCTGGATGGCCAAGCTCAGAGAGGTGTTGTGAATGGAGTTAAATCCAGCTGGCAGCTGGTCACAAGTGGTGCTCCCTAGGGCTCAGTATTAGAGCAAGTCCTATTTAATGTTTTTGTCAATGATCTGGACAAGGGGATCAAGTGCACCCTCAGTGATTTTGCAGGCGACATCAAGTTGGGTGGGAATGTTTATCTGCTGGAGGGCAAGAAGGCTCTGTGGAGAGATTGATGGGCTGAGGTCAACTGTGTGAGTTTCAAGGCCAAGTGCTGGATCCTACATGTGGTTCACAGCAACCCTCGGTGACACTACACGCTTGGGGGAGACTGTCTTGAGAGATGCCTGGTGGGGAAGGACCTGGGGGTGCTGACTGGCAGCCGGCTGAACGTGAGCCAGTAGTGTGCCCAGGTGGCCAAGAAGGCCAATGGGTGTACATGCAGTTCTGGGCCTCTCACTACAAGACAGACATTGAGGTGCCCAAGCATGTCCAGAGAAGGGCAATGAAGCTCGTGAAGGGTGTAGGGAGTAAGTCCTATGAGGAGGGGCTGAGGGACATGAGGTTGTTTAGCCTGGAGTAAAGGAGGCTGAGGGGAGACCTTATTGCTCTCTACAACCACATGAAAGGAGGTTGTAGCAAGGTGGGGATTGGTCTGTTGTACAAGGTAACTAATGTCAGGACCAGAGAAAATGGCCTCAAGTTGTGCCAGGGAGGTTTAGATTGGATATTAGGAACAACAATTTTACTGAAGGATTATGAAGCATTAGAACAGGTTGTCCAGCTTGGGTCACCATCCCGGGAGGTATTTAAAAAACATGTAGACATGGCACTTATGGACATGGTTTAGTGGTGCTCCTGACAGTCTTGGGTTAATGGTTGTATTTGATGATTTTAGAAGTCTTTTCTAACTAAATGAGTCTGTGATTCTCTGATTCTATGAAATATAGTTCTGCATATTTAATATTGCTTGGCTGACTATAATTTTGATTCTTGCTGATTCCCTAATAGTAAACTTCAGCACATTCTTGGTGTTCTTTCGTTAAGAAGTCCTGGATATTTAAAGTAGTTTTCCTCAGTAACCTTTTCATTTTAGAAGTACAATTAGATTTGTAGTTCTGAGTCTTCAATCTGTACAATTTAGCATAATTGCACTGCTCAGGAAATGATGCTGTTTTAGAGACATTGCAGTGAAGTAGAGACTGTAGTACTTTTTATACAGGAGCATAGTCTACATTTTTTTTCTGCTTGTGTGATACATAGGTATGATTATCAAGTAATCTTCAGTGCCAGCAAGTGCTGCTACAGTTTAGTCTGCAAACTTGTAAATGCAATTTTGTCTTTCAGTAATACAAGTTTTGTAGATCTGCACAGAGAACTAGCTATTAGAGATAGCTCTGCTCACATTGAAAAGTCCTGAAGTAAAAGAGCTTGAACCCAACTTGCTTATATTTGTATCAGTTCTGCAGCTGTCTCACCACACTACAAAACATTCTTGGTATTGTTTCTTAGCCAAAATATCTTTTAGGATGGATAATTTAAAGCAGAGCAATATGTTAATCCAAATATTAAGTAATATTTAAGAAGGCTCCTACTGGCATCTATGCAATTGAAACAATATGGATTTATCTCTGTTTTGGCTCTGCAGTTATATTTTACTCTTCTCTCTTGTGGAAAAAAAAGGTCTATTGTTTTTCCTCTGATGACCAGAATAGTGTGCAAAACAGAAAAAGTAATTAATTAACAATTCATGAAAGTTGTTGACTTCTATTAATATGCCATTGACCCAAGCACCACGGTTCAACATTTAAAGACCAGGGACCATAATATTTATTATGAGGTCAGCCATATTGATATAACACTAAAATTAGTCACATTTAGTACACTGCATAGCAAATATGTTAATGCAAAAAGTATCAATGTTGCATAGTTTTCAAGTGGCAGAAAAGTTACATGATCCAGAATTTCTTATTTGACAATTATGGAAGAATGCAGAGAAAATTATTTATTGGCTTTGCTGCACAAATGTTAAAACACAATGGTCTGCTTACTTGGGCTAATGAATTCTGTAGGAGGTAGTTCCCTTTTTCTACTCTTCAAATTATTAGCATATTTATTTTTACATGGAGTTTGGAGAACTTAATCCTTCTGATCCATTAGATGAGACTGCTGTAAGCTGTAGACTCTAGAAGAGTAAGGGGATTTCCCTTTTTTTCCAATGTGTTTATTCATAATGAAAATCTTACATTCCTTCCTTCTCTCTGCATGGCCCTTTTCTTGTTCTGCATATATTTAGTGTCTGTTGTTCCATTAAATAGACTTTTTTTTGAAAGTAGAAGTATGTGGGAGAAGAGACAAGTATACCTGGCCTGTCTATTTACAATCAACAAAGCTGTATTTGGACATGGATAAGTTTAGCATATAGCATAAGTTTAGCATTTGGGTGTGAGGCCAAAATAGAGCTAAAACTTGAGTTCACTTTCCTGTTACTTAGCAATAGTAATTTTTCCTTTTGGTAATTCTGTTGCTTCAGACTATATACACTATATTTCAGTTATCCAGCTGAAAAGAAGCCTGTTCTTTTTTCATACTCAGCAAAACTATAAGGATAGATCCTGAGTAAAATGTAAACAAATTAGGATACTGATGAGAAGTTTGGTTTCATTTTCTAGATATGTTAAAATGGTATATGAAAGTGGAAGGACTTGAATTTATTCTACTTTAAAACCCAAAAATTGTTTTATAGATGTCAATTCATAAAAGCAAAAATGCAAAACTGAAAGAATCAAACCTCCCAATTTCCTGCTTAAAGATCCTTAGAACTCACATGTACAAAGCATTTCACAGATCTCCCTTAATCATTTGATTAATTCTATCACAGTTTGAGGTAAATGGGAGACATAATTTTTTATTACACATGAAGAAGCTGAGACCACCAGTAAGATCTTCCTAGATCCCACACTGATTCAGATGTCCTGGTACTGTTCTGAATCTTGTTCTGCTGCTAGTTCTAAACTCAATGCTCCTATCTCTAGTCTTACCTAGTTAATGATTTTGTGTCTCCTCCCAGGTATTTACACTTCAGTGGCTTGAGGAAATATGAAAGCTATAGCAAGGGGTAGTTGTGACTTTTTAAATTCGAAATAAATATAATAGCTAGAAAAATTAGAATTTATTGGTGGTACTAAGGAGTAATACTTTGTACCCACATTTTCTGGAATAAACAAGATAATAATTGATATTGTTTAGAAAATTGTATTGGGGCAGTTTTTGTGGCTGAACTAAGTGGAAAGATGCTTTTGACATAGTTTTGTATTCACACTGAATTAGTTCAGTACCTTAGCAGCTGAAATTGCTAGAACAGCTTCATTAATTCCTTTTCAAAATTTATTTTAAGACATTACCTTATGTGTTAAATGTTATTTATTTTTGCTTAAACTTTGCTTTAGATTTTATTATTTTATTAGATATTAATCTTATCATTACATGCTATATATTATTAGATATTATTAATCACCTTATTACTTTTTTCTTGCTATTAAAGTGGAGAATACACACATAATTTAATGTAAATGTCAAAAAAGAGATGTTCTCGCTGAATAAGTAAAAATGCTTGAATTGTTCCACATTGACCTAAACCAGGTAAATATATAGAACTTGCTGGCCACTGCAAGGATTATTTCCTTGTCTTGTCTTCAAATTATTGTCTTGTTAAGAATGGAAATGCAATAGATTGTAGGGTGTTTTTCAACTATATTGATATTCCAGATGCTTCAGCACCTTGCACAATGGGCAAATGGGATAACCACTACTAAACTATATTTGCTTACTGTTAATATTGTAATTTTTGCTCCATCAACATGGCATTCAGATGTCTACATGCATGTGCACACATAAACACAGGAAGAAATGGGCAGTAGTTAGTACTGTGCTGAATTTGCTGCAATGAAAGGTGTACTTCTGTAGCAAGCAAATTAGAAAAAGGTTTGAGACAACATCAACATCCAATACCAATTTAAAACATCTTCCCATTTCATTTATTTGTCATTCTTCAACAAGTAACTGTCCCACTAGGATGAATGAGTGTAAAGAGTACAAAGGACACTCACATTCTTGTGCCCAGCTACTTTTTTTGTGTCACGGTGTTGTTTTAATATGCTTGACCTGTAAAATATCAAAATACTTTCATGAAAAAGACTATTTTTGTGGAAGAAAAAACTTTTATCATTACAGAACTCACTGATTTTTGCACCTGAATGAGGCTCTATAACTTGGCAGGGAAATCATCATAGCTAAATGTTCACGGTTTATTTTTTATCATAAAATATAGACCTTTCCCTTCCTGTTGATCAGGTGCAGTACTATAACTGAAAACAAAAGTTGCATGCTCAACACACAATTCCAGCTTTATTCTGCTTATTTCTCTATGCTAGTAGATGGCAAGAGACAACCACTGGTATCTTTGCTAGTAAATAACAAAATATATTAAGGGGGGAAAAGACCCCTACTGGAAGTATAAATTCTAGTATATTATTGCACATAATTTATTACACACAACTTTGTTGTACATATTCCATGTAATATTTATATGGGATTTGTTTGAAATATTTAGCTTAACAATAAAAAAAGCACAAAAATTCATACACTTTGCCATAATTATTAAATACTTGGCTTGTATTGCTTGTTTTCAAAATGAAATTGTTTTCTTGTATTAAAAAGTTCCAAATTAAAATAAAAATGGTGTAAGTAAGGAGTGGACAAGAATATGAGTGAATGTCAAAAGGTCCAAAGCCTATTGTGTCTATAAATTTCAGCCCAACTCCAGTTAGTCTTTTATTTATAAACAGAGATAAGTAGAATAATAGGATTGAAGCTAGTTTTAATTTTCATGGCTTTTTGTTGTGTTCTTTTCTCTTGGACCAAAGTATTTTTTAAAATCAAAACAATGTATGGAACAGAAATGTTTTTCAGTGGAAACTTTTTCTCAAACATATCCACTGTAATGTAATTAATGATAATTTTTTTTAGGCCCAGGGCAGAATTTTCTACCAAACTAATAGAGGCCTTTAAATAATCATTTGCCTGTTGTCCAGGATTTTGTGTTTCACTGCTGTCTGTTTAAATCTGAGTCTTTAATCTGTGTCATCTATTTCCCAAGTGTGGGAAGCTGCACTTCAGAGCTAGTGACATGAGTGGGGGTAGCTTTTTTTTTGCTCCTCTGTGAGATGTTTGACTTTTAATTAGTTCAGCAGAGAGATTAAAGAATTCGGTAGTGAGATGTTCACGTGAGGTGTCAGAAACCTAACTGAATTTCTGGCTAGGTACTGTTTTTACCTGTTATATAGCCAGTGGTGATTCCCATTCCCTGAAGTAGCAGCTTCCAGCTCTTGTGTCCAGCTATGTGCAATTTTTAAATGTCTTAATAGTGCTATTAATGCATTACATTTGGAGAGCTACTGTCTTACATGCAGTTCAAGCACAGAGAGCTTGCAAAAGTTGCTCAGCATAAGCAATTACTTAGTGTTAGGTCACACACTTAGGGCCTTGCAAAATAGTGACCCAAACTTGCACCTGATCTTTTATGCGTCAGAGGAATGTTCTAAATTTATACATTGAACCATTTACTGAATGACTGGCTATGCTGTGGTTAGGATTGCTTTATGACAGTGGCTCATCAGAAAGCTACTGTAGGAGAGAACTTGCTAGGTTACCTGCTCACTTTCATGCTTTTAAGAAATTATGTGGTATCACACAGATTTCTGTGATATGTAGATAGTTGCTTTTTACTATATTTTCTAAGATAATTTTACCATATTACTGAGTTTAGTCCAGCAATAAGCTAACTTCAATTTTTTATCTGTTTTGAGAAATACAACAGGAGTACAGGAATTGTAAATTGTCAGAATTATTGTCTGGCTTCCTAGGACAAAACTGTTCTCTTATTTATAGGCTTCAACTGTTTTGCCTCACCTTCTATCAGTATTTTGTTTATAGTATATTTTTATGTAGCAAATTTAATACTCAAGTACAGTTCTCCGCAACATATTGATCTGAAGCAGTACTCTTGCTGCTATGCCAGATTTGTGCCAAGATCAAAGACTTGAACTCCCTCTTAATGTTAAAATACATTTATGGGTCTACCCTTTCCAACTTTTGCTGCTCTTGCTCAAGGGAGTTAGAAACACAGATTAAGCCAGATAAAGAACAGTGATTCTCCATCTCTCTTTCTTCATTGCTGTAGAGTGGGCAACAAGCCTTTATGATTCCTTGTAGCATCTCTTCTGGATTTTATTGCTGTAGAAAATAGTAAAATGCCCACTGGAATTTGCGAAAGTCTTTTCATTGAGTTTAGCATACAGCAGAAGCAATCGCCAATGGGAGAGTGCCTGCAGTTGTGAAACTACATATGCAATAGGAAGTGTTGCTTGCTGATCCAGAAGAAAATACGTGAACTGAAGACTTTGGAAATTTCTGCCCTAAGATCTATCAACTATTTTCTGAACCATGAAACACAGAGCTGTTTATGTTTGTTACTACTTTTTAATTCCTGCTGGCAGTGACATGCAGACTATGAAATGTGTTAGGCTTGATTTACATAAATCAAAGGTTGTCAGCTTCTTCCTCTTAGATATCTATTTTGCCTTAAAATCCAAATGGATGACCTCATTGTAACATAAATAAATAGTGTTAGTAAATGTTATTATAAATTTCTGCTATTACTGAACATACAGATGGAAATACAAAGTTAAAAATTGTGGTATTCTTTCTTATATATACTGTGCTTTATTACCAGTCTTCCAGATTTTTGAGACTTTTTTTCATTATCAAAGAAGTTTTTATATCTGTATTTCAAAATGTTTAATCACTTGGCCTTTTGTATAAAATAAAATTTCATATTAGTATACCTCACTGTATCAATTTAAATATAAATTTGAATTAATTATATATAAATATAAATTTGAGGCCTCTAGCTGTCCACCATAACAAAACAGAAAAGAGAAGAAATATTTTCATCTCTTAGTTCAATGATTATTTCTCTGTGTCATCAAGGATCAGGAAGGGCAGATATATCACAGGAAACATGAAGGGAAATAGGAAAAATATTGGAATGAGAAAATGATATGACAGAAAAGAACATCTGTAGTTGTTCATACTAGTAGCATACTAGGATCACACTGTTGATTAAATGTGTTGTTATTTTTTATTAAGGTTGGTTGTTTTGTTTCCTCATGAGGTGAGGCTTTAACTCCTCATGAAGGAAAGTTACTGAACTCTGTGCACTAAAGATTTAGTGGTTTAACTTTCTGTTTTACTGTACACATTTTTTAAAAAACAGTGTGCCCTGGCAGCCAGGAGTCAGCCATGTCCTGGGGGCATCAGGCAGAGCACCACCAGCCAATCGAAGGATGCGATAGTCCCATTCTCCTCTGTGCTGGTGGAGCCTCCCCTTGAGACCTGTGTGCTGGTTTGGGTGCCACAATGTAAGAAGGATATAAAGCTGTTAGAAAGCATCCAAAGAAGAGCTATAAAGATGCTGAAGGGCTTTGAGGGGAAACTGAGAAGCAGCTGAGGACACTTGGCTTGATGAGCCTGGAGAACAGGAGCCGAGCCTGAGAGGAGACCTCATAGTGGTCTATGGCTTCCTCAGAAGGGGAAGCCGAGAGGCAGGCACTGATCTCTTCTCTCTTGTGACTAGTGACATTCCCTGAGGAAATCACATGAAGTTGTGTCAGGGGAGGTTTAGGTTGGATATTAGAAGAAGGTTCTTCACTCAGAGGGTGGTTGGGCACTTGAACAGACTCCCCAGGGAAGTGGTCACAGCACCAAATCTGACAGAATTCAAGAAGCATTTGGACAACTCTCTCAGGCACATGGTGTGACTTGGAGACAGTCCTGTGTAGGGCCAAGAGTTGGACTCAATGATCCTTGTGGGTTGCTTCCAAGTCAGCACATTCCATGATTCTATGATTTTTTCTCCCAGATTTCAGATTAAATATTTTTCCATAAAGTGCACTATTTTCTTTGGAATCTTAAATTTTATACAGGTCTAAGAAGATTTGGGTTTGTCTGTTTGAGGTATGGTTATCAAAATGGTGAAATAAGTATTTTGTTTACCACTAGTATGTAACATGTCACAAACTGAATATCTGTAATTTTCATTACAAAAGCATTGTCATTTCACCTTTCTGTATTCGGATAGTTGAATGTTGGACAGATTTCCATGTTCGGATCTGGTTTTTGTGTTCTCCTCTATGGATGCTATCAGTTATATGAAATAATTCTGTCACTTTCTAAACAAACTACTTGTCTCTGGAATTTTTAGTTGAAAACTTCTTTCTTTTCACCCGTATAAATGTGCCCTTTCCAAATTCTTCCTCTTCTTGCCTTTAAAATAATGAAAGGACGGAAAAGACTATGGTTGTAATTAAAAGTAATTTTTAAATAACCACAGAAGATTGTTTCTAGAAATCAAAACATCTTTATGGTCCCATTTCTAAGGAAAGAAAGACAAGTGACTGGGATCCTGTACACTTTACTGTAGTCTACATTAATTACCTTCTATTAAAAAATGACAAAGATCTTTTTGAAAGGGAATCTGGCACTCTTTCCACAGAAATGATGGCAGACACCCTACTCTCTGCTGATTTCTTGACACTTCTAATTACCTGTATTCATTTGAAATCGTTTCTTTTGTAGTGAGTTATTGGCATGATTTTCAGAGAACAAGAGGGAAATGGAAAACATTTTAGCAAGTTAAGAAAAAAAAATCAACAGTATCATTGTTTGCAGCTTTTGTTGAAACTACCTACGTGAGTCATTTGAGGGACATGAAGGTAAATGAAAGGTTATACATTGCCCTGCACGTTGTCGCTGGTATTTGTAATGTCAATAACTGTAGAAGGTTGTCAGGAAACTGGAGAGATAAAGGTCAATGGCAATGACAAATATATCATTGTATGTGTTTGAATATGCAATATCAGCCTAATCTCATAGTGGAGGTTTTCACACCCTGGAAATATCAATCAGGTGCTGTATCAGAACTATCCATTGTTTTCCATGCACCTCGATTTAAATGGGAGATCAGTAGTTGTAAGTTTTAACATGTTTACACTATTTTTTCCCAGATTGCTTTTTGTTATTATCTCAAAAATATATTTGCCATGAAATAGAACACTAACAGAGATTTTTAAAAAAGAAAGAGTATCCTAGGTTCCTTAATTTGTTACAGAACACTGAATATTAGCTTCTCTATAAGATCTAATATTACCATAGTTTACAAGGTATTTTTGCAAACAACGTCTTTCTGTAATTACGTGCAAATCCATTTGGTATTTTTCATATCCAAATTTAGGCAATAGCATCTCACTCAATGTGCCTCTTATAGGAATAGACCTATTATTTTTCATAAACTACATTGAGATTTCAGAGCTCAGTTAAAAGCAACCACAGTCTACAGTTACATGAATGCGTAAAAAAATAATCCGTCTGAGATAATTAGCACACAGTTGAACACATCAAAGCACCAGATTCTTAGTTGTTACCAGCACGTCTCCTAATGTAGGAAAATCTAAATTTGACCTATAGGGGAATAACAAATCACAAGTTGTTATGTTATTGTGTTATTTTTTGAGATTACGAATTACAGAAAATCAAGAGATAAAGAGCAAAAGAGAAATTATATCAGAGAGATGTGTGACACTGAAAGTAAAAAGAGCAATTCACTCAGAATCTTGAAGTGAAAAGGTAGGGAAGGGATGCAGCAGTGTGAGGATGAGTTTTGAGAATAGCAGGAAGAAAGTATTGCAGCAGAAGGTCTTCCTTGAGAGACAATTGGAAGTACTCATTCTTGGTAAAACATTTGAAAAAGCAAAGCTAAGGGAAAAGTGAGCACAAATCATCTACTGATTAAAGATATGAAGTCCAATATAGTGAAAAAAAATGTTGAAAATACTGTATAGGAACAAAGATTTTTATAGAAGGAACCAATCATTAGTCTGAAACATCTGTGAATCTATTTTGTTTGAAATAAACCAAGTATAAATGTGTTCACTAACCATAATGATTTCACTTTTCCCTTGCATACTAATTCCAAGATGCTAGTACTTTGAACGTTTGTACTGCTAAGGTATCACTTCTGTGAAGTATCCCTAAAATTCTAAGACCTTTGACACAAAACTGTAAGAACTTGAGTAATTTTCTGTTGAGTGACTTGTAGTTTCAGACTTTATTCTATTTATTGCATTTTATCTAGTTAGTGACTGATTTAAGTGATATCAGTTTCTTCTGAGCACATTTTGTCTTTTAGGATTTGAGTTTTAATTTAGTAAAAAATGTACTTAATTACAATTTGAAAATACATTGTAAGTCTATGCTGTTCAGCAAATCACTGAAGGGTATGTTTCTGTACTACAACACTTCATCAAGTTTGAGGAAGTGCTTGAAGAAGTCCACTGTTAGCTGAAGTGTTTTGCCTGGGTCATTTCCTAGAAGTCCTTTTGACCTCTGAATACATTTTTTTCCTGAGAGTAAACATCTTAGCTGTGTTTCCAAGGACATAATAGTGACTGAAAAGGTAATACCCCCTGTTGCATTCATACAAGTGAATGCATCCCTGCCTAATTTTAAATCATCTGTCACCTAGGTAATCTGAAATATTTTTTAAAACTTTCAGAAGTAAAACATCCCATCTCACATGAAACATCACAAAAGTATCACAGTTTAAGTAAATATCTTGTTTTTCAGTCATGTGATATATGTACTTACCTTGAGGGATGCTTCATGAAACCAGTTACTGAAATGAAATACCAGTTAAAAAATCTTTACTGTACTGTCTGAGAAATGGGCTTGTAGTTCTAAACTGTCCATTGCCTACACTGTTGACCTATGAATTTTAGCATATGTTGCAATTTTTGTCTTCCCTGTGCATATGGTGTCTGATACAAATTGTTAGACATTTTGAATTAATTTAGAAGATTCTATTTCTCTGTCTTCTCTCTCCCCCTCTCCCTTCTGCCTTCTCTGTCTCCCCCCATCCTTTCTTTCCCCACAATGCTCTCCCTTCCATCCTCTCTTCCATTTGCTACAGCTCCTCACCCCCAGTTTCTCCCTCTCACTCCTTTTGTTGTTACAGTACAAGAGTTTTCAAGTGCAGGGTGTTTGTCTACCTGTTCTATGTATTTGTTCCACATCCAGTGCTTCATTAGACTTCCCCACTCTCTCTTGCACACACACATAGGCATGTCAGTTAAGTTTTTGAAAACAGTACCATCCTTTATGGTAGAGCAACACTTCTTACTATTTTCAAACAAATGCTTAATTATATTATTATTCAATGTCTGTTATGTGCTCAAGCTCATGATGCTACTATGAGATGACTGCAGTTACAAGGCTGAGGAGACAGAATTGCATTACTCTTTTAAATCTGTGTTTTAACACTCTAGAATGGGAATATCTTTCAGCAATTGCAACCTCCTTTTGTGTTTTTGCAAGTAAGAGAACCAAAAAATAACTCACAATGTTCTCCACAACTAGTCGATAATCTCCTATATATTGTGAGATACATGGCTGAGGATTACATGCTCCCAATACCTAGATAATTTTTAGGTCGAAATGCATTGCTTTGAAAAGGAAAGATTTTGAAGTGCTTCCTATACTCATGTGAGCTGAAGGACCTATCAGTCCAGCAGATTCCTCTGATGTTTTTAGCTTCGAGTGTTTTCACGTAAGCTGTGAAAGTTCTGTAACTACAAATCTCTGAATTTTCTAATCTGAGAGATATTATTAGGAGTCCACGGCTGATCTGAACGAAAAACAAAGTATAATCACTAACTATAGGATCTTGATAACTTTTTTTTTCCCTGATAAAGCTGTAGTTTGCTTTATTGTTCAGGGATTCAGCATATGAAAACTGGAGTCTAGTATGAACTTTTGAAGAACATTGCTTTGTTCTGGAGTGAAGGGTGTGTGCCCATACATAGGCAGATCTTTCCTAACCATTTTCTAAAGTCCTCAAATTCTAGACATTTATTTTTACTGCCTCATAAATCTCACAATATCATACATTATCTGCTCTTTTTTTTTTTTTTTTTTTTTTGTGTGTGTGTTTTGGTTTTTTTTTTTTTGTATGTTTGGGGTTTTTTTGTTTTGTTTTCCCAGGTAAACTGGAAAGGTAAAAATCAGTATTACAAAGGTGAGTTTGTATGTTTTTATTAACATGTAATGGTGAATATATTTTGGAGTTTAAGAATATCAGAGTACTGTAAAAGTGCTGCAAATAAATTCTTTCACACTTGAATTTATTCTTATTAAAGGGAAAGTACTGTATATTTTCAAGTACATGGATATAAATACAAAAGACCTAAAAATAAGCTCATACAAGTGTCTCCCAGTTTCCGCTTTGCAATTTAATGCAGAATTTTAAAGACCTCACATATGAAAAGATTTTTATTTAGAAATGCATGTTTGTGATTTCTTTTTTGACAAAGAAAGGCCTTTTGTTCTGGTTTCTTCAACAGAACCTCATTTTGTGACTTTCTACTGTCCCCTAGTGGCATTTTAATCTTTGTAACTATTGTGGTATTGCCATTCTGCATTGCTTCTGTGCTTTTCTGTTTCCTTGAGACTATCATTAACAAACATTTAAAATACTATTAAACAACCCATCAACTGACTGTGGAAGCAATAACATTGCTCTTTAGCCCAACCGGTCTTTTCAGATATTTAAAAATGATATAAACAAATCCAGCAACCATATGCTATCTATATAATGCATTACTTTGTTACAGTAAACATTTCAGATTTGCAGAATGTTAACACAAACCTGATGAAAGAAAAATGTTATTAGTTGTGACGAGTCTATACATACCCTACAGTAGCTAAAAAGTAATTTCTGAGAGGTTAGAGAATTGTTGTCAGTAGTCTTAGAGTGAGCATGAATTCTAGCTATTCTTTTTATTTTCTTCCCTTTAAACTCACAGTGCATTTCCATTAGATTGTTAGCAAATTTAATATATACCACAGAGTCACTTTTGCATCAAATATTAATATATTACAGAGAAGTAGCACATTAGTAGCTATCTCTACTGATAGCTATTGAAAATGGACTCAAGTTTTCCATATGTTGTATATAGATATGCACATTTGATAGCTTTCACTTTCTTAAATGCATAGTTGCCTATTCTTTCTTGTAGGCGCATAGTGTATATTTTCTTCCTTCACATGCAGTAAGAGTCACATACATTTTCTCAATTTCATCTGGTTTTTGATTTGGATATGCTTGTTTGTTTTTTTTTCATTTAGTCTGCAACCAGAGGCAAACTACTACGGTGCCCGTTGTTATGGGCTTCAGTGATCAGTTCTCCCATGCTGATAATAAATTTCATTTTACACTAAATACTACAATATTTCCTTACTGGAATTTAAATAGGCATATATATGTTAAAAAAAGACTGAATAATACAGATGGTTACACATAATTTTTTACTGAGTCACATTTATCATAGGAATTAAGTTCCTCCCCAGATTTGGAAAATCCAAAAAAGATAATCGAGGATTCATTTAGTGTAACCAATTACATTTTGAAGGAAGGTGCAAAAACCTACTTTTTCTGTTTTCAAAAACTGTAGATGCACACACATACACAGACACACACATTCAAAATTAAAGGATCAGGAACCCTTTTAGGCTGTTGAATTTTTTAAATTTCTTTTTTAAAAACTTTTTATAAGATTAACAAAATAGAGGTCAGTACAAGAAATGCCTGTTTAGTATCTACCATACTATTTTTAGTTAATAGATATACAAAATTATAGGACTGCAATTACAATGTATTATGAAATTTGGCCCATTAACTCAGCATTTTAGGAATCAAAGAGATATATATATATAGCAGTAATGATTTCTTGATAGTGTCAACTAGAGTATTATGGTTATAATAACTATCACACTAAAACTGCTGGTTTACACTTTTATCTTGAACTGGAGTGAAGGCAGAAACCCTTCAGCTATCACATTTTCTTAAAATGGTTCCTTGTATGCTCTATGCCTTAGTTTGAAAATAAGAAGGAACGTGGTATGACAATTTTTGCAATTTATATTCTTGAAAAGACTAGAAGGATTGGTGGTAGCTTTTGAGCCTTGTCTGTCTTCAGTAGTCACATTGCAATTCTGTGTAGATCTGCTTATCCATCCTTAGGTTTGATTAAGATATCCCAAACCAAAGCCCTGGAGTGCTGTCGCTTTGGGCACAAACACACAAAAATGCAACCAATGTTAACATTCTGCTTAATGTAAATCTTCAGATGTGGAAAGAAGAGCTTTTAAATCTCTCAGATTACACAAGAAGGCTTAAAATCTGTTCCCCTTTATTTGTACTTTTTATATGATGTGGTGGAGCTTTCCAAATTCTTTTTGACTTTTTTTTTTTTTCAAACAATATCTTAAATTGAAGTGTAGAACTTTTACAACTTGCATTCTCTCAAAGTTTTGTGTTCTTTTCCATTTTAAAAATAATCCTTCAGTAAGCAGATTTGTATTAAGATATAGCTGCTGTTTGTAGGAAACACTGGAACTGCTTTGACAAGCTAAAATTGAATGGAATTTTTTTTTTTTGAGATGCGTAGCTTTGTTTTAGCAAAACATAGCTTGTTCACAGACTTAGTTTAAAAGATAAAGTTATCTATATTCTTTTTATTACAAGGTTCTATGTTTGTTACTGTCTAAAGAACTTCCTGAAAAAGGCTTGGTAGAAAATTGACTAATTATTACTAAGATACCATAGAAGATTAGAAAATAGATGCCTTCACTGTAATGCACTAGAACAGTATAACACTATCAGTGGCCTCCTTCCCCAAAATTAGTTTTCTCTATAACAACATCTAATAAAGCTAAGCAGTCACACATTTTACAACTCAGGAGGCTGTCTAAACAGAATGAACAGATTTATAGGGTTATTTTTAGTATGTGTCATTTGCATTATGGTTTACTTTTGCTTTTGAAGCTTATTTGACATTCTTGGTAAAAAAAATATAGTCAGAAATCTCATTAAAGTCCCTCATAAAGTACAGTCTCAACAGGGTTGTTACTTTTCTCCCCCAAAATGGGGAAAAACCCAAAAACATACATGTGTGCATCATGTGGCTTAGATTTTATGTTAATTGTTTTTATCACTATTAAAAAAAACCCCAAAAAACAAATTGAAACACCTTTAGATGAATGTGTAGAGAATGTTTATATAAATAATTGGTCAACTCACAGCTAGGTTAAATAACCAAGCATTTTGTCACAGTGCAGTATTTCGGAGAGCAACAGGTAAATGTTGACATCTAAAATGGTAATTATTTTCTTCCATCACTGGCAGAAATATTTGTTTATGGTGGTAAAATAAGTATTAAGTTCTTGAAATGTAGAGTATTGTGTTTTCTGAAAATCATTATTCTGTGAATTAGCTATATATAAAGGGTTATATAGGATGCTGATGTGATGCTGAGTATTTTTTCTGAAAATATACTGTTGTGCATTCTGATGAAATACAGAGCAAGAGACATATATGTTAAATCCAGCTCAGAAAAAGTGCCTGGGTGTGCATGTGTGTGTGTTTAATAGCACGTAGATTTTACATTTATTTTTTACAAATTGTATTTATATGAATTGCATAATATTGAGGAGGTAAAACTGAACCCATATTTAACTGATCCACGTGTTCTTTCATATTTATGGAAATATTTAGATGCTGTGAAACCATAAAGGAAACGTAAACTGGCATTTTTTGCCCTCTAGACCTGTCGTATTAATCAGGCTAATGTAAAACTGTGGAATAAGGAAATGCCTTAACCACAGATATCACTTAGATGTAGAATTCAAGTGGATACTGAATTTCAAGATATGGCAACAAACAAATTTTAGATAGACGACTGATATGTTTTAGAATAAGCTTTTCTGAAACTGCTAGAGTACTGTGGGAAAATTATGTTTCCTTGCAGAGTGACTTCTTTCCACATGCACACACATGCACACAATCCTATAGGCTTTTAAAAATCAGTTTGCTGTAACCATTTTTAAGTATTAAAAGTCAATGTGCAGCACTTAAACACTGAAACAAATCATTTCTATAAATGTATCTTTTGACAGATTGCTTTCTACAAGGCTGGCATGGAATTGAAAAAAGAAAATGACACAGTCAGGCTAATAGGGTATTATTAATCATATCTATGGGGAAGAGGAAATTGAGATAACTTGGAAGGGTTAAAAGTGGGTTGGTTTCTTTCCAGATATATAGTTAGGATTTTGTTGTATCTAGCTGAATATTAAGTCAGCAAAATAAAAGTAGCAAATGGTTACTGTAGTCTGCCAGCAAATTGTGTATGAAACAAAGAATTACTAGGTTCATACAAGCTGATAAAGAATTACTGCACAGACAAAGCCATTTAAAATTTGCAGCTCCAACCAGACAATTTTTTATGTTTTACAAAGAAGTACAATTACATTTTGAATGACCTTATGCCACAATGATGATATAAAGAGCAGATTTGTCTCTGCTCCTGGGTCTAGCTTATATATCCCATGTACATCAGTGCATTTCAGTTGGTATAGCTCAGATTGTTTATCTTTGTCAATTTTAAGATATGAATTAAACTCAAATGTCTTTCAAATGTGATACTGTACTTACTCTGTTCAAATAATAGAAATAATTTATTGCAGTAATCTGGATTTATGTCTTGGTTAGTTAGAGTAAATATATGGCCTCTATGGGATTCCCTTTTGCCCCTTAAATTCCACAGTGCTTTAAAATGTATTTGTGAGTTAGAGAAAGTTTTGTATGTTTTGAAAAAAAAAAAATCAAATTTATATTAATGAGAAATGAAACTTAAAAGTAATGTTGGCAAGCTACATTAGTTATTTCACACATCTACTGCAGCTTTAAATTCAGCAGTTAAGATCAGCTGATAAGACATTTGAAAGCTGAAAGGTTGAAAGTCTGTATGCTTTTTATATTGTATACATATTATTATAAGGAGAATACTAAAGATGTTTGAAAAGTTTTATCTACCTAGTGCATCTTTTTTCATTCAGTTCTGAACTGTGAAATTCTGTTTGTATTTGTGGTGTTAAAATCTTTTGGGGATTTCTATAATTGTATAATTTCTACTTCCTCCTTCCTGTCATGTTCAAGATAAACCCCCACCTATTCATCTGTCTGTATTAATGAAACAGTACAAAAGTGGAGGTATTAAAGAAAAATTATCATAATAATTGAAGACAACCTTGAAACTGAAAATAAAAATACTGTTCTACACTTTTTTGAAGAGTCTGGTTAGGGTTTTTTTCTAACCAACATAATCTAGTGCATGTAAAAATTTTACCTCTAACTAAATTAGTGATTGCTTTTTACAGATAAGCTTTTACAGCACAATGTTTAATGAGAGACAAGTGATGAGAGATTATCCTTTATTAGAACAAATCTAGACTTCTTTGTCTTTCAAAATAGTAATGGCTTTTTTAGAGGTTTAGTATGTTCTGTAGCATGAGTAAAATTTAAGAAATTATTGAAAGGAGCATCCGAGTATATAATCATAATTAACCTTAGTTTCTAAGGTAGTGAAGTAGCTGCAAACAGTGCTTTTAAACTGGACAATGGGGCTTTTAAATGTTTTGAGCCAGATACCTTCAGTTATACAGTATTTGGAAGTATATCTTCTGAAAAAATATCTGTATTGTGAAAACAGTTGGTCTTTTTTTTATTTAGTGGAACAAATTGTGCCTTTGATCCTGTTAGCTCAGACCAAGATAAAGATATTGTTTCATTTTAGTGGTCTTCCACCTATACACCTTCTTTGTACCTATAACATCAGTATTGTGTCTACCACAGCATGCAGATAGTTTAAAACCAAGTTGATCCCCTAGATAAGCACATATTGAGTGAAAAAGCATTTTTAATTTATTGGGCAGTTCTCTATCTAGGTATGCTTTTAATTAAACAATAGTCCGTAAATAAACAAATAATAGAAGTTAGCAGAGAAGCAGTTGATCTAAATCATGACAGTAGCTCATTTATCTTTGTCCTAACAAGACAATAGGAAATGACACTAAGCCGTTGTTTTCTATGCATTAAGATTTCCTTCTTAAACAAATGCAATTGAGGCAGTTTGTTTTTCAGCGACAGCCCAGCACGCAATGCCAGTGGCCAGAGTTTTGCCTTGTCTTCATCCAGGGAAGGATTAATCTTTGTGATGGCGCAAACAAAATGTATGTCTGAGGTCAGAGTGCGGGTTGCCTTTTGGGATCTGCATTACATTAATGTCATTTTTGGGTTCCTGACGTTAATCAAAACCAACACCATAAAGCGTCACTTAGCTAATTTGTGTATTATTGTCAATGTTACCATTAATTATGCGTTTGTGAGGAAAAAGAGGATTAATGAGATGTCACAGGTAATTTACAATGATCAGACTCCCCAGGACATTAAGAAAACACTAGCTGTGTACGATTACCATTCAAACATAATAGTGTTCATGCAGGAAGGCTTTTGTTAAGCCCCTGGACCAAGTTTTTTTACTGGTATGAAATATATTTTATATAGTCTGTGGAAGGTCTATTTTAATGTAAAAGCAGTGCAGCTGTTTGGGTTTCTTTACTGAGCTCTCTACTGAAGACATCAATAACAAAATGGATGCTATGTTTTAGTTGGGAAATTCTTGAAAAATATGCTCTGTTGCATTGAATTGTTGTGAGATACTCTTCACTGAAAAATTTCTACAGGTAACATTAGTAAACAAAAAGTTGCATTAAAAGTGTGAGATTATCTAGTGATAATGATAAAATCATTAATGCAGGTACAGTAGTATGATGCTTTATATATATGGTAGAAACAAAAATTATTGGCAATATGATTGTGTATTTACAGCATATGTATCAAGTATCACTTGAAGGGAATAAAGTCAAATTTTAAATGAGATGAACTTGTCTATTCATTAAATAATGACCCTATTTACTATATTAATGCTGCTGGTTTGTAAACTCTATTACTGATCTATTAATAAATTTTAATACAGGATTTAAAGAAAAGCTGCCTGTTGGACAATAAGTCAAATTTTGATCCCAAGTAGTTCTATCAGACAAGGGATTAATTTTACTTAATTTCATAATTGTCCATGTAGAGCTTCTTTCTGGTAGAAAACTGCACCTGTGTTGATTTCAAATAACTTACTGAACTTGAATTCTTTTGAACAAGGTTTTCTAATACATCCAATATTGGTGTCTGTTTCTGACAATGATTCCTTTATCGCTTCTGTTGTTATTTCACCTCAGCCAGCAACCAAGCCCCATGCAGCCACTTGCTCACTCCCCCACCAGCAGGAGCAGGGAGAAAACTGGAAGGGCAAAAGCCAGAGAACTCAGGGCTTGAGATAAAGACAGTTCATAGGGAAATCAAAAGCCATGTACACAAGCAAAGAACAGCAAAGAATTAATTCACTGCTTCCCACGGGCAGGCAGGTGTTCAGCCATCCCCAGGAGAGCAGGGCCCCATCATGTGTAATGGTTACTTGGGAGGACAAACACCATCACTCCAAATGTCCCTCTCTTCCTCCTTCACTCCCCTGCTTTACATACTGAGCATGATGTCATATGGTCTGGAGTATCCCTTTGGTCAGTTGGGATCACCTGTCCCAGCTGTGTCTCCTCCCAGTCTCCCATGCACCCTCAACCTCCTTGCCAGTGTGGCAGTATGGAAAGGGGGAAAGGCCTTGGCTCTGTGTAAGCACTGCTCAGCAATAACAGAAACATCTCTGTATCATCAGCCCTGTGTTCTGCACAAATCCAAAACACAGCCCCATACCAGCACTGGGAAGAAAATTATCTCTACCCCAGTGAAAACCAGCACAACTTTAAAGGTCATGTGGAAATAAGAATGTCTGAGAATAAAACTGTTTAAAAGAAAATAGTAAGAGTTTTTTGTATCTCTCAATGAATCTCACATAATTTCCCCCCAATTTACTCTGGAATATTGAGGGCAATTGTCAATAGTAATTCAGATCAGAAGTTATTCTTAGGTATGAATTATTTGCTTTGGTGATTTTCTCCCATTCCCCTACACTCAGACTTTTTATACAAGGTCTTAATATCTAGTGTCTTTCAGTTAACCTAGAACTGGCCTCTTAGGATAAATTTGATCAGATTGCCTTATAGGCAAATAGAAAGCACTTAGAAGAATTGCTGAAATATAGTATATTCTTTTTTCAATTGTATTTATTATTAGTCAAAAGCTGATCCTTTAGAAACCCGTTCAAATTTTTGTTCTATGATTGCAAACTCTGACCAGTTTAACAATCTTCTCATTATCTTAATGTCCTCCTGAAAAGACCAACTACTTTAATCTTTATACTCAACTGATTCTTTGCTTCTCTGTTGAAGCTGCCAGGACGATGTTTTTAGTGGTGTACAAGCAATTGCTGTTAGTACTGGGCTATATCCCTCAGAGTCTCAGGCGTAATTAGGACCCCACAGGCTGAAGGACTTTGCTTATAGAAAACGCTGCTTCCAACATGGAGCCCTAAGGCTGTGGAAAGTGGAACACATTGGAAAGCGGAAATGGTAAGACTCAAGCAGCTCCAGCCTGCCACTGCCAAGCAAGAACCATAAACAGCAGTGGGCCAGGACTAGATCTGGAGGTCACAGACTGACATATGAAGAAAATTAAATCAGTTCTGCATTGTGCTTGGTACACATTTATCAGTAAGGACTAGTTTCTAAATAAAACTCCCTTCAGAAGATGATGACATTTTTATTTTGCTTTCCAATCCAGGGCATTAAGTAGATATAGAAGCAAAGTGTGTTACCTACAGCTGCTGCTAACTTTTTGACATAGTACATTAGCTACGCTGATATATCTACGCTATACAGTTAGCTACACTAAACAGTTTGAAGTAGAACTCAGACAATAACTCATTAAACACTATTTTAAAATAATAGGCATGATATTATACAAAAGCTAGAACAAAGATAATGAGTGATTAAACAAGACTTTAATGTTAACAGATAGATTTGAAAGGATTTATATATAAACTGCCTAAAAGCTTGTAGTTGGATGTCATGTAAAGCTGTCACTTCTTTGTGCAGTTATTGATGATCAAGATACTAAGAAGTGCAAGCTTGAGAATATAGTTCTGCTGAATATTAGAACTGGGCAAGAATATTGTAATGAATGATAGATCTGCTGAAAATTGCTAAAAATGTTGTTTCAAGATTTCTGAGTAATCTTGTATCAAGATTACTCAGTTAACAAGTTTGAATTTGTTGTGTTATATTTGAGGAGTGTTTACCCCTTTTCTTTTAGCAACTGAGGCTAAACAGATGGTGTCAAATCATGCAGCTAAAATGTGGAACTTGGAGATTCCATACTATTTTGGGAATTTTCTGCTCACCTGCCAGGAAGACACCAGAATTTGCCAAGTAGAGGTAACTTTGTGTGCAAGTATTGCCAGGATTTTGTATAACTTCAACTAAAAATCAAGGGATGTTAGCATACTCTTTATGAAAGAACTTAAATGTATGTTATGACTGAGGTCTCAGATCCTTCTTGCTTTTGCTGAGAATCCTGTTCCAAAAAAAACTGTCAACAGCTCAGTCTCCCCATGTTCCACTGCTTGAGGAAATATCTCCCTGTAGAGGTCTGAGACAATCTCAGAGATCTTAGGTGATGTGGACCCCATCCCCACCACCCTTGCAGAGGAGAGAATTTGAATCAAATCTCCAATATATGGGATAAGAAACGTACACAATGAATAACTCTGTAACAATATCTTTGAAATATTATGTTTGTTCCAAATTAAAGCCTTTTTTTGTGACTCCATAAAGAAAAACAAGAACAAATACATCTGTAGAATTCAAAAGAGCTTCTCTTGACCAAACTAAAAATGAGTAATTGTTGGAACTTTACTAGGGTAGCAAAAAAATTTTGCTGAATTTGGAGATCTCTGGAGGTATCATTAAGGGACTTCTTGAGTATTCACTTAGTGCTCTCATTAATTGCTCTTAGCTAAAATGTTCTGAACATTTTGGTCTCAGTCACGTGTTTTAAAAGCAAAGACTGATGTGCTTGTGAACACCTGTCATTTGGGTCAGTTTAATGATTGCTTGGCAGAACTTAAATTGGACTGTCATCTCATCGGGAATGTATTTAGATGGGACTTTTTGCTTGGTAATCCAGTTGCATGTCAAATAAGACGAAAACACAACAAAAGCTAGATCAAATGCAGTTTGCTTGAGTTTGCTAGAAAATTCCATATCATGCAAGTCACAGGTTTTTCTCCTATTGACTTAAGAAAAAAATTGGAGGTAAGAAAGAGGGGTTAAAGCAGGATAGTAACACGTCAAACAGCTTCTGGGAAAATCTACATATTTTTCTCAGCACTCAAGCTAAATACTAATGAGCTTATTTTAATAAAGTGACAAAAAAAGAGAGATGCTTTACTTTCTGTATTTGACCTTTGTGCAGTGAAGGTAAACATACTGCATCTTTTGAATAATACATCCCAGTCTATTTATGGAATACATTTTTAATCAGTAAAACAGTATATACATGATTAGATGTTTTGGTATAGCTTCTATTTATGAAAAAAACTTCTATTCTGCTAGAACTTGATTCTGGATTTTGAAATAAAATAGTATATTAAGAAATATAAACTTCGATATGAGGACAATTGTATTTTTTCTGTACTTACTCTCATGAAAGAGATGAATAATATGTTTGTCTAGAAGTTGCTGTTTAAAAAAGCAATAAGAAATATTTTGGAGAGAAACTAATATCTGAAGACTAATTTTATTTGAACTTATTTTTATCTGAAAAAGTAGAATTTGTGAGGTTACAAAAATCAATTGAAATATTTAAGTTATCAAACAGTGGAACAAAACAGCATTGCCATTGTGTAGTATTCACATTTGACAGATGAAAGCAGATTTTCTTAGCAAACATATAGTCTGAGGGGACTTGTCTGTCAACTTATGCACTGAGCTGAGTGAATACAGTCAATTGTCACAATGTCCAAAAATCACTGAGAAGATATAAAAAATTTGGATACATTTAAATAATTATTTACCAGATTTTTCATGTACATTTTATGGATACAGGAACCTAGATATTCAGGTGCCAGATACTTAGTACAGCTTGTTGGAGAGCATTAGTGAGTGTTCATAACCAGTATGAAAACAAAAGCTTATAAGGAGGATGGAAGGAAAGAAGGGACACAAAGGACTGATTCTCTCTCTTCTGGCCCTGGTATTACTATATTTCATTGTGAAGTAGGTGATTGGGCTAATGTTTTCAGAAGGAGTAGAAAGCTGGCTTTTTTAATTAAGAAAACCAGTTTA
Source organism: Xenops minutus (assembly GCA_035221455.1). NCBI lineage: Eukaryota > Metazoa > Chordata > Aves > Passeriformes > Furnariidae > Xenops > Xenops minutus. Next base: position 32,822,592 of record JAWWEE010000158.1, read on the forward strand.
TGACATCAGTGACTTGTTCTTATTGATAATCTGTTAATAAAGCAGTTCACAGACTGATTGCAACTATTTAGAAAATGGTACAATTGCTATTGTATTATCCTTAATTCTTCCTTGTGTGTTTAATATTGTATATCTATTTAATACCTATGTTTCACAACCATGATTATGTTAAGTGAGATGATTTGTGTTTTTTAAAAATGCTGGTTTGAAATTAAAATTGACTTATTCTTTTAATGAATTTGGGCACATTGTACCAACAAAACAATAAAAATTATTCAGATTTGTAAATTAAAATAATTGGTACAAGTAGCAAAAAACACTGTGATATAATGATGTGGAATTTTTCATCTCCTAAAACTGCTGACTAAAAAAAATAATATGATATTGCCATATCTCAACCTTGTAAAGATTTCTGTTTTGATTTTTCCAACTGGTGAATCCTCTTAAAGTGTAATAACACAATGAATGGAGGACCAAAGGCTGTGCTTGATTATGAAATCATATGCGGTTTCTTTTAACTTGGTAACACAGGCATCATCAGCATGTGAAAGTTAATTTAGTGTTTGGTTACACTTGCAAATGAACTTGAATGCAGAAAAGAGTCATAAAATACAGGGACAAATAAAGCAGACTAGTCTGAAAACTTAGTAGTCAAACAAACAGTAGCAGACAATTGTTTCTCATACTAGTATTCTCCTCTAGCATGCCCAATAAGATATAAATCTTACTGTGGAAGACTTTCTACTTATTAAAACAGAATATTATAAGGCAGATCACCTGTATGGTTTGAAATGGTGTTTTGGTTTTGTTGTTGCTGTTTTTTTGTGTTTTGGGGTTTTTTGTTGTGTTTTGCTTGTTTGTTTGTTTGTTTTTTAAACTAAACATTTTGGAATATTTTGTTAAAACAAGGATCTATCTGCAGTGAATACTGTTATGCCTTCGTGGATCTTATGTCTTGGACCTTTATTCTTATAAGTCTTCTGTTAGCTTTAAATACTTTATTGCTTTAGATCTCTTTATTCCACAAATTCCTACATTTTGCTTTGAACATTTTCACTTTCTTTGGGGAAAGCTGTTAATGTTAAAATAAAGTTGACCAAATGTTTCTTCAGATTGGTTATGCAGCAGATATGATTTAACTATTAAGCATTTGGGATAAACTCACTAACTTTTATGGAGTTTCTTCCTGTCATTCACAGTATTAGACCTTTATGCTCTGTTGAGTCAGTGTTCGCTATTATGAGGCCTTTTGCCTAAAGTGCATGTGTATGCAAACCTACAGTTACCTCAGGGAATCATAAGTACTACTCGGACTGAAATTAGTGTTTTTCACAGTTTTCTGTTCTTTCTTCTGTAGTCAGTCACTTTCTGGTGTTTATTGTCAATACTGTTCTGTTTCTATTTCATTTTACTGTAGAATTGGATAAATTGTAAGATAAAATGAATCTTTTGCACTCCAGCAAGAATTGAAGACACTTGTGTTAATTTTCTACCTTTATGTCTTTGTTTCTCTGGAGTTTAGCTTTCAAGATAGCTAAAGGTAATTAATTTTTCTCAACATTTTGGTCTACCAAAATGGTCTTCCATTTATGTTCTCTTAGACAAATTTGAGATCAATATTACAAAATTAACACTTGTTTTTCATAGAGTATGGCTTCCCCCATCCTTCCTACTTGATAGTAGTCCTTCTTGGTTCGTGTTCTGAACTACTTTTTATCAGGTATGGTCAATTAATGTGTAACACCTTATGTAGATAAGGATATATAAACACCTGAAATTTTTTAATTGTCTGCCCCTTTTTTTTTTTTTTGTTATGTAGTCTCTCATTATAAATGCTTTGCTTTTGCATTAAAACCTTTGGAGGTTGATTATGTCCAAATTTTTTTTCTAGTGAATCAGAAGTTGTGTTTTGTGTAAATAAATGTACTATATCAAACAGATACATGTTGGGATTGTTTTACAGTTGTCTTAAATGCCAGCTTTTTTCCACTAAAAGTGCTAAAAGCTTAAAAAAAGGGAATCACCTTCTATATGTAATTGTACAGTGGTATGTTCTCTTAATTACTAGGTGTATTATTTTAACTTTAACTACAAGGTAGCCTAAATTAATTTTAATATCTACCTGAGCTCTGCGATTTGAACCATGACAGTGAAGGAGAATAATTACTTCCTCACTATCATTAGAAAACTACCCAAGGTAGACATTTTCTTTTTACTCTATGTTAACCAAAGGTAAGTGGTAGTTAAAATCTCACAATTAATTGTTAACAGAGTCAGGTTTCTTTTATAGCTTAGATGCAAAAAGGACTATTTTACACAGACGTGTAAAATCTTAAATGGTTTGGTTTTAATAATATGTGTATTTTTAAAAGATTGTGTGGAATTTTAAAAGTTTGCTTATCTTTCAGCTATTATTCTTCTTCTATATTAAATTGAATGATTCTGATATTTAGTCATTGCCATTTTTTTCCTCATTCTGAATTACAGGTCTTCCGATAATATTTTAGTCACGTCATCAAAGAGTGCCCTGTGTATTTTTTGCCTGTTCATAAAGAAAATGATATTCCATTTATTGTTTTGTAAATACCCATTTAATGTAGTTATGTGTACAATTTTTTAATTCAACTATGAAAATGTTTTTTCATTCATAAAATGGGCCTTGATTATGTTTATTCTCAGAATTCTTTTCAGTTTGCTTTGGTACACCCAAATTTCATTGCCATCCAACTACAACAAGTCTTGTGGTCACCAAGAGCTTTGTGGTCACGTCCCTGAGGTCTCTGAGTTTTACAGGTGTCAGAGTCTAAACCAGGCCAGATCTTCAGTGAAGTGACAGTATAAAATTTCTAGCAAAAAAAATGCAAACAGCAGCAATTCTGTTGCATGTGTAGCCAAGCTGTGTCAGTGCTTTCGTGGTCCTGCCTGCCTCGACAATGGAATTGCAATATGGCTCTTTCCCTTCATCTGTTCTGTTGACACTGATGCTCATCTGATCTTGTGATGAGATAGCTCAGACAAGGAAAATCAGCAAATGTTTTTTAGTTGTCTTGTTTTCTCTTATAAGGACAGATTCCTACTAGTTTATTTCTTGAAACAGAGTAAGGGAGAGTGAATCCAAGGGTGACATTTCAGGTTGATGTTAACTATTGTGGAATCACAGCCTGAGGCTATAGTGCAACTAAAATTTTGAGCTGGAAAGACCCACAAGAGTTGCCAGAACAAAAAACACCTTGACCCTAACCTTAGATACTCATTCCAGGTGCTCACTGCTTTATCTTCAGAATTTTATTTCTGTATAAAATTATCCAGTTTAGGAACTGATTGAGCTGATGATTTCTTTTTTTATCCCCGACTAGCTTTCAGCCAGATCAGTCTCATAGCATCACAGAAGGGAGGGACAAGAGCAGGAAGTATGGAAGAAATGGAGAATAGGTAACTAATACTTCTTCTTTGTCACAGTATTTATGCTGGCTATAAATGTTAATTTGATTACATATTGAGAAAAGCTGCTGTAGTGGAGTCACTAAGAGAGATTCACTGAGGTCCACAAAGACTGTAGCAGCCAATGAAAGGAATTGATAGTCACTGTGCACAGAGGTTCATCATAGCAGCTGATGACAAAAGCCTGTACCAGGGGTGTGGAAAGTTTCTTGCAGCTGATGGAAAAGGCCCGGGCTGTCTAACATGAGAGTCATTTGACAGCTGTTAAAGTGGCCTATGGGTTCTAAATAGTTATGGGACAAAAAATTGGTCAGGAACTTTAAAGTGCAGAAAGCTTTTTTCTCTCCTAAGTAAAACCAGGTTTGCAATAACCTACAGAGGCCCAAATCATTCTCCCACAACCCAGAGACTCCCTAATTATGAATTTGCATAGTTCTTTCCTTTGGTTTTGCCTATGGCCTTTGGCACCTGCTTTGCTGATCCCACCCAGTAACAAGAACACGACTGGACATCTGTCATCAATCATGGTTGGAATGCAATGCTTACTGCATTCAAGTAGAATTTGATATATAATTGCAGGCAGGCAGGTTGTATTTTCAGGTAGTTAAATAGAAGACCTTGAAGAGATAAAAGGGAATGAATATTTCTATTCTTAGGTTTCCAGCATTTTTCTGTTGAAGACTGTAGGTATGATATCACCTTCAACTAGTTTAAGCACTGAATGGTCTTCTTCGTTTGTACCCTGAGCTGTTAGATTTTGTACGTCAGTGTAGTAGCTTTGCTGATAGATAACAGTCTAGTTCCTATCTGCAGTGAAGTCAAATGGTACTTAAACAGTTCATGGTATGAGAGCAGTCCAGGTACACTGGAGACAACTCTCCTTTCAATAGTTTTGGGTCTGTTTACAGTGCTCCTTTAGCCATTGTTGTTAAGCCCATTCATGGATTTGTTTTCACCGTCATATTAAGAATGCTTACACTGCAGATAGTAAAGATGTTTAGCTTGGAAATCAGCAAAGGATGCATGTAAATTTGACAATACTGTGTAAACAAAACGACATGCAATAATGGTCTTTACCTTACGCTGCATCAACACAATACTGAACTTGAAGCTGCAAAAGTCAAGTATACTTCTCATTTCAGTGCTAGCTGGGCTTCAGCTTCTATTAGATTCAGAGATATGTGGCAGCCTAAAGCATCTGCCTCTGTGTGGTTAATGCTGTAGAATGTTAGCAGTTCTGAAATCAGTGAAGACCAAGGTTTATATTTGTGGATAAAATCTACTGGGTTTCAATGATGTCAATTAAGCAAAGATGTGATTCGGGAATGTCAGCCTATCAACAGATATTGGTCCCATTCAGTGCCATCAGATGTTCTGACTTCCTTTCTAAAAGTGCATGTGTGTTCTTAAGTAAAAATTAAATGCTTGCTACATGAAAAGATGGACTCAGTACACAAGGAGAGAATTCAGTTACCAAAACTTAGCTCTGCAGAGGTGCTACTTCTAGAACAGAGTATTTTTTGTTGTAAGGGATCTACAATGATCCTCCAGTCCAACTGCCTGACCACTTCAGAGCTGACCAAAAACTAAAGCATGTTACTAAGGGTGTTGTCCAAATTCCTCTTAGTGTCTGACAGGCTGGGGGCACAGACCACCTCCTTAGGAAGCCTGATCTGCTACTGACCCTCTCACATCATGATTGTTCTAGCATCATATTTAGTTTACATGAGACCACCAATTTCCTTTTTGCTCCCAATTTTAGTACTAGGTCACTGGGATCAACAAATCTGTCAGCATGCCCTAAGCATAATTTACTTTTGAGAGAGTTTTAAGTATGGAAACATTTGGGAAACCTATAACCCACAATTACCATGTGTTTAGATTTTGTAATGTACTTGCAATCATATGTTATTCTAGAATTTTAATTGATTTGTGAGAGTTAAAAGTTTCAATAATTGATTGGAGAGGCAGTTTTGTTACATTTTTCTCCCCCTAAATGAAATTATCTTTTGTAATAAATATTTTGGACCAAATTCACAGGTTCTTTTTCTGTATAGCAGAAGAAAGCATTTTCTTTTCTAACTGTGGTTGATTCTTATGTACACCCTACATCCTGCTTTTATCAGGTTTTCACTATTGCTTCTCTTATAAGCATTTGAATATATGTTTTTTATATAATTTTAAAGTATAACTTTAATTCATTATATTCTGTATCTATCTTTTGCAGATTAAATTCAAAATAACCTTTCTAAATCTAAGTAGCCTCAATAATTTTTATAGGTATTTAGAGATAGTTGCTGGTTAATCTGTAAATTACCTTAACTGCTAAGTGCAAAGCTTTTGTTAGCAATTGTTGAAAGTCTGAAATTGTGCCACCGATAGGGCATATTTAAAAGGGTAGAAAATCTATAAGCAGCTTTATAAAATTGTGAGTTAAAAAACCCCAACAAACAAAAAAAAGAATGGATTTCATGCATTCTCAAAGGTCCTGGGGTCCTTGGAGAATTTACCTCTTTGTAATAGCAAAGCAGGTTGCTGACAAATGATATAAAACTGGAAGATGTTTCTCTACAGTGCTGTTTGATTGTGGGTTGTAATTCCCAGTGTTCTTTCCCCCTGTTTTGGAAACATTCTCTTTTATTATTTTGTAAAATAATAAAATGCACAGTTCAGTTAGGCTGTCTTAAGCCAAACATTCTCCTTAGGACTGCTTTTAGAAATCAGATAGTTTAAATCAAATGAAGATAAATATGCTGAAATACACCTGCTGCCTAAATCCAGCTGCTTGCTGCAGTTTTTTTCTGCTCTTCTTTCTTTCTTTTTTTTTTTTTTTGATTCTTGTGAATAGTGATTTAAGGCCAGTTAGATTCTAATAAACTCCAGGATTAATATTTTATTTAAGTTAAAATATTTCTATTAGATATAGTAAAGAAGAGCCGATACTTTTGGCTCAGAGAAGTTAGGGACTGAATAATACAGGGGAGGAACAATTTTACTAAACAAATTCAGAAGGTGGGATGTCTGTAGGAAGAAGAGTATTTTAATTAATTAAAAATCACTACTTAATAATTGTATTTCTGTACAAATTCTCAGGCAAAAACCTGAAATGTGTGGTCATACTCTGATAGCCCTCAATGGTAATTGGATCAACTAAACTGATTACTAAAATGTTCCATATTTGTTTGGTTGGTTTTTGCTGTGTGTTCTTTGTTGGCTTTTTTGGATGGTTAGTTAGTTTTGAGTTTTTTAAACTGTGTGTATTTGTTTTGAGCTATGTTTAAAGAAACTGAAGATTAAGTCAAAAGGCAATAAAGGTTTGGATTGCACATCTTATGGTCCAGTATACAATTGTAGTGACACTTGTTCTACTATTTCAGTTTTAGAGCCACCTAATATTTTCTTCTACTTACTGTGAGTGTGGAGGGAAAAATCCTGTAGGATAAAGTGACAATAAACTGGATTTAAGAGACAGATATGTTGTTTACATAGGGAGAAAGGAAAAGATTTTTGAGGGAAACTTTGTTTAAACTGATCTCAAAATACCATAACTTTCCAACTGATAGCATACCTCTTTTTATGGTGTATAAACAAAAGCATTTTTCCTAACCATGTATGATTCTAACTTGTTCTCTGCTGTTCTTAATTTAATCTATTACAGTGAAGTATTGAAGCCAGATCCCATACCTTGTTATGCTGAGAAAATCTGGGTTCCATCATTTTCTCTCTTGTGAAAGACTTTGTTTATTCACTCTTTAATTTACTATCCTCTAGATGACCTAACAGTCATCTAATTTTAATTTTTTTTTTTTTTTTAAATAAAAACTGTGTAGAGAAAACTCAAGGTAATCTGTATATGACTATTTTTGTCCTATGTTTAATTCTTCTTCTTTTGTCTGGAAAATTCTCAGAAGAGGAGTGGTAAAATTAATTTGTGTCTGGGTTTTTTTTTAAATAATTTCCACTTAAACGTGATATCCAGTGGAAAGGATATCAAATCAGAAAAGTTATCAGAAATAAATTAGAAAAGAAATTACACAGATTTTATTCTAGAAGGGCCATGAGATATATGTTTTTAGTAATACAGTTGATATCAAAAAGTCATGAGTCCTGATTTTCAGTTGCTAAATAGAATCATGGAATCATTAAGGTTGGAAAAGACCTCTAAGTTCATTGAGTCTAGTCTTGAACTGAACATCACTATGTGAATTAAACCAATGGAATAAGTGCCATGACCAGTTATTTCTTGAACACCTCCATGGATGGTGACTTCACCGCATCCCTGGGCAGTCCATTCCAAAGTCTGACAACCCTTTCAGTAACAAAATTCTTCCTGAATACATGCTATTCCTCCTAAAACCTGAGACTTCAAAATGTAATTTAAATCTATGTTGTAGGTGTAGGTATTTGACTCTTAAGAACTGAAATCTGAATGTGTTGACACAGTTAGCTGTCTTTCTATTGTCAGTAAATCTCTTGAAATTGCAGTGATTAGAAAATAAATATATACAAATATGTAAATATTGTGCATCTAGGTAAAATGGGGCCAGATATTTTACTGACGTAGACTTTCAGATTTCAGTAAAAGACTGGTGTTTTCCATCATTTGAGAAGCCAGGCTGCAATATTGATATATACAAGCAAACAAATATATGATAAAATGTATAATGTTGGTATCTTAATTAATTTTTAACATAATTTAGTTTGAGTGTATTACAGCCATTTTAATTAGTATATAGTGTGCCAACAGAAAATCATATATAGCACAGAAGCAGTGGAGAAATCATGCCATTCATCACTGTTCTGGCATCCAGACTGAGTTTTGATCAGAGCTAAAATGAGCTCAACAGTTGTTCTGCATTTGCAAGAATAACTTCTCTTTGTAATATTCAGGAAGTTGTGGCTTTTATCAAAGGAGAAATCAGTCATTATTCTGCATTTGCATTCATCTTGAAATCCAGTTTGTCATAACCAAAGTTAATTTTTACCTTGGATGGAATAATAGAGTTATATAGATAAAATTTTCCTTCTCTGCATTGCATGGTGTGGCTTACCGGCTAAAATGATACTTAAGTAAGCGTAAAACCCCTTCTGTACAATACGGATGGCTAACCATTGGAGTAGGTTGGGGGTCACCCTCCTCAGTAAAATATTTAAAAGTAAATTAAACAAAAACCTAATGGTTTGGAGATAATTGAACTCTGGTCAAGCACTGTTCTAGCTGTTTTCAGATATCTTTAAGCCATATTTCAATGATTTTGAGACCCAGTTTTACTTGAAATTAAAGTATTTCAATTTAGACACTGAGCTGAATCTGGATCAGCTCCTGCCTATTACTATCCATACAAAACACTCTCTTGAGAGAAGAATCATAGAATAGTTAGGGTTGGAAGGGACCTTAAATATCATCTCTTTTCAACCCCCTTGCCATTGGCAGGGATGTCATTCCTAGATCACATTGTTCAGGGAACCATCCAACCTGCTCTTGAGCACTTCCAGGGATGGGACACTGGCAACTTCGCTGGACAACCTGTATCAGTGCCTCACCACCCTGTATCAGTGCCTCACCACCCTATGAGTAAAGAATCTCTTCCTAACATTTATCTACATCTCTCCTCTCTCAGTTTAAAACCATTGACCCTTATCTTGTCACTATCTGCCCATGTAAAAAGTCCCTCTCCCTCTTTTTTACAAGCCCCTTTAAGATACTGGAAGGTGCTGTAAGGTCTCCTTCGAGACTTCTCCATTCTGAATAACGCTGATTCTCTTAGCCTCTCTTCATAGGAGAGATGCTCCATTCCTCTGACCATCTTTGTGGCCCTCCTCTGGACCTACTTGAACAGGTCCACATCTTTCTTGTGCTGATGACTCCATGTAATTCTCACAAGACCAGAAGTTTAACATTGGGCATTGGTCTCCCAGCGCTACTTGATACAAGGAAAATTATTATTACTATTTTTTGTTGATGTTCAGTATTTGACAAAACATTTCATATTTGAAGGATAAGGAATATTTTTTGCACTGTTGAGGTCCTGATGATTGCTGTCAGTGGGTAAGGACCAAAATGCAGTGCTACTTCAGTAGTAAAACACCATTGCAAAAAAAAAAAACGTGTACCTGCTGCTGAATGGGGCAGGTTATCCAGTGACACAGAAAAGTCTGAGATATTCAGTGTCTTCTTTGATTCAGTCTTCATGATCTCAGTGTCACAGGCATCTGTGTTTAGTAAAAGGGGTTGAGGAGGAGCTGAACTGCCAGTACTGTATGACAGTTGGCTCAGGAATTACTTAGGAGAACATGATCCTTTTAAGTCCATTGGACCAGACAGACTGCATCTAAGGGTGCCAAATGAATTGTCTGATATCTTTGCAAGGTCAGTCTCCATCATCTTTGAAAAGCTGTGAAAATCTATGACAACTGGAGGAAAGCCAATGTTGCACCCATCTTCAAAGAAGACCAAAAGCTACAGGCTGGTCAGCATCACATTGATCCACAAGAAAATCATGGAGTCTCCTAGAGAATACTTCTGGACAGAAAGAAGAAGGTAACTAACAACATACAAAGGCTAAATCATGTCTGGTGAATCTGACTGACTTCATGATCAAATGACTGGATTTATGCACAAGGGACTGGATAAGGCCCCAAAGTAATAGGGTCTGGTCTCACATCTGGTCCTTGCTTTGAGCACAAGATTGGATTGATACCCTTTCCAATATGAGTTTTCCTGTTATCCTGTCATCCAGTTCCAGCTTCTTACACTTTAAGGTAGCCATATATATATGTGTATATCTACATATGTTTGTATTTAGTTGTGTTTGCCACTATATGTGGCCTCATCTCCTAAAGAAGGTACCAGGAATAGAAAATAATAGGATTAAATATTGGCATAATTTGAAAGGATAAACTTACAGCATAATCGGGGAAAACAAGATCCTTTTTTCTTGTTTCCAGAATACATGGATAACATAGTTTTGACTGTCCTCATAATATCTGACTACATAACTATTCAAGAGATTAGTCCCACTTTACTGAAGAAAACCAGACAACTGTATCTGAACCAGATGAAGACAGAACTAGTAAATAAAGGACACTTAGAATTTCTTAGTCTGTCCATTTGCCCTTCCCCTGCTTTTTTTCTTATTTAAATGCGTATTCTCAGCTGTTCATTTCCCTCTGTGATTGCCTGATATAACACATATGCAATGCTTCCATACGGTAGCATCTCAGAACACTGCTTTCTATTAGTTCCCATCAGCTAATATTGGTTGACTTAGCCTTTCTTCAATTTTGTTACTTCTCAGATGGATAATATCACTGCAATATATCTTGAAATTAAATACTTGCACAGTTCAGTGTGCTTCCATGGCAAGGTTGAAAGATTGGAAAAGGGCTAGAAGAAGAAATATTTGAGAGATAATTGTGTTATACTGACAACTGTGTAATGTCCTTAACTACTGTTGGTGATAATGATGAATGGTATATAATACAGTACTCTAAATTGGTGAGCAAGTCAATTAGAACAGGTCCACAGTCATTACAACCGTCTTATGTAATGAAATGAGTTCAGCTTTAATGATTTCTACTCCCCCACAGCCCCCCATCTCATCCCAAATTTTAAGATGCTTAACAGGGATGTTTTTATTGTTTTCATCCAGTTAACAGTGACTGACCAAATTACAGAGAACTCAGTTTGCTGGTTATCCCATGATAATTCCAATAGCTGTGTACTGACTGTATTGAGATATTAAATGGCTACTAATTACATACTTCTCCACGGACACCCCCTTGTCGTGGGGGAGAAGCTTGCGTGCCCTTATGAGGTTGTGAGCTGTGCTGGC